>JAODKE010000001.1:28231754-28254746 GCA_026779605.1 Mormyrus hasselquistii | reverse complement strand
AATTACATGTAATGTGCTAATTGTCAGTGGCTCATCCTCTCATTGGATCAAATGTGAAAGAGCAGCAGCTGGCCTCCATTGCAATGCCGTTATGCCCACATGCTAGCATTAGTTCTTTCTGCAGACGACTTTAATCAAGCACCTGGAAACTGACTTGACCCCAATCAAATCACTTCCTGATACTACACAAGATACTGAAACAACTCAACTGCTGTTTTCATAGCCCAACAATTCACAGGACTCTTCTCACTTTTTAATCCAGGTAATCTACCATTTTCATTTGGATTATATCTTCCATTACTTTTCCAGTTATGCCAGTTAAACTGATTAGCCTTTAGTTTGTTGGATTACTCCCAGTTTGCAAAATACAGAAGCATCCGACACCCCCGATTAAACCATGAGACCCCCTGAAAGCCTCAAAAGCAAAATTTTAAGGGGGTCTCAATCACTATTGCGCAACAATAGCCCCCTGAATATTGATGGGTATTTCGCATACTGATTATTTCTATTAATAGATTTTTAATCTATTAAAACATTCCAGTGAAACTATTTTCATCAAGCTAAGTATATGGGTATACTGTAATGAATAAACAGTGGCTATTGAGCTGAATATACTGTAGCACCAGTGCAATAACGCCACGTAGTGGAGCTAATTAACATTTCCCCCCATGCTCTGTGGGCATTGTAAATAACCCCTGTATGTGTTATTGTAAATACTTGTGTTGTATCCCTATTGTTATGCGTCTTTGCCTGTGTCATCTATGAATCCTGTCCGATCCTCACATGTCTTTAACCATTGTATAGACTACACACTGTTTGTGGGTCTTTTTGTCTGACATCTGACCTCCCTGCGTTTCCCCTTCATGTATATCGGTGGTTGTATAGTGATTGTGATTGGTCCTTTTTATGGCCACAACTAAAACAGTTCCTAAAGCAATTTAGGCCCAGCATCACTATAACTATCTAACTATAACAACAGTATAAACAATTAAAAAGTTTTTTTTTTCAGGTTTAGAAGATCTGATATGATCTGAGGTCATTCACAATGTCACAATTGCAGTGCATATAATACCGAGCCGCGTGATTTTAGAACTAAGTATAGAAATTAAAAAAATATATCTGTGAAGCATATAACAATAACAAAATAATTAGCAAATTATTACAAAGCTGGAAAAGTAATACTGGGAAACATGGTTTACAGTGAAACTACATTTTTTGCATCTGGACTGGTAATTGATCTGAAAGCAATGTACAATTAATTTACTATTGTGAATTATACATTTGAAAGGATCAATAATACTGTCCATTGGATTCTCAACAGTCTTCAGGGATCTGAATGGCCTGAAGGTACGCCAGGGTATTTCATCTTGTGATTATTCCAGTACTCTCTGAGCCATCCCAAACCAGCCTCAGTTGTACCTGAAATAACAAAAATGACAGCGCTTCAGTTCCATCTCATGTTTGCATCTAATTTATGGGTGTATCTATTTCTGATTATTCACACACTAAACTGCTGCTGTTCATTTCTGTTTTTTTTCCATCTAGAATTCTAATATTTGGATGTTGCTCTCAGCTAATCACAGAAAATTATATAGACTAAAATTAACACATCTGAACTTCCATAAAACACTTCTATTTTAATGTGTATTTCAATTAGCAATCCTAGGATAAAGGTAATCGGAAATGTCTCATTAGTATCGTGACCATACTGCAGCGAATGTACTTCCATCCATACCTGCTTGTCCTATGCAGGACCACAGAAGCTACAGGCGAAAGGCAGGGAGAAACTCATGATGGGGTGGCAACCAATAGCAGGACGCACACACACCATTCGCACCTCAGGTAAATGGGAATACCCAGAGGAAACCACACAGGGAGGACAGGCAAACTCCACACATGTAGGAGACACGAACCCCAGTCGCAGAAGTTTGAAGCAAGAGTGCGAACCACTGTACAGCCATGCCTCCCCTTGTATCATGCTCAGTACCAAAATGATAATTTCACTCTGGAGATATAAAAGATATAAGACATAAAACCACTCACTGCTGGGTTTATATTCACAGCCAATGTAGCCTTTATATCCAACTGTTTCCAGCAGGTCAAAGAGGTAGGGGAAGTTCACCTCTCCAGAACTGTCTGGCTCGTTACGACCAGGAACTTGGGCAATCTGCACGTGACCTGAACCAAAACATCATTTTTCATTACACGTAAAAAGTCCCAAAAGCTTAACGAAGTAACTGCACCAACAGTTAGCATTTGCTGCATAAGGAAATTATTTTTTTTGTGTATTAGTCCTGCTGCTAATTTGGCTTATATTAACCTCACAATTTACATGAGTAATTTCACTTACCTATTATAGGGAAATACTTCTGGATGTTTTGAGTTAAGTTGCCATCCATTATCTGCCAGTGGAAGATGTCCTGTAAGAAGACATTGGACGAATGATGTAAACAAGCCTTAAAAACAAAGGGGCACTTGCAGCGCTCTCATCGGCAGTTCATATCTTTCCAAACTGTAATTCTTGGGCAGGTTACATGCCAGGCTCATTATGAGATGAAATAAATTGTCTTTCAATTTTTCATAGTGATGGACATATGATTATGTCTATTATAAGTGTGTCCAATGCCTCGGAGTTCCAGAATCACCTGGGAAACCTTTAGAAATACCCAGAGAAAATCAAAGTAGAGACAGGTCAGCTGGTGTCTAATCCACAGCTCTAGAAATTCAAGGTCACAAAGCTACCAGTTGATCCACAACACAGAGCCCATGGAAGGCAAAATACATAAAAACACACTAAATGATTGCTTTCCAGTGGTATCGTATAAAAGAAATCTTGAATAAGGAAAACAAGGGATTACTCACATTTCACAAAAAGAAAGATATCACATACCATTTAGAAGCATACTAGAGTAAAATCCCGTTATAGTGGACTCGCTTAAAACGGAATAGCGTCTATAACGGACGAGGTCCACTGGTCCTGCCCGTGCGCCTTTAAGAACATGCAGAAAAAGCATCAAATATAGCGGACTCACTTATAACGGAATTTCACTTATAATGGACAAAGAATTTGGTCCTCAGGGCCGCTTTTAACTGTAGTTTTGTTCGGCTATAACAGACATGCAGGCTCTGCCTACAAGTGCCAGTGATACGTAGTCAGGATTATTAATAGTCACCTTGAAGTCCGTTATGATGGGATTTTACTGTATTGTAAACATTTTGGGACATTTCACTTACCATCTGCAATTTCATGTTTGAGTGGCCAACTTTCTGCAGAATTGCAGCAGCTAGGAACATGTAAAATACATTACCCTCGATTTTACCCTCAAAATTCATAAAAAGTAGTTTGGAGGGTGATCATCATAACTTAATAATGAATTAATAAAATGGTTCTCATTATTATACTTTTTTTAATTAATATAATATAACATCAGTGAGCAGCTTAAAAGAACAACTGAGAAATTTACCCTGGTGGGGAGTATCCAGGAAGTACTGTGGGTCTGTTATCCTGGTATTAATTGGCTCAATCAAGCCAAGAATTCCTTCCTACAAACCAGACCACAAAACATCCTTTGACAATATTCATAAATGTGTTTTCATATACTAGATCATAACTATTCAAACTTATCTGTCACTGCTGTTTCTAATAAAAATTATTAAATAAACTCATTAACATTTCACAATCTGCTGCTTGAATATTCTGGATGAGTAACCTTTGAAAGGACATCTGCTGCAAATTTCAGATTGTCTATGAAGGTAGTTTCCATCTCCATGGCAATGCAGGCTCGGTCCATGCCTAGAGGCACTCTTCCAGCCATCAAGTGGATCCTGGAGAGATGGGAATCGCAATAACAAACAAACACTACAAGACGTGGGCAGATGTGGATCTTCAATTTCACTGCTAAAATTATTATTCCTTGTGGTATGCTATACAATAAATTAGGACTGAAACTATAGAATACTTACATATTAGAATATTTGGTTTTCGCACAAGATGTTTTTAAAATGCTTCCATACTTCCGAGCTTTTTGGGGACTCTCGAGCAGTGTAAGGATGCCTGCCTTAACCGTTTTGCAATTATCGTTTCTGTTGACTTACTCGTACATTATGTGTGTGCTATTGGCACCATGCCACAGTCAGAATACAAACTGAACGTGAATTTTAGTTATTAACCAGTTACCTGAATGCAAATTTTTCTTCTTGAATCTTTTTTATATGATAATTTTGCAGCATTACACAAAATATGCAATATGAACTCAAAATTAACAACCTGAACCAACCCTGAACAGAGATAATGAATGAAAATACATATGCGAAAAAAACCATTAAGGATGAGACCGCATTGTGTGCTATGAAGGTTCGAGGGCCAGCGTCTGAAGTCCAGTGCTAGACTAAAGAGTCCTTTCAAAAATACATTTGATCAGTTTTGTTTTCTTTGGCTTGGTGTTAATTAGGTTGTTCTGCATTTAAGCGATGAGTTTATCGAAAGGAAGATTAGAACTACTTCTATTGAATTACTGACTCATTACCACTGGAACAAACATGCAAAGGTTGTAGGATAAACTATATATACACGTACATACACACCAAAAGTGTTTACCTGCTGCAGTCCAGGGCCTTTGCTAACGTCACTGCACTCTCCAAGCCTTGTCTGAACTCTGCCTGCCTGCCAGGGACAGCACCCAGACCGAGTTCCCCAGCCTTAATGTCACCTGAAAACATTAGTGATTTGCAGATATTCATGTGTTATCCCAATATGTACAGCACATTACCCCCTACCTGCCGAACTCATTTAAGAATACAGCAAAACCTTGGATTGCATGTAACTTGGTTTGCGAGTGTTTTGCAAGGCAAAGATTTTTACAAATTCTAACTTGATAAACAAGCAAGGTCTTGCAATACGAGTATTACGTATACACTTCCTCAGCCTAGTGTCACGTGATCACAACTGAGCCGATGGTTCTTCTCTCTCTCTCTCTCTCTCTCTCTCTCTCTCTCTCTCTCTCTCTCGCTGCGGGATTGTGGGTAATCTTTTCCCATGCTCAGTCTTGTGTGCCTCATTCGTATAGTCAAAGCGAGCAATGAATCTGTTTGACGACAATGCAATATCACATTTCCATGAAATTGAAAAGGAGGCAAAAGCAACTGTCATTGGATAGGTTCCTTGTTAAGCCAACAGATAGCAGTGATTCCGTTAGTTATAGTGAAAGTCGTCTTACAAAATAACCCTCTTCCTCCTCGTCTCCCTCACACCATCCACGATTCTTTTCAAAGGTAATGTGTAGGTTAATTTGTTTTATGTATTTTTACTTTATATTTGTATTAATCATTTTCATATTAATATTTTTGGGTTGTGGAATGAATCATCTGAGTTTCCATTATTTCTTATGAGAAAATTTGCTTTGATATACGAGTGCTTTGGATTAAAAGCATGTTTCCGCAACAAATTATGCTCGCAAACCAAGGTACCACTGTATTAAAGAATATTCAATTTTCTACCCAAAAAAAATCCCATATAACAAAATGTTTTCAATCAGTATAATATATAAACAAAATTGCAATTAAACACTTGCATCTCAAATGAAAACCCAAAACAGCTTATAAGTTATTGCATAATATCACCTATTACCTAGACTAAATCTGCAAGCAAAAAATGTACAATTCAGGTAAAGACCCATAAGTAACACCATGAAACATGCATCTGGGTGATTCCATGTCAAATCATCACACTTTCGGACCTCACCATCACGGAATTTAACAAAACTTGGCATGCTGATTTGGTCATATGAATAACTCATGAAACTGAAATTGGGCGTGTCTGAGATCAATATTGAGGGAGATTTAAGCAAACAAATAAAAAAAAAAATTTTAAAAATGGGGGGGGGAGGCTATATGATTTTGATTGCCTATATTTACCTTAAGGGTTAGAAGGGGGAGAGGTGACGGGGCTGTCATTCCAACAGCATCTTATCTAGTTCTTTTACATATTAAGCTTATTATTTGCGTATTGGCTTTTTGGATTTGGATTCTGCAGTATTATTTCTTGTCCGATAGATACGGTGGTAACAGAGCTACTTGAGTCAAATGTTAAATATATACATTTGTAATTGTTTGCTGGTTAAGAATCTGTTTATTTTTTAACATGCGTATAATGAATTGATTTTACAATCCAGTTTTCCATCACGCCGGACAAACATATTTTTCGCATAATAAGCACATTGATGTAAAATATTTGCCTGACCTGTTGCACCTGAACACGTGGGTGGCGAATAAATGAACCACAAAAGATGAACCAGTAAGGTAATGACTTAAACCGTTAATCCGCGACACGATCCGTTTATAAACTTCTATTTTAAAATGAAAGCTATCATTTCCCCAAACATGTCTACATCTTACTCACTGGTTCCCTTACCTGGAGGAGTGTTAATGAGCACGACCCGGAGTCCAGTTCGCCGCTTGGCTTCTTTTAGCTCATTTATATCCGCGTCGTAAAGCCAAGCTGCCTCCACAGCCTGAAACCCAGCCGCCGCTGCTGCATACATGCGCTGCGGGAATCCTTGCAACTCCGTGAACATCCATGACAAATTAGCGCAAAACTTTAAAGACGACATTTTATATTTAGATCTGCAAGCTATCTCGCATAAGCTTAAGTAATTTAGTTATAGACAGGTGAACTAACGGAAACATACAACTTCTCAGGAGCATTCATGTACCATACCGCTTTATTTACACAATACGTCCCTGAACATGATGTCAGCACGCGGAAACAGTTTCCGGCGTCAAAATATCAATATAAAAGTCCTTATAATACGGTCCTCCAATGTTAAAAGCTGCATAAAGCTGCTCCAGGAACCAGGCCTAGGGGGTGAAGCTCATGGGCAAGCGCCTGATGGTCACATCTGTACACATGGCATAGCCCAAAAGGATAACATGGGTCCTCCCTTCTGTGTCCCCACAACCTGCAGGAAGAGCCATGGGGGTCAAGTGCAGTGTAGATTGTGACTAAGCATATTAGTCAAAAAGCAGGTCGAGCATCATTTTCTCTTTTAAATTGAGCAGCTTGACTTACTATGGGGTTGAATTAATTGGCAAGTTTGGGCCGCTTGTGAAATGGACCCACACGTCACTGTATATTACAGCCGCGGAGAGGCTTTTTGATCAATCCGAGTTCTTTCCTGGACATAATAAGGGAGTGAACTAGTCAACTATCACCTCTTGGTCTTTGAATTCTTTGAGAAGGTCAGGATGTTTGTCAAACGAATATCTGGCCAGGTTTGATGTGTCGCCTTCCTTTAAGAAACATATTCTAAAACAGCTCTTACACAGCATTGCTACTGCATTTAGGGAATCCCCTTTTCTGTCCACTTTACAGCCAAAATATTCCCATATCTCACTTTGCACTCCCCACTTTGTCAATAAGTTCAGGTGTTGCTGAAGCTGCTGCCATCTCTTCTCTGATTCAAGTGAAACAAGGCATCACTCTCTTTGCTGTTGTTCCATGTTGTTTCCCCCATGATATACACATCGGAGCTGTCAGTGTTAAACTTAAAGAGATATACTCCTTTTAGCCAGATCAAGTAGCCATTCGCATAATCAAAGCATCAATTTTTAGCATCAGTTTTTTTTAGTATTGGGTTACTGTGCAACCCTACTATGTCATCAATAAGGCGAAACAGAGAAACAACAACTTTATTACTGAAAGTTTATGTGAAAAATACTTCATACAGACCACAAGTAGTCAAACATATGCATAAAACTGATGTGTCAAAACACTTTCTGTACAGCCTGAAGGATAACAGTAGGTTCTGCTGCCTGGAGTCAGAGTTGCTGCCACTCTAGGGTCAAGAAGCTATTAGTGTCTTCTGTCTTCCAATAATGATCAAAAACTGCTCATCGATTGTAGGGGTGCATTGAAGCTGAGGCAGACTTTATATTTGTCTTTATGTTGCTTGGCATTTTCCCTGTAGTGAGAATTAAAATTGTATCTTAACAGAGAATCTGCACAAGAGAACAAAGTAGTTAAACCTAATGTCAATAACAAGCTTTAGCTAAACCAGTGGAAGCAAAGAAGTAGCACTAAATTCTGTTAAGTTACTCTGATAAATTGGTGAATGGTGAAAATGATACATTTCTAAACCTGAAAACAAAAAAAAAAACTCTACAATCTCTACATTGCTATAAATTTCTAACTCTGGGGGCTCTATTTTTCATTTCTGCCAGATCAGCAGCAGATTTCAGGTGCTTTAGATGTTCTAAGCTGCAGAGAAACTTATAAATAAACCAACACTTAAAGAAAGAATTTAAGTCTACAGCAGACAACTGAAGTAAGGTTCGTGGTTAAGATTCATATGTCTCACATGTGTGCATTAGTGTGCCTCTATAGACCTCTGATACCAGATCATGAGATCATTGGCTAATGCAGAGTACTTTCCTACAGACTTCATTACCTAAATCCATACACATCAGCTTCCTTATCTGGTTCTGAGAAGAAGGCTTACCTGGCTGCCCAGGCTGCTGAGGTGGCACTGGTCCCCCAATAGTTGCCTGTTGGTTTGAGGAACCACTTACAGCCACCTGCTGCAGGGAGGGTCCCCCCGCCATCATGGGCCCTTGACCCGGTTGTCCTGGTGCTACTGGTCCTGGAGGCCGGCACTTGGCAAGTCCCTTCCCAAAACCTACTGCTGCTACCAGTGCGGTCGTGTCCGCTGGGTTGAAGAATGGTTTATTCTGCCGTGCAGCTGAGGGCAGGAAGAAAGGTGAGAGCAAAAATGATGTAAACCAGTTTTCTCAAGATCGACCTTCACTAAAGTACAGGTTAAAGAGAAATGGCAGTTTACCTGCACTTTCCGTCTCCCTGTCTTCCCTGGGATTGTTCAACTTTTCCAAGAGGTTTGAGCAGATTTTATTCAAAGCCTGGATTTGTTTCTGTAATTAGAATGATGGGATAAACAGTACTGCTGACTGAAAAGGAAACAGGGGAAAAAAAAGACTTTTGAAAATGATCCTTGTTACTTTCTATAGATAGTAACAAATAATCACTACACAATTAGGGGTGTACTTGGTCTGCAACAATGTTTAGGTAGGTGGGATGTGTCAAAATAACATCCACATGAATGCCAGGACCAAAGGCTTCCCAGGAAAACATTGCCCAGAGCATCACACTGTCTCCACCAGCAATTTTTCAGCAATTTGTGCTACAGTAACTCTCCTGTGGCATTGGACCAGATGGGCTGCCCTTTTTTCCCCTCACGAGTATCAATGAGCCTTGGGCGCCCATGACCCAGGCACTGACTCACCAGTCACCCCTCCTTGGACCACTTTTGGAAAGAAACTGACTCATTTTTCCCGCTTCCAACGCATGTGGCTCAGCGGATTAGAACTTTTGCCCATGATTGGAAAGACGTCAGTTCACATCCCAGGGCCCACAGACTAAAGCTTTTGATGGGCCCTTGAGCAAGGCTCTTAACCCCCAGCTCCAGGGGCACGGCACACCGGCTGACCTTGTGCGGTGACCCCCAAGCTTGCTCTCACTTGCGTATGTATCTATGTGTTTGATGGAAAGCAACATTGGATAGGCGAAGACATGTGCCATTGTAAGATAATGAACGTTATTCACATCATCATTCAGCGGTTTGAACGCTATGGCTGATCGGTGTAGCATTCAATGGGCTGAACACATGCAAAACCACAGATGAATATTCAGCTAACTTTTAGTCTGAAATTCTGAGCATGAAACATTTACCTGTGCAACATCGAGCCCAATGCGAGCGGCTTCAGCACTCAGCTGCTTTTCCTGTTCTTCCACTTCTGGGTCAGGCTTGGTGCGCAGGTGATCTGGCACAATTTCATGACTGAACACTGGCACTCGTAACTCGGTTAGTTTCTACAGAATAAAGTGTGTGTGTGGGGGGGGCGACAAGTAAACACAGGAGTGAGATATACCATATAACCAAGGAAATAAAAATTGAGTATAGTTTAAATAGTCTACAATTCTGGAAATGCACACAATGCAAGAAAATTAATCTGCCTGTAAATGGCTGGTAGTCCTATTGCTAAAATGTGCCTATTATTAATTATACTGCAGTGCATCTAAACTTTTTGGTATACATATTCCATACCATGGATGTTGCTTAAGGCTCATTTTTAATATAACAAAAAAAAGAAATGTTTTTTCTCTTAAACTTACAGCAAGTTCTTCATCTCGGTCTTGAGAGAGTAGCAGGGGAATTATGACTTGGTTGCGTAATGACGGAGTCTTTTCATTCTTCAGTAATTTGTTTATGGTGTTCAGCTGTCCGGAAAGGAGAGCAAAGTTGTCCAGCACAGAAGGCCTACAAAAACAGATATATAATAATAAAAACAGGTGAACAAAACTGAAGCATCAGAGACAAAGAAAAAAATTAAAGGAAAACAACTCAATCGGGGTTTTCATTAATGTCTGCTCTTTTCAAGACAGATGCTATGCCATCCCTCCGTCCACCCCTTCAGTCGTTCATTAATTCAGCCATCCATCCATCACCAGCTAGCCAGTATAGTAGTCAGATTACAGCCCACCCTATAGATGTGAGACTCAGCTCTACTCACTGGACAAACATTTCAATGAGATGCAAATCACTTGAGTTACAATAAATATGAATTCATGAGCCAAAATAGAATTTTTATACATAGGCTTTAACATCTTTTTCAATATATTGCTTTACTGCAGCAAAAAAGAAGCATCATGTTAATTGTTACAGTATACGTTATAAATCGTATATAATGGTTATACGTGAATTTTGAAAACCACTCCACACTCAGTTTTTATATTCAGCAGTGTATCTAGGCACAGTTACACTGATTGAAAGTTTTAACCACGACGATATTCACAAAGTTGGTTTAAAAACGTATAGCTATTGTACCAAGTCAATCTGTCATATTCATTTTCCAGTTTGAATATAAAATTATGCAAAGAATTCTTCAGCTGCGCCACCCGAGATATGAGAGAGTCTATGGTTGCCTCCAGCTGTTTTTCTTCGCGTTGCTGCCAAAAAGAGGGAAAAGTAACGCGGTTAGTCGCCACATATCAGAAAACCAAGAATAATTACGAATACAAGTGTTTAACGCACTCGGCAATGTTCACCCACCTGCATTGTACGTAATTTAACGCTGCTATGATGTTATACGATCACTTCAAAGTATATTTTGTAGTATTCTTCATACATTTAAATACTGCGAACCGCCATACGGAGAGAGAATATCCCCGGAAACGACATTAGGCAAACAACAGCACTTCTTTTCAATGATTATGAAAGGGCTTCCCTTTATATCACAAATACAATGAAAAATTGTGAAAAAATGGGCTTACAAACTAAAAGGGTTAGTATTCAATATCCGCTACCACATGCACAAGCTTTCAAAGATATTCCAACCGGTTTCACGACAGTAAGATGTATGAAAATGTAAGTCCCACTTCCGCATTTGCGCAGGAAGTGACGACGCAGGTTCACACTGACACGTGCAGTGCACAACAATATGACATTGCGCTGCGTTCCGTTCCGAAGTAATCACCTGCGAAGTGTGGCCCAGAATTTATAGGCTTAGTTTTGATAAAAATTGTCCCTTTCAGAAAGAATTTGATTTAAGGGATGTGATGAGTCTCTATACCCTATACCAGTAAGCACAGAGCAGGAGTTAAGTAATACCTTGAAGACATGTCCCTTTTGACTGTAAAATGTATAATATATAAAATGTAGTACTTATAAACTTTGACATTTAGAAATTATACTAATTTTACCATATATTCAGTAAGCAGCCCCTTGTCCCTATTAACTAATATCAGATTTGAAGATAATACAGTTACTACTATTAATATCCCAACATTTAGTTTATAGCCAAGTAAAAATTGGAGGGTCTTTTAGTTATTTTCCAATAATTAGATCATCTACTGAATTTATTTTATTATATTTTATACATTTTATTATTATGAAAATGTAATATACAGCGCTTTCAATATTCTAATTATGTTAAATGTCCTAAAAATGTCCCTTTTCTGTACTACAAATTGTAAAATAACTATTGAATACATATATAAAATTGCTTATTTTCTAAGATAATTTTGCCATTTTTAGCATAACCTTAGACGATACAGAACTCCTATACAACATACTAACTCGATTTCTCCTGTCAAACGCCTTTAATGGGAAATTATCCACGGTAACATGGTTTGCACTGTCAGAAATGCAATTTAATTCACACCGTGTAATCATACTGCATTAAAATTAAGACTGACTTTATTGTTCCCAGGGGGAAATGCTGGTGCATAAAGCAGCAAGAACATAGTGCACACACAAACATACATTTTGTGTCAAACAAACAAGGTACAAAGACAATACACATAGGGCAAACAAAGTAAATATATGCAGATGTAAAAAGTACACAGTTCCCCATATCCCATCCAATTGGCAAAAATCTACAGAGGGGGTATCTCCTTGCCCCTTGGATTTTTTTATTGTAAATATTGTATCACTAATGGAATATGGACCTAAGGGGAAAATACTTGTATACTCCAGCTCTATAGGATACGAATCCTATGTATTTTTATTTTAAGTGTTGCCAATGTGGTGCTTCTAAGAATGGATGAAATACAGTACAGGATTTGTCAAAAATACAGTATAAATAAGCTTATAAATAAGCTGCAAATGATAATGCAGAAGAAACAGTGGTAGAAATCAAAAACACAAATGGTTAAAAACTAAGAGAATTGCTTGCTTTTAAATTAAACTACTTGCACAGTCTTGTACACTTCGCAACAGCACAGAGACCTCAACGTCAAGCGTCAGTCAGTCGGCCGGCACCAGCGTCTGGGAAATGTGACGCAATGACGTGACATGCGTAGTCTGGCGTTTTCCTTCTAAGTGTCGGCGAGTGTAGGATTTCTCCGGGATAAGGAGATAAAAAAGGCTCCAAAATGGTTAGTAAATCGCCACAATACTAACCGATATTAACAAGCAAGATATTGGCTCAGCGTTTAACGGTGTCACCTCGTCTGTAATAATCTTTAATTCGTTCGATTATGAAAGATTTTCACTGATGTATTGGGCCCACTTGTGTATCAGCGTGGCCTAATAAGCAGCTCGCACGACTTCCTTCCAAAATGTCTTACATACAGTGCCCAATTAACCCGCGGTTATTTGGTTGTAGACGTGTGATTTACCTCCCGGTGTCTGACTTGAATTAATTGTTTATGGAAATGCTGCTGCACCAGGCAAACCAACATTTTATTTTAAATAAAAGGAACAAACATATCTTTCAAGCATTCATTTTTATCCACGTGTCCACACCAGAATTGAATGTAATGCTGACATTGTGATATAATGGAAAGCACTGAATGGCAGTATTTTCATCCCATAGGGCTTCGTTAAGGTCGTGAAGAATAAATCCTACTTCAAGAGGTTCCAGGTGAAATTCAGGAGGAGGCGAGGTACATTTTGCTTGTGAATTGGTTTTGTTACCAAGTTATCGTAAGCATTGTTTTCGCCTGTCTTTCTGGCCGGCATAACGATGTTCTGCATTGATATTATTTTTAAGAGGGGAAGACAGACTACTTTGCACGTAAGCGCCTTGTAATCCAGGACAAGAACAAGTACAACACACCCAAGTACAGGATGATTGTCAGGTTCTCCAACAGGAACATAGTTTGCCAGGTGAGTTCCGAATTTAGTGTTTTCACCTTTCATGGCTTTGTTTCTTTAAAGAATGTAATACACAGTCCGTTCTGAAATGGGCTTTGAATAACACCAGTTACCGCATTCTCTGTAGCTGGGACAGAGGGAGCTGCCTGAGCTTAGACAAACACAGACAATTTTTCGGTCTATCTGGACTTTGTTATAGTTCTACATCGGCTGCATTTCAGGTCGCCTACGCCAGGATCGAAGGGGATGTGATCGTCTGTGCGGCCTATTCCCACGAGCTGCCAAAATACGGCATCTCAGTGGGCCTCACAAACTACGCTGCAGCCTATTGCACCGGTCTGCTGTTGGCTCGTAGGGTAAGAGTGAACTCTATTCTGCGCTCTTATCGTAGGCAGGTTATTCAGGGTTTGTTCACCTTCAACTTTGATAAAGATGTGCGTGTGCAGCGTGTTGCACTATCATCGCAATATGCAGCACATGCAGCTGAGGAGTATTCCATGAAATTAAACAATATCTGGTTGTGATGATGGTGCTGCACCACTGAAAGATACACACATTGATACATATTATAATTATGAGAATTTATTCATTGACCTGAGGTGTCTATGCCTGTTGCCCTCTGTAGCTTTTGAACAAGTTTGGCCTGGACAAAGTCTATGAAGGTCAGGTAGAGGTGACTGGGGACGAATTCAACGTGGAGAGCGTCGATGGACAGCCGGGTGCCTTCAGCTGTTACCTGGATGCAGGACTTGCCAGAACTACAACCGGAAACAAAGTATTTGGGGCCTTAAAGGGAGCAGTGGATGGCGGATTGTCCATACCTCACAGGTAACAACAGAATTGGGGTGTGACTCATTGCTACTCAGAAATACTTATTTTAATGATCCAGTTTTTAAATGTCAACATAAGTGTCATAATCGTTTATGTAATTATGCAGGGTGTGCTGATTTTTGTTCCAGAAGACCTCTGAACTTTTGCTTTAATTAGCTTGTAGGTTTTCATGTTGCATCAAGCTGTAATGGTAATTTGTAATTGTAATTTGGAAACTATTGCTGAGCCTGATTGGTTGGTTATCAGTCGATGTGCAAATTATTGGATTGATTCAAAGGAAAGCTACAGAATCCACAGCTGGCTTACTTGCTGTAATATGATTTAATCAGTGATCATATTTAATCATTTGATTAAGGAGTATAGAGAATGAAAACTGATCTGTCCATGAGCTCTGATAGTCTGAGCACTTTTTGTGTTTCCATCACCATGTTTGGTGTGAAGAGACTTTGGCTGGGCTTTTCTGTTGCAGCATCCTGGGCTTGGTTCCATGCTGTGCTGTGTTGAGTGCAGCACTGTGATGTTTATCGAATGACAGTGATTTTAGGTCATTTACAAATGAACAAATTAATGACTTTGATTGCCATTCCCACAACTCCGAGTACAGGTATTTTGGATTAGTGCACTCCATGGTGTTATATCAGTGGAGGCTTCTGCAGTGGAGGCTTCTGCAGTGGAGGCTTCTGCAGTGGAGGCTTCTGCAGTGGAGGCTTCTGCAGTGCATCCTGGGGTCCTAAATGAAAAGTTATCTTTGCAGTTTATTGCCATTAATGTTTATCTGTGTGGGTGGCTAATTTTTGTAAGGGTTAATGCAGTACATGCTATTTCTAATGCACTGCTGTGAAGGTGAGGAACTGCCCGATGTGGATCCAATTGTGTAGTGATTGTGGTGTGAGTGGGTTAATGCACTTGGATAAAATGCATCATAGGTTTTTTAACAAATGCCTGCGGAGGCAAAGAAATTCGGTTGGGTTATGCGTAAAACCTGAATTATTTGGTGTTTTACCAATTATTAAACCTGGACTTGCATATACCATCTCATTCAATTAGTTTAAACAAAACTGTGAAGTATGAATGGACTGCAGACGTATTGATATTTAATCCTTGACCAAGGGTTGTGGTCCTCAGCCTGAAGCGCTTTCATTGTTTTTGTCTGTTATTTGTAGCAATTTCTTTGCTTTAACAGTTTTCGTCAAGGAACGGAAATTGGGATTAAAGACTGAAGTCGCACATTGATTTACTACTGTGATTCACCTGCCTGACAATTAATGTGCGGTTACAGAAAATTAATCAACACCCTTTAGATTTGAGAATTTGATTATTTATTAAGATCAGGGAACATGTTACTTTTAAGTAATCCCAACATTTATAAATTGGGCTGATACTTGTTCATTACACTAGCATTATTTTGATCTTTTGTCATTGTATTTGACTTTGTGCTGCCTGGGATGGGCTCTAGCGTCGTCTGCAACCCTGACCAGGATAAGTGATGGATGGATGGATGGATGTGGCAATGTTTGCTTAATATGCAAAATGAACTTAATGACATGGGTGCAATTCATCCTTACATTTGCCAGTCAAGTTATTGTTGACTTCAGTCTCTCATGCTGTACTGGTGTCCCCTTAATTCTGCAGCACCAAGCGCTTTCCCGGTTATGACTCTGAGAGTAAGGAATTCAACGCAGAAGTTCACCGCAAGCATATCATGGGTGTAAATGTGTCAGAGTACATGAGGTATCTTTTGGAGGAGGACGAAGACGCCTACAAGAAGCAGTTTTCCCGCTTCATCAAGAACGGCGTCACCGCTGACTCTGTAAGAGCACGTTGGAAGAATTAAATGTGTAAAACTGCTAAGCTCTGTGGTCAGCCTGGACCTGTAAAATGTAGTTAATACTCACCACCTTACCTGTCATGCATCTGTTACTGCTGTTTTCTGCACATTTGACATCTATTGATATTTATGAATCCAGTTTATAAGCATGTGAGTGTCACCGTGTATGATTTTGAAGCGTGGTCACGATTAAACCTTGACGTTTTTCTTTGAGGTGGAGGAAATGTACAAAAAGGCCCACACTGCTATCCGTGAAAATCCCGTCCACGAAAAGAAACCTAGAAAAGAAGTTAAAAAGAAGAGGTGTGTTTTTCACAAATATGTTTTGCTCTTCATAACACAACCTTTACAGATGTCTGTCTGTGTTTCAAGCTAGTAATTAGAAGTTTGTGTTAGTATGTATGTATGTGATAAGACAAATCGTTGAGCTACAGTTCAAGACTATTTGCTATTCTAATATAATCTAATCTTTTAGTATGCCAAATTTTTTAGTCCTTCAAATAATTAGACATAATGGTTTGTTTGTTTTCTGAAATTTTCTATATAATTTGAAACCATGGAGTAAATAAAAAATCATTTAGCACAATCTCTGGCGTATCCAGTGCTGCATTAGAAATATCAATAGTTAGAGTGCAGGGTTATAGGTCAGAACGCCATGTCCATTATTACATGAGCTGAATATACATTTGTAATATGTTGTGCTCAGTGAACGGTTCCAGATGAATCTATTACAAGATATGAGGGGTGTTCTCTATCTATCAGAAAGTTTTTGGTGGGTGGAAAATACGATTATGCTTTTTTTTCCCCCTCCAAATAGTTACCCAGTACCCAAAGGACCAATATCCGGTGGCGATTAAAAGGTAATTTATGTAGTGGCAGTACATTGATCTGCTGTGTTTTTGTTGCAGGTGGAATCGAGCCAAGCTCTCTCTGGCACAGAGGAAAGATCGTGTTGCACAGAAGAAGGCCAGTTTCCTCAGGGCCAAGGAACAGGAGGCTTCCGAGAGTTAGCGTGGAAACACTGTCCATGGCCTGGCTACGTGTTTTAATAAATATTTAAAAAAAAAAAAATACATGTGGTAATGTGACTTTATTTCTTGAAAAAAACAAATCTTTAATGTTACGAGCCCCCGTCTAGGGTAGGGGTGTAACAGAATGAAAGGGGAATGGGAATAAGGGGAACACAGGATGTGGTGCACAAGGGAACACACGTGGACATAGGGGTATATTTTTATAGATTTTTCTGATTTTATTAAGACGCGACAGACACAGAGTAACAAACCTGGTGCAAAAGCTTTGGGAGGGATTATAGCCAAAATAAACAAAAACCCCAACTACCGAACGTAACCCAAATCTTACTGAACTAGAGAAAACAAAGAAAACAGTAACAAGTCCTACATCTTACTCCCTAACCAAATGACAGTATACCCAGAGTCTTTAAAACAAGACGGCAATCACTCCCTACGCGCCAGACACACACACATAGCACATACACAGCAAAGCGTCAGAGTCCGAGGGGCGTGCGAAATCGTAAACCAAAACCAGGCGAAAGATCGAAAACCAGAAAGCAAACCAATCGGCAGAAGTACAGAGAAAGGGCAAAGCGAGAAAACGCAATCCAAGAAACTAAAACAGTCATTCATTAAGAAATATATACAAGTTGTGTGTCCTGCCATAAGAAAATGATGGCTAAATGGGTGAATGTAGTTCCTGCAATATTTATATATAGCTACATACATCAAACCAAGTTAACGATTTGGAAATTAGTTCTTAAAGCTAAATGGATAAAATATGTATGTTGCTGTCTCCAAGAGTCTTGGAAATATAAATACATTTATATTTACATTTATATATTTATATTTGTGGATGAAAAAAACGAAGGTTTAATGACCAGATTCAGCCCACGATATACAGGATGTGCACTCATTCAATTCCCAGTTGTACCCTGGAATGTCAAAAACTGATTCTGTCAACCTGTAGAGAAGTGCCTTTGTGTGTGTGTTATGTTTATATTACATTGTGGGGACCAAATGTACCTCACAGTGTAATAAAAACCTGTTGTTTTGACATTGTGGGTACCATTTTTCAGGTCCCCACAAAGATCTGTGATTGCAATCAAAAAAAGTAAGAATGCTAAAAATCTCATATTTGGTTACTTATGGTTAAGGTTAGGACTGGGTAGGGGTTACGGTCATCATGTTGGGATTAGAGATTCCCCAATAGAAATTAATGGAAAGTCCCCACAAAGATATAATTACAAACCTGTGGGGGATGATTAATATGAATAATTACTGTCACAACGCTTTGAGCAGCTAGTAGCATCTAATGCTTTCCAGTCTCAGACTTACTGTTACTGTTCATCTTTGCTTAAATTTAGATTGGATGTATTGTGTTAAATATTTACTACAAAATTGTATAATATTGTAACCCCCAATATACTATACAAATATATTGTAACACACAGGCACCAATCTCCAGTGATTACACTGGTTTTCAGTGATTGTGGTGCCAATGTTGTCTGAATGGTTTTATATTAAGTTTATGGTGCTGATTAAGAATATGACTTCGGTTTTGCCAGATTGACTCTAGTTTCTGAGATGTTTAATAGTTAACACAACACGTTTGAAAAGTATTCAAAATTGCAAGAATATTTTTATTTTATTTACAACCAATAAGTGTCACGCCCAGCTTTGTTCGATCCTCGTGTGTGCCACGCCTACCTCGTTACCTCGTGATCGCTTTCACCTGTTCCGTGTTACTGCCAGCTTGTCTTGTGTATTTACTCCGCGTCTGAGTTCAGTCCCGTCATTTCTGTCATTAATGTGATGTGCGTCGCAGTCTGCCCTGGTGTATACTTAATAAACCCTACTCTTTGTAGATTCCCTTGTTCCTGCCTCGTTCTTCCCTGCGGCTGTGACAATAAGTAAACAGTCTAACGTCATACAAAAAAGAAATGCAAATAACAGTGATAGGAAAAAGTTATGTATGATTTGATTAAATAATACAATATTAATTAGTTATTAATTGTTATTAATGTCAGTGCTTCAAAAGAGAAGTACTGTGGCTGGTTAAAAAAGACACCTCATGTCTACGAAGCACAATGCGACCATTGTAAAAGTTCATCAAACTGGCAACAATAGGCTCTAAAGGCATCGACTTATCAGGGGAGAGAAGCAGAAGCGTCTTGTCAAAAGTCGGACAACAACTGTCCCCATTCAGTTGTTTGCCAGTCCTGCAAGTACAACCTCTACAGATAGGCCTACACCCGCTTTGGTAGTGTCTCCAGATCCCACGACAAGCAAAGCCTTCAGTATATTTTCCTCAACCAACACACTGAAAGCAGAAGTGCTAATGGGCTTTGCAAACGGTTAGCCGGCATCACTATCAATGACATTCACACTGATGAGCAATTTGCTGGGACACAGTAATTGTAGGAAGTTGGCCTAAATACCCTTCACAACTCAATCAAGACAGGTTTTGATGTGTGAATGGTGGAGAAAGTGCTCAAAGCACTACATTTTATTTTCCACTGCACCAGCCTGAAGAGAGAACTTCACAGCTGCAACATCATCCTCAAGATTCCCCCTACCTTTCTGTGGCCATCAGTGGCTCGAAAATTTGGCAGCTGTCGAATAAGCATTGGAAGTCTGGCCCTCTTGTGAAATATGTGGACTTGGTGAAGTCAAAATAGGTGACAAACCCAGGGGCATCTTCTTTTGGCTGCTTTCGTGAAGCCCGAATGGGTCCCCTTCTTCTGGTCAAACTACATTTTTTCACTGCCCCATCACGAGCGTTTCAACCATTTCTGCCTAAATACCAGAGGTGTTCCCATGATGCCCTTCCTTTGGAAGAACTTGGCAGATTTGATCTGGTATTCACCACCACAGTAACAACAGCAATAAATGAACATGCAAACACACACATGTGAACTTAACTCTAATTTTATTTTCAGACTCTCCTTCAACGCTTCATCATGCATTTCATTACCTATTACACTGTTAAAGGGTCAAAAAACAGACCAAAAGCTATTGCATTTGTTATCACACAAAAGGCGCATAGGGGGATGCATTATTTTCATGGATGTTCATTATCTAAAAAAATAGAGCCAATAAAGCAAAAGTAATGTGAGTTTTGAATGCAGCACCCTCAAAATACCCTAAATCCATTAAAAAAAATTGCAGACCTGTGTTATTTTTAATACGAAGTGACAGTATTATATATTGTACGACAGGACGTCATAGCAGATAAGGGTCTTAATTTTACAGTGGTCCAAATGAACTTTTACGCCATTGTTTAGAACAGTGGAAACCTCTAGAACTCAGAAAGAGCAGGACTGAAAAGTAATGTAAAGGTGAATGAGCAGATGGAAGACGAAAATTTCTGAACAATACTCTTATTTTGAAACGGGGAGACCGGAAGTTTCTTGACGTTTCCGACGACAGTTGCGGGAACGCAAACGCGGTCTATTTAAGATGTAACCAGTTATGATCTTATAGCGGTGATTTCAGAGTTTTTTCTTTTTATGTTAGAGAAAATGATATGGTGGGAGCAAACGTACATCTTGGCAAAAAACATTTGCATCTTGGCATTTATTGAAGTTAATCATCTCAGGAGAGAATGGTAAGAATACTTAACATTTTAACCGTACATAGCCGGTAAATAGTTTTGTTAAAATCAAAAATAATCTACTAAGGTCGAGTATATTTTGCGCCCATGCTCCTTGTCTTTACAGAGGCGAAGTTTTGCACCAAGCCAAGTAGTAAAACGAAAAAGTAGCGATTCTGATGCAGACTGGCACCCGGAAGAAGTAAGTATTGAGAACGGTATACTTTGCATGCATCTTGCTAAAACGAATTAGAATGTGGGTGTAAAAAGATTGGTGATCACAGGCGCCTCAATATCATGGCCGCACTATAATTTTCCCGTTGCTAACTTTTAGTTTTTAATTTCTTAAAGAAGGGATATTTACTGACAAAACACATCAATATTCTACGGCTTTAATGAAAATAAAACAAAACGGCTGATCTCTAAATGGATAGATTCATAACACAACGCCGTTTTATCAAAATGGAAAAGTAATTTAAACAGATCTTTGTAATAAGATTGGACGGGCGTACATTATTGCTAGATTTGATATTTCTTTGCGGGCCATATGAACTTTAGGAAACTACTGCAGTTAAAAACTGTATCTAAGGGGCAAAATGATACGAGCCTCAGTAAACTATTTATTAGTTATAAAGCACTTTAAAACACAGGCCCAAAGTGTTGTACAGAGAATAATTAAACTAGAATTAGGTAAATAAAAGTTCATAAAATAATACAAATAAGATAATATACCAACACATAAAAATAAACTAAAATCAACATCTCATCAGGAATCGAAAGCCAAAGAAAAGAGATGGGTTTTCAGGCGAGATTTATAAACGGACGGAGAAGAAGCCTGTCTAACATGCAAGCGCAGATCATTCTACATTTTCAGAGCTGCGGCAGCGAAAGCGCGGTGCCCTCTAAGCTTACGCTTAGTTGTAGGTACACTCAGGACCAATTAGCCAGTTGACCTGAGAGACCGAGAGGGTGTGTAAGGGTGAAACAGCTCCAAGAGGTAGGGAGGGGCAAGACCATTAAGAGCATTTAAAGCAAATAAAAGAATTTTAAATTGAATCCTAAAATTTACAGGCAACCAACGGAGCATGGATAAAACCGGCGAAATGTGATCATATTTCCGTGTGCCCGTCAGAAGGCATGCGGCAGCATTTTGCACCCTTCCCTTTGAAGTTGAGTGATAAAGGATGCACCTACCCCAACGTAAAGCGCATTACAGTAATCAAGCCGATTGGTAATAAAAGCATGGATTACTGTCTCAAAAAGCTGCTTGGAGAGAATTGGCTTTATTTTAGCCATCTTCCTCAACTCAGAAAAGCTAGATTTGACCACAGCCCTAATTTGGCAGTCAAATTTAAGGTCAGCATCAACCTTGACCCCCATATTAGTGACAATCGGCTTAATATATTTTGCCAAAGAGCCTAAGTCTAGGTTGGAGGTCTCAGTGGAGCTACCAAAACCCATCACCTCTGTCTTATCACATTTTAAGAAATTATGAGACAGCCAGGCCTTAATATCTTCAAGACACTTCAGTAATGGCGGAAGTGAGTGCTGTACAGGAGTATAAGGTTTAACTGGGCAACCGTACTACCACAGGAGGCCATTAGAGGGCAGTCGTGTATGGTTTTATATGTGCTGCTCTTTGGGTTCAAGACAAAGCGCAAGATTTTGCACTACAAATCTGGAAAATCTGGAGTACTTAAAGCAGATGTCGTGTTAATAACAAAGATGGCAACAACTGATCATCTGAATTGTTCTCGTCCCAAAAAAGAGATTTATGAGTGTTAAAGTATGGGAGCTGGAGCTTTCAGGATAGGCTCCCAACTCCCTTAATCCAGAATAGGATATGTGGGTACCGAAGATGGATGGATGGATGGAGTGTTAAATCAAGAGAAACCCAGTAGCACAAGAATTCTGTTTTCTCCGAATACATTAGTCATTGCACAAAGTAGAAGTATTCAGATAACAATATATGCAGGACTCTGGTTTCTTCCTGCAGTCCAAAGGCATGCAGATAGAGTATTTGACATCTCTAAATTGTCCTTTGTGTCTGAGTCTTTTATT
>JAODKE010000001.1:28220622-28230622 GCA_026779605.1 Mormyrus hasselquistii | reverse complement strand
GAGTCTAATATTTTCTGTGGTGGTACGAGGTGTAAAACGTTTGAGAACCACTTGGTTAAACCTTAATTGAAACGAAATATGAGTAAAGGACCACGAATTCCGTCCCGGGTTTGCTTGTGCCCTGTACTCACGCTGATAGGCTCCAGAAGGAGTTACGGAGTTATAGTAGATAATGCATGGATGAATGTAGGCTGTAGAGGACCGTAATCTAGGGCAAAACCTCTTGGCACACAACATGATAAATTTCAGTTTTAATTTGGCTTAACTATTTTAATGTAAATTATTTTTTAAAAAAGGGTTTTACCCTATATATGTTTTATAGATATGTGAAATGACTGCATTTCTAGGACTGAGGTATTGGTGATGTTGAACTTTGATTGTTACAGACTCCAAAGCGAAGTAAAGATGAGAGGGTATTTGGAAGAAGCTGCCTCTCCCCTATTCGAAATCCCTTAACACAGCTGACAAACACACCGGCATCTCCCAACAGCACTGTGAGTAATGCTTACACTATGCCTGTTGTTTTGTGTCTTGACATATATATACTCTTGTCTTGTGAGTCCTGCTAATAAAGTGTTGAAATATATTCTGTTTCTAGGAAGCCCAAGTTTGCAGTATCCTTTCAAAGCCTTTTAGAGTCCCCATTCCTAACTACACAGGTAAGACACAGATGCAAGGCTTCCCCTTATTGGTACCGCGGTATATCACTGCTGTGCGGCGTGAAGCTTCAGGCTGAAATAAAACCATCACACTTAAAAATGATCGAAAAATTATCGTACGCCCTGTATCAAGGCGGGTACGCTAATACCAGTGTGTTCGTCACTGTCGGACTCCATTCTGCATCCATAAATATTTTATCAAGATTTTTTTTTTCATATCAGTGGTTATTGATAACCATATTGTGACAATATTGCTATAATTAATTCAAGACACTAGACACAGCAGCAGATTTTTTTTTTCCCCCATGTTTTTTTTCCTCTTCTGGCCTTACTGCTTGTTCTAGGGAATAGGTTTGAAATTGCTGGTAGACTAGTGAAAAGTAAAATGCTCTGTCCTGTTTTTAGCCAATTTAAAGAAGTAATTTGTCCCATATTTCTTCAGATTGGAAGTGGAAACCCAAATTGCTAGTGTTTGTGGCTGTTAGCACTTGCATTCTGTATGTTCTCGATACCAGTGCTTCATGTGGTGAAAAGGTTCACAGTATTTCCTATCATTGTTGGCACAAGTTTTCAGCAGAGTTTACAGAACACATCACAAGTCTGTTGCATGTTGAACTTTAAACTGCAAACAGTACCTCTGCCCCATTGATGTCTGTTTTACCTTGTTTATCCAAAATTATTTCCTTTTTGAAAGATGTTGTGGCTCAGAGATTTTCTCATTGACATTTGAAGTTTCTTCTGAGGTGCTTATTTCTTCCATGAAATTACCGAAACGGTAGCATTTGCTGTGCTTTGCTAACTCAGTAAACCTTGGTGTACGTTTGTTTGATATCGGTTTTCAGTACTTAAGACTATTGTATGATTCGGTGGAATTGCATTTGTTTCGGTGATGGGATAGACTGTCTTGTTAAGCAGTGTTCTTTTACTGATGTTTCATTAAAGTTTGTTTTTTTTCTGTTTTTTATTTTTAATTCTTTAAATTTTATATACGGGGGTCCTCGACATGTGATGTTTCAAGCGTACGACGCTCACTCCCATAAAAACTTTTAAAAATTGAGGCGCAAGTGTTTTAACTTTACGCTGTCAGCATTGTACTTGCAGACGAACTAGTTTGGTTGCGCACGGCGGAGGAATATGCAGTAACGCGGAGAAGGAAAGCCATCACCATGGAAGTGAAATTAGACATTTTAAATAGATGACAGAAATTTTCGCCTTCCACCAAAACTCGGGTTCCGTCACTGTTGTAGGAACGCGGTTGTGTTGTAACCTGAGGACTCTTTGTAATTGATATATCTTTGATATTACCCAGCCCTAACACCTGTATTTAGAGTGTCTGTTGCTTACTATTCAAAATCTGTACTTTCCAACTTATAATACATAAAACCTAAATCTTATACTATCTGCTTATTGAAATCCACCAATGTCAATGTTCAGGCATCAACAGGACCTGGGGCCCCATATCATGCTGCTTGGTGTTTTATAAAATTAATCATTTTAGTTTTCATTTTATATTTTTAATTCTCTTTTGAAATCTAGTTTAGTTGTAGTTAGTTTTTAGTATTTTTATTATTCTTATTTAAAAAATTCATTTCTGATTTTTATTTTTAGTAATTATTTCTAAGAAATAAAACTGACGCTTGTAGAACTATTTTTATGTGTCTGATATTCAGAGAGTCAAGACATGAACACGCAGGGCACATTATATACTGATGTCCGCAATGTTTCACGTGTCTGATGTTCAGAGAGTCAGACATGAACACGTAGGGCACATTATGTACTGATGTCCACAATGTTTCACGTGTCTGATGTTCAGAGAGTCAGACATGAACACGCAGGGCACATTATGTACTGATGTCCGCAATGTTTCACGTGTCTGATGTTCAGAGAGTCAGACATGAACACGTAGGGCACATTATGTACTGATGTCCGCAATGTTTCACGTGTCTGATATTCAGAGAGTCAGACATGAACACGCAGGGCACATTATGTACTGATGTCCGCAATGCGCAAAACATGTTCTAGATATTATTAAAAAGTAATTACGCTAAATAGTATTAAAAATAATGAAAAATATTTGCCGTTTGTGTCAAACAAGTCAAATGCATGTTTTAGTTTCCGAAGAAATATTTGTAGTTTTTGTTTAGTTGTCATTTGTTAAATTTTTTATATAAAATAATATCTTTATTTCATTACTGTTTTTTATGAAAGTTTTCTTATGGCTTCAGCTTTCGCTCATAACCCTGGTCCCGCTTGGCTATCAGTGGTACTTGGGCCGTCTTTCGACCTACAACCTTATGTGGCTTCTTTCTCCTCCTCCTCCTCCTCTTGTCAGCTTCTTCCCCCTTTGTTGACTTCCAGGGAATTACTTATTTTTGTGGAGCCTTCACAAAAAGCGGAGGCTCGCCTGATACGTTGTCTTCATTTATTGGAATTAAGTATCGGTGAGATGATAAAGATAGTTATGTTACGTTGTGTTAGACAACTGATTTTTTTTATATACATATACATACACTCTGTATATCAAGTGTATAGAAATACATAATAAAAAAAACTTTATAAAGTGATCTTGGTCATCCTGACTAAAGCGGTAGGTTGTGAATTCTGAATCAAACACTGGTAGGATAGTGGCATGGGCTGTAGTCTCCATCTCGCCTCCAAGTTAAATGCCACTGCCATTAGGCCGGCTGAGTCTGTATCACGGCAGCCGAGCCCATTACCGCCAATCGTGCAGGCTGATCTTCTTAGATGTGGATGAGCTGCCTTCCTTAGAGCCATCCTCTGTGTGACAATATGGAATAGTGCTACTCGGTGTAATCAGTGTAAACTTCATTCTGCTGCTTCTCAGTGCCACAGATCTGCCAAGCTCTCCTGGTCTAGAACCACTGCAGATACTGTACAAGGCAGAAAAATGCTGGCAGCGTGGTCTTTACATTTGGAAAATCAAGTGTCTTAAAAATTGAATGGAAAAGCAGAACACTGCAGAATACAACGGTTCTGGCAACAAGTAATCGTTTCAATTATGACTGATCACGTACAGTTACACATCACGTCATGAGACGTCCTCTGCACAGGTCCTCTGAAGCGCGCCGCTCTCCGAAAGCCGCTGCACAGCCCGTTTGAAGAGGACGCTCTGGTGCTGTACGAGCCTCCGGTCTTGAGTGCACATGACCAGCTGAATGCTGAAAAGTAAGCGGGTGCATCTTCAGAACTTTCTGTCGATCAGTTGGTAACTCTATCGTAAGCTGTTTTTGATGCTGGATAATTAGTTACGGTTTTTCTGTTGCAGAGAGAAGCTTCCTGTCCATGTTGTTGTAGATCCTGTGTTGGGAAAAGTCCTAAGGCCACATCAGAGAGAAGTAAAACCAGTTAAAGTGCATGTCAGTCCACTTGTTGATCTTGCATGGTACTTTTTTAATGTAAGATGTTTCTTTCCCTTGATGGTCAGGGGGTGAAATTCCTCTGGGACTGTGTGACAGGAAGGTGCATTCCCAATTCGTACGGCAGCATCATGGCGGATGAAATGGGCCTCGGAAAGACCCTGCAGTGCATCACTTTAATGTGGACTCTTCTGCGGCAGAGCCCCGATTGCAAGCCCGAGATCAACAAAGCGATCGTGGTCTCACCCTCCAGCCTCGTGCGCGGCTGGTACAACGAGGTGGGCAAGTGGCTTGGCACCAGGATCCAGCCGCTCGCAATCGACGGGGGTTCTAAGGAGGAGGTGGACAGAAAACTCGGTGGGTGATGATTAGGCAGCAGCAAGATTTAAGCAGATTAAATTTATTTGCCAGCTCTATTGCTGGGCAGTATGACCAAAAACTTGTATCGTGGTATTTTTTGCAGCATTTACATTTGAATGAAATACGTTTACCGATGTTTTTGAAAAGGTTGAAGTTTACGTTTACCTTGATAGTATAACCAACGTGTTTTATTAAATGAGAGAATATAAGGTTGGGGCTGCCCCTGTGACGGAATTGTAGTTTTAAATCTGGATGGGAAGACATGTTCTTCATAATGACTTGAAGCAGCTGCACAAATTTTGGTAGATGTTTGCCTGTGGATGATGTAACAAAGTTCAGATAACTGAAAATGCCTTTGAGTCCAGACTCATTCATTGCAATCAAGTTTACACTCCAATAGCTTTATGTAGCACCATCTAAGCCTGGCTTAAAATGAGCTTGCAAGTTTCCATAAAATGTCAGTGTTGCTTACAAGACCAGCTGTCAAGTGGATCACCTAAATTCTGCTTATAGCGGAATTTCTACTTGGGTTTATTATAGTTTGTTTATTGTAATTTTTCTGTTTTTAGAGAGCTTCATGTCCCAGCGTGGTTTCAGGGTACCATCTCCCATCTTGATCATCTCCTATGAGACTTTCCGTATCCATGCCAGCGTCCTGCACAAGGGTGAAGTGGGCCTAATCATTTGTGATGAGGTACTGCCATTTTTTATATCTTTAAAATAAATGCTTTCGTCAAATGAATGTTCTCCTGTAGGTAGGGGTGTAAATTGCTGGCCTCAAGGCAAGTGGATTTGAATATTTAGGGAATGATTTTTACGCATCATTAATTTTTAATTTCTGTCATATTTGATAACCTAAATTCAAACCTTTTTGTAACTTCACTGAAAGAGTTTTACAAATATAATTATGGGAACCTAATTACACAGCATTAATGGAATTCCACGAGAATAGAATTCCTATTATTATTAAACGGGCATAACAGGCCAGTGTACAGGGAAAAAGACACGTAAATAAAGTGCTTGCAGATTGACTGCTTTCACCTAAGCTAAGAAGTGGAGCACCAATGTGGAAATTTGCTGCTGGTGAAAGCTGCCAAGCTTGCTGGCACAGATTAGCAGAATGACGTTACATCATTTTTCATTCTGCAGAAGAATTGACCTGCAAGCCAGATTTAATAACGAATCATAAATGTGTTTCATACCTCTCGTGATACCTAAATGGTGAAATAAGCCAATGAAATCCCTTTCTTCCACTATGATAAACGACTTATTGTCTAATGCAATCATCTCCATTATTTTAGTAGCTGGTTTTAGCTCTGGTGCTTTTATCTTTGAATACTGAGTTTTATGTTGGCTGGCAATATGGGCCAAGATTGACACAACCGTCCGATGCAGACATCTTGAATTTTATTTATTTATTTATTTTTAAACGAATATCGGCTCAGATTCCTTAGCATTGCTCCCATAGCTAGCAAAAGCATTGTACTACAAATGAGGGGTGTTTCCCAAAAGCATTGTACTACAAATGAGGGGTGTTTCCCAAAAGCATTGTACCCCAAAAAATATCTTAAGCGTTAGAGCATTCTGCATAAGCATGGTAGTGCAAAGGTATCCTGTATCATTTCCTTTATAAATATTGTTGAGCCTTCCACTTTCTTCCTACCTTTTGGAAATTGTGTACCGATGCTGCTACTTTGCAAGTATCTTTTATGGAGGATTTTGCCCCCAAAAAACAACTATGACCAATTCTGACATTACAGATCTATGCAGTTGAATCACCGCCTTAACTATTGGTTCATCACAATGCATCAATGCATCTTTACACTCCTACCTCTAGGTCCAGATGTCGATTGTGCATTTAAATACTGTTGATTCATAACTTTTTGTTGCCCAGGGTCACAGACTGAAGAATGCTGACAACCAGACATATCAAGCTCTGAATTCGACAAACGCTAAACGCAAAGTTCTCATCTCAGGAACACCCATTCAGAATGACTTGCTTGAGTACTTTAGCTTGGTCCACTTTGTCAACACTGGTATCTTGGGTGAGCTGCATTTTAACTACAAAACATTAATGTGAAAGCTATTGACTGTTCACTGTCTATGCTAATAGAGAAACACACGGTGGCAATAATGATTTGTGCTTCCATTCCCACGCTCTTCTTGGGTGTCTTTGATTTGATAACTTTTTGATTTGATAAATTTAGGAACGGCTCAAGAGTTTAAGAAGCACTTCGAAGTGCCCATTCTCAAGGGACGGGACGCTGATGCTAGTGATAAAGACCGGCAGCGCGGGGAGGAGAAACTCCGAGACCTTATTAGCATCGTTAACAGGTGAGGAACCCAGCAGACCGAAGCCTTGCCAGAAACTTCAGCTTTGCTCATTTGAAGATGCAATTTGAATTTTTTTTTTTTTTTCCCTTTTTCAGATGTTTAATCAGAAGGACGTCAGATATTCTTACCAAATATCTTCCTGTGAAGATTGAGCAGGTGGTCTGCTGCAGGTAATGACCTGATTCTACAAAATCTCAGCATGTGAAAAGACCTTACTGTACTTGATAGATGTCTGACCTATATTAGAACAGAATGAAAATTATTCAGTCATTGTTATTTTGGGAATTATACTAACAATTTATATTGCAACTGTGGAAGTTGGATGGATAGATGGCATTTTCAACATATGCTGCATCTTCATTTTCCTCAGGTTAACCCCCCTTCAGACAGAGCTGTACAAACAGTTCCTAAGGAAAGCAAAACCAGTGGAGAAACTACAGCAAGGCAACATCAGTCTGTCTGCCTTGTCCTCCATTTCCTTCCTCAAAAAGATTTGTAACCGTGAGTATGCTTATTTTTAATTTTATTTATTTTTAATTTATTTTTTAATCCAATTCATTTTCATAAGGATGTCATACCTATTTGTCTGGTGGTTGGATTTTTTGGTACTGTGTGGATGTTTACTTATGCCTACAATTTGATAAGGAGACTAGTGGTATGCCTAAAATATTAGTGAGAGGTGCATTGTGGTGCCCAAAAGTTGCTGCTGTTGTTGACTGATCTGTATAAACTTGGCTTATGTTTTAAAACATATGTTGGACTATAAACTGCGAAAAGGACTACCGCCACACCGCTAATCTTTTGCTTTAATTATCCTCAATATGTCCTCTCTTAAAAGATGCTGTGGCTGTTGAGCTGTCCCTTTCTTCACCTCCACTTCATTTATTGCTTCCATGATTTACCAAGACTGTATGAGTATGTGGCCTGCTCTGCAAACCGAATTTAATGAACACAGGGACACGCCGAATACAGGTTGCTGATAACTTTTGGGCATCACAGTATATCGCTCATATTTTATGTGTACTGATGTAACTTATGCGGAACATTAAAGTTATCGGGCTTTTGATCGGGCTGCAGTAGTTGATACCGATCAGTTTGTTTAATGCCTGGATTGGCCCCGATTCCAGTCTTTGATATCAGCTTCGGACAACACCGATTCTGGGAAAAACTAGAACCCTAAAATTAAATTAAGTTTCTAATCATAAAAATATATGAATAAATTTGAATCTGTGTAGTCCTTAAGGACCATAGAGTATTGCAGCAGATATACAAATTTTTTGTGTATCTGTTGTCCGTCTATGAAGTCTGATGCTCAGACTGTGTCAAATTTATATGCATAATTTTTTTCATTCAGATCCAGCTTTAATCTATGATAAGTGTGTGGCAGGAGAGGAGGGTTTTGAAGGGATGCTGGAGCTGTTCCCATCAGGTTTCTCCAATAAAGATGTGGAGCCACGACTTTCTGGTAAAGCTCCAGTCCTGTTTATACATTATTTATATTGTAGTCTCTGTATGGAATGACCTAGTATGTGTGTAATGGGATGGTTGTATTCTAGGGAAGATGCTGGTCCTTGACAGTATTCTTGCTGTGATGAGGAGCACTACCAATGATAAAGTGGTCCTGATCTCCAATTACACACAGACTTTGGACCTCTTTGAAAAGTTGTGCAGATCTCGGAGGTAAAAAGACTTAAACACATCATAATAGGCTGTAGATGCTGTCAATTCACGTGAGCTAAACCTCAGTGCTCTGGGCTGGTGTTCACTAGTAACCCAATGAATCCAAAGACAGACTACTCGTGTCACTTGGTGGTTTGAAATTACCTATAAGAAAAATGTGTGTGCAAGTATCTTTATGGAGGATTTTGCCCCCAAAAAACAACTATGACCAATTCTGACATTACAGATCTATGCAGTTGAATCACCGCCTTAACTATTGGTTCATCACAATGGGGAGGGGGGGGGTCCTGTTTTGGTGAAGATGTTAAAAATTGTGGGGGCAATATATTTCTGGGGGCAGTACTCAGTGGTTCAGAGCTTCTGTTGACCAAACCTCGACCATAATGAGAAACAGTTGATGGCATTTAAAAGGAAGTGTGCACCCTATTCCTAGCTCATTACCGGGCCTGTCTGTCCTATTGCTGGCAGTTATTTGGAAATGTTCACCTGGGGGGGGGGGGGGGCAGGCACGTGAATGGCAGCACTCATGGACACAACGGCTTTGGTCTCTTCTGAATGGGGTTTAGGTTTAGTTTGTTTTGTTCATGTATCTGTGGAGAGAGTGTAGAGATACTGTAGGTACTATTTAAGTGGATACACTACACTTCATTGCATATTGGTGCAATAACAAAAAGGCATTCTGTGTTCTTTTTGTTTGCCCTTGGGCAATGTCTGGTTTACTTAGTTTAGGATTAACCCCCCTCGGTTTGCCCTGCTACAGTCGTTGCCCCCCACTCCACCATATTGTTAACCACCCTAACAAAACAAATGGTAAATACCTCTGTGTTCTCCCTTGACTTCGAGACGGAGATTTCAGAATTATACAGATGCTATCGATGAGATAAAGACTTTACCGGAATTTTCTCAGGACTATTTGTTGTGCTGATCTCCCCTTCCTACCTGGGTGGTGTTGAAATGTTTTTTTTGTTTTAGATCTGAAAGAGGAGATATAGCAAATCGCAAACCATTACTAAGGACCAAAGGCGACGCAATATGTGAAGTTAGCTGAGGTATCAGCTACTGAACCGTACCGAACAGAGCTGAATCTGGCCAATGCTACAAACGCCTAGTTAGTTGCCTTGAGGATATTAAATGCTGGGTGACTCAGGATGTTCTGGAACTCAATGAAACCAAATCTCAGACATTGTCGTTTTTTGCCCACTTGACTCCATTACACAGATCTCCAGTAACCTAGATCAAATATCTTGCTTCATTAAGCCATTTGCCAAAAACCTTTGGATCTGCTCTCAAGTTTGACAAACAGGTTAATGCGGTTGTGAAATCCAGTTTCTTCCAGCTCTGAACCATCTCAAAAATTAACCCATTTCTCTCATCAAGTCACCATTAAATAGTCTGATGTACAAACAAAAATTAGGTTACTGCATTAAGGAGAAGCTAGTCAAATCAGACCGGAAGGCCATTCATCACCTCAAGGCCTGATTATTGCAACTCCCTGTACCCCAGAATCAACCAGTCACCCCTGTCCCCACCTTCAGCGAGGCTTCTCTCTGGCTCCAGAAAAAGGGATCGCATAACCCTACTCTGGCCTCT
>JAODKE010000001.1:28203430-28215818 GCA_026779605.1 Mormyrus hasselquistii | reverse complement strand
CTAAAACCCTGTGGCAGAGGGGCTTTAGATCGTGGTTGAATCAATGTTGATTTAGTGTCAGATATGGTTTAAAATCCAACGTTGATTCAACGTAGATCATAACGAGCGCTTTCAATTTGGTTTCAACGTCGGGTATCAACGTAGATTCAATATTTCTTGCTGACGGCATTTCAATGTTGATTCAATCTGTTTTTGCTATCTGGGTTCGGACCACTGGCCTCGTTAGATCCGATCATCCGGAGCTATGAAAAGGGGAGAAGTGCCTGTCTGCGAATGGAAAATGAGGTGTTATACCAAATCAACATACAGACTGTAACAGAGTGGAATTTGCAATGTACGAAGGCCAGGGGATTAATCAAGCGCCGCACAGTGCTCAATAGAGTTGGAAGTCTTGTGCACCCAGACGAAAAACTAAAGTTTAAAAACAAATGTACAATGTTCTTGGCTATTTTAAGAGTAAATCTAAAGGTAAATCGGGGTGTTTCCAACATGAAGACTCTTACCCACTTTCACACTGCACAACAGAATTATATGACCTTTATTCTAAATAAACACGGGAGACGCAAAAAGTTCGCAGGTTAAACTTCAAATATAATATTAAACTAGATTGCTGCCCTAAAACAACAGTGGATGAACAAGTTCTTCTATTAAGTTATTCGTTAGGAACGATAAGTTTAACCTACTATTTAGAATTGTGTGTGCAAGTTCAACCTACGTGCTTTTTGCGCCTCGCATGTTTATTTGACATAAATTTAAGGTCCTAGTTCCAGGGCTCTCACGTCTCACGCATTGACCGTAAGACCGTTTCGGTACGGAAGATTATAAGCACAAAAATTCAAATGGCAATTCATTTTGCAATAGGCAATTCAATATTCAATCAGAGTATGCATTTGTAATTTCAATATTTAATCTGAGGATGTAATTTGAAAATACATTTTGCAATCGGCAATTCAATGTGCAAATTGCGTATGCAATCCTTAATTCATTTAAAAATATTTTGATTAATAAATATATTAACAATGCCATGAATTGCATTTCGTATTGCCATGGGCTTTTTGCCTCTATTCAAATGCAAGCTATGGGCTGATATTTGTGCTACTAGAAACTGAATATGAATTGTGTATACTTGAATCTGCAGTTGTCGCATTAAAAAACTCAATCTGAGTTCATTAGTTTAATCTGAATTCAGTTCGCAAATTCAATTTCAACTTATTGAGGAAAAGTAATCGACCACAGGTTCACAACGCAACTCATTTCCACGTTTGCGACAGTTCTGCAGGTCGGGGTAAAGTGGAAGCATGTGCCGGGTGTCGCAAGAATAAATACGGGATCATATACGCAGTCATCATATACGTAATAAGAATTAAGAGGTACCCGCACTGCTATATTTTAATCTTTATCGTACCACCACTTCTCACAAGTTGCCAAGACTCTGCTACTCGGAGACAAGCATCATTCGAGAGTGGCGGGGCAGCGCGCACAGTACCTAGTGTTGTTGGGGTGCTTCAGTTGTTCCCAACACCCCCACCGCAGATCTCACGGTCAATACAGCAGCGACACTTTTATTTCTCCACTTCGATCACTGCTTATACAAATCAACCTATTAATCGCCAGTCAAACTGATGCTTCCGGTTATTAGCACAGTACGCAGAGAGCGCTGTAGACGCGCAGCAGACCAGACGCATAACACCTCAAACCCGCCTTATAACTTTACATTTAGATCAATACAGGGGTACGTATGGCGATGCACTCGTGTTGTGTTTTTTCTTCCCCGCCAATCAGGAGCCGCATGTGTAGATCTTCAGATTCAGCCTTTATTGCCACAGTGAGGTTACAGCCAAGGCTGGACACCCTGAAGAAGTGTGTCCAATACTGTTTTGCAATAATTTTTATACATTTTCTTGTCGTGTAACAATATCTCGTCACTTAAGCATCAACATTTCTTCAACTATTCACCATCGTTTTCTCCTTTGATCCACACCCCTAGGTGATAAGTTTGGCAATCATGTCTTTTACTGTTTGGTCCCTTGACCGAACATAATGGTGGCGCGACCATCTCCACTTGGTTTTTTAAAATACCCAGCCGTGAACTTCTGATGAACTCAGGTGAATCCCTTCCTTCAGTAGCAAACCTTGGCAGCTTCAGACTGTTGCACATTGTCTGGCTAGAGGGTTAATAATATATTTGTCCCTCAACATAGTGATAAGCTGCAGCACTAATAAAGTACATATTCATCCATCAAAGTCTACCAAAATAGCTAACAGATATAGAAACTTAGCCAACACAAGGTGCTAATTCACCCTTGTTTTCCATCACATTGTGCACAGCAGTAACTGGTCTGCATTCTCTGAAGGTTACAACTCACTCTCTGCAGTTTACATCAGCTTCTTATAGTCCTGATTACATCCTCTATGTATTATGAAGTGCTAAATAATATTCCATATTCGCATATTAAAAATTAATAGACTTCCGCCTCATATCAGCGAGATGAATATTTTAAGATATTTAGCATAAACACTGCAAGAAAGCCAGATAAGACGAGCAAGTGAACCATAATTTAAACTAAACTATCCCTAGCTAGTTTTGCGTTAGTCTACCATATTAACATAAACTAGCAGTGCCAGAAATCGTTCATTTAACCACATATACTACCATACTAACCAAACCTACGGTTAATGTTTATGCTATCGCTTGTGTATATAAAGCTTATTCTCATATATATCATGAGGTAATACGCTTGCGACACCCCGGCACACGCTTCCACTTTACCCCGACCTGCAGAACTGTCGTAAACGTGGAAATGAGTTGCGTCGTGAACCTGTGGTCGATTACTTTTCCTCAATAAGTTGAAATTGAATGTGTGAACTGAATTCAGATTCAACTAATAAATACAGATTGAGTTTTTTAATGCGACAACTGCAGATTCAAGTATACACAATTCATATTCAGTTTCTAGTAGCACAAATATCAGCCCATAGAGGTAGCCCTCAATGGCCACCACAGGTATCTCGATGGCGGGTCTTCCCACTCTGCGCCTCACTGACTGCTTAGTTTGCACCCTTTCCGTGTCAAGTCCAGTTAAGATGGGAGGTTCCTCTACCCTCTGTGAGAGCAAAAGCAACCTATCAAACACATCTATTGCTGATACCCGATTGTTTTCCATGTCATCTGCTAAGGCACAAATATTTCCTATAAGCTCTTCTGTCGCCATTACTCTAAACGAACAAATCCGTTAAATGCTCTTGAGGCACTAAACAAGGAAGTGACGTCGTTAATGAAGGTCCGCCTTGATGAGCAGTCTGCAAATTGAGTTTTCGCCCCAACATGCAATGCAATTGCCGGGGACGCCATTGCATTTGAATAAAGAGGCAAAAACCCCATGACAATACGAAATGCAATTCAGTGCCTTGTTATTCTGTTTATTAATCAGAATATTTTAAAATGAATTAAGGATTGCATAAGCACTTCGCACATAGAATTGCCGATTGCAAAATGTATTTTCAAATTACATGCTCAGATTAAATATTGAAATTACAAATGCATACTCTGATTAAATATTGAATTGCCAATTGCAAAATGAATTTTCCATTTGAATTTTTGTGTTTATAATCTTCCATAGTTTCGCCCCTAATGTAAGCTCACTCCAAACTTTTAATGAAACTTCAGTGTATCACCGGGCGATCGGATCTAACGACACCAAAGACCAAGACGTTTGCTGCCCGCATTTATAACCAAGATAACTATACAGCGTCAATATACTTTACGACAGCCCCAGTGAGTTCGCCACTTTAAATTTATGATGTCACATATGCCGACGGTGAAACTAAACAGTAGGGCCGCCTCCCGAAAGGTCAGAAGAGTTGGCAACTGGATCTCGAGTGCAGGAGTGTTTTAAGGACAGTCGTGCGTGTGTCGGTGCAAGACAGGACGGCACAGTGCGAATGCATGCAAAACGTATGCTGTATGTTTGAAAGGGACGGTCCCGTCTGTGTCCGTGTCGCCAGACCTATTGGATCATGAAGCTGTGGTGCGACTTGCAGGTGATTCCGGTACATTTATACCGAGCTGCGATGCTAGCTGCCGCGGCCTGCGGTATTGGGGCCGTGATGCTCCTCCGTGGATGGATGGACTCGGTGCGGGCGTCGAAAAAGATTCGCAGAGCCCGCATACGCAGGGAGGAGTCGTTTGGGCTGGCCGAAAAAGCTGCGAAGGAGTTTGCAGAACAGGTGACGTGTTTTCACGCTTAAACTGCGTTTTTTGAATTTAAATCGTCTTTTTCATGTGGATTTGATTTCAGTATAAAAGTCACTTTTAAAATAAAAGATGCCATGTTTGTAATTTGATTTCATCTTCACAGCTTCCGCACACCGATCGAAAACTTATCTTTTCGAGGAATCATGCAGACGCTTGTAACCCCGCACGTTTCCATGATTGCTGTACACTTAATAATACGTTAGTTAAATTGTCGACTTTTTCCATTTGCTAGAAATTTATATAGTTTGAGTTTAAACCTGATGTACACCGACAATGATATAAAAGCTTTCATACTTTTGTACACCGGTGTTATGCCGAACATTGTTGGACTTCGCTGAGAATCTTGGGAAAAATAGCTGCCTCAACTCCGTTTAAGGCAATGTTTTGAGAATGGAATAATACCGTTAAGTTAGCCTCATATTTGATATTCAGTTTTCTAGCTTTAATATCTTTTCACGGAAGTAAGGTGGGGCGTTTTTAATGATAGAATCGTGTTGTTCAGTACACAGACAACAATGCACGCCGATTATTTTTGCGCTTTGCCTGCATAATTACCTTTTGTGAAAGTGAATTTAAACCACATACTCTGCTGTTTTTTTTAGAACCCGGGGATAAATATTGATGAAGTTACGGCTCTGTCTCTCAATGAGCTCAGCAAACAACTGAAAGACGGAGAGTTGAGTCCCCACGCTGTTCTTCATGCCTATATTGAGAAGGTGAATGAGTTGATACACGTCTTTTAAACTGTTATCACATGTGTCCCATTACCTCTTATCAACATGCATTGCATGAAGTGGGTCTTAAGTCGGGAATAAATTAACCTCCGAATACCTAGCTAGCAAAACGACACTGGCTCCGTCTAATTCGGGATTTACTTCATTTATGACTATTTCAACTAGCAAAAAAAATGACAAACTTAGGATGTTGCAAAATTAGTATATGCAGTGTAACCTGTCTTTCACTAATGGGGAAACAGCTAAAACCTTTTTATCATTAAAAAATATATTGGAGCCAAGTATAATTTTTTATGATTTAAGACTGATAATTAAAATTAGAAAATGGTTAGGTAAGGATTTCTACCACATATGTGTCTTGGAATGAAATTGTGTGTAAAACCTGGTTCTTTAAAATGGTTATGAACTGCAAGCTGCTGTACCATTGTAAAATTCCTAGTAAATAATGCACACAGAGAACAAGCACAGAAAGCCACCTTTTAGCTAAGATTTCTTATGCCCCTTCCCCCATTGCAGGCATTGCAGGTCAGCCGGAGGCTCAACTGCAGCACCGAGTTCCTTCTGGAGAGTCGCGAGCAGCTGAGAGAGACAGAGTCGCATCGGGATGGACTCCTGTTTGGCATCCCTGTTAGCATAAAGGATAATTTATGCTACAAGGTACATCCATTGGTGTCCTGTCTGTTCAGGGTGCCTGCTCTTCAAGACTTATTCTGGATAAGCAGTTATGGGTGTATAGATGGATGGTCCATTAAATTATAGTGCATTATATACATTTAACATTTCCACTGTGAATCCCAAAAAACAAAATCCTTTTTTTGTTTTGTTTTACTTTATAACCCCAAATACAGTGTGCCCTTGCCTTTACATAGCATGATGTCTTGAGTCAGTTCCAGCAGTCCTGTGACACTGTGTGGTTTGCAGGGTCACGACTCCACCTGCGGTGTCATCTCTAAGCTGGACCAGCCTGCCACCGCCGACTCGGTCCTGGTCCAGGTGCTGAAAAGACAGGGCGCCGTACCATTTGTGAAGACTAATGTTCCTCAGGGACTGCTCAAGTAAATGTCTACACTGCACCGTGAGCAGCTTTAGGGAGGCATGCACTGCAGGAGTGTGGCCTACCAAATAATGTTCCAGTAATAACTAAACTATGTACACACATTTTTTTTAAAGCTTAAATTTATAAACACCCCATTTTCTAATTTCTACTACAATTTTTACCCACTAGTATTCATTGATCTAAAACAAGGTGGCACTTGAAGAAAAAGGGAAATGATACAAGCACCATACAATCAAGGGTGGAAATTTTACTACTAGGGCTTCGTTTAGTAGATGTGCGTAGACCGTCATACAGTGCTTTTACTGGCCAGTGTGTTGGTGTTCTGACCCTTCATCTAAATTATTCGCCTCAGGCATGTGGGCAAGCTTATTGTCCAGCTCTATGTGCAAGCTGAAGAAAGCAGGATGTTGGAGGAGAGAGATGAAAAGTAGCAGTTTTATGCAAAAAACAAAAAAAAAAAACAGGAAGCCACTTAAGCAATGAAAGGGTTAGCCGGCTACCACTGACCTCCCTGCTCCTGCTGAGGGACTTTATTAAAGCAGGTGTGGGTGTCAGGGGGTTGGTGACTGTCACTGTAATCGGCTGAACACGGCTATGTCGCGTTAGGTGCAGGGTGTCACAGACCAGCTGTTTCAAATTGGGGGGGCTGAAGTTTTGCCAGCTTGCCGCTGTCTGTGGTGCTGCGGCCTTGCAGTCACCTGGAGCTGAGCTGCGGCTCCACGCCGCATGCATGATGTACAGTATCGCTTTACATTACCCTTTAAACAGGTGAAATGCGTCAGGCATGTAGATGGGTAGTTTGTTATTGGCTTGAAATCCCCCCCAGTTTTATCTACTGCAGGATTTTGTAAATAAGTTGTGTATATTATATTACAGTACATTATATTACGCATAACACAATGAATGCTACCTTCATATTGAGTGTTTTTGACTGTTACTTTTTAACCCAGGTACCTATGCACTTCAGTATAATTTCACATGAACTTTTGCTCAGATCAGCACTTTTTCACTGGCGTGCCATGGCCATATGAAAAACACTGGCGTAATCCCTGAGGAAATTATGTGGTTACAGTTGCTCCCGGACAGTAAGAAAATAATTAGGAAGTTTAATACCAATAACAAATAATACAAATATTACAATACCAAAAACATTGCCAACCTTCTTAGTTTTGAAAGCTGTACTTTTGTCTTGTTTGTTAAACATGATAAATTTTACCCGAAAAGATTCAGGAAAAATAACGTCACTTTGGCAGTTTGTAGATCTGTTGATCGTTTGGCTTGTATGAACCTCCCTCCATTGTCCCACCAACTAAAGTGTTGTTCCCTCTTGTTTTCTCACTTTGTGTTTGTTCAGCTACGACTGCAGTAACCCGATATATGGACAGACACTGAACCCTTGCAATCTTCAGAAGACTCCGGGGGGGTCCTCTGGTGGGGAGGGGGCGCTGATTGCCGGAGGAGGATCCATCCTGGGAATCGGGACGGATATTGCGGGCAGCGTTCGCATTCCGGCGTCTTTTTGTGGAATTTGCGGTTTCAAACCCACTTCTGGCAGATTGAGGTCAGTCTTTAGACTTGCAAGCTGAATGAGAATATTGTCATTCATTATGTAAATATCATGTTTGGATTTCATTTTTCTTATTTACTAAGAAAATGTCACCTTGCCTTAAGTTTTATTGCTTTGAAATATATCAAAGTGAACACAATTTCAGTGTTGGATTTGTTGGGATATTTAGGGCAGATATTGCATTTGTATATATGAATACAAAATTTTGTATATATCAAATCCATTTAGCACAACGTTTATGTCTGCATAAATGAAATCTTGTGACATACTTTGCCATGTTTGTCTTTTAGTTTTCGTGGTTGTACTTCATGTGTCCAAGGACAAAAATCTGGTGAGATGATTGCATATTTCTTATTCCTAAAAGATCCCTACATCTGCATGAGATTTCGGCTGTAGGAATCGGTGTCAGTGCTGCCGTTGCTGATGTTTTTGGGCTTGATCCTGCTTGGGGCAGCTGGATGACATCAGGAGCGCTTTACACTCACACTTCATTTCTCATTTCTGTCTGGCAGTCTTGTCGACAGCTGGCTGCTTGGCTAAGGATGTAGATGGCCTTGCCCTGTGTATGAAGGCGCTTTTATGTGAAGACATGTATTTTCTGGACCCTACGGTCCCTCCAGTTCCATTTAAGGAGCAGGTAAAATGCTGGTCTCACATTTTCTTTCCTTGAATGGTCTGTCCCCATGTCTCGCATTCGTCCCTCCTCTCTCTTAAGGTGTACTCCAGCACCAGGCCGCTAAGAATTGGGTACTATGAGAACGACGGCATGACGCTGCCATCTCCTGGCATGAGCCGAGCTCTGCGGGAGGTCAGAGAGCTGCTGGAAAAAGCAGGGCACACGGTGCGTTTTTAGGCACATTATCCTGGGAAATGTCGCACCATACCTGTCAAGCTGAAACCTGACAGTACTCCATTACCAATATGAACAGACCAGCTCAGTACATCAGCTCAAACTTCTTTTTACTTGTGCCCGGTCGTAATTTGCTAGTTAAGGTTTATAATCTATAACCTTTTTAAAGATTATAAACTTGAAATTCTATACTTGGATAGCCTTTATTTTGGTAAGGAATTTGGCAAGTCATTTTAATCCCAAAATACAGATCAAAAAAACATTCTGTTCCACAGAACCATGAATTAAACTTAGGATAATATAAGTTTCTCATGTTGTATGAGTTATGAAATGCAGGCCACTATAGGAATAATTTCACCCTTTCAGCCTGAGATTTAATTTGAGATGGTTTTTAAATTGTCAGGATTAACTGAATATATGATATACTGAACTGAGCTGCTTGCAAACTAATGCACAGTGCAAACCCATGGGAAGAATGGGAAGGAGCACTTTTCATCTGGCTGAGAACATTATCGTGGGCAAGAGTGTCTAGACATGAAATTAAAAAGAAAACAGCTCTGGTGTTCAGTTAAGTGAATACGACTATCTTTGAACTGTCAGCCTTTGATATTCCTTCCAGATATTTTTAAGTTTTACATTTCCCAGATTTGACCGGCCTGATTTTGTGTGTGTGAGATTTTCTTGGTCCCCACAACGATAGACTCAATTTTATATAAAAAATTCAATCAAAAAACAAAAAATGTCAAAAATCTTGTATTTTAAGGTTGAGCTGGGTAGGGATTAAGGTTGTCATTGCTAGGATTAGGGTTATTCGGTAAATTAATCAGAGCAACTGTATAACCAAGACAAAGGAATTTCCCTCTGGGATTAATAAAGTTCTTTGAATCTTGAATCTTATGCCCATAGAAATTAATGGAGTACTTGGAGTGTGTGTGTGTGTGTGGTTTGCATGTGTGACCGTGGGTGCGTCGTGCGTCATGCCCTATACTGCCTTGGAAAGGCTCTGTGTCTCCTGGATAAGTGACTAGAAAATGGATGTTTTTTCCTGTTTAATACTGCAAATATATTGGTATATTGTAGCACAAGCTGGGTTCATGACCAGTACAGCAGTAAAATTAGCATGCCCTTTTTAGACTGAGGTAGACGTGTTTTCTTCTTATTTGTCTGGCACTTTTATTCACAATGACTTGCATTAGAGGGAAGGTTTATAATTTCATGGGTGTTCCCTGGGATTTGAACCCATGACCTGTGCATTATTAGCACATTGCGCTACTTGCTGACATTCAGGAGCACACGTGTTACCATTTGTTACCATTTGATCTTACATTCCTTTCCTGTGTGCAGTTTGTCCCGTTCACTCCGCCAAGGCTGTCCTACACCATGGACGAGTTGACCGTCAGGGGGATTCTGGCAGATGCGGGTGTCTCACTCCTTAGCAGCCTGTAAGTGAACCAGCCTGTCTTGCATTCCTTCCCCTAATGCCATATGCTACGAAAAAACGCTTCTTGGTGAAATTCAAGTATGCCTAGATTGTTCCAGTCTTGTTTATTACTGTTTTAAATAGGTATTCTTAAACTATTTAGTGTTTGGCTGTTACTGCATTGCTTGAATTTATCTGCGTTTCATAGGACTTTTATTCTGTTATTTTAAGTACCAAATGGCTTACGGATAATGATGGTTACGGATAGTTTTTGGGTCTGTAAAACGCATATGAGTAACAGTACTACATGGTACAGTACTTCCCCCATATGATTTTTTTTTTTTTGCGTATATAATATACGTTAAGTAAAATATATGAATAAATTATTTTTGTATATGATGTAATGAGTTTAAAAAAGAAAGAAATTTAACGGTTTGATAAAGCAGTCAGCTTCCCACACATACAGCGAAGCGAGTTAGGATGCTGTGCTTATGATAAGGGTGCTGGTTCAAATCCCATGGTCAGAAATTTAGTTTCATTATTGGGCCCTTGAGCAAGGTCCTTAACCCCAATTGCTCTAGGGCAGCGTTTCTCAAACGAGTCCTCAGGGATCCCGACATTGTCCACAATGGACGTGGACCATCCGGGGGTCTCCAAGGACTGGTTTGAGAATCTCTGCTTTAGGGAACCTGTTTGTGACCCCATTTTCACAAATAACCCACATTGCTTTAGATAAGAATGTTTCATGCATCTTAAAATGTTTTATCCATCTTAATAAGTTAATGTGATGAACATGATTTTTTTTTTTTGGCCTGAATTTTTGTTCCCGAGTGACGTAGAAAGAGTGTGACTGAATAACGGAAATCATTGAATTCACTAACGTGTGGCAAGCAGTTAGTCGTATTGGTGAAAGAACCCATATCCGCTTGGAAGTGGAGACTCGTGTTGTAGGTAGTGTAGCTCAGTGCTCTGTGAAATTTGGTGTACGGTCCAGATGCCGAGGCTTTGTGTTTCTGATCATGGCGCTTAAGCTGTTCTAATAAAACTATATAACTGTAAAATCAATGAGATTATAAGCAGAGTGGATCATACTGAAAATACGTACCAGATACACAAATTTATAGGTCAATTGCAAACAGGATATTTTGGAACCATTTGGACCTGTTTTTATAGGAAAGGAAGTCCAATTGACCCCTGCCTTAAAGATCAGATCAACATCTATAAACTTCCTCTGATCTTCAAGAAGATCTGTTCCTTTCTCCTGAAACCACTGGTGAGTATATTTATATTGAATGATGCTGAATGTTCATGCCGTGGATGCTGGCGCACCTCGGCGTGCCCCGTAGCGCCGTACTGTCCGCGATGCTGAATGTTCATGTACACACCATGTACTTTGATGCTGGGCCTGGAGTAATGCTGTAGAGCAAAGCTGCTCTTAAATCATGAAGTGTGGTAGGCATTTTGTAGAATATAAACATTTTCATAAATGACAAAAAAAGATACAAAAATAATAAAACTGCAATGAACTATAAATATTGCTTCTTAAACTAACTGAAACAAAATTAACAACAAACGTGAAATACTTTATCTGCATTTACAAACAATATGTAATAAGTATGAACCAGCCTTAACGGTACAAAAAACAATCAGGACCAGGAGAACAATGTCCATTATCTCAGATAACATGTAAGTGATGGATACAAATGAGTGTTTTTATAGACACGGGGACTCAGGTGGCCCCCTTATTAGCAACAGAAGGCAGCCTAGCTACACCTTGATAGCCTGTCCATGAAAATTACAAACAGGAGTGGAGACAAGATGGAGCATAGCTATAGCAATGTGTGCCCACTCCCCACAGAGCTGTTTTCAAGCGAAGGTCCTATCAGGAGCTAAAGCTGTACACCAGTATTTCGCAACTGCATACTGAAGCACACCAGAAAGACGCTGCCTTATGGGCAGTGTGCCTTGGCAGAAAAAAGGCTGGGAAATGCTGCTGAAATGATGAGATAAATATTTAGGTCATTAAGCTGCACAGACCCCTCCACCTGAATAAGGTCATGAACCTTGGAGGGGCAGACTATCAAAGGCACTCTATCACCATGCAGAGAACCTGAAAGTGCAGGATCGATATCCCTTTTGAATTAATTGGCAGAATGGGATGGCCAAATCCAGCTGGTACCTGTCAGACCCAGGTGATTCTGTAGTGGTTATCAGGTCAAGTCAATCTGTAGTGGGTATTGATCAAGGTGATTTTATGGTGTGTGTATATATCATGCTCACATTTTTCTGTAGCAGGTATCTATCAACCAGCAATTTATTAAAAAAAAGAGGGCGAGAATTTGCTCTTATCACAATTCTTGTTTCTCCAGGGCCCGTATCCCTAAAGAATCTTTGTGCAAAAAGTGGCTCCTAGCGGCCAAATTCTAATAAAATTCTCAGTCATGACGTTTTCTTAGAATTTCCCCTAAAAGTGACACGACAATCCCAGTTAATATAAAAGCTATT
>JAODKE010000001.1:28182997-28195245 GCA_026779605.1 Mormyrus hasselquistii | reverse complement strand
TAGATAGATAGATAGATAGATAGATAGATATAGTTTTAAGATTCTTCTTCTTATTATTATTCTAACCATTCATCTAAGGCCATAATTTGTCAACCTGAACAGTTTGATGTAAGATTAAGTTACTTTTAAATAAAAACATTGTTGTTTTGTTGTTCTGCAGTGTCTTACAAGATGCTGGATTCTTATATTCTCCGGAAAACCATTTTCCAAAAAGGACAAGTCGTACAGATAATAACACATAAAATAACACAAGACCTTGAAAAACACCCAGCAAACATACCGTCCGTATAGGCATTACTGAAAATCATAAAAGCAGCTTCTATCTGTCCTACAAAAACATAAAAGCATACATAAAGAAAACTGAAACTAAGTAGTCAATTCATGAGCTGCTGCACTGTGACAAGGCGAAAATAAGTTCGCCCCATGTTCCATCTGAAAGTAATAGTTCCCAAATGAGTAATTAATAATCCCCAAAGCCAGCCCATGGGAGGTTCACTCAGATTTACATGATAATGTTTATCCTGCCGGAGTCGTGTTCCCAGCTATCTGGCGACCAGTAGCTTCCGTTTCACTTTACAGAAGAAGATGGAGTTCGTGTTGCTCATCGCCCTGTTTGTACCAGCTCTGCTGGCAGCTCCTGAAGGAGAGGCAGCCTACAATCAGCTCAGCAAGCCGTACCGAGACGGAGTCGACCTCGCTGTTCAGCAAGTTAACTCCCACTCGAAAATCCAGCATTATTTTTTCTTTTTTAAAAGCCTGACTAAGACCGAGAGTAAGGTACTGTACTGTCGACTTACTATATCACAGAATTGAAATATACAAACTTGAACTAATGAGTTCATAAAGATGATCAGTATAATTACACATTTCGACTAAATGTGCATATTATGCCGTAACTTATCAGATTGACAGACTGTAGACTTGACCTGGGAGGTCGATCATTGTTATATTAGAATAAAATCCGAACTTTAGAAATATCTACATAATCGACGACAACGTGGATTTCTTAAAAAAAATTATCTAGGATAGTACTGAGCCATTTAACGCTACTCTTCGCTTTTGTTTTGCCGAATGTCGCATTACGTCGAATAAGGAATCTGCCACTAGGGGGCAAAAAGCTGCTGAGATAATGTGTGAATCACACGAAAAATGTGACCGACATCAAACTGAAAGGCGCAGATTGAAAGCTGTTTGGATTTCGCTGCGTAAATGGACGGATTCAGTAACGTTACCCTCAAACGTAGTCTAAGTCGAAGGAAGCATTTGACTGTGATGTCGTCAGTGTTGGGCATTTCAGGTTCAGAAACTACAAATTCAGAGCCGGATGTTTCTACCAACCAGTTCAGTACTCTGTGACTATGTCTCTTTATGCTCACCTGGTTTGTTGAAACAAAATCTTGGTCTCGATTTCGCAGTTTCTGGGCCTGAAATCCCCAATACTAGATGTTGTTTACATTTGAAGCTATTTTATGTACATAGACCTATGTTAGATGTTGATGTAAGTCATTTGATATTTTAATTTCATGCAAATATTTTGTTGTTGTTTTCTTCAGCTCATTTAACATCACTATGATATAATTTACTGATAATCTATGCAGATCACATGGATGTTGGGATCATAAGCGGTTAACTTAGAAAGGCCTGCCTACCACTTGTTGGTTGCCGTTCCCGTTCTGAATGTGGTTAAATAAGTAAAAATTTACATTTACAGCATTTGGCAGATGCCCTAAGCCAGAGCGACTTACATAACATACATTACGACATACATTACATAATAATAAAAATGTGTTCTATCATTGTGTCCTCATCATTTACCTTACTTGATGCAGTAGTAGGCTAATATTACAAATTTAACCTTTGACAGTATGTTGCACACAATGGGCTTAGGCTATTATGAAATGATGGGCTTGGCCTGTAGTATAATTTTATAATTAATACTAGAATTTCATTAAACGATCAATCTGTTATACAAATTCAAGCACCTTTAAGAAGGAGTTTTCCAGCTCTAAGGTAAACTGAGAAACCTGTCTATTGAGCTGGTAAATTAATACTACAAACTGCATTTTGATCACCAACAGTACATTGTGTCTGTGGAGATGGCCAATGTAACTTACAATTTAATGCTATCATCACAGCATCTGGCTGTAGAATTAAATATGGCTAGTAATTATCAAAATGAAATAGGCCTACATTTAAGATTTAACATTTTTATTGTATTTTATTCTTGCTTCCAGTTGTTGTTTTAATATAAATTGTGAATGTTTTTTGTGAGTGTGCGACTTATCTCTACATTGCTGGTGCAAATTCAGTTGCCTCCAGGTTTCTAGTGACTCGATTGTGCACCTTCGCCTAACCGCAGACCCCATCTGCTCTTTCAGTCTGGGTTTGGTGTGAACTTCATTTACCACAACTTCTACCTTAAACCCACCACGTGCACAAAGTCAACCCAGAATGCCAGTCCAAAGAACTGTCCCTTCAGAAATGACAGGGTGAGTACCAGTGGTAGATGTCATCAGTACCCATGCAATTTTATTTATATAATTAAGTGCTGAAACATGAAATTAATTGCTGAAAACCTTCTTCCTTGTTCTCTTGGAATAGCCCATGATAGACTGTGCTGTTTGCTACAGCACTATTGATGGAGTGATCAGCCAAGACCCCAAGCCATATATACATTGCATCCACAAACCGTCACTGTCCAAGGTAATTATTTAAATTCCACTTATGAAAAATAGACTCACAAATACATGCTGGATGGACCTAGATATTTCCAGTTTTAACTCAGTTCATAAGTCCGACTTCTATTCCGGTTGAAAGATAAGTGTATACTGTTTGAAGCGTTGATACTTTTTAATCCGTCAACTTTATTCACCATCTACAGCCCAAGTACAAGGAATCAGTTTTGGGGTGATTGGTCATGTCAAAGCAGAATAAGTAAAACTAACATAACAGTAGTAGAGCAACAATCAGCCAGCAAGACATAGATTTCGTCTGTAAGTAAGCAAAACACTAGGATAAGGTGTAATGGGACAACGGGTTCTTGCTGGTGAACGCAAACCTTTCACATGTACTGTATCTATAAAATATACATCAAAAAGGACCTAACAGCGCACAGATCCAACAGTATTTAGATGTGGTTTGCAATTACTGTATAAAATATCAGAACAGGGGTGCTATTGTGAAAATGTTAACGTGAATAAATATTCAGGTTTGTACTGCTTGCTTTTTAGGAAATGATACAGAAGAGAGCAGAGCATTTTAAGCAGATGACATATAGCCACGGAGCTCCAACACTTCTTGCTTCAAAAGGACAAAAGTGACAGAGCAACAGGGGTATTAAGACTTCTCTATACAAGATATTTCATAGTATACTCAGCGATTATAGCAAATGTGTTAAAAATACTCCTTTAAACGATTTCTAAAAATATATCACTGTTGGAAATGCTTCAAGTCAAAAGGAAACAGCTTTAGTGATGTCCTGGTGTACTTTGGACACGGTGTTTGTTTTTCAAGTGGTGCAGTTGACAGTTGGGTCAGGTTTTGAACAGTGGGAAAATGACATATTTCCATGTCTTAGTTTGCTTACAATCTTCTCTTTTCTAGTACTTCATATTATTCTTGGGGGGCGCTCCTCGTGTGCTGGGGGGGGGGCATATTCTGCTCATTCATAGTCAGGCCACTGCACTGGCTGTTGAGAGGTATTCTTCAGAAAGTACCAGTTTCAAAATCTATTCTTGGATAGTGTGAGGAGCTTGGTAGAGTGTATTGTAAATCAGTCATGCATTCATACTTTCCAGGAAGATGTATACTCACATATTAAATAAATAAATAAATAAATAAATCGCTGTACTGTTGGGGTGGAACAGCGTGCAGCGGTGTTGCTTCACGCCTCCAGGACTCAGGGCTGGAGTCCTGCCTCTGTCTGGTGTTAGTGGAGTTTGCATGTTCTCTTTTTGTGTGGGTTTTCTCTGGGTATTCCAGGTTCCTACTGCAACCCATTTGTAGTTAGGTTAAGTGGCATCTCTAAATTAAATTTAATTAAATTAATTAGTATGTGACCTGTGATGCCACATCCCTGTTGCTTACGCTGCAGGCCCCTTAGGGTAACTGACCAAAACAAGCAGTTAGGAGATGGTTGGATGAACGGTGCTATTGATTTTGGGAAGCCCTGAAGGAGAAATCCATGGCCAGTTTTGACATATAGGTTATTTTTTTGCTCTTCACACTTCCTAGACATATGAAATCATTCTCCATTTTCAGTCCTAGTGTAACACTATATAGAAAAGCTTAATTCCATTCTGTCACTTTAATATTAGTCTATGCAAATGGACAAATGTTAGTTTATCATTTATAGGAATTACACACATATTTTCAATGAATGTACTCTGTAATGAACAAATACCACAAAGTACACCGTATATGGTTCAACTTCTAGACTAAATACATCCTGCTTGTAACAGAAGTTACTGGGCAACAGTAAGATGAAAGACCTGTAGATCTGAAGCTTAGATGTTAACCAAATTATTGCTTCTAATTTTTGCTCATCACACCTCCTAGACATTTTACAGTTTTTTTTCTAAAACATGGACGTTTTGAAGGGGTAAAGGTAAGGCATACATTTTAACCAAATTCACAACTTGGTTGTGTACTGAGTTCCTCTCGTGACATTAACAATTATATATATATATATATACAACTAATTCAACTAAAATGAAGGAACAGTCAGGTCAGGTCTAGTTGTGAAGCATGTGCTGGGGACCAAGCACTGATTGTCCTTTTGCAAAGATATCAGGAATGCCACACAGCCCTTTACATTGGTAACCCCCATGCTCTTCCAATCTGCTTTGATAACTTCATAGGAAGAGTCACCAGAGACATATATGTCACTGCCGAGGTAGGTAAATCTTTCAACAAGGTCAACATTCTTCCCGTAGACAAACACACTACTGATGGCTGTGCCCAAGAACCCTGCCCAACACCCAGTCCAAACAAGCATTAAACAGAGTAGCAGCAAGAAACCCTGACAAACCCCAGAATCAACTGGAAAGAACTCAGAGGTTCTCCCTCCACTCTGCACAGCACTCACAGTACCAGTGTACAGGCCGGCCAAGATGTCCAGCAACTTCTGGGGGATCCTGCAAAGTCTCAGGATGTCCCATGGGGCAACTCAATCAACTGAGTTGAACGCTTTACAAAAATCGACAAAGGTTGCAAAGAATCTCTGCCGATATTGCTAGATGTAAAACCAGACTTCTCTGGTTGGTTATAGACAAGCAAGTGATCACAGATCCTGTTAAGGATTACCCTAGCAAGGACTTTATCTGGCTCTGATAGCCGTGTTATCACCCTGTAGTTGCCACAATCCGGGCAATCACCATTCTCTTTCCAGATAGAGACTACAAGACTCATTTTCCAGTCAGTTGGGATGACGCCTGACTCCCAAATGGAAGCAAGGTCACCTGCAATGCCAGAAGGACAGCCTTACCACCATCTTGGAGAAGTTCACTCCGAATAACACAGATCCCTGCGCCCTTCCCTACCCTCAGCTGATTCACCACCCGTGCAATCTCAGTGAGATTAGGTGGTTCACAGCTGATTGGAGGGTTAGCTTTGAGAACCGTGGACCCAGAGATGTCCAACATCCTAGCTGGAAGGTCAGCTTTAAACAGCTGCTCAATGTACTTAGTCCAGCAGGTCACAACTGCAGTGCCATCCATAAGGACCGTTCCATCACTCGCCCTGACTGCAGGTCTCCGAGGAACAGATTCAGATGTGGAAAATGCTTCTATTCCTCTGTAAGCAGGACCTTTCACTAGACCACAGATGGTGTGTCACCTGCTCACAGATTCCTCTAACAAACTCCTCCTTATCTGCCCTCACAGCTATCCTTCTCAGTTCCTGGTACAGACTGGAGTTGCCACCAAGTCGTGCTCTGCGACTCCTCTTGATAATATCCAGGGTGGCTCGCAAGATGAAACACCTCCTTCTGGGAACACCGGCAACTCCAACACAACCCTCAATAACCTTCAGGTCTTATCATGGAAGGTCTCCCACATCACATTACAGTCAACAGTCGCACCCCAGTTTGCAAGTTCTTCACACAAATTGAGTGCAAACTGATCAGAAACAGCCTGATCTTGGAGTCCAGCCTCGTTCTCCTAGAATGTGGTAGCCTACTGGATCTAAGGTGAATCACCTGAGTAGCAACAATCCCACGGCTGAGCTCCAACCAGTACCGAGATCTCCCCCTTCCTTTATACTAAATTTTGGGTGTTACATGTGGGCAGGGGACGAGCTGGCCGGGCTCACACCCCCTCCCCCAGGCAATATGTTCTCAAATTTACAATTTTGTCTGAGCAATGCCACCTGCAGATTAAATCGGAAAGTCTCTGTAATCAATGTATAATCTATAATTATCCTCCTCCTAAGGATGGGGGTAAGCGTTTTGCACGCACTGACTAACTAGGCGCAGCTCTCAAAATAATTAGATGAGTATCCTTGAGCAATGCTTTCCCTTCCCATGAAGATAAGGCAGGTGTCTCATACACTGAATAATGGCGTATAGAACATATTGAGCAACACCTTTCCCTGTCTTCAGCAAGCCCCTCCAGAACCTGGGAAAACATGTTAAGCGTTCTTGAATAGGGTCAGCATCCCAGAACGAGAATTCTTTCACAAGATATGGATACTCTGCAACCAGTCATTTGTAAGTTATATAAGTGATCAGAAAGAGAGGAAAAACCATACTTATGCAATTTAACCTTAATACAATAATATTATAGGTGAATCATGGGCGACATATTTGAATCTCAGGATGATTAGTCCACACATGATCGGAATCAATCCACACCTCAATCACCTCATATATATGACAGTAACAGGATGATGATTAATTCTAGGCAACGTAATGATCTGAAAATTCGTCCTAATGCATACAGTCTTTGAAAGGAGTGACATCACACACCATTGGAAGAAGCCGATCCACTACAGCAACACCTACTCCCTGATTATGGCAGCAATCAAACCGACCAGACCAAAAATAGATACACCCACCTACAGTACAGTGATCGGACCACTCCCCGGTCTGTGTAGCTCAGACAGTGCTGCCACTGAAACGCGGTGTTTACGAAGCTCTTCCGACAGCAGAGGAAGATGGTCATCTTGCCAGAGAGACAAGACATTCTGCATGCCTAGCCGGATGGGTGCGTGCAGCTTTTCTGTGGGTAGCTGCAGCAGAGCTACTCCAGTAGAGAGCAGAAGAGTATCGTGTTTGTATCAAGCCGTTGTGAGTTGTTTTATGGTAGCTGGATTACCAATCCTGCCACCAACCCCCAAAAAATTTGTTTCCCTGCAAGTTGGAGGATCGCTTGCAAGACTTGATGCAGTTTAACATCATACGTAGGACATAACAAGGGAACAAATTAATAAAACGTCCCCATGATTTAACGAGGGAACAAACTACTTTGGTAAAACATCCTGACTCTCAATATTCTATGTAAGTGTCTCTTGCTATAACATTTCCTTGAAATGCAAGACTTTTAAAAATGTGTTGGAAAGTCAGAGTAACGGTCCTAGCCGATGAGGCGCCCTAGACCCAACCGGTAAATTCGCAGCTTTGCCTTCCAGCTCCGTCCCAGGCATAGGGAAAATGGTTGGAAAGTCGGCGTAGCCGCCTATAAGATCGACCGGCCCTGTCATGACATCATCTTTACTGTAACGTTACGTTACCTCTGTCGTTGCTGCATTTTTCCTCCTCTTCTTTTCTTCTTTTCCTCCCCTGGGCACCAGATAATTTAGGACATTTTGACATGCTGAGCTTGTTGAAACATCCAAAAATGACCAACCCCCCCCAAGTAGCAGGTAGGGGTGGTGTGGAGAGGGGAGGGGGGGCAGTGGCCTCATAGGAAAGTTGCGTATCATTATTATTATTACTACTACTACTTAATAGGCTTTGCTAAATTCATGTGGGCTTCTTCTTTCATATTAAGACACATTAATACCAACTAGTTTTAAGAATAGTGGAATGTTACACTTTTTCTTCCTCCGTTTGTGGCGCCCCCTGGATGGATGGTGCCCTTAGCATTTGCATGTATTGCCTATGCCACGGCCGGCCTTGGAAAGTCATTCCAACCTAGAGTTGCCACTTCCAGTCTTAAGAAATACGGGACCCTCAGAATAAAATATAAAATCTGCCAGGGGCTAGGCGGCACAATAAAATTTGGTGAGGCCATGGGGGGTCAAATAACACATACGGAACAAACCGCATCCTGTATTGGTTCAAGTAAGGACAAAAAAATCCTCTCGGAAGGGGGTTCCAAGATCATTCCCCCATGCAGTGGAGGAAAACCTGCACACAAAGCCCCGGGGCAAAACACCGATCGAGACCCCCTGTCCCCTCCCGCGCACGCACGCATATGTATACTGTATGTGGCGGCGCTGAAACGAGTTTTAAAGTGTGGGTGGAAGAACACAAAAAACAACGGGAGAATTGGACTTTCCCTCACAAAAGTTGTAAAAAAAAAAGTTTTAGTGGCTAAATTGCGTTTTCTACGCCCTTTCAGACAGGAGATTTGTTTGGCTATGCCTAGAAAACAACGTTGTTACCAGAGTGGAGACCATCAGAGTTTTACCAAGGACAAACACTTCACCTCCAGCTGCCTGCCCATCTCATCCATTTCTGTTGCAAAAATTAAAGTGTATATTGTCTAAGTGGACAGGGTATATGTTAATTAGTGTGCACGCACCGTCTTCCTCATTCTCATAATGCGTCATAATGCGCCTCCGGCTATAGCCCATTCAAATGTCACTTTTTATGCAATTTAGACAGCACAGAATCATTAACTTACTTTAACGCATTTATTTATACAACCACATATTTCCCACATTTTGACATCAGTGATGCAATGAAGATACAGTCTCTTTATTTCTTGACGCCAATCCTCCCCATTAATCCGTGTTTGGGACCGGTGTTCTGACGAGTTGAGCTACCTATCGAGACGTCTATCTAAACATCTGAAATGCATTTTGAGCAATCTAAATGTCCTTTCAATTACAGTATGTGTGTAATCCTGATAATTAACTTGAACGATTTTTTTTAATGATACGGTTTATTCTTTACTTTGTCATTTCGTTGCCTTAAAATTGCAAGGCGCAGACAATACGCCCAGCCATGCGTCATTTAAAAACACCACTCCTATGATCGGAAAGCAGGTGCAAAATCATTTGCTATTTTCACGACGTGAATATTTCTTGTGTGTTTCTCGCACCCTCTAGTGGTCTCGAGGAAATTATGCTCATGTTACGAACAGTGAAAATGTTCTCAATTCCTCAACAAACCGATTTTTATGAGCATGTTACGTTTAAGAATGCATTCTTCCAGATAATGAAACCTGACACTTTTCAGCCATTGCAAACAGGATAACTTTTAGTAAACAGCTTTGACCTGCATTGAAAAAAATCAAAATACCCATGCTGCATTCTTAAAAAAATCATTATGTGAAAAATCACCAACCATAATACAGGTTTCATGTTTGGGTCAAATAAAGCAAGCTTTAATTCAGTGCAGTATATTTTATATTGCAGAATAGTTCTGATTAATAAATACACTTCCTCTGATCTGCTCTTCTGGTTTAGTAGATATTACTGTGGCCTCAATTCCTGAGTTAGTGATTTATGTTCTAGTATGGTCCTGTTTGTGATGCGTTCACATTTTCTGTGTGTTTACATGGGTTTGGGTGAATTCATTCATTCATTCTTCACTGCTTATCAGGGGCAGCACTCTAAGCAGGGACTCCCACCTCCTCCAGCTCTTCCAAGGGAATAACAAAGGCATTCCCAGACCAGCCAAGAGATATAATCTCCCCAGTGTGTCCTGGGTCTGCCCTGGGCTCTCCTCCCGTATGGACATGCCCAAAACACCTTCCTAGGAACGCAACCTAGTTAGATGCTGAAACCACTTCAACTGGTTCCTTTCGATGTGGAAGGACAGCAGCTCTACTTTGAGCTCCTCCCGACTGTCTGAGCTCCCCACTCTACCTTTTAGACCCAACCGGTAAATTAGCAGCTTTGCCTTCCAGCTCAGCTCTTGCTTTACGTCAGGATGGTAGAGTTTCTGCACTACTGCTGACGCCGCATCCATCCTCCTACAGCCAAATCTGGTAGCCACCGAATGGTCCTCCGAGGCCTTTACATTCGAGTGCCACCCTATCTACACCACACCTGACCCCCACAGCCCCCACCCCACCACAGAGAGTGGGACCACAAGAGAGATATGCCTGGCTGGGCGCCATGGATAGAGATGGGGCTCAGCTGCCAGCTTCTGCCCAGGTCTGGCTTGAAGCTGGGGCCCCCTTTCTCTCTAATTTGGGCAGGATCACATCGTCTTTGCCGTAACTTTCAGTTGGGGTCGGGTTTGGTTGAACGAATGTTACCAAGTTGTATTTAGCTCAATGTGACCCTTCCTAAGGTTATTATAATCTAATTACTTAATTAACTGAGAAGGCTCAAGACCTGTTAACTTTTTTATTAATTAATCTATATGCAAAATCACTTCTTCAAAGTGCATACCAATGTCAAGGGAAAAATAAAAATTGAACATCTTCACATTTTCAGTCACCAACATGCTCTGAACCTCATTTTCAAATTTGGCACACATTAAAACTGGATTTTCAGCAAAATCTGGAGACTTTGAAACCCAAAATAAAGAGGATGACAGCACATTTTAATGACATCATTTATTCTTGTGTATCACACATGAATGTTTAGGTCACACTGTCTAAATGCGATCGAAGTTGATAAAATGGTCACCTGTGATATAAAAGGACGAATGAAGTGAGCAGAGACTCATTTTCAGTAACAAAACACTGTAGAAAATACCTCTGGCTTAACATATGAACTGATTCCCCAACATCTGCATGAGATACATGGCCGTAGCCTTTATCGCATGCCAAAGAAGAAGAGAAAAAAGTGCATTTCATTGAGATTTTACCTGAAATGTAGCCATGTGTCAGGGGAGGCTTTACTAAGAACAAGTCCTTTCTCTTCATGGAACAAGCAGGCCTGGAATTAATGCAACTAGCCGGCTGTGTTCTTGGGAGCCCCTTGGCACAAACTGAAGTGAGTACTGCACCCAGGAAGAAAAACTGCAAAATTAGTCTATTTTGTTTAAAAAGAACAAAGCAGGAAACAAGGTTTTTAATAACACCTATTGAAAGGCAATAAAAATAACACACATGTAACACAGCTCCTTTAAAAGAGAATTTGTCCAGTTGAGATCAATTCTGGTGTAGTCTGGGTAAGGGTGCCGAAGACCCCAATTCTCAGTCCGTGACCCCTCTTTGTTCAGGGTTTGAGGGGAGCGTGCCAAGCGGAGACGCCTCTCTGCCAATCCTAAAGACATCACCGAGATGGGTGGGGCTTACGGGCAGGGGGTGTGTCCTGCACAGCCCTTGCCCCGAAACAAACATAGCTAGTCTGTGTCTGTGTCACTGGACTCCTCTGTGGATGAGCTGCTGGTGGCATCTGACTGGTCATCATCGTCGTCGTCCTCGTCGTCTTCTTCGTCGTTCTGGGAAGATAAGAGCTGGCAGTTAGGCAGGAGGCTTGTCAATAGCAACGGTAATGAGGTTTGGGAAAAAATGCAGAATGTGCATCTGACTCTGGGATGCAAAGGAAAAAAAAATTAAAAATCAGGATTTTATTTTGGCGGAGAAGCAGAGGCAGGTTTAACAAAAAGTGTGCAGAAGAACCAGAACACCGAAATAAAAAGAGCTCTTTCCCCCCATTTCCTTCAATCTTTAGTGTTTTTCAAAAATTATAAACACTTTATGGGGCCCTGCACTGGTCAATTTCAGTCTGTCCCCTAAATTCAACATGCCCCTTTGAACAGCGGTGAGAGTCTGAGAATTCCAGGTGTTTTATGAAGTAGGGGTGTTACATGGGTCAAAAGCAGAATCAAGACAAAAGCATCAAAAATGGGAATTTAATCGGAAAGCGGTTTAGAATTGCTTGGCCCTTCTTATGACAAATGTAATTATTACCATTGCCTTTAGTATAGTGTTGAGGTCATACATACACACACGCACGCGGGCGCGCACACACGCATGCATGCACGCACACACTCGCACACACACGCACACACACACACACACACACACACGCGCACACACGCATGCATGCACGCAATACACAGAGGCTCCTCTACTTATGAACAAGATATGTTCTGAACGCAAGTCGTTATTCAACATCAT
>JAODKE010000001.1:28122748-28152124 GCA_026779605.1 Mormyrus hasselquistii | reverse complement strand
AGAGACAGAGAGAGAGACACACACAGCCAGCCAGCCCTTTGTGGGGACTGTCCATTCATTTCTATGGGCAAAACCCTAATCCCATTCATGACACCCTTAACACATACCCTAACCACAAGTAACTAACCAAAATACAAGACTTTTGGCATTTTTACTTGCTTGACTGCATTCACAGATTTCTATAAAGTTGATCCACATCAGGATTTAAAGATGACCCCAAAAGTAAGAACGTTTACGGTTTCACCACACTTTGGGGTCATTTGGGTCCCCAAATGTGATTTATGCAAACCCACACAAGAAGTGCCCGATATTAATAAACGAGTTGACGCTTTAGCAGACACTAGTAAATGTATGGCTTGACTCATTTCTGAAAGCCTCCGACCAGGCTGGTACCTCATGCTTGTCAATGTCAATGTGTGTGTCGCTCTCGGAACTGGCTCTGCTGCGCCCCATGAGCGGGTCTGTGACAGACGACTCCGGCTGGCCGCTGTGGTTGCTGCTGTGGTGAACCATGAGAGAGCCTAGACTAGCAGTGGAGATGTTCCGAGGGAAGGTGGCGTGATCCTTCTCGTCGCTGGGGTGACTGGTGGAGGAAGATGAAGGGAATCAGGGAGAAAGTGACAGACGCGCTACAACTGAAAAGCAACATTAGAAATATGAGGTCAGTAAAGAAAACATCTTTCTAAAATGTCCATTCCACAATTGGATATGATGTACCTACTTTTATAAGCATGCATTCCCATACCTATGCTTGAGTAGCAAAGCTCTCAATACATTTGCCCGGTCTTCTGCTTTGATCTGATCAGAGATGATCATCTGCTCAACCACCTGGTGAGCAATGCCAGGCAAAGTCTTCTGGTCCAGGTCGAGGAGAACAGCTCCTACATAGGTGAAGAGAAAGTCACGTGGTTGGTTCACATGGTCAACAGATGCACCATTTGACTGGCTCAAAGGCACACCGCTGGATCATTCTGCTCCTCAGACTAGCAGTGTAGGCTACTAATATCCACAACATATCACTTACAGCGATGGTCGGTAAACAGAGGCTAGTCACCATCTTTTCATGCATTCCTAGCCGACATGGTATATGAGCTTCATCCAATCCCACAGCCCATTGGTGGCCTTTCCCAAACCATTCTGTAGCTCTGCTCCTATCGTCTCCATTCCACCCCTGCCCTCCTCCCTCACCATGAGAGATGGTCTTGCGGAGCTCCAACAGGCTGCGGAAGCTGAGCGAGGCCACATGGGGCTTCCCCCAGCGGTCCGTCTCCTCCTCCACATCCTCCTCAAACTTGATCCAGCGGGCTGTCTCCCGCCACTGCATCTCTTGGTTTTTGTCCATGATCAGCTCGTTCAGCTCCACAAACACCTAAGTCAAACAGAAGAGTATGACTCGATTGCAGACAGAATTGAGAAGTGCTTGACCTTTAGGTGGGCACCCAGAGTACAGCTCTGTGCCGACTACACTTGTTTATCTATATAGCAGCTGATCAGCAGACTAACTGACCAGCAGACACACAGCTGTATACAGCGTGAACTACACCTTTGTAAAACAGTATCAAATATGACAGGGCTGCCTTGCCTAAAGCTATAAGAGGCTAATGGCAGCACTGGTTATGTGGGCATATTGTAGAGGAGCTAAAAAACTATTAGAGCAATTAAAACATCAGCACTTGAAATACTATTAAAATTCAGTATGATGCCCAAAACATAAATGTAACAATTAAGCACTGGGTATGGTTTGCATTAAAAACATCTACGAAGCTAAATTCTCATTAAAAGCCTTTTAGTAATGGAACGAGAAACAAATCTTTGACATTTCAACAGGCTTCAGGGCAGTTCAGCAAGTCTGCAAAGAGCTGTGGTAATTGCATTAGCCAGCCAATCAGGCTATTCCCACAAACCTTCCAAGTGGTTGCACCTGAATAGGCCTCATTAGTCTGATCAGGAGCAGGTGAACAATTTAAAACCACCAGTAGCGGCAAATAGGAGAAAACAAACAATGCACATTGCCAAATGGTTTGTTTTTTTATTCTTTTTGGAGGAAAAGGAAAAGGGATTTATAAAAATGCTGTTTGGTTTGCACTTAGTAAAACCATGAAATATTAGACCAAATTACAATGACTTGCTGGACTATTCATTCTGCAAAGCAATTTTAGACAGGCGTCAGAAGGGAACCCAGATCCATGTCCGCATCCTTGCATCCACCTCACAGTTGAAGTTTCCAGGGGACACAGCAGTACCTTCTCATACTCCCATTAACCGAGCCGAGCCCATTAACCAAGGAATGACACAAAGAACAAGCACTTCAGAACATTTGTTAGTTGAACAGTTAAAGTTAAACCCAGCACACAGATTGTAGGCAGTCTATGTCAAAACCTATATCTAGCTTTGCTCTGCGGGATCTTCACAGCTACTTGTAAACTACTTCTGCTTGTGTCTATCACCTCTCCTGTCTGTGCCCACAACACTTGTGCACCTGCTACTTAGCCTGTGCTAACACTCTTCATGCTTAACAAGAGCATGTCTTCATTTTTTCTTAGCACAGACCATTTTGTTAGAGGTACCCCTTCTTCCCATCTATCTCCACCTTACTACACACACACCCGAAAGCACACAAGACTATTCTGGTTAGGCTGCGCTTCCCAACACCCTCACCTCCTTGTGGTTGAGGGCCACACAGCCCACGCAGTCCATTCGGGCCATACCCACCCACATGGAACAGGAGCTGCTGAGAACCTCTGACTGGAGGCACAAGTAGTGGAGATGTGGGGTCGGAGGATGGTTGTCTACTGCGGACTCCCACTGGGGAGTCCTACACCTCTACCCCCAAATCCGCTCACACACACACACACACACACACCCACCCCACTCCCACAGAGATAAATTTGGTGTTTACTTGCCAACCTGGGACTGGAGCTTGTTAATAAAACATGTCTTCCTGATTGAGACTTAAGAGTTCCCAGTATCTGGTTACCTGTCCTGTTTCCCCCCCTCCCACCCTCTTGGTGTGTGAAAGGAAAGTCATTCATCCATTTTTAATTGTGTTCCCTCTTTCACTCTATCTATCGAAAAAGGAGGAGGCAGATCTAAAACAGAGACAAAGTTAGAGTTTTTTCAGGGTTTCTTTTTTTTAGGTTCTCTACTGCAGACATGAACATCAAACATCCAACAATACAATTTCAGGAACAGGACAGGCAGCATGGGGACAGTGGGGGGAAAGGTTATTTTGGTGTGGTCTCAGAATTGCACATGGGTTCATATTCGACATATATATATTGTGCCATTCGATTGCTGTTGTAGGAATATTCAGCAAAGCTCAAGCACTCTGCGCACTCCTGAAGGACTTCTCACCTCGTGGGGGGTACGGTCTAGTTTTCGACTGCGAGAGCTGGGCTCCTTGTGGTCCTTGCTGACATGGACGATGTGGCCCTTGGTGCTCTTCCTGACCAGATGCCGACGCACTGCCGGAACATCCTCGAAGCGGTGGCCTGATAACAGCACAGAGTTTATGCCCGATCAGAACCTGACACAACCCTTTAGATGAACTGCAGACAGTCAGATGACTCGCAACTTTCATCTGCTGAAGCAAAGCTGCCATTTTACACAAGAAAGACAAATTTAGACCTTTAGAAAGGTAGTCAACGAAACCAGGACCTGCAATATGGAAAAGAAAGGGATCTAGGAGGTTTCCTGGGCCATCAACATCTTGAAGGTATTTACCACCTAACCATTTGTTGCTTGGCTGCCCCGATTTTGACTTGGTCTGGACTGCTCTCAGTGGCAATCACAGCTAGACATCTGAGCAGATTTACTGGTGCAGCCCCAGACTGATGCACCGGGGGACGTGGCTGAAGGTTACGAGACAGACCTACTTTTTCAGGCCGCACCCCATCCCGCATCCCCCAGCAGCAGTCAGATTTTCCTAAAAACAAGGACAACAAGTACCTGGAACACGCTCTCTGTAGTGACCTCACCCCATAGATCAAATCTCCCTCCTCCTCACTCCAGTCAAATAGTGAACACCTTGTCTTTGTCCCCACTTCCCCCCACCCCTGCGGGGGCATTGCATTTCGAGGCTGGCTGAGTACTGAAGGTACGTGACCAACCATTTAGGCAAGGAAGATGGTACAGAAATCGTGTGAGCGTGAGTTTGTACTGCGAGTGAGGACGCAGAGGCCGTCATTTCCCTCTAACAACAAATGGGGTAGTGTGTGAGCCTCACCCTATGGGCTCCCGGGGGGGCCCTTACGAAGGGTTTTGGGTTTCACATTAATACACACAGGGACTAAGGGCCTGACCCTCCTCCTCTGGACTATATCCGACTTGCCTTCCTACCTGAGGATTGTTTGTAAATGAAACCCCTCATTTTAATGCACTCAGCAACAGGTAAAACTTTTGCCAACTGAGATTTGCATTAATAAAAACACCATAGGAAAACTAAAGAAACTTACATAATACCAAATGCCATTTCACTTGGTAAAGCCAGTTGTTCTAGAGCAGGTAGACCCCCCACATAGTCAGTGTGTGAAGACTTTAAGACTTTCTCCTTACCCATGATCCTGGTGCCCAACCCTTTCAGTATAAAGCAGACCTGTTTCTTTATGAATGCTTGATTACAGAATCTGTAGCTATTCCATAAATCACAGTTCTCCACCTTGCAAGAAAACACAAGACGGTCCTTGGAATGACAATATTGCTCCAGGCAACCAATGACCATACAAATTATTCTGTGTGCTCTGACTACTTCTTTGCCTTAAGGCCAATTCACACTTCACTTTTTCAAGTGCACTTTCAGTTGTGGACGAGGGGACATGCTGTAAATTTTGTCATCAGGGGTTGGTGCGAGTCTAACCCAGATTTTTATGTCCAACAGAAACCTTTTGCATCCATGCGCATCAACCGCACATGTGCGGGATAATTGATCAGGTGTTTCCAGTAGGTGGCAGCGCCAACTTTCAGAGATAAGTGATCGATGACAAAAGCGTAGAGGAAGAATAGTTGTTGTTGTAATAGTCATGGTGAGCAGCTATTGAGGTGGGTCGGAGGTACCTGCATATCTAATTTTTCATACTGTCCAGACATTATTATGAGGTATACAGTATTTTAAAAAGCAGCACTATTCAGACATTTTGAAATCTTGGCAATAAAATATGCCAAGTGGTTGTGTTCCTGGCTGATTTTGTCATAAGGATTTCAAAATACTGTGGTATGCCTTATTACAATAATACTGCCCAAGCCAAGACTAATAACTTTATAACTGTTCGTAAAACTTTACCTGTTTCACTACACTGCTTGTATTTGTGTTTGTTGCAATATATCTGCCCCTTCTTGGTCTAATGTAATATCACTGCCATATACGGTACATGCATCGACTGCATGCATGTACAGTATATGGTATGACCTAGGCCTTAGCCTCTCACATTCTAGACTATGATCTAGCATCCCAAGAAACCAAGAGCAGAAAGCGGAGGCAGGGGGAGGTTCAACTTTCCGTACCTCAGAAACCCGGTAGGATCAATGGCAGCTTTTCATTTTCACTAATCAATGTGAAAATGATGAATGGATGACGTTCACATTCTGTGGTCCAGAGAGGCATGCAATCTGGTGGAGAATTCAGCCTCCAATGCAGAGGTATGAAGGTGCCATTTTAAAATGCTCAGGTCTCAAAGATTCAACACCCAGTTAGCTCTAAGTGCCTGGAAAGTTAAACTTGGAGATGCATGCATGCACTGTAGCTTTTTGACTAATGGACAATGACTATGCGAGTGCAAGATGAATTGACAAAGACCAACAGTGATAAGAAAGAGATCTGCAGTGAACCATTTTGACCCAATCTGACTGCCAAATTGTTCTTCTCAAACCTGGAGCACTATACATAATGGCCAGTGTCAATTGGCAACACCCATTGCCCTCTTCCAAACCTAAAGCTCGAAGGTGGAAAATCCAGCATGTCTGTGACTCCAACCGAAGTACAAAAAAGGTAGGGGTGAACTGTCCCAGTCACAGAGCCATGACCCAAACATGCTCATTGAGAAGAGGCTGGTATAGCAAAAGGACTTGTTGACCACTGACTCCACAGCAACCATAATGGGCTTGTACTGCTGATGACTGAAAAATGTTAAAGCCTGTGTAATGAACCATGAACCAGCAGTGATCTAATAATTCCTGGAGCTGAGAGACAGCCAACTCCAAAGAAAGTTTCCCAGGCTGATTTGGATTGTACAAAGTCAGAGAGAACAAAGGCCAGATATATCGAAGGCACCCCTGACGTTCTCTTGAACCCTGAGAGAGGCCAATCACAAAAACTACATGCAGGCCAAAAAAGTGGGACAGTAGATCCTCTCCGAAAGATAATACTGGCTAAATGGCAGTTATTAATGATTATTTTAAGTATATATTTAATGCCCAAAATGTTGCATTTCCTATCTCGATTTAACATATATGAATTCCTGATTCACACTATTAGTATAAGGGTTGTAAAAATCGACTAATCGATCTGAAAGTGGCAATTCAGCTGAATAGATTTTGGAGTTCTGTAATGGACTAAAATAATTTCTAATAAATGTGTATATCAGACGATAAAATACTTTTTATAGTTATAAGTGCCCTAGATATCTTACAGATCAACGATCCACTCCTGGACAGAGCAGTGGTGCTAAGGTGAGGTGCCATCATATATGCTCAAGCTGTTGGCTAACGCTACAGTGAGCGAGAGATTATTGGATGCTCCTCACTCCAAACCAGTCATTTAGAAACTTCACGGAAGACAGTCAGCACTCCTGGCAGAAAGTGTACAACATAAATGAAGTACTTCGGCAACAAACTATACATGACAAATCACATGAAACGGTGACGTCAACGTGCCTCAAAGCAGTAAGAAATCAGCACCGAGTTCGCTGGTTCCATCCCGTATCACCTGGTAAGTGACCTGTTTATAGCTGTAAAGGAACTAGAGAGATGAGCAGTTTATCTGTAAATAGCCTACAGAGTAGCGATGGGCAGATCGATACTGAGACATCGGGCTTTAATTTGCAGGATTGAAAGTAATGTTCAAATATATTTCCCCCCTGGCAGTTTAAATATTTATATTATTATCGGGAGCAGGACATAGACTATTACCGGGCATTACCGCCCGGGGGGAGTGGAGAAAAAGCCCAGACACCGCGGAACAATCGAATCTCTCCCCTGCACGTCTTATCATCGGTGTTGGCACGACACTTAATTTTGCCGTTGGTGATATTAACCTTGGATCGAATCGCCGGTCCCTAAACTGTGGAGGTGCGGAAAATGGCACGTCAACTTATTTAATACATACCATTATGCAAATAGTTCCTCCAATTACTTGCGTGTTTTTGGTGCACTTCTAGAAAGTCCTCAATTATATCAAAATCGAATCGTTTTCATGATGCTTTGAATAGCTTGCGGATCGCTGTCGAATCAACTTACTGTATGTCAGATTTACGCTTCTAATTAATAGGTATATGATTATCTTTATGATTGTCAATATATAAAGACTTACTGGCTTTTCATACACGACAGAAAATGTTCATTATGTGCTAAAAAAAGAGCCTGATATACGTTACGCTGAGCTATTAGTTAAGTTCTCCCCAAACGAGCTTGATGGGCTGAATGGCCTCCTCTCGTTTGTAATTTTCTTATGTTATGATCTTACGTTACAAATGCACAGATTTCGTTGTTCTGTCCCGGGAGCCAGATCGTATCACTTAGGAAAATGGGCAGTGGTATGACCCGCCCCCCCCCCCCTTTTGAGGGGAAAAGATAACAATACTTTGTTAAGTATCATTAATAAACAGGGTTAAATACCGTGCTGTTTGAACTCATGAAATTGCCGACCTGTCGACGGATCCCTGAGCCTGTGCACGTGCGTTCCCACCGTATTTCTCCATCTCGTTTGTAAGTAAGCGGAGTAAAATGTACGCATTCATATTAGCCTATACATGGCTTTAAAATGGTTTACTTCCACGATGACCTAGCGATTTAACTACGGATAAATAACCCAAAACACGTCACTTTCTAAAACATTTTACTCAAAAACATCTATACGTGACAGATTTGTGACTTTTTGTATGCCGCTATTGCGTACACAATATTGGGTCCTGAGCAAGTTGAGAACTAAGGTACCTTAAATTGTACCGGATGCAATTTGGTCACACGGATCAAAGCGGTATGCAATACAGGGAAAACAAAAAATCAGAAAAAGCAAAGATCTGTCACATACCACGTAATGTAAGTAGAAGTAAATTCTATATAGGCTTAACCTATACCAAGCCTATGTTGGATGCAGTTGTCAGCATAATTTTCCCATATCTGTGATAGGCTAATTTATGTTACTGCAACAAGGAAAACAACTTCCAATGTTGACCTAACCTTAAATGATGTCTGTTAGAATAAAGCTATACATCTTTAAATGAGTCCTAGCATTATATATTTAACGTGTACTGAGGCTCAGTAGATTTAAATTTGCAACAGATTGTAGAGAAAGCTGCTGTTTATATTTTTGTCTAGTTGGTCATTTCTGGGTGACTGACAACTCCATACCAGACAACACTGTAACATTGTATGTGTGTCGGCTAGTGTCAATCAAAATGTTTAGTAATAATTTTAGTATATTAAATCACGCTGAAAGCCTCGTCAAGCATGGCTGGATAAGCTTAAGAGTTGAGACCTTTTGCTCACTGTTTGATTCCCTCCACAAAAACTTGTCCTGTGCGCCTGAAGAGGAGCGATGTGCCATGGCTGGATGTTTGAATGATCGTTCAGTCGTGTTGGTTTTGGACCCAGGGCTTTCAGCTGACAGAGGCTCACAAGCGGGAAATCTAACTACCTTTACCCACCCATCTCTGACTTTACTACCCTTCCCCCATGGGCCGAGGGGGTCCCTCCGTACCGTCTGCCTCGTTCTGTTTCAGTGACCTTTAAATCGGCTGGGCTCTTGGCTCTGCACTCCTCTGGAAGTGTACATAAAACATAGTGGTTGTGCAAGAGCAGATTAAAGTTAAGGAGTAAATTATGAAGACAACTTTAAAAGTTCAACGGGCACAAAATTCAGAGGGAAGGGAGAATGAAACAGTGTTGGTCTATAATAAAAGAACAAAAATGTGTCTATTTTGCAATTCCCACCTAAAGTTTTAATATGCAGAGTTTCCGTTCACACTCATATATAAAGTTCATCTTAAATAAGTTTTTCTCAAGGGCAACTGGCAACTGCAATCTTGGTCTACGATCTTCCACCTGGGTAACAGTGGTCCTAGAACCAAACTGGTTCAAACCTGCCGGAAAGAGCAGCTAAGCAGGTACATAAAGATCCTTCCCATGACTACGATGAATATGTTCAGTATATGTTCTGAAGATACCAGCTTGCAAAAACAGAACACAGTATCACACCTGGGTGACACAGTTTGAAGACCAACATGCTCTTTAATGATTATTCATCTGAGAAGGCTGATGAAACCGAACGGCTGCAATGAGAAGATCACAGCCACCCTAAACATGAAAAATATATGATATACAACAACACTGCACAAAAAGTCATTCAATAATCACGTGAAGGTTCCCAACAGTACTATGTAACATTGCAAACAATGGTTGTATACATCCTATGTACCCCTAAAGAGACAAGAAAAGGTTTCAGAAAAAGAATGATTCTAAAAAGTAAACATTTTGTGCAGTTCTCTAGCATTAAAGCCTATAGTTTGATTTATTGAAAAAACATGACTAGCACCTGATGACTCAGGAAATTAATTGAACCAAAACTGCCAATTAATGTAATGTATCCTTTTATAATGAACATAAGAATTAACTAACTTAATTTTACCTAAATACACAATGAGGTATCATGTTAAAGGCTACAGGCAGGACCTGATATTGTACTTAGGACAATAATGAAAAGGTTTATATTTTATTTAGTATAGAATATGCTAGCAGGCAGTATAAGTATTTCCCTTACTGTAGAAACCCATAATATGGGCAGTGGCTAATTTGTTAGTTTATTAATGTGAACAAATTTAAGTGTATTTCCCTGATGTGCAGAACACACAAAAAATAAAACAAAAAATAAACCAGAAAAGACACAAAAATTGTTCTTCATATTTTTTTAAATGTTTTTCATGGTTTCTTAATTGTTGAGCCAAAAGTGCTCCTGTTAATTTTACATAAGTTGTAACCTAATATGATTTTATTATCAGTCATGTACATTTTATAAATTCTCTTTTATATATTTTTATATTTATCCCTTAATGGTACGTTCCACCTGCTGACTATGGTTCACCATAATACACAGCTGTGGATGGGGTCCTGGTGCCCTTCAGGTCCCCACACCAGAACTCACTTTTGATCCCGTCCAGGTCCACGGTGGCCAGCATCTGGGCCTCGCTCTCGTCCGTGGGGATCCGCTGGTACCGGGCCTGCTCAGCTCCCGTCATGTTACCCGTACGGCGGCGCTCCTGTAGGTCGTAGCCACGACTGGTGGACGGCACACTAGTGAGCGAGCTGGGGGCGTCTAGGGCCCTCGGGGAGCCAGGAGACGCCGGGCCGGCTGTGGACGCGTCGCTCCTGTCGTCGGTCGAAATCCCCTGCTGTTCCCAGTTGCTGGGTGGGAAGATCAGACCCAGGAGAGTCAGGGACAATAAAGCTGTGATTACTGTCCCTGCATCCCATGGAGGATATGAGGGCTTCTACTGTCAGCCCCCCCCACCACGTGCTGGTAGAAGAGCCCTATTATACAGAACCACATGAGGCTGAATGTGATCATGACCACTGGGCGCATTTACATCACCTCCAAGAGCAGCCGGAATCTTCTGTGTGTTCCCCACATGAAAGAGTAGAAGACAGGACTAGCCCTCGCCTTTCTCTGTAGTCATTTATAGTCATTTTCATTGTACAGAACAATGTCGTATTCTGGCACAGTGCAGTGGATGGGGTATGGAGAGCTGCAGAAGTGCAGGTAGTTCCGGTATAGAAATCTGAGCCAGGTTCCCTGCCCTTGACTTCAGAGCAACACCAGAAAATGTCCATTTCACACAGAGCAGACGGGGGCCATCAAAACCTCTCATACTTACTGTAATTTTTAGCGACACATAGTATCTTGGTATCTTTGTGAAACGAGACTTTTCTTCTCAAAGTTCTGAGTGCGATGCGCATAGCAAATGAAGGAAATGCTTTACACTGTATATTATGCATTTTTTTAAACTACTGTTCTTCCTCTGTAAGCTGTTCATAATCAAACTCACTCCAAAGCCTGGTCGAAAGTTGCACTTTTTGTATAGCATGTTTAATATTCATTATTGGCTTTTGTTTTATATTGTCTTCTGTGTAAAGCTGTTTCATGACGGATGGATGGACGGGTAGATAGTTTGGTCTGACTTGATTTATGTTTGAAATTTAAGATGATAATAGAAAATTTTGTTTTTGAAATTTAAGCCATTTGTTCTCAAACTTTCCAGAATCTGAGAACCAAGGCAGTAATTTAATTTTCCACATAATAAGGGGCTAAAACCTCAAATACCAGAGAGTGTCCGAGCACCAAGTGACGGTGCTGTTTGTTTTACTACCTAAGAAACTGAAGCAGACCCACAGCACAAACAGGAAATCAATACCTTCTTTGTCTGAAAGAGTATTTTCAGATCTGTCCTCAGCGCAGCACATGAGAATGACTTCACAGTTTGTCTTGGTCTAAAATTAAGCCTTTCTCTACACAAGGTACCTGTTATCCTGAATCTCTTTCTCCAGCCTCCAGTATTATTATTGACATGTATGACCTAATGTAGAATAATAGGGCAGGTAAGACTAAGAAAGGTATCCAAAAGCATTGCTGCAAAGTTGCTAAATATACTTACAAAAGGCTGGTCAAAGCTGCCCAGATTTCTGCTTCAGGATTCCGTCCAAAGATTATGGCGAGAAATGCTTCCCGACTTCTCCCAAACTCTTAGCACGCATTAGTATCTTTTGAAATAGTTTTCCTTTATAATGGAGATTCATTACTTTTCCCAGTAGAGGTAAATCGAGGTAATAACGTGTCCAGAATCACCAACGAATAAGGGGAATCGGGAAAATGAAACAGTGAGCAGGAGAGAGCTGAGGACCTAAGAGAAGCATTCATGTACAGATCTGGGGGGTTCCTATATTATGGGGGTGTGGAAAAGATGGCTGAAAGGAAGATGGGGTGGTAAGGTTCGGGTCTCCCCCCAGGGGATCTGGATACCTCTCACGTAGTAACGTACGGAATGTCTAGACATAAAGGCCATAAGAAAGATTGAAACAATCTCCTCATTGCGTTGTTCGGGTTGCTGTGGCAACGCCGCATGGTCAGCAGGGATGGGCCTGAGAAGGGCGAGGCCCGTGTACTCACTCTGTGGGTGTGGCATCCTCATGGTGGGCGGGGCTTGCATGCATAGCCGACTCCGGTACAAAGTCCATTGGTTGCGGGGTTAGGGAACAGCCCGCTGAGGGAGTGGGAGGGTCATCCGTGAGGAAGAACTGGAGGCAGAAGAGAGACAGACATGAAAGCAGTGTTCCCTAGGCGCTGCAAGATTTACAGGTGCTCTTTAAGAAGCTCGAAATTGCATGCCGTCAAACCCTGAATTCAAACCAAGCCTCAAGTAACAAGATATGCAGTCTACTCCTGCACATTAAGTCAGCAAGTACATGCGCCTTGTAACCAAACAAAAGTTTTTTAAAAAAAAAACATTGTACTCTGGAAGCTATTACATGATTACATAGTCATTTTAGCCAACAGTAAAAGTTTAAAAGACGTGTTGGAACTCTTCAAACATGGAACATAATATTTTGCTGGCCAGTTTTAATGTGGGGGTCCCAGTTCTCAGTCCTGTCACCCATTCCATAGTGACAACACAATATGTGAAAGTGCCAGACGGTGTCGTTATGTTCCTATTTTAAGCTTCTAAATTGCAGTTGCCATGTTAAGTGTATGAGAGCTGTAGTTTCCCAAGGCCTCAGGACCAAGCTGCTTATGATTAACAGAAGATGAACTTAATTAATTTAAATTCAATGATTGTAATTTAACATTAAGCTGGTGTAAGGTGTGCCATATAAATCTTAATTTCATTTTAAAACTTTTAAAATATTTATAAAATAGACAAAGATAAACCGGTCATTGGTACAGAGGCCTGGACATCAATGGGTCTGTGTGTAGAAAACACCTGGGGGGGGGGGCTGAATCTCCATATGCGTACTTCACCATACTTGTGTTCCTCTGTACCCATTTTACACCATCTTACATTGCCAAAGACCAGTTCAAATACTAAGGTCACAAGATCAGAGGACAGTAAAAATCCATGGATATTGGTCTGGCTCTGCCCGAAATATCAGAGATACATCGGGTGCATCCTTGCCAAAGAGAACAATCCCATGATCCATTGCATCCTGTCACAAAGGAGGAGGAACAAAGTGCAAACCATAACTGTATTACCTTAATCAGAGCTACGGTTCCATCTTTTCTGTCAGATAGGATTTTCCTGCTGTTTTTCACTTTTTTGGCTCGTGAGACTGCTGTACTGAAATGGTTAACACCCCCATATAGCATTTGTACAGAGTGAAATTAATTCAAATATTTTAAGTGTAAACTTATTTGTGGAAATAAATCATACCAGGAATAGTAATTTATACTGGACATCTCAATGATGTGTTTTTTATCATATACTACGATAAAAGTTAAAATCATGGCTGGGGTAATAAGGGCACTGGGCGTACAGCACAGTGCAGCAGAAAGTACACATCCGTCTCAATCCACTATTGGTGCGTTCTCTGTCCTCGTGATCTTGTCAGATCGTTCTCGGAAGGCAAGGTAGCGAGACCGGTCATGCCAAGACCTCATGTACGATCTTTGCGGTCTCTGTATTAAGATTCACCCTCGGTAACAAAAGCAGTTAAACGTCCTTATTAAATGTAATATAAATGAGGAGAACAAGTTACAGTGCAGGCTTCACACACAACAGGTTTCACGGTCAGTTTGTGTTAAATCTATTCTGAACATTCTTCAAGCCTCCCACAGGGAGAGATGGATGGCTGTTATTAATGCATCGAGAGTACACGATTATGGCCTAAAACTGAAGTGCTCAGTGGGTTTCTGTGTCATCGCTAAAACAGATCACCGGTGAATATGGCCATTTGAAGGCTGCATGGCTGAGGCGTCACCTGTCGCAGAGTCTGGTGGTTCTCTTACCTGCACTCTCTCGGTCGGGCTGTCAGAGACTGTGCTGGCTGTGGGCACAGCCGCTTGACCATCTCTCTCAAGTGGGCGCTCTTCATCCTCCTCCTCCCCCTCTTCGATGGTAGGGGCCCCGGAAGTACTACTTTTGTGGCCCCCACTCTTTTTCTTCTTGCTGCTCTTCTTCTTTCGTCCATCAGAGGGCAGCCTGGCCAGCGGATGATGGATATGGTGTGAGGAATGACGGTGGACTGAGGAGAAATGGAAAAACAGCGTTTGAAATGCAATCGATTACTGTCATAAGCACCCAAGTGGCTCATTAGGGCACAGCGGCCACCAGAGGGCCCCCATCTGATTGGCCTGTCGAAACTGGAAGGAAGATGGCAAATGACAACCGAAGAACCAATTTGCAATACTCAGTCAATTTGCTGTTGGTTTTGAGATGTGGCTGCCAATGACCTAAAGTCAGGCTTCCTCCTCACGTGTTACAGTACTGGGGATCAAACTCCCTCAGCCCTCATATAAGCCAACAAAGAATTCTGTTAAATTTCCAAAACTCACTAAGTCCACAGAAATCTTTCTCAAAAAAAGTATCTCATGGGCTGAGTGAGTTTTGGCAATTTTCTATTCAACTAGGTTAATCTGATTTTCCTTAGGGTCTTGAAAAGGGTTGGTCTGACCTTGTATATAACTTCCTATAACATTTACCATACTGGTGTGGAAAACTGTAAGTCCATGGTCATCATTAAAATGATACAAACAGCCAATTTAAATCTGCATGCAGTAAATTAGGCTACACCGAGAATCAGCCAATAACCACGCAGTCAATCCATTGAAATTGATTCTTTTGTTTAGAGTCAGTTTGATCCATTGCACAACACAACAGGAAGTACTGCGATGCACACAACCCCAGAGCATCAGTCAAATAGCTAAATACACATGTGGCACCACAATTTCACAATTAATAAAATTAATGATGCAATAATTGCGTGCCAGGCCAGTTGCTGTTTGCACACGTTGAAACTCTCAGTGTGAAGGATTTTGCCCTGCTGAAAGATCAATGCCCCGTCCAGTGCTGGAGACTGGTTATTTGCAGGTAGCAGATAAGCATGTTGGTGGGTCTTCCTTAGTAGTCAGCCAATAATATTGTCCACTGTGCCAGTTTTTGTCATCCATAACTCCTGCCTGTAACTCTTGCCTTATATGCACATCTGCAGCATGTAACTTGGGAAGAGTGCCTCTCTGGACATTCTAAAGGAGTTGATGCCAATCCAAACACCACATCAGCGTCAAATAGAATCAGTGTACTCACACTCAAAGTCCTCCTCACTATAGCAACGACGATGCTCATCTGGGACACTGGGGACCGTGTGTAGAATCTGCTGGAAACACTCTACCCCCAGGGCTTTGTTCAGGTCCCCCTCCTCGTCCTCATCCTGATGCACATTAAGGGGGGGTGGAGTCGATGACTCTGGCTGTGGGTGGGGCAGAGAGACCCATTAGTTACATGGGCCACAGTTGTCAAACTGTGGGATAAATTATTGACATGAATAAGGCCTGGCCAATGCATTAAACGGTGAGGTGGGAGGAGATGAGAGGATACCGACAGATAGATATTTAAATCAAACTCTAGACGAAGGACTCAGGCACAGGGGATTGTCTGACCACTACAAGGAGGATGTATAGACAAGGGATAAATAAATATGACATGTGAGGTTATGTGAAATTAAACAAAGAAAATGACGTTGGGGGGGTGCATTTGTTAAATCACAGGTCATTACTAAAAATAGGCAGTAACAATCAATTGAACAATCAATTGAAACAATTGAAATAACATTTAATTTCATATGTCCATCAAAACAATACAGAAAGTGACATAAAACAGAGCAGAATGTTTATATTAATTGTGAATTGTAATAAAAAGTGAAACTTGTATAATTTGGTGGATGCTGATACTATTTGATGATCTTATATTAAAAGTTATGTTTGAGAACATGTCAGAGATTTCAGTTTTGCATGTCATACACTCAACACTGCAGCTCACGTACTTGTGACTTATTTTGTTTTACTGATGTACTGATGTGACCATTGTAGATACAGACAATATAGAAATGTAGGGCCCTGCTTCAGTAGCTGACTTATGCATGTACAATGAACCCGACATGTTTAAATCAGCTGGCCAGTAAAACTGGGGCATTAAATGTAATTTTAGATTCATTGATTGACATGTTAAACCTGCAAGTAACAAATATTGACCAGCAGAGGGAGGTCTTGCTATTGGTAAAGCCTGTAAGTGATAAGTATTCTCATGCTCTTGTTTCTGAACTGCTGTCCAATTAAATGTGAAAGACTGCACCAATAGCGACAGCTTTATGTACCCTCTGAATTTACAGAAATAAATCACTGATTATATATACTAAAAGAAACAGACAAATCCCTTCAGGAATACAACACAAGGCACTGAAGAACCGCCATGCCCATTCTGAAGGTGACAGTATCTGCTGGTGAGAATCAGCTCCAGAGGTGTCTGTTGTGTTTCAATGCTTGACCCCCTCCATCCTGTTTAAGGCACGGCTAATATCACCATGGTTACCACCGTATGGCACACTCTTATAGCCGAGGCCACACAATTCACAAACTACAGACCATAACTGCTGGACATTCAGAACTTATGAAATGAAAATGATGCCTTATTTGCTGCTTGAACAAGTATATTGGAATCATTCTTTCCACATATCCCATCTTGCTCTCCATTGAGACACACACATACAATAAAGTGCAAAAGTCTTAGGCAGTCAAAGAAAATGTTTGATGTTATTTATTCGGGTAGCAAGTGTTTGCTCAGAACAGCAAAATACAATTTAACATATGCAAATTAAGAGGAACAATGAAAAGCGACAGGATTTTTTTTTGATCTTCCACAAGTTACTGATATGTTCTTGGAGGGCTGGATGAACCCAAACCTCTCATGAACATGTCGGCCATTTCATCTACTCATTAAATGTCACCATCAGCTCACTTAATCAATTAGTCAAATTTGTTTAAAAAGTCAATTAGGCATTGAGAAGACAAATAAGATGTGCTAGTGGTTGAGTCAATGAATACGTGAAATGGATAGTTACTGCTGTGTCATAGTTTTACACCAACATGACACTCTTTTAAACATCGTTTTACCTGGCTGCTCCGAGTACCTTTACAAAAGCAGGAAACATATTACCATAATTGTCACCATCTATTTAGCTTAATCACTCTAGTGGAACAGCTATGCCTACCACAGCAAATGTAATATAATGATAATGTTTAGGGCTACATAATCCCGCTACCATCTAATGTTTCAGATTGCATCTCGAGGTAAGGCTATGAAGTGTTCCATCACACTGCTCCACCCAGCTCCGTAAACACAAAAGTACAACAGGATGCCCCGTTTTCAGAAGTTTGCAGCAGTCCATCACTCAGGGCTAGCTGTAGGTTAGCTAGACTTCAAGGACCCCTTTATAAAAGGAACATTGATGTTTGTTGAATGACTTACTGATCCTATTTAAAATTTGCTCCTGATAAAGGTCCTTCAAATGGCTTGTAAGGACTCATTTGGTCACAGCAAGCACAAATTTAGGAAATTTAGACGTGGAGAAGAGCACCCAGCTAGTGACTCTATACCAGGAGTCAGAGGTCATATTTCCACCATTTTTCCACTTTCTTGTGAGATAAAGGACATATTAGCTAAACAGATGTATCCTATTTTTTAAAAAACAGCAGCCAAACCCACCAGTTAACTCTTAGGTACACTTAAGCTTATCCTACAAGATAAAACCACAAAACTGCTGAACACAAACAGCTCTGAAACACACACAGTAGATGTTTACCTAAGGAGAAACTCTTTGCTGACCTCATAACACCCCATTTTCCAAACAGGTTTGGGCAGATCCCAATAATCTAATGGTAATTATACCCTAACAAAAGAATGGCGACCCAATGCCAGGCCCTTGACTGAAGGTACCGCGAACATGCCTTTGCTGTCAGGAACTGTAAGATACAAGAAATGAAAAGTCATACATGCATAGGAGTCACTCTGAGATAGGTACTGCCAATCAGACACCAGCAACCACTAACATCCTGCTGGAATTACAGAAAAACTGCCAGTCTGACTGAGTTCTTATCAGGAAAATGAATCATTAAAAAAAGGTGTCACTAGTTAACGACAGGTCCTCTATAACCTAATATGTACCTCAGCACTGTTTTAGCTATGCATCTTCTCCCTGTGATCTTAAATCTGTCAAAAAAAGTATATAAGGTAATTTATTTATTTGCCATATGTCCAAGGTACATTGGAGTTCTTCAGGTTTCACATACCCCATGTTATGCGTCATGAAAGACACAGTTTTGGGGTCAGAGTACAGGGTTACTACTGGAGTGGTTGGGGATAAGGGCCTTGCAAAAGCCCCCCCCCAGCGGTGATGTGATTGCTCTGCTAACAGTAGAATTCAAACCTCCCGGACAGAGACACCCAGACCCAGTCTGCTGGACAACATGTCACCAGTATAATATGATGCTTTGGAGATCTTGAGGTTGCAGCTTCAGTTTGATCTCTGATTTTGACAAAAAGAAATCACCACCAAACGCTCAAGGTGTGGTGATCGCAATGTCATCACATCTGCTGTTTATTTTTCAAGAGCACGTGTGACTTTAAAAGGAATCCAGGAATCACTGCTATGTACTGTAACGTTATCTGGTGGCTGCTATTTGCATATTGTTAGTTTGTCAGAATTGAGATAATAATATGACCTCCGGTGACCTTTAATTTTTACCTCCAGCACTGATAACAAGAGATTTCACGTGAAGAGTGAAATGTGCGTTCCACTAACAGGAAAGGTCATTGGTGTGAAGTTTTTGCTCTTTCTGGGGATCGAAATCAACCTTCTCCTGGACACACATACCTGTTAGGAAACATATCCGACTGCTGGTTGCACAATATGAGGCTGGACAAACGATCAGACAAGAAATGAAACCCACACATTACACACACATGCAAAAGTAAATGTCCTGGTCAACAAAGCAAATAGATTCGTAAACATTGTAACATAGCATTTTATTTCTTGTCTTAGGGCGCTTTGCGGTCAACTGCTAGACCTCACACAGATGTGAGATGGAATAACAGAGAGGTGACAAAAATGTGGTATTGAAATCATGTGTAAACGACAAGCCTCAAGTAGCTGGATCCACCGTGAACCAGGGAAACATTCAGTGTATCTCGATTCCACAGTATACATGCAACACTTCAAAGGGATGCATCGCTGCCAGCTTTAACAAAATAATATACTACAATTAACTATTGCAACGATCTTCTCCCAAGTAAGTAAGTTGTATCAGAGCAGGAAATACGATGAGAAAGAAGTGCTACAGGTCAGAAATCTATTCACGTGTCAATCTTCCACAGCTGCACGATCGGTAAAGGCATAAGGTGAGCCTGGACGGCCAGGGACAAAACAGCAAATTACAATCAGTGACTAGTCATTATATTTTGAAGATTCACACTCATTGATGTAGCTGAATGTTTTTTCTCAAGGCTTTCAGGTTATGCACTAAATGATGCAAGGTTCTTACTCAGGCTTTGACCAGGAACCCTTGAGGAATCAGCTGCAGGTCCTTCACCATTAGGCAATTAAGCATCACCCTGAAGTACTTCAGTGACGTGGGCCAGAAAATATAGCAAGGGGGTCGCCGATGAAACCACTGGATAGATCAAATGCTCTTGTAGAGTATCTCCATCTCACATACTTCTCACAATTCAGCTGAGCCAATTAAAATGTGATTAACTGGGCAGCTAATTACTTTGGCTCCCTGTCCTGCTCCACTGTGTCGTGTTGACCCGATGCCCTCCGGTGGACTTACCAAGCTCATGGGAGTGTTGGCGGTCAGTAGATGTGCTGAGATGGGCCTGTGTGGCTGCTCTGTTCCACTCTGGCCCTCGGCACTAGTTTAAAACCACAGAAGGGGCAAGCCCTCTCCCTGTCTCCCTTTGACCTTGCTGCATTACGCCCTAATCAGCGCCCTATCTCTCCTCTGCCTGGCATGTGAGCGAAGGCGCGATTACAGCATGGTAAAATAAAGAGTGCCCCCTGTTAGCTTCTGCGGTGAGGACAAACTCAAAAACAAGGGCACTTCTGGATCGGGAGGTGGGGGGGGGGAGTCTCCTTAACAATGCACCTCATTCACCTTCTGCAGCCTTTTAACTTGTGTGTATATACTGAATCTCCTGTTCTGTAGGGGGCACTGTGGAGGTTCTACTGACGCATACAGCCTTTGCTGGGGAACCTTTCATTTACCTTGGAATGGACCAAACATTAATTACACATGTAAAGATAAAAAAGTAGGATGGCTTCCATTAGATTTTAGCTTGATATATTTTACTAGCTTATTTTAAATAAGAAACTTCACCGTTTTTTGCTTTATTAAGACCTAAACTGATTTAACATTTTAGGGATCCAATTAAAACTGATCCTATGCTCCCTGAATGCATTTCTTTGTAAAGAAAAAATTTAAAGAGGAATTTAAAACGTGGCTATATAATGTTTAACCTGTACAGTATATTCTTTAGGCTATCAAGCCCACTGATTTCATTATTTTTAAGCTTATTTTTGTGTGGAATGTCATTGCCAAACCTGTCCGATGTTGCCTATATGTTAAAAGAAATATTTTCTGAGTGACAATGTTGCCATTGCTCATATTATTTTATGATATAAGGCTTTGGTTTAAGGTGACGGTTGTTAGACATGCAGACTATTTGTCCCTCTTAAATTGGACTGAGCGTGAAGTGATTTGACTGGCACGGGAGGAAATTTTAGTGGAGCGAGGAGCAGTTTAATGCGAATTAGAGCGGAGGAGCGGGCAGAGCCAACAGCCTCGTGATCGCGGAGCAGAAAATCCCACCACTCCACTCTGCTCACATGCTGTGATGTCTAGCTGACATCTTCACAGTCATAAGTTTGTAATGTGCTATCTGCCACACTTGAATGTCACTTTAGACAAAAGCATGTGCTAAATAAACATAAGCGTAAATATTAAACTTAAAGTTGTTGAAATCATTTTGCAATACTGCAAAAATAAATAATAACACATAGTAAATTTAAAAATGACCATTAATTCAAAACTGTCACAATGAGAACATTGATCCATACAGATCAAACAGTCACCGCTCAGTATGAACCCTTCGTGCGGAATTAGTATGAAGTGCTCAGAATCTCACTGGCAGCAGAGAGACAGCATGGATGCAGCGATAGAGCTCCACTCCTCGTGTGGCTTGACCCCAGTCTCCCTCATTTTATAAACCCTTCCTTTGGAAAGAAGTCAGGGCTGATCCCCCCGTAGGTGAACATGGACCCCTCATCCGCACTGGAGTCCATTCATGACTCACTCACCATTTTCTTCACCATTTTCAACAATTTCCAGATCTCCCCACCTACCTCCCCCTCCCCAAACCCACTGCGTCACATGACATGTGCCTCATTTCCAATCACAGTGGGCTCTGAGTGAGTTTTTTTTTTTGCCTTCCTTAAATGCTCCGCGACCATGTGCCTAATCTCACAACCCTCCAAGAACTCCTGCTGTGATTCTTTTCTCTTGTGCGATAGTCAGAGTGGTTGTCTTTTGTTCTTGTGTCCTCCTGCCAGTCTCCTGTCTCATGGTCAAGTTTCTCTTCCTCTTACCTAGACGCAGCTACGATTTCACCAGTCAGCACTGATTCCAAAAACTTTCTAGTTTCAACTTTCAACTTTCTAGACTTGACGTTAACATCACGTTTCCACTGAGACAATCAAGAACAAACATCATTGTGGGTGGACACACATCCTATAGGTCTTGCAATGATAGTATTATTAAAACAACCACAGAACCATAATCTTCCTAGATTAAACATCCCAGTGATGGTAGGCAGAGGCAGAGCACTTTGGGAAGATACATTTTAATTTAGAGGCTACCATTGGTCCTCTGCCATTATAGATACACGGTTTGGCAGCCAGCCAAAGTAACGTTCATGGACAAGAACACATAAAAAACTCTTGGAAGTAATAACAGGTGGCTTGCCTCTACAAGACATAGTCAGGAAAGTAAATTCTTTATCTTCGAAGTGGTAATCAAATGTGCGATAAAAGAAGATAAAAGAGCCATGTAAGGCTATGCCTGTAATACAGCTCTGATTAGCATGTGAAGGCAGGCCTTTGCGGTGAACATCAATCACAGCGGCCTGCAGGCCATTAACAAAACAAAACGAATGGCACGCTGCATCTTCACGATCAGGAGCTCTCAAAGCGCATCATGGCAGCATTTTCTACAGAGAATAAAATTTTCCATAAACTGGCCTCATGGAAAGAAAAAAGAAGTTCAATAACTTTCTGAAAAGTTTTCCTTTGAGTGAAGTGGGCTGGCTGGCTTTCAGCCCAAAAATCACTGCAGTGTTCAGACAGCTTTCTTGCTCAACACTTCATGAGGAGATGCTTCTGCTGCACCACGCCCCGCCCCCACGCCCCGCCCCCACCCCAATGTGAAAAGCAGTGTATCAGAATGCTATGATTTAACTGTTATTCACAAACCACGTTAGTACCCGTTTCCAACGAGCCTTTAGGTGAGTACCGAGTAAGTCTCACTAAAAGAGAAAGATCAGGAAGGGTTGCAGCCTATTTATCAGGATGCTAAGATTGTTTACAACATAAATATGTCAGATAGAAACAGAATAAGATAACTGTCATTCCCCTCTGAGGCTCATTTTTAGGGGTGGTGTTTGGCTTAGTGGTTTCAGACTCCATGGCCCTGAGCAGAAGGTCACCAGTTCAAATCCCGGGGTCAGTAGACCAATTCCCAAAGTGGGACTAAGGACCCTAACCCCAATTACTTCAGGGATCTCAGACACTGGGTGAACCTGTGCTCTGCCTGCATTCATCTATGTGTCTCATGGGCTACGTTCACACTGCAGGACAAATGTGGCCTAAAACCTATTTTTTGCTCATATGTGACTCGGATCGCATTTTCTCATGACAATGTGAACAGCACAAGCCACATGGAATCCTATTCTTTCAATTCCAATTTGGGTCACTTCAGTATATGGTCATAAATTGGATACAGGTCTGATTTTTTGCAATGCGACCTCAGTCTGAATAGCGAAACTGGAATTCATGCGACTTTTACGTTACTCTCGATCAACATTCGTCACAGTTCTGCGGAGGCGGAAGTCACCATATAACTCCATCAGAGTACCAAACATGAAGGAGAGCACAGAAGTTGGCCAGCGGAGGGACAGTGAGGTGCTGGATTTAATAAGCATTTGGGGAGATAAATCTGTTCAGGCAAAACTGGAAGGTTCATATCGCAACCGGGCAGTTTTTGAATCAATAAAGTGTCTGTTTTTGCGCATGCACGTCATTGTGTCTTTGTTTTTGCATGTCATTGCGTCTTTGTTTCTGTGCATGCGCGTCATTGCGTCTTTGTTTTTGCGCATGTGTGTCATTGCGTCCTTGTTTCTGTGCATGCGCGTCATTGCGTCTTTGTTTCTGCGCATGCTCGTCATTGCATCTTTGTTTCTGTGCATGCGCGTCATTGCGTCTTTGTTTTTGCGCATGTGTGTCATTGCGTCCTTGTTTCTGCGCATGCTCGTCATTGCGTCTTTGTTTCTGTGCATGCGCGTCATTGCGTCTTTGTTTTTGCGCATGTGTGTCATTGCGTCCTTGTTTTTGCGCATGCGCGTCATTGCATCTTTGTTTCTGCGCATGCGCGTCATTGCGTCTTTGTTTCTGTGCATGCGCGTCATTGCATCTTTGTTGTTTTGTGCGCACGCAGGCCAGTTCAATATAGTGAACCGTTCACATTGAAATATGATTTTGCCCACATTAAAAAAAGTAATGTGAACAGGCAAACAAAAAATCCAATCTGAAATCAGAATTGAGCATTAAAGCCTACAGTGTGAACGTAGCCATGGAGAGCAAAATGGGATACGCAGCGAGACAATTTCCCCATGGGGATTGATAAAGTATTACTATTGTCTTCATATTTTAATACACACATCAAGCAGTTTTGTAGTCTGTAGCTGTTATGAAGTTAATGAGGCAGCGGGGAAACACAGAATTATGTTTATTACCACAGGAGTTTTTGTTTCCTCTCAAAAAGATCAAATTGTCATCTGCAATGTGAGGCGAGTTTTTGAATTTTGATTCAGATCTCAATCCAGTCTGTGGGATGTGCTGGACAAATAAGTCTAATCCATGGAGGTCCTACCTCACAACTTACAGGACTTAAAGGAACTGCTGGTAACGTCTTGGTGCCAGATATCCCAGGACACCTTCAGAGGTCTTGTGGAGTCCATGTCAACAAGTCCGAGCTGTTTTGGTGACATGAAGTGGACCTACACTATATCAGGCATAATGTTATGGTTGTTCAGTAAACCTTAATTTATTCCAGCACAGAGTGCATGTAATTAAAACTTACAAATTCGCACCATTTGTTAGGAATTTTGTTTACAAAACGCTTACACTTTTACTTTGACCTCTGCAATTACTTATGAACAGACATGTAAAACACTCCTGAATGCTGCAAAGTAATTCCTGATTTCATAATTCTGCTGCTCCATGAAAGTCAATTAATCAGCAATGAAATTAAAATACATATTCAACAACGGACAGATGGCACTCTGTAAGTCTGTCACCAAACTGGAAATAAATTTATTTTCATTTCCTCTTTTCTCAGTTCTTTATAATGAAAATATATTGATCAGCAATCCAGCAATTTTGCCAACTGGGACGGGTGGGGGCTGTGGTATTTTGTTAGGCCCCCTCCTACCAATTGGGCCCTAGGCAACTGCCTAGTCCCTAATCTGCCTAAATCTAGATCAGGCCATGTACTGTATACTGGCATTTCGTCTTGTATTTATCCATCCATCCATCCATCCATCCAAGATTCATCCATCGATCCTCCAATCACATGCTGTTCAGGGTCACAGGTATCCTATTTTTCCTAGGGAGAAATATGATCATTGCAAACAAAAAGACTTACTCCTTACTGCTGCAATTCTCAGAGTTCTCTTCTGAGAAATTATCTTTGAAAATACCAAAGAGGGCTCAAATGGATCTAAAAAATAAATCTCTGCAGGGGGAGCCCTCACTTTATTTATATCTGCAAGTATCCCAGCACATTATCTTCTGCTGATCATATATCTACCCAAAACGTTAATTTCTTCTGTGACTCACTGTATGTTGTTTTTTTGTAAAAGACTGCAAAAATGATACTATGACGTTTATTGATTTTTGTAATCAACATGTATTTGAGTTGAGCTCTTTCCCATCTTGCCCACATGTATGACTCAGAGTCTCCTCTCCTAGATTGCTGCCACATGGAATTTCATCATGTTGTAATGTAAAATAAAGGTACATTCATTGGGAAATAATAAATGAGAAAACACTGAAAGGTAGACCGAGTTCACCCATGTCGCAGGGTGCTACGTAAATACAGAAAGAAAAGCAACTTTTGCGCTGTAATTTGGCACTGATTGCTTAGATTGCAGTTGTCGATTTTCCGTCAGGTTCTATCATTCTGAATAATATTCTGACATCATCAATACACACCTCAGAGGCTCAGACAGGAGTCGGGATTATAGTGTCTTGGCTGCTCTTGGGATGATATCAGGCACAGTTTGTACGCTCAACTATGCGTGACAGCCTGCTGACCAAGGGCTTTCGTAATAAAAATCAGAGGCTCTGAAGCAGACATACAGTAGGCCGTATAATATAAGATTCAGCGGAAAAGAAACTTTTGAGTAATCACAGCCTTAATCCACCCAGCCCACCACTCAGCAGGTGGCTTCTTAGTTTAAGTTCCCAAAGTGTTTCTTTTCGTATGTATTCTACATGTATGGATGTAGAATTACCTGGTCATTTTTCCACTCCTTTTTAATCCTACACAGGAAGTTGTCAGTTCAGAGCTGGTGTGAATGACTAAAACACCCACAAAGGTACAAATTAACGCCACAGGTATTAATTTGGTCATTTTTAACAAGAGACAAAGCATGAAGCACAAGGGAAATGTGGGAGAACTGATTATCCTGTTGGGATATTGTAGTGCGTTTTGTCTCCAAGAATGTCTGCCTACACGGATGTCTGGTTCTGGCTTTACCGCACCTGTTTTTTCTATACTAAAGGTTATTTTAATGATTATGTAAAGTCATCAGAAGCATTAAATGGGTTATTAATTAATAATGAATTATTACCCACAAGCTTAGTGGTCATATTAACGATTAACTATGTCATTCTCAGCTGAGAAATGAAGCCCTCCAAAAACAGCTGCTTTCCCGCAAAGGGCCAAAGATTATTTACCAGCCTGACCTCTTAACCTTGTTTGAATGCTGCTGATCTGCCCTGCATCATCCTGACCACATGCCTACCTTTCCTATGTACAGGAACTGCACCAAGCCAGAGACCCACTTCCATTCAGACAGACACAATGTTGAAATAGCTATTGATTGACCTGTTGTACATTTAGGAACCAAAAGTCTGGTTAATAATCATACAAAGCAGTATTCTCCTAACACTTAACAAAACTCAGTTCTAAATCCTCCTGTGAATTCCCATGTGGCCAAAGGAGTTCCCCACTTTTATCGGAAAAATGCTAACGCTAACTATGACAACCTTAACCTCTACCCAACCCAACCATAACCATAAGTAACCAAACAAAGTACAAGACTTTTTGCATTTTTAGTTTTTTGTTTGCAGATTTTTATAAAATTCAGTTTCCCCTTTTGATGTCGCCCACATCAAAATAACACGTTTTTATCACACTGTGGGGATTTGGTCTCCACAATGTAATATATACCTGACCCATGTACTGTATATATACACTCACACATGCACAGAGAGACAACGGTGGTGAGTTTGTGCTCCTCAGCCGGACAAAAGCTCAGCTCCTGATGGGGTAATGATTAACCTCCACGGGGGTAAAATCATTCACAGGTTCCTGTAATTGACCGTATTTCTCTATGTTTCGCCATCAATGCTTTGAAAGGAAAATACGGGAGAACCTAATGAATGAATCCAATCATACATTTATAACAGAACTTGTGCAGAAACAGAGCTGCACGAGCTTCAGGGGACAGTGAGCAAGAAAGAAATTTAATTACGTCATTACTGTAATATTAATGATACTGTAATTAAGCAATTGATTAACCCTGGATTATACTCAGGGCTGGACTGGGATTAGAAGTGATCCCTGGACTTTTGACCATACAGGCCCAGTATGCATATAACAAGATCTGCCGACTGGGGTGATGCCCCATGATTAATTTGGCTGGCCCACAGCCCCTTTGACGCACTGGGAAAATGGCCTGTAAAGTCCAGATTGTACATGTACCCTAACATGATTCTATAATTTTAATATAAATCCAGATTATAACATAAAAATATATGTCCAGTTTATAGCATAAATCTGGTAGCTCTCTTGGTAAACTTTCAAAGGAACAGTCTGAGCCAATATTTTGAGTGGTCAGATCTTGTTACTAATGGCAGCTGGAGTGGGAGATAGAAAAAAAACCTGGTTATGCTAAGATTATACAGGAAATCTGGTAGAAACTTACACAATACTAGGCCGAAACACACAAACATAAATGCAACACTAGGATTTTTTCACTGACTTTTTTATGACTGCAACATGTTTGTGGCTCCTCATTGAGATGTACAAAGAAATGAATCCTGGGAAAGAAAGCTTCCAAAATGAATGGAGTTAAAAACATGTTATAATAAAAACATTATCAAAAGTACACTACAATGTGAAATGTATTAACATTATTATGTCACAGTGTTATATAACCGATTGATTGTTAACTATAGTTTTTGTGCTTCACAGTTTTAGTGTTGCAACTCTCTGGCTGTTTATTACAGGGATACTGGCCAGTTTCGGATCAGTGCTACTGTTCCACAGAATGATAATAAGTCTCACTCTGTGCTCAGAGATGAAACGCCTGCCCTGTCCTCTGAGAGCGAATCCCACCTATTTACGCTGTCAGGGAAGTCAGGGCTACTATTCAGAAGGAAGAACACGGAAACACAGCAGTCACGCCACAGCGTAATGCCTGCAACAGCAGAGCCTCTGTCTCTCAGGGGCTTGATGAAATATGACCATGATCATCATGATTCCCCAATCATTTCTCCCTGAGGGCCAAATTACATCAGCAGCACAGCGTCAATGGCCCCTGCCCAATGCCATCTCTGAGATGGGCGAGGAGGACACAACTTAACTTATTATGGGGATGAATGAAGCCAAATTAAATATTGTGGAAGACAGGATGCCCCCCACCCCCCTCCCCCCCCATGCTCCCTGCACTCCTGCCCCAGCCAGCCCCTTGCCAAGCTCACACACCACAAATCAAGCTCATCTCTACAAGTCTGTCAGGATCAGATCATGTCAGATGTAGGACCAATATACCAACACTTTCCGTTTAATGCTTAGGACGTATTTAGATATATTCCTTAAGTAAAACATTTTCTGATACCTTTGACATGTTATTGTGTTTGTCTAATGTGAACATCTAGTGTACCTGACCTTGTACAACACCTTGACCTCGGGCTGTTTGTCTTCTGTTACAAACCAGTATAAGAGAATGAGGTGTACTTAAAAACAATAATGCTGGTTATTAATTAACTGTTCATTAAAACAAACATTGTATATTTATATCTTTATATATCACATAAAATATCTTTTCAAAGCACACAAATGTGATTTTTAAGTGTAAACAGAATGAATACTAGTAAAAATATTTATAATAATTTCTATGAATGCCATGTTGAATATCTATAAACACATTCATAATACATAATAATGCATCCATAAAGCTCTATAAACATGGCTATAATTATTTGATAACACTTAAAGAAGTCATGAATATACATTAATAAAGTATTATAAACACAGCTATAACTATTTATAAAAAGGAATAACACTTTATAGCCATGATCATTATGCATTATGACTGTCTTATGAAGCTCTCATCTATAGTACACTATAGATTCCTTCTTAATGCAGTTAACTTCCATATAGATGGAAGTTTCATTGGAGCCTATGAAGTCTTATAATCAGCACTATAATTGTCATGACCTGCTCGTACGATCCTCCTGTGTGCCACGCCCCCTCATTTACCTCATGTGAAACCCCGATTGTGACCA
>JAODKE010000001.1:28105506-28121759 GCA_026779605.1 Mormyrus hasselquistii | reverse complement strand
TGAGGAATTCCTCAGGGATCTTCTATGTTCCTGTCATAATTTTGAAGGCCGGTACTAATGCATGCATTGATTTGTTACTCTTCACACAAGCAGGCAGACAACATCAGATTCAAGAGCAACGGTGGCCTTACAGGTACTGTAACTGTAGGTAATGTTGTCTGGAGATTCCACTTTAGGCGTACTGATTTCAGGAAGGTTCCTGGGAGAGGGTAAGGGGATTGCCACTGATAAAATTTGCTGATTGAGGTGGGGAGGGGTACATTAAAAAATGCATAAATACTTTGTGTCAATAATGTCAATTTGCAGGAGTCTTGCAGGAAAGGAGGGGTGTCAGAATGTTCATGCAGACAAAGAATGCTGAAAAATGTTGCCGGCCGCTCATTGGTTAGCAGTCATCAAGTGACCCCAGAGGAGGTCCTTTATTGGTAGCAGCACCACTTACCGAGCGGACGACGGCTGCCATGGCTTCTGCCACGAAGCTGGAGAGTGGGGACTCGCTCATGGCTCTCCTGTGTCTTTGCGGGGCAGCGAGGCGTGACAGATGGGGTCTGGCCGGTCTGAGTTTAGCCCTTTTCTTTCTCGCTTGGACTCAGTGGGGAGCTTTTGGGCAGCATAACCTGAAGATGGTAACAAAGATCATAAGAAACACCAGAATAGATCACAGGCCTCAGTATATGAAGCAGCTGCTTGAAAATTTTTTCAATCACAAATACGATTGAAAACAACGTGGAATGTTGCTTCATTTTTGTTTTCTGTACAAGCTAATCAATTCTGAAACATTCAATGTAAATATTAATATCTCCCTAATTAACCCAGCTGAAATGAAGGTTATTTAGGGACGGTTGTTTGAATGACTTTTGTAAACATTGGGTCTGATTTGGGACGACTGTCTGGTACCAACCCTCGGCAGAAATTCCTGAAGACCTCTGGGAAAGAAAACTTGTTGATGCCTATCAGCTTGGAATGTTTACATTTCAGTGAAACACAGTCAAATCCTTATTATCCAAAGAGAAAGTTTGGAGCTGGATTATTCCTGGGAATGGTTCTTTGACAAAATGTCAAGAATGAAAAAAACAGTCCAGAAGTCAAGAACATCATTACCTAGAGCAGGGTTCCCCAATTCTGCTCCTGGGGGGCCATTCTGCGACACAGTTTGCAGATTTCATCCTGAACAAACACACCTTATTAGGCTCGACCAGTTAACTGCCAGGTGCGTTTGAGCAGGGAAATCTGTGAACTGTGTTGCACACTGGCCCTCCATGACTGGATATGGGGAACCCTGAGGCTCATACAGACTTAGCTAAATTTAGTACTTTTGACTCCAGCATGAGCAAAATTTATATGTCAGAAAAACATTCTCACTAGAAAGAGCATGAATATTTGTAAAATAAAAAATCCTAAATTACTTTTAAAGATTTTGAGAGCATGTTCTGTAGACATATTTGATGGATAATGTAGGCTAACTTGGGGAAAAACAATGTCCTCACTGCACAGTAATATCAATGGATAGCTGGTGCTTGCTGCATTAGAACATCTACACTTTCGCTGCAGGACCCGAACAGTAGCCTTAAATTTCAGGCTTTCCCTATAGTTCTCAGTGATTACTCTCCTGAGGTCAAAAACATGCCCTAATTTCTATCTTAAAATTGCCTATAGTGTATTTTCACATTTTTTTGACTGGACTAACATCCCATCCAAGGTGTCCCGTACCCTGTGTCTTCATCACAAAGGACTGCTTTCTGTGCCTGACAGAACTCTACAGGCAAACGTCAGGCCACCCCTTTCATGCCACACAGCTGAGTCACGCAGCAAGTCGTGACCTGAACTCCAAGTGTGGCAATGCCTGAGATGCACATCACTCATGCTCGTCAGTACAGAGCCATCAGCCCTGTAGGGAGGAGTGTGACAGTGTTTTCAACTTCGCTGTGACCGTTGGCGTCAACATCGCATAATTGTTAACATTTTGAGCTTGTTTACTTAGGCTATGTTTTATCTAATGCTTGCTTACGGCTGAAGATAAGTTTGAGGGATTTCATAGCATTCAATGTAAAACATGTACTAGGGCTGTATATAATTTGATTATTCTCCAGTTCTTTATGATTTTATTGTACTTTCATTGTTGCAATAATTTAATCTGACAATGAATATTCTCATTTTAGTTCTATAAACCATTAAGTAATTTGTGATTTATATTCAGCCAGTTATTTTTCACGGACTTTAAAAAAGATCCCGTGTCGTTGTATAGTAGTTCTCAAACATATTTATATCCTTTTCCTCACAGTCTCTTACGGTACCATGTAGATTTTATCACCTTTTCAGTACCCAGTTTACTTACAGTAAAGCAGTCATTATAATGCATTAAATCCTCCATCCATCCACCCATCCATCCATTATCCAACCAAACCAGGAACCAAATCTGGGTATGTGCCAACACACCACAGTAATGCATTATATATTCCTTCATAATGCATTATAATGCATGCGTAAAGTATTATAAACACGACTATAACTATTTATAAGAAAGCATAACACATCATAGCCATGAAGGAATCTATAATGCACTGTAGATTCATCATAACGGTCAGTATAAGGTTTAAGGATGCATTGTGTTGCATTATGAAGGTTTGAAAGACATTATACATTTGTGCATTATACATGGCTGCTTTAAGTAAAGGGTTGACACATGTTCTCTATTCCACAGCTAGTCCCAGTAATAAAACCTCCCTCATAACAAAGGCCATTCTCTTGGCTCATGCCTCAACCAACACCATCTCACATTAGAAAGAAAGAAGGGTTTTGCCTGGAAGGTCACTAATTATCGTTTACTTGATAGTAACACCCCGTGTATTGAAGGCACTTTGATAAAAACACACGAGGGATAGGCACGGATCCAGGAAACACGAGAATGAATTTTCTGTCCGTTCTCAGTGTATTTCAAGGAGAAAAGTCATACCTGACTGTAGCAAGAGCAGCGCAAATATATACAGTACTCTCAACCCAGGCTATTACTGTATTGTGTATATTATCGGAATGTTTGTTAGGTTGACTAATAACGTCATAGTGAACATGTGCATGTTCAAAGGTTTGTGAAAAGTTGCTTTTATGTTGAAGCGGGACAGCACCTGGACAGCACTGTAGTCCTGCTGCATGGAAACCTGCAGCTTGTTTCTGGCACAGCTTAGTACGTGGAGATGGAGTTCCAGGCTGCTTCAGCCTAAGATAACACTAAGCTAACCCAATCTGACATGCCAAGGTGTCCTTTAAGAGTCAGTCAGGGTCACCACCACAAACACCTCGTATATCGAGATAGCAACATGCCAACATTTCTAGACACACGGTGTGTAGAATGTGCATGGGTTCAGAAATGTTTCAATGTTTTTTAACAATAATTGGTTAAAAAAAGGTCTTTTTAATAGGAAATATAGTTAATTCAAACAGTGGTACTGATCCCTCTGAAATATTATTTTAATTTATTTAGCAGTTGCTTTTATCCAAAGCGATGTACAATAGAGGCGAGCCAATGAGATGGTGCGGAGCAAAGGATGGGCGGGGGGGGGCATGGCAGGGTGGGGAGGGGAGCGTGGCAGCCGGGTCACTTCCTGCACGGTGAGGCGGAGGGCAGGGTCAGCTAGTCCCTGGAACCAGTGGGGGTTAGGGACCTCGCTCAGGGGCCCAAAAGCAAAATGACACTGGCTAGAATCCAGGGTCATCCAGCATGACAACAGCAACCTCCAGCCAACTGAGCTATGCAGCCCCTTCACTAGCCTAGCGTCTAATCACAACATAAGCATTTTCATACACCTAAAAAAAAAAAAAAAAACAAACACTACCAACAATGAGAAATCAGTTTTTTTGTACTGATGGTCCAGTGGAAAAGCACTGAAAGGCATGAAGATTTGGTGCCGTAGCCTGTAACTCATTATATATATACATGCAGATCAGGGATTGCCATTCTGTATATGGACAAAGGTGTCCATGGCAAAAAGTGCTGCGTAAGAAAAAAAAATTATGTCGGCTACGTTTTTAAATACCACGTCTGTGGTAAGATTTGCCTTTTTGATCAAAATGTCCGTCAGAATTTGCCATGGCGTTGAGCCTTGGTGCAGAACGCAGGGCTAAATGTCTTCACCTGTAATGCGGCAGCACACTGTTATTACAGGAGGGCCAGCTGTAATCGTGGCTGGATGCAATGAGCGTATGTCCTTAACTGGCTTTTGGGAGATTAGATTTGCATTCTGTTGTTATTTTTGGATCGTGGGCCCAACAAAAATATCTCAATAGCTAAGGACTTGGGGCGTGATGACAGAGCGGCCACGGAGGGAAGTTGCATAATAAGGATGAGTAGCTTTGAGTAGCTGGGCTTGGGTGCGATGTGTATGTCACCCACTAAGAGGAGAATGGAGGCGCACACCTGATATTGGAGGCCATGTGCGCTTTACGGAAATGAGCGGGAAAGTATCCGGCGCCCGACCCTTCAGTCACCACAGAACCGGAATGTTCTTACAAACCAAGGTGGCAGTGCAACGTACAGTGGTGTTATACATTCAAAAGCAAGTACATGATAGAAGCAGAGATACGAGCTGCTATTCTGCCCCCTCCCCGCCCCAGTCAGAGTGACATACATCCTCATTCTTGAGGAAGTTCAGACTTGCCACCAAGCACGGCCATTGCATAACTGTGCAGAAATGTTACACACTATAAGTACATTTTTGGACAGGTACTTGTAGGAGATACTGCATATAAAACTCATTCGGAAGAACATGAACTGTACCTGTTCTTGCAAGGTCAATGGTTCAAAATCCCAGGATCAGAAGAGAGATGTGACCATCGGGCCCTTGAGCCATTTCCTTAACCCCCAATTGACCAGCAGCTTTCTTAACTGCATGTCACTTTAGATAAAAAATGTAAATATGGAGCAGTTAAAGACCCAAATGATTTGGTTGTAACTGTCCTGTCAAAATCGCTGATTTATCAGTTAGATAAGCATAGGTGATGGAACACTAACACTGAATAATATGTGTTTAGTTTATTGCACTGATCATGGACACCTACCAAAGTGGGCCTGAACTGCTGGATTGGGAACATTCCATGAGATAAGAAGCTGGCACTCTGACAGGAGGGAGGCAAACACTCGTGTCCTTACAGTATATGCACTTTATGCTATAGCAGGTCTGCTGGGACACTGACAGATTAAGACAGCACCCTGGTACAGTCTTTCAATAAGACTACGCCCATCCACACATGGCACGTGTGTCTATGGACTGCCTGCGTCATGTTGAGGTCCTCCCATGGCCAGCCCGGTCCTCCGATCTTTCCCCAATCAAACGTGTGGAATCAGCTCGGACGTCAACTCAGACCCAGTGCTAATGTACAGGATCTCCAGGGCCAGTTACAACAGCTGCGGGCCGACTTGCCGCAGGAGTGGATACAACCACTGTACGGCTCCCCTCTGCACTGTATCGCCAGTTGTATCCAGGCCAGGTCTGGGGGGTAGCCACCCCCTACTGACCTGGGACCAGTAGTGTGCCCATACCGCCAACTCTGTTGTCCATTTGATCTGATATTATAATCATTACGATACAGTCACATGACCTTTCACCACGTGCAAATTCATTTAATTTCTACCACTCCACCTGGGTGCTTAGGTTTTTTTGTCACTTAGTGTATATGCTACACCTTCACCAGAGAATGCTGATCCTTCTGTGCACGAAGAGAGACATTTGAAAACTCTTATTAGAAATAACTCCTTTATCACCAGTGCAAATGTACAAGTTCACTGTTTGTGATATTTCCAAAGTGTGACATACTAGAGGTGTCATTATTTTGAGTTTAAGCTGCCTAATAAATAACGTATTCACATTAAGCACTGGAAAATCAAACAGACATAAACAGCTTGTGCTGTCAAGTTATAAGTAGAATTCCCATGTCTTACCTGGGCTATGCCTCAGAGACGCACCATCGAGCCAGCAAATGAAACAGGCCTTAGTTTGTGTCACAGCAATATTTTTGCTGCCTGAGCGAACTGGCAAATTACCGAATGATTTTTCTCCAGACTTAAATTCCGTTTTTTTTTTTAAAACTCAATCACATCGCAGCCTGCTGAACATCTCCAACGGCTTTCACTAGCTGGCAAAATCAAGCTCTTTCAGGCCAAAGACATTCCTGTTTTCTTATCAGAATGAAAAGAACATTTGTAGGCAAACTTTGACTCAATATTAACCTCTTATACACTCTGCTGTTTGGTTGTGGAAGGAAGATGCAAAATTGCTGTACAGTCATATGTAATTAAAATCTCTATAGAGCTTTAATATTTTCTTATTACTATATAACTGCATCTTCCATTCAAACTGGGCACATATCATATACTACCATGTAAAAGTGAATGAAGACGGCTGAGTATCGAGCCTTTGACACCCACAGGGGGGCAGCTGTCAGTTACTGGCCGATTTGGCCAATCAGAAACTCAGACGCAAAATGCAAACGATAGAAACCATGTCAAAGCAGACAGTGATTGATAGCTCTCTTAGCTGTCTTAGCAATGATGCTTAGTAGAGAGTTTTAAGAATTTAGATGATGGTGGTGATACTAGGAGTCATTTTATGCTGAAATGTCACAAATGAAGAGAGTAGCCCGCTTTCTAAGCATGGGCGTATACAGGGGCAGGGCCGCAGGAGTACCGGTCCCAGCTAAAAGCTGATTAGCCACTGGGGTGCCCTCTCCCCTGTCACTCACTGATTCAGAACTTATCATTGGCTAATGATAAGGCTGGCCCATCTGTATGAATTACAGCCCTACCAAACAAAAATCCTAGAATGAGAGTATAATAATAATAATAATAATTGATACTTTATTAATCCCCATGGGGAAATTGTCGGTGAAGGGCTGCAATCTATAGCAGTGCCCAGGGAGCTGGGGGTTAAGGGCCTTGCTCAAGGACCCAAAGACAATGGCAGGGTCATTCCGACTGGCACGCCAGGGAGCTGGTGGTGAGTGTGGTGAACACCTAGCATGGCATAGCCTTTCCGAAACCCCCCCCCCCAAAAAAAAACATACTACACACATGACTAAAGGAGCGACAAGCAGTACCAATCCTGTCGACACATCATGTTCTGCTAGTGACATTTAATGTTATTAAAAACAGATTAACAGATTTATGGGTAGTAACAGGTAACAGAGGGCAATCAAAAGCAGCCCAGTCAGTCAGTAATCCCATTAATAGCTATTTAAATAACCTGCAATTTAATTAAACAGCAGGCATTTTAACAAGGCATAGTGTCATAATTAATTTTCATAGCACAACTGTATAGTAGATTAAAAGAAACTATTTATGCAAACATATCACATGGACTGGAAATATGTTGTGTTTCCTTTAATGTCACCAGTGTGAGATTAGCAATGCATTTGCAATGTAACTGCGTGGGCTGAAGTTGAAATGTACAGAGTATCAGTCCAGGCCCAATAAAAACAGATGCCCCCCTGCTCAGAATTTCATTTATAAAGTAACGGTTACAAAATCACTGATATCAAAGTGTTCCTTCCACAAGATACTTGGGGTTCTGATGTTTGAAATCCAAGTCGAATGCTATCAAAATCTTTCCCCAGAAGAGCCTAGGGGTGATTTGATGCCAGTCCATCACAGAGGGTAAATCTACAGTCCTACATTTGCCTTGGACAAATTACAAGTAAGCATTGACCATTTTTTCCTAGTCATTTTGAAAAACTTTGTATTTCATCCCTCAACACAGCATCCCTCATCATCGCACAACAGCAGCACGGCAAAAGAATAGCGGTGTTGTTGATACGTGATGTGTGACATCGTCCTTGAGCATCTGAACGGTGCGGTTTCTCTGACAGGTCCTGTGTCTTCTCACCACCTACAAACCCCACTGAGCACGACAGCACTGCAACTGCACTACTCACTGCACTACGCACGGGTCTGTAGGAGTGACTGGCTTTGCCTTTGGTCCTGTCGTGTCCCGGGAAACCTCACCTCAAGCAACTGTGTGCCTATGTGTGTGTATGTCATCTTTTAATTCATAATTAATATAGGCTGGTCATTCGGCGTCACACAAAAGGCACGCATTAACGTCCATTTTCATTATCAGCAAGCACACATACTTAAGTAATTTAAGGAATTTAGTCGTGCATTATTGGAACATTATATTGTTCACTTTGATTAAACCAAATACAGAATGCCAAGAATAACAGCTTTTTTCATAAATTATCAAAAGAAAAACAAGCCAGTGACGCCTGAGATAGACTGTGTTCTCAGACTTTAATCACCAAGAATTGTGCCATAACTGTATAGCTGTATCCAACCCACGTTCTAAGACACATTACAGAATTTAACTGAGCCATATATAAGCACATTGGCTCCTCAATAAAACATGAACGAAAACAGGAAATTAAGTGTGGGGAAAGAACAATAAAAGCATATCTTACTTGGAAACAAGACTGATAAAAAGGATTGACACTCACACTCAGATTAATGGAGAGGTTTTCAGTGGTTTCTTTCTTAAGGGCTACAGTATTATACTCAGAAGCCTTTGTCAGATTCCATAGCCAACAATACTGTACAGTTCATTCTTACCAGTGCAAACTACAAGTAATATTGCTGCCTGAGGAAGTGGATAACTATCAAGAAAGAGCCAGGAGGGGTGTGGGAATGCGCGTCCGCTGCCAGCCGCCACTTTTAGAGTCTCCGAAAGGGAGGCAGGATCTAATCCCGTTAAGGTCTCGCTTAGCTCAATGGGAATTCCTGCTCCACTCGCGTGTTTGCGGGGTCTGTGTGTGCGCGCGCATGCATGTGTGTCTAAGTGAGTGTACGCTCATGCCCGGGTGCCGCAAAGCAAACATACAGCAAACTGCAAGAGTTTTCTTTTTTGTTCCTCTAAGGAAACCATCCAGAAACTGCTACACTGGCAGTATGATTCATTGGCTGCCCTTAACCCTAAAGGAGCTGGACCCTTCCCCTTTCCCGCTGAAATAATACTTCAGAACAGGTTTTGTAGAAAAGCAAACAAACAAAAAAAAAACCCTAAAAGCCATGCAGATCACACGTGAAAAAATATAGTGTTTCTGCTGGTGTATCACCTGTGAAAAGGAGAGGAAAAAATTCCACAAAGCGAACAGAAACAGATGTCCACGGTAAAAAACAAGCAAATGAGCTACATAAGCATTTCCAGACCGATGTGGAGATGGACACCAGGAAGGGCTTACCTTTCAGTGCTTACAGCTGAAGGTCTAGGGCTGACATCATAGTGCTAAGTGAAATTCCACTGTGACGGGAGCCGTGGAAACGTGGAGAGGCAGAGCGCGAGAAAAAGAGAGATACAGAGAGAGTGAGAGAGAGACGGCAGGAGAGACAGAGCAGCTGGGAGAGTGAGAGAAAGAGAGAGAGAAAGAGAAACCACAGAAAGTCAGAAAGCGTGTGGCTCTCTGTGATGGTTATGAAGACTCAGAACCTGTTGGGTAACACCCCGTACTTGTGCACACTTGGAGTGCCGAGTGTAAATTCAAGACTTCCTTTACTGAATTACAGAGCTTCCTCCTCCTAGCCGTCTGACAAGCTGCCATGTGACTTGATGCATGACTCAACAGTGAGACACTGAATCAGGGAAATCTTCCACAAACAATGCAGTACTATACCAGGCCATAACCAGCAATTACAGACACCTTCTCAGGTAGAACCTTCCACAACTTATTGCACTGTCAGCTGGAAATGCAAAAAGACATTCAAACTTCTTATATGAGAGACAAAAAACTTCATTTTTATGGATATACGGATATTTTATGGTTGAGTATATGATGCAAGAAACTGAATCATTATAATGAGCAGAAATTTGGAACAACACCCTAAATCTCAGGATGAGAAGAATTAATGTTTAAAAAAATTCCAATAAAAAAACATTTATTGACAGTAACACCACAGTAATACCACACACCCACACATATAAAAACGCCCAAAGCAAGACAAGCAAGGTCATTTTCACGGCAATTTCAAACCAGGTCAACAGCATCTTATCCTATCAGTGTGTTATATTGTGTGTTTATGTTTAAACCTCATGATGCCTCTGATGGTTCCTCGCCATGCCAGCAGAGCAGGGCACAGGGAGGATGTGTCCCTGGCGGGGCGGGGCCACGTCAGCACATCAATGACTCCCAGCTACAAGCCAGCCCCCTCTATTCACCCCACCCGAGGCTTTTAAGGCACTATCATACCCAGGTGGGGAGGAGAGCAGGGAGACGTTGTTCTAACCAACCCCTCAGGTATTTTCCCTCAAGACCAGCCAGGGAATGACGGCGCCGGACCTGAACAGTCCCCATCCCACCGGGTCTGACCCTTAAAGCCCCACATGGAATCTCCACATATGCTACAGAGTGCTGAGTGCCAAGAACGTCACCCCAGACCCATCTCCCCCCTCACACTCACTGTTCTACCTGCACTGTAAATACTACTCCTCTGTGTCTGGCCTCAAGTTACCTGTGCAAAAAATGTACATTTACTCACAAAAGAACACCATGTAGCATTAGAATACATACAAATAAACACTAATACAGTACAATAAAAAAGTAATAATGCTTTCTGATCGGCAAATAGTTACAAAAGCACAATTTTCTATACGGATTAATTTGTATAAACTGTTATAACTGTAGGTAAACCAGTTTGAGATAAATTTATTGTGGGATGTCAAATCAATTCAAGTCAGTTTTAATTTTAGAGCACATATAAAACAATAGCAATGAACCAAAATGCTGTAGAATACTTAAATAAACAGAATAAAACAAAATACATACACTTGTGTTATTTTATAAGGCTAAGGAATAAAACTGGCTTTTCAACCGGTATTAAAACATGACCAGAGTTGGTACAGACCTAATATGAAAAGGCAGACTATTCCAAAGAGTTTATATTTAGACCTCAGAACAATCAGGAACATCTTGTCAGAACATGTAAAGAGAAAAATCTTTAAAACCACTTCACAATTAAAAATCTAACCATTTATTTCTATTAATACATACAGTACTGTGCAAAATCTTAGCCAAAGAAAATTATGTTTAAATGATCTTAATGTTCCTCATGTTTGTGTAAAACTATGATGTCTGTCAAAGGGTGTCGTCTTAGCCATCTCAAAACGTCTCCGAAAGTCACCCCACTGTTTTCAGAAACTGTGTGCTGTGCTGTGCTAACAATCACCACTGATCACCAAATTCTAAATTCTAAATTCAATAGCTATTTAAGTAATTGAGCTAATTAATTAGGTGAGCTGGTGGTGAAACATAACAAACACACAGAATGGCTGAGGTCCGCCGTGATCATCTGGCCGTCCGACAAAACCTCAATCAAACCTTTGGGAGAGCAGAAATTCTGGTTGTTTTATTGTGTTACTGTAAATTTCTGTATGTTTTTTATAGGCATATTGTTTTTTCTGAGTAAATACTACCCAAATAAGTAGCTGTACACATTGTTTACGGCTGCCTAAGATTTTTGCACAGTACAGTATATGGAGATGGTATACTGTTATACTGGGTGGTAATCTGCCTGTGTGCATGTGTGTGTGTCCACAACGTGATGAATAACCATTTTTTTTACCTTATAGGGACCAGTTTCCTGGTCTCCATATGGGAAAAGTATATTTTATAAAAATCCATGACTGCAATGAAAAAACTAAAAACTCTTGTATTTTGTTTGGTTACTTATGGTTATGGTTATGGCTGCGTAGGGGTTAATGTTGTCATAGTTAGCGTTAGCATTTTTCCCATAGAAATGAATGAGCGGCCCCCTTAAAGATATGATTACACGACTGTGTGTGTGTGTGTGTGTGTGGGCTTAGGTCTCCTTGTCAGTGACTATGAGCTGTGAGCCTGACTAATTGTCACAGTTTTCAAAGCCAAAAGACCTAAAATTGGCAATCAGCATCAAAGGCCAGGGCTTTCTTCTTTCTCCAGAGCCAGCAGAAACATAACTAACGATGGGTGATGTAGTGGCTGGCAGAAAAAAGCTGAGCAGAGCGTCAGGTACAGGAGTCACGTGCAGCCGCATCGCCAAAGTATCCAAGCTTCTCTGGAAAACCCGCACTGTAATTTTATAATTTGGTCTTGTATTTATTTACATCAAATATTTAATTTAATCTTTGAGCTATTTTTAAATAATTTATGTACAATTCCATTTGGTTTCTGAAGGTAACAGAATTCTGCTTTTACTCTGATAAAACATGACAGTTTCAGGAGTTCCAAGGAATATATTTCTCATCTCTAGACATTCTCAAAATTACATATAGACATTTAAATAGCAGTTAGCACTATGTAACTTGTAAATATGCCTCAATTGAATATAAATAACAATTTAAAAGTCATTAAAAACAAGTAAGACTTATCAAGGCCTTGGCTTGAGTAGGTTGCTAGATGATTCATTTGGATAGGCTTGGATGATTAATTTAGGGTCAATGTTTCTTGGAGCCATTTATGGCCTTGTGAGAGGGTCAGAGTTCATTGTGTCAAAATATTCTAGCTGGTACAATGGAGCACAAAGATATGGATCACTCCACATTCATATATACACACACACTGTACACACATGCCTCTTCACTTTCACTGTATCTGCAACCTATCTGGGATTTTAATATGGGGATTACTATACACAACACAGAACCATGTGTTAAAACATCTCACCAGTCTTCCTGTCCTCTGCAGTGAACACTTAACACAATAATTATAATAATTATACCTACCTGTCACTGCATGTGTGCAGAGTACCTACAAACCTGTGCGCCCAATTGTCTGTCTTACGTCGCTGTCAAACTCTGCTGTGTTCCTGTTCTGTTTGCTTTCCTTCTGTACCCCATCTAGGGGTGAGATGAACCTGTCTGGTTTGCTTAAGTCCCTGGATGAAAGGGCAATGACAGCAGGGCAGATGAATGGCTACACTGTTCAAGTCATTGGACCTTGTCGGAGGGGGGCAGGGAAAAATGAAAATAATAACATGGAATGTTAATCCAGAAATGTTTGAGAAACAACATTAAGAATTCCGGACTAAAAACATCTCAGCAGGACCCAGTACACTATTGTTCTTTAGACCCCACATTCCTTGGTTGATTCCGTTGGGTCCGGATCATTTCTTTGTCTTCCTGTGCTGTGTAACCTACAGTTTATGCTGCATTAACTAACATTATGTCACTTCAGGGCATGGATTTCTTTAAATGATGTGCAACATACACATCTTGTTGAACAAAGGGTAACACATGATGCTTACATCCAAAACGAGGCCATTGGTGTTGTAGGATAGCCAGAAGTCTTCTCTCTTGGCTAAGACCAAACACAATTTGCCTTAGCTGAAGACAGACATGAATCAAAACTGATTTGCCGGGAACCCCCTGGAGTAAAGGAATGAGATGATACTGGCATTGACCACTTATACAATCCACTATATCCAGCTCTTTATGTCGCTGTGTTTTTTGTTCACATACACATAGTATTGTCCTTTGTTTTTGCTCTTGCATTGTGAAAACCCACAGACTGTCACTGCTGTTTCTAGGCTGCACCATAGTCCTGGGGGAACGATATTTATTGTCTCTGTGCACCTGTATATGGATGGTATGACAATAAAGCCTACTTGACTTGTCTTGACTTGACCTGGTTCTTTCACACTATTACTGTCCTGACTTACATGCCGCTAGATGCGCCTCATTTTACCCATGAAGACAACTTCCTTTTTCCAGAAGCACGCTAGGCTGAGTCACTGGGCCAAATGGGACATGGGCTATACGTGACATTGAGTGATGCTGTGATGCTCTATTTTCTGTAGACTCGCCCTGTTAATTTTATATTGGGGGGGCTTGACTTGAAGTGGACTTCACGGAAACCCTGTGAAGTTCAATGGACACAAAAAGGTGACCTTCTCTCCTTTTCCATTCTCACACTTCCACAAGAAAACCCAGTCGGAGTGCAAAATGGACTATATGACTGCGCTACTTCACTACCCACTACACACCTACCCACAGAAACCTACATTTTAGAATAATCATAAAGTTACAAAAATAACAAAATTATAAAATAACAAATGTAGAATTATGCACTGACCAATAAATGATAATAATTATAGCTCTGTTATTTGGAACTCAGTTCAAATCCCAGGGTTGGCAGAGTGGTGCCACCATTGGGCCCTTGAGCAGGGCCCCGGACCCCAGTTGCTGCAGGGACCCGCTGACTCTGCTTTCTTCTCTACGCCATTTTCATGAGACGGGCTCCTGGGACAATTTTCCAGCTGTTCTGAGGTCTCACATATGCTAAGCATGTGTTGTGGGGTTGCCCTGGGGAGACTAGAGGAGCATTTGAGCAGGAGTATGTAGCCATGCACCCTGAAAGAGGCACACAGGGTAGGCCTGGGGTGTCAGAATATTTGAAGGTTCTTAGTAAAAAGATGGAACTGAAGTGAGGTGATGTATTTTCAAACTCCCCAATTATGTTTTCCCTCAGGACAGTCATCTGTATGTATCAGCTCTCAGACAGACAGTCAAAGGAAACCATTACACCTCCAAGGATCTGATCATTGACGGCTTATCATGTGATCTGATGTTTGTTACTAATTACAATATTTTCCATTTTACAGAAAACCACCTTTGATCGTGGGATTTTCCACAAGCTTTAAAGCATCCACTGCAACAACTATCTGTCCTACCTCTTGTCTCACATGCTTTCTTCAGATCTCCAGTATTTACAGCCTTCGCATCGAAATAAATAAAAAGAACGTTTCTTATGTTCCACTGGCATGTGCGTAGGTGTCCCAGCTGGGTTCTCCTGCGGCTTGCTTTCCTCTGGCTTCTTTCTTTTCATGCTACGGATCAAGTGGGACTCTCAGCACTAATTTGGGTTATTCTTCTCCCAGGCCTGGCCTGCAGCAGCCTGAACGCATCTGACAGGTTGTGGGTTGACAGCTAGATCAGGCAGAGTGCTGAGCCGCTGCAGGACTCCCAGGCACAGCATGCGGATGGTGAAATGTAGAGCCAAACTGGAGGCTGAGTGGAAGTGTTCAGTGAGGGCAGTTAACACACAGCCTCTCTCCCAATGTGGGGCACACACTTTCTCTTCCTCTTTTAAGGAATAAATGAACAGATACTTCATTTGCTATTTGTACAAGTATGAATATAGGTACATTGGAATGCTTCTTTTCATGTATCCCATCTTGTTGTCCTTTGAAACACGCACGCACGCACACACACACACACACACGCACACACACACACAGGTGAGGGCAGGTTTGGGGTTCTCAGTACAGAGTCAGCCACCATACAGTGCCTCCAAGACCACCTGGGAGTTAAGAACCTTGCTCAAGGGTGGCATCAGTGAGGCACCCAGGGATTAAAACCAGCAACCTTGAGCATAAAACCAAGTCACACACACCACCCTGCGTTTTATGATGCTAGTTCACAGAGCAGTTTTGATGACCAGTTCCACGACTTGCGTATTCTGTTAATGAACATCATGTCGTATCGAGTCAAAAATCCCTTCCAAGAGATTCTCCACCCACTTTACCAGCATTCAGTTCAGTGTACTCTTAGATCATTTTCATCCGTTTAATCCTCCTTACCGAGATTTAGTTGCCATTGGGCTAGCTTTTTCTTCCCAACAGTGGACAGTATTTTTAACACCAAATGTTCTTCCTTCACATTTGGAAAAAATATCGCAATTTTAAAAACCAAGCAGGGTGCAGGACACAGAATGTCTTCTGTTCACGGTCTACAGTAGCACCACTGTCCAGCCTATGACCCAGAAGACCAGTGAAAACATTCCCTGAAGAAATGGGTCACATTCACCACCGACTCTTTAATGTCCACTTCCATGGAAGTTGGGTGTGACTGGGAAGAACCAAAGCAATGAAAATAGACACTGGGCTAACTAAGTATGTGAGGCTTTACTGAGATTTGAGGGTAGAGCATGACACAGCACAGGGACAGCAATAGGGAATGAGCGATCTGGTGTTACAGTATATGGGACCACTGTGTTACCATGGACTCGACAATATAAAAAACATGCATTGCAATGGACTCTGTTACAACAGGACTCAGTGAAATAAAGAACACAGAGCTGCAATGGACTCTGTTACACAGTATCTGAGTACATGGGACTCAGTGATATATAAAGGATACAGTGTTCCAGTGAAGTCTGCTAAATGAGACTCAGTGATATATACAGTAAGGGGTACAGGGCTGGAATGGACTCTGTTACATGAGACTCAGTGATATATAAAGGATACA
>JAODKE010000001.1:28040056-28105405 GCA_026779605.1 Mormyrus hasselquistii | reverse complement strand
GTACAGGGCTGGAATGGACTCTGTTACATGAGACTCAGTGATATATAAAGGATACAGAGTTCCAGTGAAGTCTGCTAAATGGGACTCAGTGATATATACAGTAAGGGGTACAGGGCTGGAATGGACTCTGTTACGTGAGACTCAGTGATATATAAAGGATACAGTGTTCCAGTGAAGTCTGCTAAATGGGACTCAGTGATATATACAGTAAGGGGTACAGGGCTGGAATGGACTCCGTTACATGAGACTCAGTGATATATAAAGGATACAAAGGTCCAGTGAAGTCTGCTAAATGGGACTCAGTGATATATAAAGGATACAGAGTTCCAGTGAAGTCTGCTAAATGGGACTCAGTGATATATAAAGGACACAGAGCTGCAATGGAGTCATTGCCACCATGAAGTCTGCAGGAGACCACAAGGGTTTCAGTGCTCAAAACGACTCAGTGCTACAGGTCTGCAGGTATCATAATGCATTGCCCTTTGTTATACCCTCCTGGTTGGCATGAAAAATATTTTTCTCTGTTGTTTACTTCAAAGTGTGATTGCAACAAGTTCACTGCTATGCTTTAAATAGTCAGACAATAAAAAGTGCCTGTTATTTCCCGGGGGAGTTTTGACCAGGGAACTGCTTCCTCCCATCTGCAGCACCAGACGTCAGCACGACAACTTACTACAAAAACAAAGGGAGTCTAAGGAGCTCAGACTGCCTGACATGCTGGTGTTTCCAACTCAGATTCGCATGAAAAACATCCAAACCAATCAGCTGAATGGATGCTTTTATTGTTCTGACTGTTCTCATAATGTCATTGTATTATTATGCTTACAGCACCCTGGGATGTACAGTACACTCCCCGAGGGGGGTGAAGCCAGCTGACAGATGTCCTCCCTTGGCTTACCTGTGCTTTACTCCCAGTCACTGTATAAAGCCAAGATCTGTTTTCTCTTGCCTGGGGCAAACACGCCCAAGCCCTGATTCCTGACCCCACACCTGGTAGCACATCCTATGACCCAAGTCTACAAATCTGAGTAATATGAAGCAGGTTAATCAGGTTGGTCGAGGGCACAGGCCAGGCTCACACGGCGAGGATTATCGCCGGCCATGATTTAGAGAGACGAGCAATGAGGCTCCAGAGCCCGGACACTGCAAGTTAAAATGGAGCTAGAAAACCTGGCCGGGGAGCACAGCGAGGTATTGAATGGTGCCATGTTGGACGCAGAACCCAGTGGTCTATGGCTCTGTTAAGTCCGTTCTACTCTTTCCACCAAATGTAAGCACCATGGTTATAATGCTTCTCAGTCAGATATTTGTTTGGGGGTTGAGTGTGGGTCAGGACACTTTGCCTGTGTTTGGAAGGTTGCTGGTTCAAATCCCATCGCCGGTAGGGTGATTTCATAATTGGGCCTCAGAGCACAGCCTTTGACGCCACATGCTCCAGGGACTCAGCTATGTCAGTTTTACTGTATGTCACTCTGGATAAAAGTGTCTGGCAGACAAAACTCCGAACATTCAATGAATGTGGCACCCAAGCAAAAAACATAAAGGAGTCATGTGATTAACGATTGTGGTCACCTGATCAGCCTCCTAAGACGCTCTGCTGTCCACTCTACCTTTCTCACATACCTCTTTCCGAAAAGACTACCATGCCACGCCCATCATTCACCTTGCACCTCCCGTCCGATCATTGACCCCTTCGTTGTTAGGTTTCAGATCGCAGCCTTCCTGCATGCTCAAAATGCTTTTGCTACTCACCCTGCAGAACTTGAGGGCACCGTGACGACCTCGATGATGTCCCTGTGTTTATGGTACAGCTTTCTCCATGGGCCTGCCAGCCCTATTCACAACTGCTTCACGGTTCACTACAGCACACTCCACCAGCTCTATCAAGATCCCTTAGAAAGCGGCTGAGTCATCCGAGAGAAAAAAAAGTTTATTTGTCCAAACTACTTCCAAACCATCCGCATCTTACGTTTTTACGAATTAATGACAAAATGAATCCTTGTTACAAGAAGTCTGATATACTTCCTCTAACGTAGCAGATGCAGATAAATGTGTTTATCTGTAATGATATTTCTTACCAGTGATATATCACAAAGCTGTGATAGAATTATGTAAAATCAGTACCTGTCTTTGGACGGGGAAGGTCACTGTCACAGATACTTTTGTTACTAGAAAGCTGCAATTTTGATTCAGAAATTTGAGGCTTCATTGTGTGTCACAATGTGAGAAAAAACAAGACAATGAAAAGGAAGGAGATTTTTGGCACTGATAAATGAAACCCAAAGATATTCAGAAGAGTTATAATGAAATAAGTGTTGTGCGGCATTGTGATGTGGGGAGGTGGGGGGTGGGATTGGGGCTGGACATCCGGGGGGAAGTGGAGTCAGGTGACGAACGCACTCTTTCAGTTCGAAGGTGCTTCAGTCACCCCATCCTGCCCCCTGTAGCCTTTTACATCCCAGCACCTGTTTTTGTTTTTCCTCATGATGATGCCAAAAGGCTGCTTTTTCTTTTCTTCTCCTCTCTTTACTCCCTCTGGCCACTTTTGTCACACCCATCCCTAAACGGAGTCTTTAGTCCTTCGTCCTACTACCGCTTCTTGTTGCCATCCCACCCAGAGCAAGTCTTACAGGTAACACAATTTCTAGTCTTGTAAACATCAGGAAAAACAAAAAAACCTGACAGAACTGCCATTTTGCTTCCCAGACAAACACAGAAGGACTTTGTTCGAGTGCAAATTCACTTCCAGAACATACTACGGTCCCACGATCCTCCGTCAAGAAGGTCACATCTAGTACAGGCTCAGAATGAGACAGTGGACAAGCAGGAGAACGCCAGAGCATCGCAGGACACAAACACGAGGAGAATACACAAACCTTAGGTACAAAGAAGTTCGGGGCTACAGTGCTAGCCGTAGAGCCAGCAAGCCACCAACCTAACTGCATTTCTGAAATAGATGACAACAACAGTGGGAAAAGAAGAGCCCTTTATGATATGGTAATACAACTCCCCTGTATGCAAACATGTTTCTCTGAAGACAAGCAATCTGGCTACGGATCTAAGGCATAAAAGTTGAAAATCTGTATAAAAAAAAAAAAAAGAAAAAAATTGCTATGTTCCTGGAGTCGCAGCAAATCAAAGCCTTTACCTGAAGGACTTTGTCTCAGCTAGGAGTCAAAAAGCTGGAGATGTCTCAAGGTAATTCTTTCGTGGTGGACAGATTGTCCCATTTTTGGTTTTTAACAATTCTCAGGATGCATACATTTGCATGCTGCAAAACAAGGCCCATTTCTCCTGTCAAAACACATGCATGAGTCAATATCAGAACAAAAGACGGGGGCTTCTGGGAACTAATGAATGACTTGAGTGTGAGTCATGCTGATAATTCGGTGTAAAACAAATATCCTGTAAAGGATAGGGTTTTGGGGACGTTATACACATAAGGTTCCACTATTTATTACAGAAATAACAATAATAAAGATATAAAATACAAAAAAAATATCAAAAACACTTCTTCATGGAACTCCACCCTTTAAAACGTGGCTATCCCACATTAAGCTGTACAGTCTGTTGTTTCAATGATCTCGAGACATTTTCTTTTTCCTAACACAAGTGAAGGGGCTCAGATTTTCACTCAACGAGCGCCTATCCTGTAGGATATGTTTACCTTGGAACGGTGACCTGCCCGATGTGCAACATGGCAATACGAACGAGGTCCCGAGCCACCAGGCCTGTGAGAAAAATGAAAAATGAAATAGTATCACAGCTACAGGAGAAGTTTGAGACAAGTGCAACACAGTGACAAGAGAAAATGAATGTTGCGTATATTACATTGAAAATAATGACCTGCTCAGCCCATTATTTCAAAAAGCAGAATTGTTGGTTCCCACCAAAATTCACTACAGTTAACTGCTTGTACGTTTCAGAATTGTACAGTCCCTTTTACTCAAAGATGAACCCACTAATATAAAAGAAAATGAGGTGAGATTAAAGATTACTAACAATTGCAATGTGAGTGTGTTGCCACTCAGGAGACGATGCATGACAGAAGTTACTCAAGTAGATAGTCAAGCGTGTGAATCAATGGGAAAGCTAATGGAATGAGGCAAGCATGCCAGTAGCTGGTAACATCAACGGAGCAAGTCAAGCATCCTAAAAGTTGTGTAAGGTAACCGAGTGAGTCTAACAGGTTAATATTTGGGAAAGCTAATGGGGTGAGTCTAACAGGTTAATAGCTGCTAAAGCTAACAGAAGGAGTAAAGGAGGCTAACAGCTTGTACAGCCAATACAGTGAGTCAATCACCATAATAGCTGTGGAAGCTAACGAAGTCAGTCAAGCATGTCAATAGCCGGTAAAGCTATCTGAGTGAGTCAAGCTGATTAATATCTGTGAAAGCTAACGAAGTCAGTCCATCGTGTCAACAGTTAGTAAAGCCAACATAGTGAGTCAAGCATCATAATAGCTTATAGCCTGGGTTTAAATATAAAAGCAGCCTGGCAGAGTCAGCTATGTCTCTTTATGTCCAAATCACACTCTGCAGGAATACAACTCTACCTTCTTATGTCCAAATTGCACCTTGCTGGAGTACAGCTCTACCTTCTTATGTCCAAATTGCACCTTGCTGGAGTACAGCTCTACCTTTTTATGTCCAGACCACATGTTGCGGAACCCAGTTTGGCCTCCTTATGTCGAAATTGCATCTTGCAAGATGGGATGCCAGTCCTTTGTAGGGCACAGATACAATCATACAATGCGGGGGACACCACTGATGGGATGCCAGTCCATCACAGGGCACAGACACAATCACTCAATGCGGGGGACACTACAGAGGGGATGCCAGTCCATCACTAGGCACAGACACAAGCACACAATGCAAAAGACACCACAGATGGGATGCCAGTCCTTTGCAGGGCAGAGACACAATCACACAATGCGGGGGACATCATGGACAGGATGCCAGTCCTTTGTAGGGCACAGACACAATCACACAATGCGGGGGACATCATGGACAGGATGACAGTCCTTTGTAGGGCACAGACACAATCACACAATGCGGGGGACATCATGGACAGGATGCCAGTCCGTCACAGGGCACGGACACAATCATACGATGCAGGGAACAACACAGACAGAATGCCATTCATTCACAGACAATCACACAGGCCTAGAAGCTGCCCACATGGCATCAAAACATCACTTAATTTTACTAAAATACAAACAAAGACGAACATATTAAAGCTGTCATTATCCCTGCTGGCAGTACTTCTCAGCTTATTCTGCATGTTTGTGCCTTTTGACACCTTGTATGAAAGCCCATTCAGCTCATGCCTCTGTTTACGGTATTGAGAGAAGGCCATGTCTATCACAGCCATGAGAAGCGCCCCCCGCAGGCATGGGCTATACAGCCATGCCGAGGTGCCCTGCGTCACACTCCCCCATTCCGTTCACACCAGTGCCTACGCAGAAGCTGCAGTATGATATTGGGTGACACGCTGTGGGTGAGAGAGGAGTGGCCTGGGGTCAGGTGACAGGGAGTATTGTGTCGATTCATTCATTCCACATGTTTCTTGTTATTAGATATATTTGGTTTCCATTTCTCCCCTCAGCTAACCAGACCATGACACCCATCCGAGTCCTTGAAACCTTTCTGCCTCTGACGCCCATTGACTACTTAGACTGTTCTCTCCGAAATTGTTCTTAGACTTCACTGATGCTTTGTAGTCACCTTCTACCTACCCTGGCCCTGTAGCCCTGATGAGCGAAAACCCGATCGCAGCATAGTGTCCACCCCATGCTTTTGGCCAGAATGTAGTTCACAGCAAGGATTCAGTTATACTCACAACTTGTTCCAGTACTTACTGGATAGTAAGACAAAGGGAGATTCCTCATAAATAGATTAAAAAAAAAAAAAAACATAAATATAATGTCTTGGGCTGACCCAATACAAATACAGAAACTTACAGGCACACATACATACACACTTATTTACATTTTTGTGTATGTAGCAGATTCGCTTATCCAAAGTAGCATACATTTTTTTTTTGACAAATCAGGGGCAGACCCTAGAGCAACTGGAGGTTACGAGCCTTGCTCGTGGCCCAAATGGTGACACCACTCTACCTACACTGCGATCTGAACCGGCAACTTCTTGAAGTTATTACGATTATCATAATTGCAGAGAGTAGCATGTGAAATATTTTCTGCAAGAATTCTATTTCATATTGTAACACAATTTTAAAGACATTCAACCATGAAGTAACCTGACATACCCATGGGTAAGGTAATAGAAAAAGTCTGACTGTACCAACCTATCAGAAATGGAAGCTGGAAGACACTGTGTTACTCCTGCTCATATACTTCTTACACTCATTGGAAGCTGAGTTTGCCTAGTCAATTCCTGGACAGCCATATGGTAGTACGTGTTCTTGGGCATGACTATTAGATAAATATGTTTTTCATATTCCATATTCAAGCTCTGCTATTCTTAAATGACTATTCAAATGGCCTTTTCCTGCCACTTTATTTAACAGGCATGCTTTTGTTTTGGGATTTTTAAATGTTTTCCTTAAGATCACATGTCTTGATTTATACTGCATTATTGCGTTTACATCAGTTTTTTATGAAAGGCTTTCTTTCCTTCCTTCTGCTGCCGTGCTTCCTCCTCTTCTCCACCCTAACATGGACCTGTCCGCTGGCTGCTGATTTTTATCCCCATTGTCCGAGCACGTGGCCATTTTATTTTATTTGGTTGGCTGAGCTGCGAAGCACTGAGTTCAAAGCTCATTCTGCTTCATTAGCATCAAACGACTGAGCTGGGCTCTGCTGAGATGATTTTGCATTGTTCCACCTGCAGTTCCTTTATCCTTAAATTGCATTCCAGTTTCCTAATCGTACTGGCCATAACTATTTCCATATCCCAGAGCCCAGTCAAACACTGCCTGGAAACTAACAATTAGTCGAACAAGCATTGTCCCAGGTCCACATGGCATTTGACTGATATTTGGAAACAAGAGACTCAAATTTGCTAGGGAAATGCGGGCAGCAAAAAGATGGCCTACAATTAATGGAAAATGCTTTGCTTTGTTCGATCAATAAGTGTTTTTTTTTCCTGGATTGCAGAATGAAAAAGTCGGACAAAAGTAATAATCATCGGCATCATAATATTGCCAATAATATATCATACGTTTAATCTACTCCGCAACATGAAAACCCATAAAGCTCCGGAGTGACAAGGCATCTCTAACAATTGCTACATTTAAAGCAAGCATCCCTGAGCCATTTTTATGATGATTCCTTATAATGACACTTTTATTTTCTACCAATAAAAACTCCACTTATTCATCAGCAAATGGAAACTATAGGGAAAAACAAACACAGATAAGCCACGGTGATAAGAAATGAGGTCAGTTATGCTTCCTGTGGCCTAATCCTCACCCACCTAACAAAAACACCCCCACCCCCTTTTGACTGGGGTGTTCAGTGACAGATCTTTTCCACAGTGCCAGAAGGTCTCTGATTGCTGAGGCTCTATATCACAAAAAGTCCAGGCCCCAGTTACAAGAGGGGGAAAGAAAGGGTACCGAGAGGTGGCCCTCCACAGGGACAGAGGAGCTGTTCAAAGAAGAAAAAGCAGGTGCCCGACAGTGTGATGCCTGTGAAACTAGTCACTACAGGTTTTAACTGGACTAGACTTATTTTGGCATAAGCCACTGAGGTTTTGAAATCTTTCTTTTCCCTTCGTGTTAAGGTATAAATAAAGGGAACATGTAAGATTAAGGAGCTGACAGGCATTCAGAAACAAGATTATGAACCAAGCTTATTTTAAATATTTTTAATCATTTAACTCATAAATTACATTACATCATTAATTATGTTAAATTATATGACATCATTAATTACATTACATCATTAATTACATCGACAGGTGTATTAAAACAGGCATGAGCTGAATTCTACCCATCTTCTAAACCACTTATGCAGTGCTGGATCTAATACAAGTCTATCCCAGAGCGTTCATGGCCAAGATGCCAGCCTATAGCAGAGCAGGGTCATACATTGAACCCCCAACCCTAAAGGTGTGATGCAACAGCGCCACCCACTGAGCCACTGTGCCAAAGGCTTTATTGGACTGGAATAGGGAACCAAACACTGGATGGAGTCCATGCAAATGATCCCACAGAAACCAACCTGGCAGGTTTGGTATTTACCAGTAGGAAGTGGCTCTAGTTCTACAGTGGAGTACCAAAAGCCTAGATCTTATGAAAGGCCTTAAACGCACATACACACATGCACACACACAAACACACACACACACACACACACACATGTAGGGTAAACATATCCTTATGGGGGTTCATTCATTTCAGTGGGAAAAATGCTAATGCTAACTATGACAACCTTAACCCCTACCCTGCCCTAACCATAACCATAAGTAACCAAACAAAATACAAGATTTTTATTTTTTTCATAGCAGTCACCGATTTTTATAAAATAGTTTTCCCTTATGGGGACCAAGAAACTGGTCCCCATAAGGGAAAAGAAACGGATATTCATCATGTTATGGGGACATTGTGTCCCCATAAGGATAGGTAAACCCGCTCGCACGCACGCACACACACACATACACATTAATTAGCTATTGTCCAAAATAAAATTAGCTAGTTATGTCCAAAATAAAAGAGAATGTGACATTTTGCCTAGATGGGAAATCAACCTTAGAAATAAAATAAACAAAGATAGCTCTTACAAGGCAAGAAACCCAATATGCACACTCATTGTTGTCTTAAAGTAGCTCCTTTCAAGGGAACGAGGCCCCGGTCCAGGCGCGTTTCAGCTCTGAGAGTCACACACTCAGTGTCCTGTATCTCCCCTTAGTGAACTCTTACCTAATATCAGCTGGGTCCAAAAGGAATATCCAGATTCAACTAAACAGGTTTCTCAGAAATTCTCAGGGGTGGGTCATCTTACCAAGATAAAATATAGCCTTTTAAGCAATTGCTACAATTGAAGTATTTCATAAGATAACAAACAGGAACTCAGTGAAAATAACATTGCAATACATTTTAGTGCTATACTATTTAAGATTTATATTATTATTATTATTATTATTATGGGCCTATTCATTTAAATTATTATTATTATTATTATTATTATTATTATTTTATAGATCATATGTCGATAACATATTCAATATATTACTTGTATTGCGCTTATTTTGTTGCTCTTATTGAATTAGTAAGTCAAGTTAAATCATACTTTCGATTGTTGTCGCAGTGAAATATCAGTGACCTTGTTTTTTAATCTTTGTAAGGGGTGGCTTTGGAGAACATACTATTAAAAAACATTTTCTTAGAGGTTAAATCAATAGAGGTTGCCAGTGATAATTAGAGAGTGAGCTAATTAATTATGGTCATTAATGTTGATGTTAACACAGATTGGCAAGCTTGTTTATTTTGGACCCACTTCTTCTTGCCTGCAACATTTTTTAAAAAAGTGAAGCTGACAGTGCAGAAACAGCAGTAAAAAAAATTGCAATATATATGTAAAATTTTAAACGCAGTTATACAAAACGCTAAGAGTAGGTGGTGGCTTGGTTGGTTGCGCCTCTATACTTGTAATCAGAGAGTCATGGGTTTGAATCCAGCCATTGCTAGAACAGGCAAAGGTCCATTGGATCTCTAAACCACGTCCTTTAATCACTCAACATGCTGTAGAGGTGCTGAATAAAAGGGTGACCCTGTGTTTGGACTTCTGAGCTTCCCTCTTGAATGTGTGTTTGCCTCAAAAGAGAGCAAGATGGAATGTGTGGGAAGAAGCACCTTTTTGTTTCATAGCTGGTATCCAAAGCAATAAAAAGTCAAGCACAGACTAAAGCAGCCATGGTCGACAATCTTCTTTAGTATGATGCAGCATTACATTAACTGGCGGTGGAACAGATCTGGTGGAGTTGCTCAAGAGGAACCGTGCCGGACAGGTCATGTGACCGCTTTATCAGGAAGAGAACCTATCAATGGTGTTTCCTTATTTGTATAATTATATGATTTCAGTGCTAACACTGGTACTTTCTGCATCTGCAAAGGGCAACTAAAACGATCTGCGCCTTTTATATCCATACAATGTGAAAAAGAGTCATCGAATGTGCCAAGGATGGCCAGCATGCTCCCCCCAGTCCATATCCACCATAAACAGACAATGCAGAACTTATTAACGGCCAAGGGTGGATATTGCAGTAATGGTCTGCAGCAACGAAAACTTTTGCCTCAATCACAAAGAATTAGGAAAGTAGCACAGCAGAAATCTGCTGCACACCGGCAGGGGGTGATCAGCACCATACAAATGAATGCTAAGAGCGGCTTCCACCTGAATGCTGACGGGGCAACAGCTAGCAGCCGCTAATTGACTGAACAAGTGTTCCCCAGTGTATCTTAAATCCCATGCTGGGAAGAAGATCATGCAGAAGGGAAAGGGGAAGCCAGCTGTGCAAGCTAAATGTATCCCTTATAATGTGGTACACAGACAAATTTACTGGGTGAACGAAGAAATTAAAATAAAAGGTCAGAAAGTAAAAAATAAATAAATAAATAAATAAAAATGGAAAATTCATAAGTGGTTCCAGACTTTTGTGCACCATTGTAAAAGTCCAAGCGCTTCCCACTGATTTGGTAACCACAGCCCCTCTGTATATTTCCCAAACCTCCCTAAATAAATCCCACCCCTTCAGGGGTATTTGCCTGTACCCTCATCTCTTGTACCTTCTTGCTTGTCAAATATTGCAATTTAACCTGTAAACTGGTTACAGGAGCTCACTAGTATTCAAAGGCTTGAGACTCATGTTTAACTTCTGCGAGGTATAAAATTAAGTATGAGACCATGCAGGTTTCAACACAGAATTACTCAAAACTCACTGGCATTTCTGACAAGTTATTCCCAATAGGATAATAATGAATATTGCATATGCAAAATTTTGCTAGTACTGAGTGACACTCCTTTTTGCAGATATAACACTTTCCAAACACTTTCTGTAGACAGCCAAGAGTTTTTCTGTTCCTGCTTTTTTAATGTCATGATCTTTCTTTCGTGCAAATACATCATCAATAATGCTTTTGAGTTTTTTCAGATGAGTGCTGTGCGAAAATATTGAAACAGTTTTCCGCCTCACACTGTTGACTAACTCATGCAGAAGTTAGGTCTAGGAATTGCTGATACTGTATCTACTTGAATCCAATCTTTCTTCCACACCAGTAATATTTCCTGAGTCACAGGCTTCCACAAATCCCCAAAGTGTAATAGAATCCAACTTGTGCTGAAGAGTTTCAAGTGTGTTCTTTTCTTCAAATATTTCACCATCTTTCACCAAACGTATTTTCGGTGGCTTTAAGTGAATGATTCGCTTTAAGTGCAAAAAATTCAGTGTGGACAGTGAGCAGTATGACCAAAAAAGGTTTTTTTTTTTTATTGCACTTTGTCAGCTACTTATACAGTATGTAAATCATGTTCTGCTTTATCAAACGACTTCTTCAGACTGAAATCAACCACATTAGCTGCAGTGTCTGCCATGTTGCTTCAAAACCTCAAGCTATACTTGAACACACACACACACACACACACACACAAGCTTAGTTAGCAAGCTAACTACCAAACTAGTCTACTAAACTACTGAACTTGAAAAATAAACAAATGATCAAACTCAAAACTTAATGATAAGGACTTTACAATATTTACAAAAGCCAATAGCGAAAGATGACATATGAAAATGATAAAGTGTCACATTTGGTTTAAAAAATGCTCCTGTGCACCTGCATGTGGCACAATGAATGAACACCGTGAGCCGACACCACTGACAGCATGTGATCCATGTCAGTCATGAGCATCAATGTTATTGGTAGGTAATCTTGCCGTGCGTGGAGAATTCTGACTTCCAGGACGGTGTAAAATTCTTTTAGCTATTTTGTGGTGGAAGCCATGCTTCCCGTGTAATCTTACAGCAGGGGTGGCCTGTCGTTTCCTCAAAGGGCCGGTGTGTATGCAGGTTTTTGGGATAACCTTGAGGTCAGCTGTTGTCAAATGCAGATGTGAAGAATCTTCAGCTAATCAGTCCTCTAATTAGTAATCTAATAGAAATTTAGAGCAATCACTTGTGATGAAGCTTTACATCTGATTTCATTTCCAGACAAGTTACCCCAGAAATGAAACAGCAGAGGTAGGTGGCCTCAAAGGAAAGAAAACAAGGATGCAGAAGACATTTGATCTTGTTATAGCCGTAACTCAACAAGTATTTCATGGATCTTTTTCGCAGAGTTTAGGGGTTTAGAAGGAGTAGACATTAGATGGAGGTAGGGGGTGACAGGCTATCCGAAGGGTACATTGTTGTCATTCCGGGAACTTCTAGTTCAAATCTGCTTCAGACAGCTCAGCTTGCAAATACATCATCATGCGTGTGTGTGGCTTACATTTAACATACATAGTATTCCTTGTTTTGTGTGTATTGGTGTACTTGTTCTTCATAGTTCTATAAAGGCTACAAAAGAATTTGGAATGCCACTCTTTTTGTCTGGGCTTTAAATGTCAGACCATACACAAGCTGCTTTCTGTCACAGTAAACCACTGGTCCAGCATCAGCCAAGTGTTTTCCTAAGTATCCCAGTACTAAAAAAACAGTAATATGTGGTTCTATAAACCCTGTCATTCCCTCCCAATCATGTTCAAAGGTTATGCCACTGTCTGCCCACGTTCCATTATTGTCACCAAAACCCACAGAAATCTTCCTAATGGTCAGAGCCCTCCACTCCCTGTGTAATTTAAATATACTACCCAAAGCCTTTCCACAAGTCTTCAGTGCAGCGCTCTAAATCGGACCACACATAATTAAAGCTTACAATCTTATCAAGCCTCACATGTGACCCAGCTGATTGCTTTGTTTAAACAAATCCATCTGTCATTGTTTCCAATATATTTTCTTGTCCAGCTTTGTTAATCATCCCTGTTTTTCCTTTTAATTCATTAATTGTAGACAACCATTTCCGATTTTTATTCCTGTTTAATACACTTCCCTTTCATCGTCGAATGAAATTCATTTGAGGTTTCACTGAGGAATAATAACATCCTCCAATATGCATTATGGTCAATTTACTCTACATATTTGGGTGTTGTTTCTTATATTAGTCAACCTACACTACAGTTAAGTAGCCAATATTTCATAGTTCATGCATAATCAGGTAAGATGTGGGGGTGAATTTGGGCCACCTTTACTATATTTGCAATTATTTAAAAGTATTATGCCTGCCCTTGTTCGTTGTTTTTCCTTGTCACAGCATCTTAGGTCTACAAAAAGTTTTTGTTTTTCCTTCCCAACCCTATGTCACGTGGCTGTGTTAACTGATGTGTGCAGAGTGAATGTGTAATTGTAAGATCATTACTATTACCTTAAGATAATAAGAGTGGCAGCAAGAAATGTATCACATAAAACAGTCATTCATTCATTCATTTTCCAACCCACTTTATCCTATTGGGTCGCGGGGGGTCCGGGGCCTATCCCGGAAGCAATGGGGACGAGGAACTCCAATTAGCCTCAGCATGTCTTTGGACTAGATTATAAACTTGCGACCCTTCATGCTGAAAATGTTAGTTCATCGAATATTTAAACTGGTATACTGTTATTGCATTCCAACTGGTAAATTAAAACATGGTGTCTCCAGTCAGCCATCATGAGATTGTAGGCACAATAGAAATGTTAAAAATCTACGAATAGTTTTCAACCTTTCCTCCCTGACACATTTTTCTCACACTCATAACGTGATCCTCACTTATTCTGCGTCCTGGCGACCTCTGCTGTGCCTTTAGCGTTAACTGTAAGAAAAGCAGGATCAGCGCTTGGACTCCTACAAACGTAACTGTAAATACTACCTATAAAAATTACAGTTGTGCGCTCATAGTAAACAACAACAATAATAATTTATTATTATTATTGGGGGCGGCATGGTGGTGCAGTGGTTAGCACTGTTGCGTGAATGGTGTATGAGTGTGCCCTGCGATGGGCTGGCCCCCCGTCCAGGGTTGTTCCCTGCCTCGTGCCCATTGCTTCCCGGATAGGCTCCGGACCCCCAGCGACCCAATTGGATTAAGCGGGTTGGAAAATAAATGGATGGATGGATTATTATTATTATAAAAATGTGACATGTGAATCTTTATCTTTTTCGCACAAGTATGTGTGGTACTAATTGCTTATCACCGTGACAAAATTATGTTTCAAAGCATAATGAATCAGCTTTATAAAAAAGAATTGAGTGTTTCACTAAAAAAACAAACGCGCCAACCCCCTTTAAGAAGAGGCGGGCGCTGTGGCCCGCCGGCCGCCCGCTGTGGGCGTTACGCCCTAACCGTCACTAATGCGGCTGCAGCCACCAGCTCGACGCCGCCGCTTCCGGTGTGCCGTCCTGCCGCAGCTCGCCGCGTAGGCACGGAAGACTGAGAAACATGGAATCCTCTCTGGTGAGGCGTGTGAAATAGTTCCTATGTGAACAGTATGAGAGCAAGCGGATAAATAAGCTGGCGGCTCGCTTCGATAGACATGCTAGGCTAGCCTGTGGCGCTGGCTGTCCGGCCGGCCGTGGCGCCGGGCCTGTACCTACTCGGAGCTCACATCGCCCGACTTGTTTACGGCAAGAACGCGAGATGTCAGGAACAGCTTGAGGCGTCTGGTAGTCGCTCCAAAAGGCCGTTCTGGATTGCCCGAACACTCTTTCTATTGTTCCCCCTTTTTCCTGGTAGCATATTTCCCCCGAAGGCTAGTTAGCATCGAGCACGGCGGCCGGGATGCCGGAGCCAGGCGCCTCGCCGTGACTCAACCAGGACTGAGTGCACTCTACACGCCGGTAACGGGTCAGCTGTCCCGGCGGGGAAAACCAGTGTCTGGAGTTTCCCCCTATTACGTGGGGATCATTCGTTAACGTTTAAAGATAAATTAACAGCCATCCTCCCTTTTTAGTCGTGTTTATTCGTTTTAAATAGACATTTAAAAACTTACTTACTCGCTGTATTGAGATGGGTGCCACGTTGAGAGAGTATGTCGGGGCTGGGAGCCAAACTTCCGAGGTGCTTTCTGCTTTCCTGGGGTCTCGCACGCAGCGGACCAGCCGGAAAAGTGACGCCGGAGCTGGCGGGCGGGCCGAGGCTCTCCGCGATGCGAATCCGATTTCGGGATCTCGTGGGGGGGATCGTAGCCAGGAGCCCCTCTGGCTCGTTCGGTCTATAATAAAGTATGTAGGTATGTGTGGCAGCCCTTCCAGATTCAGCTGAGAGCTCCATTCAGATGATGGTTGATTTACGTGTATCGCAGCCAACATGGAACGTTACCACAGATCTTTAGCCAACGTTATGTAAAGGTCTTCGCACAATATACGATAGACGGAGAAGACTCTTACTGTAACGTCATTTCCACGTTTTACATTTTAACGAAGATGCTGCTGGCGTTGGCACAATAACAGGGTTGACAACATTGGTCAGCTTGTTGGCGTGAGATTTTCAATTCGAGCAAGTCTGCAAACTCATTTACATGTATGTGAATTCTATTACCTAAATAATAGGTAATAAGTTAATGATTAATTTATATAACACACACACACACTAGTAACGGATCGGTACTCTGTATTGACCAATGCTGATAGCCCAGATATCGGCATCAGGACAGGAAAAAGTGGGATTGGTGCATCCCTACTCATAATACATTATTTACTTTAAATTTATTATTTTTAATACGAAATGAACAATTGGATTAGCATTCCTAGCAGTTTCTGGCATGATTTAGATTTGCAGCTCCTGAAAAAAGAACCGGGATTAAAATAATTTTAAAAATCTATTACCAACCACAATGTTTGAAGCCTTTGGTTCCTTCACCTGCACACATCTCACATTGTCCATCCAACCACTTTAATTTGTCCGTATTGTTTGCTTTAACTTTACATTAAGATGGATTTTTTGCAGTTTGTTTGGTTTTTGCTACAGTCAGATTTTGATAACTAAGAAAGAGCTGGAGTTTGACCCACACCATCTCTGGCTTGGTGTGTCATTGAGGTGTATATTTTGCTGAATGTCTGATAGTCTTGCAGCTGCACTCATTACTATCCGTTATGATTTACCTCCATGGCCTGTATTTATGCAATGAGTAAATAAGTCTGTCTGTGTCCCGCTCGCCCTGAGGAGCCCTGGATGCTGATTGTCCATTGGGCATACCCAGAAAACCTGAAGCTGTCACCCCATCCAGCAGCCTCCTCTGTGCCCTTTGTCCAGTCTGCCTTTTGTGTGTGCCTGAAGTTGCTACCGAATATGAGAACAAGCTGTCCTGTTGTCATCCTGCCCTATTTAATCAACGTACTGCCTGTCTGGCTTCTGTTAAAGATGTAATGACTTGATATTGTGAAATCGTATTGGTTTACTGGGTAGAACACCTTTAATATTGAGCTGTAAGTGTGCTTTCATCTTTATGTGAGTATTTTTCTGTGATCATGCGGTGCAGCAGTGCACAACCAGTGTGTCATGGCATCTGAGGACATGAACATTGTCCCCCCAGACCATCGGGGAGTTCTTCACCACGCTGGCTGAGATGGGCTTCAGCGAGGCTCAGATCCAGACAGCCATGCAGGCGGGCCACTTCTCAGTGCCGGAGGCTGCTGAGTGGTGAGGATCATTTTTGCGGTCCAGCTAATCTTATGTTCGTGGGAGGCTGGCAAAGTGTTTAGCCTCGTTGTGATCATTAAAGTGTGGAACATTATTGTAGGGTAATAACTGATCGTCCAGTAAGGTTTGTAGTCCGGAGCTTTATATATATATCGTAGAAAAAATATATATTCTTTTTGTAATCAATTAGTTGGTTTAAAATTAGTCTTCAGCATCTTCTTTCTTAGCAGAAACTTTTATCCAAAGTGATGTAGATTTTATTTATTTATTTTTTTTTTTTAATGAGAGCATATTCAGACAGCCCCTGGAGCAACTGGGATTTAAGGGTCTGGCTCAGTGCCCAATGGTGACATCACTTAGCCCAACATGGGATTGGAACTCAGGACTTCCTGATCACAGGCCCGTCATCCTAACCTGCTTAGCCACATGCTGCCCCCTGTAATGTAGATGTACTTTTTCCTATTTATTTATTGTGGCTTTCGGCATCTCATTCTTTTGTAGGCTTCTACAAGGGGCGGGTCCCAGGCACAAGCTGGTTAGAGAGTCCTCCCAGCCCCCAGAAACTGCATTCTCTGCTTTCAACCCCCCTAAAACCTCCGAGACTCTGGGCAGTGCAGGGACTTCACCAGCGCCTGCTGCTGAGGATTCTGGGAATAAAGGTAGCTGATTGGCTCCTTTTCCAGGGTTAAGTGCTTGACACATCCAGGTATTTGCCAGTATAAATCTGGTAATTGAGTGTGACAGCTGACCTCTGCACCCTAGTTGACAGTAATTGGTTATTAAATCCCTTTTAGTATAACTGCTTAACGGGAATGGTTGTGAAATCTCAAGTAGTGTTTCCAGGAAGAGTCTTTCTGCCTAACCTCTTGAAGGATTTTTTTTTTCTTTTTTATTCTCCAGGGAACTATAATCTTGGTTCCAAACAGTCGGTGGCTATAAGAATGCACAATTTTTTCTCCCCTCTCCCTGCCTCAAAGCAGATTTGAAGTAAACCATGCTATTAAAAACTATTACTAAGTCTTGAATTTGAGTTCAACTAATTTAAAGTTTGGAAATGTCGAAAGTTGCCTGCTATAATATCTTTCAACGAGCAAGCCAGGCAGTTTTTAATCGCAAACCTTTGAAGTCCGCAGGCAGAAATGCACACCGATTATTTTTGCATTTCAAGCCCTTACGCTATGTGTGGTCAGTCTTTTGAATATCTGTGAAAAGAGGCGATCTGCTGTAACCTGGTCCTGGTGCAGCCTTTGAGTTAATAGCAGCTCTTGCATACCCCTGGGTTTTCCAAATTACATGAGCAAAAGTCAAGCCAGAAGAGGCTTTTTTTAGATTTTCTTTTTTCCTTCTCGTCTATTTTCTTGCCATGAATATAGCGCTGGCTGCTTGCATGGCATTAAGTCGTCATAACTAAAAAAAAAGTTTAAAAGTTCAACCTTTTATTGAAATAAATTTATAATAAAACAAATCCTTCATGAAGAATTTAATTTTAATTATATAATTTAAAAAGTAGTTGTTTAATTATGTCTGTATAAGGGGGCTTAAGTAGGGCAGAGCAAAGTGTGAAAGACACAGTCCAGTGTGGTGGTTCAGGGTCCGGACTGCTTGGTGGAAGAAGCTATTGCACACTCTAGCAGACTCTTCCTGCTTCTAGTGCTGCAGAATCTCAAAATCAAGTCCTCATGTCCCCATAGTCCATTGTTTACCAAACTTGACAGGACATGTCTGTTTCATTTAGTTTTATAGTTATTCTACTCTTTCCACTTTGAACAATGGTAATTATAAATGAACATGGATTTTGCTCTTCTAAAATACATCAGCACCTTTGTCATTTTCCTGGACACGTGTGTGTGTGTGTGTGTGTGTGTGTGTGTGTGTGTGTGAAGGGTAAAGGGATATTGAATGGGTTTTGAAAGGTGCATGTTAATCTTGCTTCATAGTACATCCCTTAGTATCTGATACAATTAAAAAAAAACATTAAAGTGGAAATTCAAACTTTGTCAAACGTAGCATATATGCAGCTATCAACACATGTTAGCTAGGTGTTTTTCTACAGCATTGTGTTTGAAGGAGCAACCCATGGGAAAGGGTAAATTCAAGAATCTGTTATCTGCCACCTTACCTGCTACTAATGTTGGAGAATGGGACAGGAGATTGCCTTTAAGTCTGCTGTTCCACTGCTTTGATTGAAGTTTCTTAGTAGGAGGATTTTTCATAATTGAGTCACTTTTGAAAGGTTGATTCATTATTCATACATATTGCTGGACCTTTTAATACAAACTTGAATGAAAAGTGGGTGCAGCCTCTGTAGTCTAAATGTATGGGTATTGATTTTGGTAAAGTATATTTATGCTTTTAGTTTGGTCTTAAATTCAGCTTGAAATAGCATTAAAACAGAACAGTCTTCAAGATTTCACATCAGGATTTCTGTAGACATCCTGGCGTCCCCTCTACCTTTAAGGAAAGAAGGCTGACCGTAAAACCAGAATGTAATTAGTTCCAGCTCAATGAGTGGACTGGTCCTGCTGGACTTCAGGTCTCGGTTTTCCTTGAGGTTTAAAAGATTTATCGATATTTCTCTATATTGCTGTGTTTTTGAAGCGGAATTCTGTGCCAAAAGTGCAGTCTGCATTTTGCATACCAAAAGGAAATTACCATGTCTTTTTCTTGAAAAATGACATAATGTTTTCTAAACAGATTAACCCCATGTGATACTCACTACAGCTGCCTGGCAGATAGACCCATGTTCTAAGTGTGGGGAGTTAGAGGTGGAGCAGCGACTGAGGGTGGAGTGATAGCAAGAGCGGACAAAATCGGGCAGGGAAACTGGCTGGGGAACAAGGTAGTGTCAGCTTCTTGGTTTCCGAAGGGACAGCCCACGCCCCCAGACATCTGGTCTGCATTTCCCTGACAAACGGAAGTCTTTCGTAATAATAGATATTCGCTACAGGTGAATGAAGGGACCCGACAGCTGACTTTGCCTTGATGTCCAAGCCTTTGCATGTTATTCCTGCTGACATCATCGAGAGTAAAACATGACCTATACCAGAGCCTCCATCTAATCTTGTCTTCGTTTGTCATCATTCTCTGTCCTCTGATACTCGCTTTAGCTTGTTATGTATGAGACTGGAGACTGGTGATAATGAATTGCACAGATGAAGGTTCCCTGAGTGTCTGGGCTGTTCTTACCAGCTGTCTCTCTGCATCTGAACACATTCCCAGGGGTCGTGGCTCTCTCTGGTCCCGCAACAGAACTGTCTCCCCTCGGGTCCCGGATCAAGCAGGATCGCAGCGGTTTTCAGGAGCAGCAGAGGCAGCGTGTGGCTCAGGAAGCGCAAGCTGAGAGGAGGCAGAAGAAGCAGGTGACTGGTGTCTTGCAGTACCGCTGGTTACAGCTGGGGAGGCGGTGTTCTCATGGGAGCGCTTACCAAATCTCCCCTCGCCGTAAACAGGAGCGAGAGCTGGCGCTGAGGCGCATCGCTGAAGACCGCCGCAGCCTGCAGGAGAAGAGCCAATCTGGAGCCCAGGCCGTGTCCCCCCCTGCCGCCTCCCCTGGCCAGGGCCAGAGGCTGGGGGGCAGGGTGCAGACCAGCGTCGACAATCAGTGCCTTCTCATGGTGAGGCCAGGCATCAGGCCTGCTCTTCGAAAGGGTTTGGGGGTTCAGATTGTGGATACTTGGATGGTTCGAGTGTGCCTCGCTTGTTCACTTCCACTCTCTCGAAAACCTCCCTCACCCGACTCCCCCCAGATTCGGCTGCCCTCCGGGGAGTCCATGCGGGAGCGCTTCCCAGCTGATGCCCCGCTCCGCCGCGTTGTGGAGCACATTTCGGCGCACCATCCATCGCTGGCCTCCTTCGCCCTCCTGCACAGCTTCCCCCGCAAGCGGTTCGGGGAGGCCGAGCTTTCCCTGTCGCTGCGTGAGCTGGGCCTCACCCCCAACGCGGCGCTCTGCATCCAGGCCACGCCACCAGAGACGCCTGGAGTGGCCGCACAGGGCCAGGAAGAGGTGGAGGAGCAGCAGCAGCAGCAGCAGCAGCCGCCACCTCCGTCACTGTCGCCTCCACGCCCCCTGCCCAGGCAGCTGTGGGAGGAGGCCGTCGGGTACGCTGGAATCCCGGGGATGGCGCCCCCGCTGGCCGGCCAGCCTCACTACTGGGGTAATCATCGCACTGGCGGCTCGTTGCCATGTTACAGCATTAGGGGTCAGCTACAAATAGAACTCTGATATTGGAAAAGAATCCACATCGCAATACTGGAAGGTTCTGCGATAAATAGTTCCGATGAATCCTGTGTCTCTGCGAAGTCTAAAATATTTCCACACATTGGAAATCAAATATCTTTTGGCGACCGGTTCTTTTTTTTTTTCCCCTCACTCATTTTTGTAAAATTTATCAGAAATGTGGCAGTCAAAGCAACCGCAGTAAAATTTGACAGATTTTTAAAATTTGTTTTTTAAACTTTAAACTATTTTTTGACATACTAGATTAGATTCCCCATTTGATTATTTTTCCCCGAGGTCTGAATTCTTTCAGCGACATAAAGCCAAGATCCTCCGGGGTGGGGGGTCCTTGCGATGTTACAGCTGCATGTGCATTGATATTAACAGTAGTTGTCCGTGTGTTCATGAGTAATGCTTTTAGAGCATCCCAGGGAGCTTCAGACTCTCACTGCAAGTCACATTACTTAAAATGAAATTAAGCTTTATTTGCCATTAGTACAAGTATGACAACGGGAACGGTGGAATGTGTTGCCTGCTCTAATTTAGGCTGTCTTCTGGGCTTCTCTGATGTGTTTCTTGCAAGCTGTTTGAAACGTGCATGCAAAATGGAAAATACTCTTCATTACATTTGTCTAGCAGGTGCTTTTCTCTGTGCGTGATTGGTTGAGGTGTTACATAACTGGTTAAGGGCAGTTTAAGTAGGACAGATGTATTTGCAGATTGTTATATTCAGTAAGATAAGATTCTGGTTAGTGGGACTGATTTTGACTCTTAGCTCTTGAATTCATATTGGCCCATAGTAAAGATTTTCGGTAACACTTTACTTAAAGCAGTCATGTATAATGTATTATAGTTGACGTTCATAATACGTTATAATGTAATTGTAAAGTATTATAAACATGGCTATAATTATTTACAAAAAGGCATAACACTTTATAGTTAGGTTTTTTATGCATTATGAATGCTCTGTGAGCTCTCACTATAAATACCTTCGTAATGTATTTCACTGGCTGGCAAGTTTAACGCATTATGACATATCTATAGTGCATTATAGATGATAGCTTCATAGAGCTGACCCTAAAGCTTCCCCTGTTACCCAAGCTGCTGTCTATTAAAAATGCAGACAAAATTGCTCCATCGCAATCGAGTTTAAGAGCCAACCGGGAACAGACATGAAGGTTTGCTATACTTCCTTTAAGATAAGGGGTGTGGTATTGGTGTGTTCTGGGTGTCTTATCGTTGAGGTCTTGGCATACATGATCAGGAAACCTGTGAGAATATGTTAGTGTAGAGGCTCATTATGGTGTCTTTCCTCTTTGTGTCTTTGCATTATTGCTATTTAAATGATTTCATGCTGCGGAAGAGGTCTGGCAGCAGATAGCGGCTTGCTCTGTTCCTCTTAAATGATCCAGCATGGTTTGAGATAAGAATCTTTATTGTCATTGAACACAGCAGTGAAATTTTGTTCATCAGCACCGCTGCACAGTATGTGTAGAACAAGGGCATTAAATATACTCATGCATGGATAGACATCGAACACACAAAGCTATTTTGAAATATCAGTGCCAGTTAAGATTTTTCAATTTGATTTAACTGGACTACTGTCTCCTGGGCAGGACGGGGTCAAAAACTAGTTCCAGGTGACATGGAAGAGGGCTCCAGCTCTGGGGAAGAGGAGGAAGATGCTCCCCCTGTGGAGAACGGCCCACCCCCCATCCCCATCCCCGGTACAGTTCAGTCCAGCCGTCTCCCAGAATCGATGTTTCCTATCAAGCGTGGAGTGGGACTAATTTTCAGCCCGGGAGTTTTATGCCCAAGACCCGCCAGTTCTCTCTCAGTTTTCCGGGAACTTTGATAAATGATGCCACGGTTCCAGTTTTATTATCCCGATAAATTTATTACCGACATTTCAAGAAGAAAATAAATAACGAATATTGCATTGAACTGTTTAAGCAGTGTGATTTTTGTGGGTGTATGTGTGTGTGGTTATCATTCTAAAGGATTGTTGTGGAATTTTAAAGTCGTAAAGTTTTTGTTTCCGAGTGCCACAACAGCTAAGTGGCCCAAAAGGAATTCTCCTGAGTCTCCTGATTGGCTGCTCTGGGCCTGTCACCTATATGTCTGGCTGTTCAGGCTGGCTCTTGGCCTCTGGGCACCTCATATTCACGTAAAGATGTGGGAAAGTCTCTGAATAAGTAGTTGACTATTCAGGGTTTGGTAGTGCGTGCAGCCCTGCTGTGCCATGGTCGAGACGAGCGTGACAGCACCGGGGCGAGGCAGTTTTTGAAACTGTGGCTGTGGGTGTGCTTTGGCTCCTGTCTGTGTTCAGGCACGCAGCCCTTTAGCCCGTGGTCAGGGCTTGTGTACCCACTGCGCCTATGATGTCACTTCCTGTGGCTGCCAGGTTTGTCACCTGCCGGGCATCATCGTCAGCAGCTTCTCGCCTGGATCACGGGCTGACGTTGTGACCTTTGACTTCTGGCAGGTCTTCCTCAGATTCCCTTCCTCCCTGAGCACCGACCCTGGGGGCTGGCTGAGCCCCCGCACCACTGGCCAGACCAGGGCAACAGGCTGCGGTGAGCAGTGCCTCCCCTTTACCCCCCCGCATGATATATTCTCCAGTGCGTTGTCTGTCCCGCTGGGTTGTTATTGTTAATGAAAGCAAACTATTTAAAATAAAATACATTTGTAAACTAAAATAAAATTGGATGATAAAATTACATCCATCCATTATCTATACCAGGATAAATACAGTTTAACTTAAATAATAGTTTATTTTCAATGACTATTGAATGTTTTGCACATTTTGAGGACATTAGTATATAATGTGAATTTTCCTGTAGGATTTCCCAAAATATCAGATACACCGATCAAACGCTCTACTACTTTGTAGAAAAATGTCTTAAAGTTCATTTTATTTCTTTTTTATTTTAAAAATATAAAAACTAATGTATCCTTAAAATAAAAGCTATTAAATCCAAGTGGAAATGTAACTAAACTAAATGAAACTATACTAGCTAAGTGAAAAGTGGAAAAAATATAAAAACTTTAAAAAAAAAAAAAAAAAAAGAATTATAAATAAAAACTATGGTAACACTGGTCCCATGTCACAATGCACAAACCACAGGGCTCTTTGAGAAGCTCCACAAAGGAAGTATCTGGCAGCTTTTATCAGATCTGTGAGCAGGCTTCCTGTCTGCAGGGACCCGGACGGAGCTCTGCCTGTTAGAGTAACGCCTCGCTGTCTTCCTCACTCCAGAGAGGGCCCCATAGACGCAGGCCCCCAAGATGGCAGGGTGGCCCTAGGTGTGGCGGGCCAGGCGGCCGCCGAGCGCCTCCAGAGAGTCCTGCCCCTCGAGGAGTCCCCAGGGTCGGCAGGGCACCCGTCCCCCCCCAAGAAGGTCTTCCGGACCCCCAGTGTGCCGTCGCTCTGCTCCATGGCAACCCGGGCTGCCGTGGCCCTCGTTACAGGTCAGCTGGGGCTCCTCACACACTTTTGTCACCGCTGGTCAGCTGACCTCTGTGTGCACTGTGTGTGTCTCTGCCTGAATTTATTGGGATTGTTCCACATGTACAAAAAGCTCAGAAACCTTATCATACAGTGTATTTATATTAATTTCACCCCCTCTGACATTCTTCTCCACAACCAAATTTAATATGTTCCCTATCTGTGTTCATCCAGTGTACCGTGAGCGTGTTGGCACCACCTTGTGGCCGTTGCCCTTTAATATCATTAATAACATAAATTTTGTTATTGCCCTACAGCTCCTAGCATGCAGTACAGCAGCAGCCTGTCATGTCTCACGCCGGAGCTGGCCGAGCTGCTGCTCACCCACATAGCCCGGGAGAGGCTGCTGCGGCCCCGCACCTTGGAGCTCTTCTTTGGTTGCCCGTTGCAGAAGTTTGTCCTCAACTGCTACCCATACTCCACCAACGAGCTGCTTCGCCAGCTGCGGGCCTTCACGGCACTGAAGCACCTGAGCCTCGTCAGCTCACCCCTCATCACGGGTACCTTTGCCACCGTCGGTGTCCCCCAGACCCCCCCAGCGAGAGGGGAAGTGCAGGGACGGTATGCTCAGGGCACCTCCTGTGTCTTCACGCTGCAGACTCGGGCCTCTCGGTGCTCCCTGGCCTGCAGAAGCTGCAGCACCTGAATCTCTCCTCCTGCAGCAAGCTGACGGACTCCTGCCTGCGTCACATCGGAGGTCAGCCGCTCGTGTACGTCTCGGTGGGGGGTGGGGGGGGGGCTTTGATTGGGTTGCCAAACTCACCTGAATTTTGTCAACGTCTGCTTGATACTTCATAGATTACTTTTTGACAACTGGTGATCAGAAGGTCGCTAGGTCAAATCCCGAGGTGGGTGGGATACCCACATTTCCGCTGGACCCCTGAGCAAGGCCCGTAATCCCCCCCGAAATGCTCCCTGGGATACCAGATAAATGGCCGAACCTGTGCTCTGACTCCAAGATGCACTCTCACTTGGTTATGTGTGTCTCAGAGCACAATAGAAATGAAAACTGTTGAATGTTTTCATACTTGTACTGATATATTTGATAGCAAATAAAATACCATTTAATTTATGCCCCCCACCTACCGACCCACCCCAGCTGAGCTCCATAACCCTCAGCATCCTGCTGTAATGTGGCATTATCAGCTTAACTGTCCCCGTGTGCCCACAGAGCTGAAGGCACTCTCCTCGCTATCCCTGGACCAGACCAAAGTGAGTGACGCAGGCATGGTACCCTTCCTGCAGGGGGCGCCGCCGTCACTCGTGCAGCTCAACCTGAACCAGACGTCGGTGACTGAGGCTACGTTGGCGGTTTTGCCGGCCTGCGTCCCCCAACTGCGCCTTCTCAGCATCAAGCAGACTAAGGTGCCTCTGCCACAGCCGCCCTCGCCTCCCCCGTCCCATAATGCACTGCGTCTGCGCCACATCCAGGCACGAGCAGGAAGATCACTTTGGCTTGACCGCATCTGACTGTTTTCACATTGACATGATGTCAGGGTGATGTTAGTGTAAAATGGGGATTCTGTAAGACTTTAAATTTAAGATTTTGAAGTCAAAGTGTGTTATTTCTTTGATGGTGTTAAGGCATGCAGTATATTGTTACCCAAATGGAATAGTAGTATGAGCACAGATTTTAGCAGAAGCCTATTAGCTCAGGTTGTGACGTTGCTCAGAATTCCTGATTTCAAAGCTAAAATCAAAGCATTAATTTCATTAAAAAAATTACCAGACAGAAAGCATACATAGTATAAAATTGTAATTTGCGATATTTAATTTCGTTGAATGCTTATACCTTGCAATCTTAAGGTCTTTCATGTTATAAAATGTACTTTCACTGGTTGTCAGGCTTCTCCTTTTAGAGCCATTTAGGTTTCTTATTTTAGATTGATAATGTGGTCGGGCTTAAATAGTTTTCTATTGTTGTGGTACACACCATTATTATTTTTTCGTAACCACAACATCCCTTCTTGTAATGCAGTAGCTTGGTAAAACTTGTTACATTTTAGCTTACGGGGTCATTTTTCAGATCCCCACTGTAAACCTCCAGTTTTATTAAAATCTGTGAATGCAATCGAGCTAAAATAAGCAAAATCTTGTATTTTGTCTAGTTACTTGTGGTTAAGGTTTGGACTGGGTAATAGTTAATTTTTATGAGTATAACCCTAATCTTAATGATGGTCTCCACAAAGATGTGATTACAAATGTGTGTGTGTGTGTGTGTGTGTGTGTGTGTGTGTTTGTGTGCGTGTGTGTTTATTAGCTAAGCAGTCATGGAAAATGTAAAAATATACACACTCTGTTTTCCTGAAGGCTATAGGCTCATAAAAAGCAGAAAACTGAAAGTCATTAACGACGACTGAACTAACTAGTCCCTCGTCCCCACCCTCCAACCAACGTGTGCGAATGCAGATCCTGTGTGTGACCAGCTTTGTAAATTTTTGTGTATAGAGGGCAGATGCTGTCCCTATGGGCGTGATTGATGGCGGCGCTCCTCTCCCACCTCCCCGCAGGTGAGGGAGGTGTCCGCCCTGGCGGAGCTGACTGCCTTGCAGACGCTATACCTGGACGGCACCGCCGTGACGGAGGCCTCGCTGGAGGGCCTGGCCGCCCACCCCACCCTCTCTGGCCTTGGACTTGCCGGCATTCCGGTCGCCAGTGGCAACCATGCTCTCCAGATCATCTCAGGTGACTCGCTGCCGAGCCCAGTGTCCCCAGGGCCTGGGGTCTTGAGTACCGGTGCAGTTTGGCATTGATGTTTTATGGGGTTTGAATCATGGAAGTGCTGAATGCAGTAAGTATTATAAATGATTTTGAGCATGAGCCCCTTGCAGGAGAGTCGTTTGGTGGCATTGAACAGTGATTTTACTTTTACAGGTGCGTCTATTCTGGGTGCGTTTCGGTGTTCATCAGCTGTGCTTGTGATGCACAGAGCACCTCTTTCTTCTCCTCCCTGTATGTTTATGCTTGTTTGGTGTGAATGGTGTGTGAGTCCGTTGATGGATTAGTGCCCCATCCTACGTTATTCTCTGCCTTGTATCTGTAATACTGAAGATGGATGGATGGATACTCCACTGCTTGAGGTTTTTTTTAAAAATATTTTATTTCAGTGGTCTTACCAACAGTGCAGCACTCAGTTTTTAGGCAGCTTCTTGCAGTGCTTAAGAACATAATGACAGTGTGAAGCGGGGCCTGGTTTACACGAGCAGGGTGTACTAACCCTGCTGAGAAGTGACTAGTTAGATGTAATGACGTTGCGTAATGAAATCCCTAGTGATGCACGGAAATGGATCTTTTACCGAAAACCAAAACCGAAATGTAATTAGATTTTAAAGTATTTAATTAATTTTGCTTTTGAGCTTATTAATTAAAGGAAATTATAAATGCCACAACACAGAGAAAAGTAGCTGTTGTTTCTTCTGAACATTGCAAGCCATTATACACACGCAGCCCTTTTGTTTTGAATATGTGCTATTAGCATTTACAGCAGTGACTGTAACACCCTAAACCAGAAAGGATAAATGTTCCTAATAGAATGGGTGCTTTCTCATGAAATTGTAAAGCCAAAACATTTTTGTAAAATAGAGACCAAGTTTGAAATATTTGGTCAATGGATGTAATCGGTAACACTTTTCCCCAAGGGTCACACAAAATGTAGTATTATGCTATTAAGTATTAATTAACCACTATGTCTTAGGCACATACTAATCTCATGTTAATTCATCATTAAAGGATCGTGACACTTTAATCTCATGCAGTTACTGCATTTGTTACCATATTTGTTAACTCTGTAAACTACTAAAGGAACTACTGAAAGAACAAATAATGAATAATGTGAAATGCTGATCTCATGGGTGTCATCATTAATGAATGGTGAAACGTCTTTATTCTCTAACAGTTACTATATTTACTATACCTGTTCATTTCATTAAATTTCTGACCAACTGACCAAGGAAGTAGTGAAGGAACAAGTAATGAAAAACATGTGAAATACTGATCTCATGTTTTGTTCATCATCAATGAATTCTGACACATTACAGTATGACAAATCATATTTGTTCATAATTTGTACTTCAAGAGCTACTGAGTTCCTAATATCTGCTCCCTCAAGTAATTTCAAGTCACGTACACAGTCATACACATACAACATGTAGTGAAATATGTTAATGTGTTACTATGTAATCTATTGCCTATAAATAGATTTGTTTTTATAGCATTTTCTAGGTATTTATTTCAGTATAATTGTGTACTGTGTCCTTTATTGAATTAGTGACTGATGATTTCTTGTTTGTTGGTTTCTGCTTTTTAACGACTGTGTAAAGCAACATCTTTTTTATCCAAATCAACGCTGGTGAAACACTTCATTAAAAAAGTATGTTTAGATTTGAAATTAATTGTAGAATGTATTAGATATTACAGAAAACCCACTACAGTAAACACGCGCCACGAATCTCAATCACACTTCAGGTGCAACAGAACCCGTGCAATTCGCTGACTTCAAGAACCCAATCTTTATTTTTTTTTCTATTTTTCTTTTTCCTTTTTTGATAGAAAGCACAGTCAGAAAAGACTCAGGACATTTTCAAATATCGAGCATGACATCTCAAAATGGACGGCGACAAATCGAATGCCGACCTTCTGTCCAAACTCTGTTCTTGTCATTACAGTGATTTCTTTTTATTAGATTTCAATTGAATGATTTAGTCCTTGGTAACATTATAAAATCTGGAAATGGTCGCATCTTTACATTATAAGGTCTGTAAAGTTCGGTATTTTCAAAGTAAAGGAACCAGTACATTTCTGGAATGGTCCAGAATGATGCTGGATATTACTGTATGTTATTACCCACTTAAAGTGCACATTATGTTCATTTTAAATGTTGCTGCTTTTCCTAATTGGTTTAAATAAGGCAGGTCATAATGGTTAAATTCCTGCTCATAGTGTTTGACGTTAATGTATTTAGTGTATTTTACACTGTTGGGAAACATCAACTCTTGCACTACTGACGTGTATTTATTACAACACAAATATCAATTCCTTGTTATCTGCGTGATTTTCAAGAAGCCCTTTGCCATTCTAGGATCAATCAATTTTCTAGGGGAATTGGAGGACAAATATTATATACTTTGTGTATAAATAAATAAGCTGAGGGAAATTTCACATCAGAAAAAAAAGTATGTTTAGATTTGAAATTAATTGTAGAATGTGTTAGATATTACAGAAAACCCACTACAGTAAACATAAAGCAAAACAAATGCACACAGCTACACGGCTCACAGTCCGTAACAGGTCTTTGGTGGCTTTTTTGAACAACTCCCACAGATATACTGTTTCTTTTCGAGTACATTTCCCAACTGGAATGAGTCATTTCTTCCTGATGTCAGATAAGGAGAGCAAAATTGAAGTAAACGTATAGCACAAACACAATTTTATTATGGGTTTTTTTTTGGGATGGTGATGGCAAATCTGCCACAGATTTCTGACTGACTGACTTTTTTTATTTTTTTTTTCCCTTCCTTGATGGGCAGATGTTGTGTTAACACACTGGCCCTTTAGCATCTGGAAAAGGTGTCGCACACCAAAGAATACTGCAGCTGGCAGTTAAAGGAGGTTATTTTAAACATCACAATTTCGGTAGTTTCAGCCTTCAACATGTGTTTTGGCTGAAACCAAAAATTCAGTTTTTGGCTTTTTCAGCCAAATATCTTCAGTTTATATTTCGGTGCATCACTAGAAATGACCAAACATGTAATTGAATTACAGTTAATAATGTTGGTGATTACTAAGGGGTTACATCCAAAGTATTTTTTTTTCAGTAAAAATGTATGTACAATAAATAGTACATACATTTTTTTTGTTGCTTTGTATCTTCTCACCGTGCAGGAATGTTTATGTCTTCGTGGGTTAGGACACTGTAGGAAGGTTGCTAATGCAAAGAACCCATGATCGGCAGGGTGATGTTGCTGTCAGGGCTGCAGAGCGAGGAAGCCAATGGCCAGTTGCAGCAGGGATCATCTTAGCCTGCTTCCTGAAATGTGCCTGACTTTGGATAATTAATAAATGCGAATGTTAGCTGAAGCTGTTTGAACTCTCTGTGGATGTAGTCTGTCAGTGAAGGGCTGTGAGTGGCTTTTGTTCATAGTGATGAGTAACGTATGAAGACGTACTCGAGTACATGTGCTGTTTTGATGTACGTACATGTCAAGTCAAGTTTATTATCCTCCTAGGGCAATTTTAGTCACAGCCAGGTGTTTAAAAAAAAAAAAAAAAAAAAAAACATGCAATCTATCATAAATACAATATAAATGCAGATGGAACAAAAAGACATTACAGTACGGTACAGTGTGAGATCACTTCATGTGAAGTTAAAAAATATAACGTTGCAGAGAGCAAAAAGTGCTTGATACCATCATTCATGCAAACGTGATCTGTTGTGTTCTGCTAAATGGCTCCCCTCAAGTTTGACGCTGTGATGTCCGTAAGTTTTGTGTCCTGTGTGTGACCCGGTGACCGTAGGTCTCCGGCTGAGCCAGTTGACGCTGCCGGGCCGCCACTCGGTGACGGATAGCGGCTTGGCATCCCTGTCCAAGCTGACGCTGCTCTCGGAGCTGGACCTGACGGATTACACCCGTGTCACAGATGGAGGAGTCGCCCATTTGGCTGCCATGACCAGGTCAGGCCTTTCTCCTCAGCCTTACTGGCAGCTTCCCTGTCTTTTGGATTTATAATGTTTGCGGTTACGGACGTGAAGTTTTAAGCTGCGTTTGGTAAAGCTCTGTTCTTGCTGCTACCTGGCACCTGTTTCTACTCCTTTGCTGGAAGCTCATCCTAGCTTGCAAGTTTTGCATGGCTGAACAATGTTGGGATATACGATATGAAAATAAATGGTATAGAATTTAACTGGATACCCATAAGCCCTCACAGGGGAAACATAAGTTAACGGTGGGTCTCTGAATAGAGTTGGCAGGCCGCCTGTACCTGGAGATGAACGTTGAGATGGTCTCCTGATGGCCCCCAGGTTAAAGAAGCTCTCTCTTGGTAACACCCTGGTGACAGACGAGGGTCTCCCCTTCCTACGCGGCCTGCTGGAAGTGCAGGAGCTGTGCCTGGACCGCACTGCCGTCACCAGCAGGGGCGTGGCGGCCTGTGTGACCTGCCTGCCCCACCTGCAGGTATGCCCCTCTGTCACTGAACCAGAGCGGTGCCCCCCGTCGCATGTTTGACGTTCGGCCGCACGGCTGGTTGGAGTGGTTGGTGTATGTCACGGCATTGCTTCTCAAGTGGTTTAACCTCAGGACTCGCATTTTTCCCTTGGTCATTAAGTCATGACCCAAATATTTAAAATTTTGAACCAAAATGTTTTCTCAGGAAACAGTGCAGTAAGGTCATTCCATTTTAATTCAACACATTTGCAAAAGAAGCTTTTGCATCACCGATTTTGATTTTGATGAAACTTGCCATGTGAATTGCACATATAGTACCATCCACAGCTCAGAAATGATTTTTATATATGTATAAAAAAGTTTCACTTTGAGATATAGTGCTTTCTTTCTTATGAGCTGTTACTTTCTTATAGTTAGAACTACAAGGTTCAGCTAGGGCTCGATAGAAAGCTCAGAAAATGTTTTCCTCATGTGGTCAAACTTATTTTTACTCAAGTATTTTTTCAAGGTAGATGTTCATCTTGCGAACTGCATGTTATTTTTTTGTTTTACTTTTGGTTATGAATAAAAACTGGAGGCTTAGAGTAACAAATCATTTTTTTGTAATCAAATGTGTATGTATGTGTCCTACCTGTATGTAAATGATTCACCTGTTGCCTGGTACCCTTGGCACACCAGAACTGTGTGAATAGTTTTTTTTTTTTTTTATTGCTGTTTTGAGTCTCAAAAAAGGTATGTGGGGAGGGGTAAAAATTTTTCACTTAACAAGAAAGAAATTACATGCTTTGAAATGAAAGAAGCAATTGTTTTGTTATTCAGACCAGTGTATGAGTTGTGGAAAAACAGTGAGGTCTGTGAACCACCCAAAATGGTGTCTCCACCCAACAGTCAGACAGTTCAGAAACGGCTTATTAGAGAAGCTGGGCTGAATCTCAACGTGCGTACTTGACCGTACTTGTGTTCTCGTATGCCTCTTTTATCTCATCTCATGAAGACCAGTTCCAAGAACGCAAATACAGAGGACATTCAGAATCCCTAGATGTTGCTCTTGCTCTAGCCCAAGTATCAATGATGCATCGGTTGCACCCTTGCCTAACGAGGCCAATCATTTCCAAGTTCGTTATTTGGACGGCAAATTCCGAGGCCCGTCTTGCCATGACCAAGTACGGTCTTCACCTTCTTGGTATTGAGATTCAGCCCTGGATTGCTAAGGGCCCCTGTCATCAGTCATAAATAATACTGTGTAGCTGAAAGTTCATGTAATTGGTATGTAGTTTGTCCCCACTCCCTTTTGCTAAATGTAGTCTAGCTATTAGTTAATGTGTCACTTGCGGGTGATTTTCAGATAGCTAAGCTACGCCCCTTTTGTTAGATCTCTGGTCATTAGTTCAGACGATGGTTGAGAACGTCAGACTCTACCGATTAGCTTGTCTGCCTGTTCTGCCTCGCCGTTCTTGCTAATGTGTGTGTGTGGTGCTTGCTTTGCAGGTTCTGGGCCTGGCCAGCACACAGGTGGGTGACAATGTGGTGCGGCGGGGCCTTCTGCACTGCCCCCAGCTGGTCAAGCTCAATCTGAGTCGCACGCGCATCACCGATCATGGTCAGTATGTCGGCTGTCAGTGCTTTGCCTGAGCCCCGTCTATCAGCATGGCTTTCCCATTTTCGTGTTCGTGGGCTGGTGTGTAGCACGGCAGGTTTGGGATCGGTGCCCATGTTTGGAAGGTTGTTGGTTTGAATCCTGCAGCTGGTAGAATAATTGTATCACTGTTGGTGCCCTTGTGCAAGGTCCTCAACCCCCACTGCTTCAGGGGTGCTGCCGCTTCACTAAACCGTTCTCTGACCCCAAAATGTCCTGTCATCTGCAAACAGGGCCCTGTACTGGGTCCAGGTCCGAACTTTGGGAATTGTATGTCGCTTTGATTAATAGATTAATTTGATTAAAAATGTGATAGTCAAACATAACTGTCATTCGGCCCCTGGAAAGCATTTTGGAATGTGTTGTCTCACAGAGGGCATGACGGGAAATGCCGTCCCACGCAGGGCGTGTTGGAATACGCTTGTGGTTTTTCTTTTTTCTTTGCTTAAGGCTTGAAGTTCCTGCGTCAGATGCACCTCAGCCAGGTGAACCTGGATGGGACAGGCGTGAGTCTGCAGGGCATCGCGAACTTCATCTCATCCTGCCCGCATGTAGCAAGCATCCGTGCCAGTCACACTCAGGCCATCGCGCCTGATCAGGTCTCTGACGATGAAGGCGACACTGACATCGCGTCGTGAAGGGGGGGGGAGGGGGGTGGGGGGGGGCGGGATTGCCTCCCCCTGTGGTGGTGAGCTGTGTGTGCAGCATATTCATAGCTCTTGGCTGAGTCTCCTGACTGTGCACTCCTGCAAAAACAGCCCTGTTTATATACTCCTCTGCAATAAGCAGCTTCATACTAACGTCTGCTCTCCCTCAGCCTAGAATAACACATTTGATATATTTTTTTGCTGGTAACAAATGCTGTTCGCTGATAAAAGTACTTCTGCAAACAAGTAAATGGCTTTAAAGTTGATGAGCAAAATCTGTTTGCTCAGTTTATATAAATAATATCAGAATAGTTATAACAGCTTTAATTCCAAGCTCTAATTTTTAAGATTCTCAAATTTAATTCATTTAATTTGAATTTTTTTTAGTTTCTGAAGGTTTTATTATATGATTAAAAAAAAAACAGAAAGAGTACGCAAAGTAGAAGCAGACATCACAAAGGGTTATTTTGTTTTTCTTTTGTAAACTGCATAACTGCAAATAAACTCAGACTAAAGCACAGCAGTGGATAAGAGGCCAGTCCATCTCACAAACCACACTGGTGTTTGGCCCCAGTCCGTCCAGAGATGGTTGGATGGATAAAGCACAGCTGGTAAATGAAGCTTCCCTCGGGAAGTGGGCGCCACGTTTTATTTGCGCCCGACTGGATCTTTCTATCTTGGGGGTTAATCAGAGCCACATGGGTGTTGGCAGTGGAGCGCTGAGAGGGTGGTGGCCATCAAAGCAGAGTATGAAGCTGCCTTCATGCAGTCAGAGGTGGTGAAGCCCACAGAAGGGCTGGGATTGACATGCATGTGCCGCTACTCACAACAGTTACAGAACATCTTCCTGTAACTGCACAATGTTCTTGACTTCATGCTGTGTTCCAAGAATGTTATTTGGGTTCCAGCTTGTATTTTGAGGAGAGTAAAGAGACTTGCTCGTTAACTTAGATTTCTGTGTGGATTTATAATACTATCAGGAAAATCTCCCCTTCTCAATGTTGTCTCATTCATTAGGCAAAACCAGGTTAGAAAATCACTGTGCTGATTTTTTGTTTTTGTCCTTCTGGCATAAAGTCCTGTGAAATATTGATCATCCGGACACAGATAAATGTTGTATGAAGCACATTATGTTGTCCAAGATTTGAAGTTAACAGGAAGAACAAGATTCCAACAAGTTGTCATGTTTTTCTTTAATCATTTGGTGTCTTGTTAAGGAAGTAAAACGCAGGAAAGCCATGGTGTGAGCTAACTCACCAATATGCTCACCAGATCTTCGGTGTGTCAATGTGTCATGTGTTCATTCATGTGTCAGTATCTCATCCATTAACTATAGATTATTCAGCTGTAATGCAAATCTTTCCCTTTACCATTTGTGGATGACTATCATTGTCTAAACTGCACCCGCAAAAATGTTTAACCAGAATGTATGGGCATATATGTAACTCTTTTCCTAGCTCAAATATAGTATATTTTCTAAACTGTACCAGATTGTTTAAAATGTGTAACACATTCTGCAGTGACAATTCTCAATCAATAAAAAAAAGATTCTTTTGAAATGCAGTTAGTTGGATATTGATGAGAATTCTATTCCTGTGTAGATTCAGATGTAAATATACTGTGTATATGACTTTTATATGTAGTTGTATATGTAGTGTAAATCTTTGAGTCTAGGTGAACCAGGAGCTCATCCAAAATGGCACATGGAATCTGAACATCCTGGATTGTAGTGCCCCCACCAAGAGAAATTAACAGACACCAATTCACCCAAATGCATATATTAGGAACATGGAATAGTTACAGAAAAGTCCCACAGCAAACCCTGGCGGTATAAGTCTATAGTGCCACCTGTAATCGATACTGAACTAAGCAAATGTTTCCCAACCCAGTCCTTGGGAGCTCCCATATTTGCTCCATATTTTTGCTCGCTCTCAGCTCCCAGCACACTTGAACCAAGAAATGAAGAACACCAAATTCCTGGTACGGGTGTGCTGTGAGCTGGGAGAGACCAAAAATGTGGTATGGCAGTTCCCAAGGATTGGGGTGAGAAACGCTGAACTAGGCATGGTATCAGATTGTGATCATTAGAATATGGGTTGTTAATTACCAGGCTGAAGGTCAAGAATGTCGGCCTTCCAACTGCTTATGCTGGTCATGGGGCAGCGGTTCTCGGCCCAGTCCTCAGGGACCCTCAGACAGTCTCTGGTTTTTTGGAGTTTTTGCTCCAAAAATGTAAAAATGTTGTGCAAAATTGTGGACCATCCTGGGAGCACCAAGGACTGGGTTCTGAAACCCTGAGGTGTATGTTGCATTTTTATAGGGCTTTTCACGACACCCAAAGCACTTTACAGAAGCAATGGGGAGCCAGTTCAACCAGCACCACTGTGTAGCCCCCACCTGGATGATGTGGCGGCAGCCATTCTGCACCAGTACACTCACCACACAGTAGCTAAGGTGCTGTAGGGGCAGGAGAGAATTCATCAGTTAGATATAGGGGTTGATTAGGAGGCCAGATTTGAAAGGGGAATTTTAGCCAGGACATTGGGATACCATCCAAACTCTTGAAAGATGCCCAGGGATCCTTTTATGTCAACTCCACATGTTCACAGGGGTAGAGCTGAAACCGCAAGCCGTGGAGGTGACCGTGCTGTCCCAGTTAAGGCTTTTAAATACACTTGTGTGTATTTAACATTCGTGTAGCGTAGGCTGATGAAACTGACCAGCTTCAGGAAGTCATTTTACAGATCATCAACAGCCAAATTGGTATTTTACTTGTAAATTATAGTTACTAAATGAAAGGAAGGGTTAACAACTGCTGGTATGCAGGCCTCTGCTCTAATGTTCCTCCATGGTCAGATACCAGCACCACCTAAAAGCATGATACATGCACTTGTGGAAAAAATTCAGCATTTCCAAATAGTCTGAGGATTTCCAGACTAGGATTTGACATAAAGTGAAACAAAGGAGAGGCCACAGTGCTACAACATAACTGTGTGATGATTTAGCTTTTGGTATTAGCCAAGCCAGCATCTAGCGCTTGGTCATGTTTTCTTGTGACATTGCAACAAAAAATAGATACACAATAGAGCGTATACAAATTCAGGGATGATTGGCCAAGGGAGTGGGACAAAAATTCCATGGATAGCAACAATTATGTCACATAAGATTCAGCGGTCACAATGAAGATGACAAAGGGAATTGTGATGCACTATTAACCACAAGGACAAACGGCCATTCTAAAAACAATATCCGGCACTCCTGATTTTGTTGAAGGTTCCTATTGTTTCTCAATGACGTGGTATTTTATTTACTTCTAAATTAAAATCACACATTCAACTAGTATTTCAATCATGTACAGTCATATATTTTAAAATACATATTTAAATTCTATTCACATACCTAAAGTGATTCTGTTAGCAGGCGATATTAACTGTTAAGACAGTGGGAATTTTAATTATCCAGATTCTCTTCAATTATTTAAAAAATAAAAAATGCAAAAAGTACCAATAATACTAATACTAGTGTCATTAAAATACGTTACATATCCAAAATGGGTTTATGTCATCTATATTCTTTGTTTTGTTCAAAACAATATATTAAGGAAATACAAAGTTATGAAAACATAAAGACTTGAGAAAGCTATTTTTTCGATATATTACTGTTTTGTGTCATCTAAGTGCTAAGCATACCATAAAACATAAGCCACACTACAATCACCCACCTTGTCAGCAAACCAGAAATACCACATATGTCCGTTCCTTAAGCGTCACCACAGTACCTGTATGCTATTTACAGTTAATATTATGCTTAAACAGACCTTGACAATATCAATGACAGTGCTCCCAATCCGGCCCTGGAGGGCCCACGGCAGTCCACGTTTTTGCTTCATCCCAGCTGACAGGGAGCAAAAATGTGGACCCAATTTAAAAAACGGTGGGCTATGACAATTGAGTCCTTCAGACAGAAAGTGGTTAACAGGCAGTGATACTGGGTGATTAAATCCTTCCTGTGAAGCCTCCAGGATGGTGAGCTGGTACTTTGGGCTGCCAAGGCTCAACTGTAGGACCAAACACATACTGTATGGAATAATGGAAACTGGTTTAAGACAAAAGCCTTTATTCACCACAAATTATACTTTTGCAATACTATAATAACTTATAAATCATTCAGTTTTCAGTACAATTACTTTAAATGTCTTGGCTTCATTGATTTCACTTACATTACTTAATGAGACAAAATTGTGCACTGTTCAAATTTTAAAGATAACAGGAATACACCGCTACCAATAAAAAAACAAAAAATCAAGTTTAATTATAATTTCATCTCATTAGGAATTAAAATTGTGAAAAATAAAACTCACCAGATGCAAAATTGGTGAATATGAAGGAAATAAAATTAAGACATGAAAATACTATGTGTAATTTGTTAATACCAAATATCATACACATCATTTGTATACTGATATAATGGCTACTTCAATGCTGATGACTTAAGCTGGAGTGCGCTGATGTCCCAGGTCAAAATGGGTCTTCTAACAATCACTTTAGACCAAGGTTTCAGAATCATTGTTCAGGTTTGTCTGCAGGCGCCGGGGTTGAGGCACAAGGTGACAGAGAACAAGCTGCGAAATGGTACCATTTTCATGGCCAATGCTGAAAGCAGGGTGGATGGAATTCTTGAATTTACAGTAGAAAACATGCAAAGGCTGTCCGATAACCACATTGTAGAACTGCAACTGCCCCTTGTTGTAGTCTAGGAAGATGCCTAGACGCTCAAATTCAGACCCTTTAAGGCTTATGGCATCATCATTATGCAAGGCCAGCAGCCTGCCATCTTCTAGCTGAAGTGCCCACGACAGGCAGTCTTCACCAAGTGCATGCCTATTGCCCTTCTGCTGCCAGCCTTGTTCCACGACCCCTACAGTCCAGCTCTCAGCACCCTTCACCTCCACCTCCCAGTAGTGACAGCCATTTGTGAAGCACTGAGCTGCCAGAATGTTAGCAAAGCTTTCTGCTTCCTTGCTTGGAAGCCTGTTGAAATAGCGGACCTGGGTTTTGTCATCTGATATAGATAAATTGTTGTCAGCTGTCTTCTCATCAAAGGTCAGGTTCTCTGCAACTTCAAAGAACAGATGACATATCGTTACCACAAAGCAAACAGGATGGTTCATGCAATACAGTGCGTAACTGTCTATTGAGTTGTTGTTTGTTTTTTTACATACATACACTATATGGCTAAAACTATGTGGGCACCCCTAATAATTGGAGAAAATGGCCAGTTCTCCACGCCCACTGCAGACAAAGGAAAATAATTAAGCATGCAGCCATATAATCCTCTAGCAACAAACACAGGCAGAAGAATAGGTAGTTGTATAGAACAGGTTAATGACTTTCAACTTTGCACCATGACAGGACTCCACCTTTCCAACAAGTCAGTTTGCCACATTTATGCGGTGCTGCAGTTGTCCTGGTCAACCATAGGTGAAATAACTGTGAAGGTGAAAATGTACGTATGGGGGAAATTTAAAGTGTTTGGCCACACAAGGTCACAGAAAGGGAGCTGATAACCAGCATTAATACCCAAACTGAATGGCAACAAATTCCACCCGCAATGTTCCAAAATCCCAGAAAAGTAGAGGATATTATATCAACAAAGTGTGTCCAACACCATACAATATATGGACAAAAGTATTGAGGCACCTGGCCATTACACCTACAGGAACTATTGTGACATCCATTCTATATCCACAGGGATCGATATTGAGTCCCCTCTTTACGGCTATAATACCTGTAATAGTTTTCTATGAGAATTTGGAGTGTGTCTTTGGGAATTTTTGCCCAATCATCCAGAAGAGCATTTATGAAGTCAGTTCTAGTTCATCCCATAGGGGTTTGATGGGGTTGAGGTTAAGGCTCTGTGCAGGCCAGTCAAGTTCTTCCACACCAAACTTCCTCAACCATATCTTTATGGACCTTGCTTTGTCACTGGGACACAGCCATTCTGAAACAGAAATAGGCCTTTCCCAAACTGTCCCCGCAGAGTTGGCATGCATCCCAATTGTCCAACATGTCTTGGTATGCTGTAGCATTAAGAGTTCCCTTTACTGGAATTAAGGAGCCAAGCCCAACCCCTGAAAAACAACTCCATACCATTATCCCTCCTCCACCATACTTTATAGCTGGCTCAATGCAGCAACGCAAGTAACTTTTTCCTGGCATCTGCCAAACCCAGACTCGTCTGTCAGATTGCTTGACAGTAATCATGATTCATCATTTCATAGAACATGTTTCAACTGCTCTAGAGTCCATAAAGCTTCTGGTGCAGTTTTGTGCTGGGGGTAATGCCAGTTTAGAACTCAGTTATTGAGTCAACAGAGCATTAGCGACTTTTATGCAGGTGACCCTGCTCTGTTACTTTATGTGGCCTGCCACTTTTTTTGCATTTACATTTGTCCGTGGAATATCTAACAGGGAAGAAATTTCACGAACTGATTTATTGCTAAGGTGGCATCCTCTGACAGCAGCACGTTTGAATTCACTGAGCTCTTCAAAGTGACCCACACTTTCACAAGTATTTGTTAACCTGACTGCATGGCTAGGTGATGGATTTTATACACCAGTGGCAATGGGTCTGAATGAAACACCTCAATTCAATGATTAAGAGGTCAGCCCCAATACTTTTCTCCATGTGTATCAATACCTTAGGTTTTGGAATGAGATTTTAAACAAGTATGTGTGTCCACATACTTTTGACTGCATAGTCTATGTACTTTACATTGACTATCTGCTTGCAAAAATGCTGAAAAGTTGTATGTATAAACAAATTTAGAACATACCAAGGCCTTTTAAAACCCTTTCTTGTACTGCACATTAGAGGACAGTACAAATTAAAATAAATCACTTGTGCCTGTATTTATCACGTTAAGGAAATAATGAGTTATAGCAGCAAAACGTGCTGTTTTTACATTCCCATGGCCGGGGCAGCAGCTTCTGGTTCTTCTGGAGAATTTTCTCTACAGAATTTACTAGTGCGCTCAGCCTTGCGGTGTCTGCATCTGTTTTCTCCTCAAGTGTCTTGTAGAAATCATCTACGGCTTCGATACTGCGGAAATAACAGAAATTCAGAAACCATTTAAGAGTCACAGTGGTGGAATGTTCACTTGCCAGCTGGGAGACATAATGTTTGCTGGGTTTTCCATGGAGCTTCTGCTTAGTAGTATGTGAACAGATCCCGTGACGCCATGCTCATGAGTTGCCTGAAGAACCTTAGCTGACCCTTGTCAATTCCAAGAAGGATTGAGCTCTATTATAAAGTCCCTCTGGATCTTCCTCACCCTGTCATGAAGAGCAAGCATGACAACCTTATGTCTAAATCTCATTTTGGCTGCGTGTACCTGTGATATTGTTCTTTTTGGTCATTACTTATTGTTAATTACTATAGGTGAGGACAGGGATGTAGATTGGCCAGTATCCCGCACGCATCATCTATAGACTTTCTCCTGTTTCATAACCACAGACCTGCTCAGTTCCCATAAACCTGCAATCACAAACTATCAGTTTGATAAGGTTATCTTCTATGCATAATGTGGGTGCTGGAACCTCTTAATCAGAGCTGGAGTCTCCAGTTAGCAATGGACAAGATGTCAAGGCACATTAGTGGCTGCGAGGCCATCCAGTATGGGAAGTAGGGCAATGCTGAATGTGAAGCAGCCTGTCAATCTAATGCTCCTACTTATGAATAACTTAAACTCTTTCACTAAGCATACTGCCTTAGATTTGGTGTTGCCTGTTCTCATCCTTAAAAAAGAGGTTTACTTCCAGAGCCCAAAATATGCATAGAAGATAACGTTATGTAACTGACAACTCAGGTTCCTTCCTGGGGTAACTCTCCACATTCCCAGTGACAGTGTCCACTATCAAGATCTGATCTGTCTGGGTCCTACCTGGAGTTAAAGCTAAAATCACAATCCTTGGGGGGGGGGGGGGGGGCCTCATGAAACAAACCACTTCGATATTTAGGGAATTTTCAGCCAAATGAAGAACACGTACCTACTCTGTAGTGCTTTGATTTCCTGTGAAAGAACAAAACAGAGTGAAAAGTCTACAGCCAAACCAAACGCAGCAAATGTATTAGTAGTTTTCATATTTCATTTGGAATAAATATTATTGCTTAACATTTTAAAACTTGTGTATGTGCTGAACCTTTCTCTTAAGTTAAATCCAAAGAGTACCGGACAGAAATTCCCATCCCTAGTTGTTAATCATCCCCATAACCCTGCACTGGACTCATGGTTGCTCCTAATCATACCTGTCTTCTCTTTAAATGTTTGTACTGCACTGTCAGAAAAAAAGTACTAATTTGTACCTTTGGGGGTATAATTACTTGTCACTGGGACTGTACCCTCAAGGGTCTGCCAGTTGTACCCTAGCTGTAGAGAAATATACCTTTTAGTCTAATATAAAGTACAGAAATGGATTCTGAGGAACATTTTTTGCCATTGAGGGTACAAAAATGTTGTTTGTACCCTGAGGATCAAAACTGTACCAGGGCTGTACCTTTTGTTCTGACAGTGTGATGGTTGTACACAGTGTAGCCTCGGTGTATAGGTATAGCAGCTAGCCGTTTTACCAATAATGTGGACACGCTATTGCCTTCCAGGTTCTGTTGAATCTGAGCCACAGCTTTGCCGACGTCAGCAGCTCTCTGGTTGGTCTTATCGACTTCCTGGGCCAACCTGTCCAGCCCCATTCCCCTGTTCTCTTTCAGCCCTTGGATCAGAAGCAGTGCTTGCTCCTGGTTCTTCTTTATTAGCTTTATTAGTTCCTCGTACAATTTGTTCACAGTCATTGTGGCCTTGTCAAATTTCTCCTGCCCATGATTAAAAATACACAGTTATCATGTGAAAACATCCTTTTTCGATACCACAAATAATACAGTTAAACTTCAGCCTTAATGCTGTCCCCTGTGTCAACAATAACACCACAGACCTCTGAACTTGCCCGACAGTTCTAGTTTCCAGATATATCTCAATCAAGGCTTGATTTCAGCATTGATAGCCCCTGCCCCCATAAGGTATCCCAACATTATTAGCAGTGAAATGTCAGTACCATTCATACCAAAATCTAGGCCCTTGATCTCAGTCATTTTTTAGCAAAGTGAGTACCTTCTCATGCTCCGTGTATTTCTGTTACATAATTTTAATGACCCTTTGTCTAAGTGTATAAAATAGCATAATTGGTAAAAACAACGCAGGCTGAACATGGAAACTGCGGACATACCAACTACTGGACTGTAACCAAAGGTGATGCATTTAATCTGTGTTTACCTCATGGTCCTTCTTCGTTTCCGATACACGTGCGATAACGTCGCCTGTTTTTGTATACTTGTTCGTCAGCTTTTGGGCTTGTTTTGCGACCTCGTCCTAGGACACAAGGGGAAAACGCTCAGAGCCACGATTACCATTTACTGTTGTTTTCCGCATTCCTGCAATTTAGCCGAAACTTTAATAATTTGGAAATGGACAGCAAGAGATATCACATCTATAAATCAATTAGGATGCAAAGATCTGAATGAATAAATGAGAATCTTTTCATGCTTTGGTACGACTGGTCGCAATTACAATTAATGCGACAAAGAGTAGCCTAATCAAAATAACGTAATAGTAGTATTGTTTCTTGTTGATACGTTTAAAATGCAATACCGCATTTTAACGCTCCCAATTATGAAGTATAACAGTCACACAGGTAAAGCTGCGCACTTACGATCTCCTCCTTACAGGCGTCCCGTAAGCGGACAAAGCCGTGGCTCCTGTGCGCATCGCTGCTCAGGCAGTCCTCGCAGAGCAGCTCCCGGCAGCGGTCGCAGAAGATGATCAAGGCGCTGCCGTGGAGGCTGCAGACGCACGGAGCGACGGAGCCGCGCGAAGACAGCTGGTATGACATGCCTCAGAATGCCGCGATGAACAGATGAGAATTGCACGACGCACCCAAATTCGGGAGGATCTAGGGCTGGATTCCGAAGAAGCTGAAACAGGTGTGGTCAGTGGTTAACTCGTCCTCTCCTCCCCCCAATACCTGTGCAACTGTACTGAAAGGAGAAATTCTTCATTCTAGATAGTCACACACAAGGGCGTTACTTTGGTTTGAACATTGGGGGGTGGTTTCCATCCATTTAGGGTTGTATTAGCCAATTTTAATATGGTCACATAGCTAGTGATTTGTGTTTGGTCTGCCTGTTGCTTAGAATCGGCAACAGGAACTACACTAACAAAAGTGACAAGAAATCTGTTCCATACCAAACAAATGCTACCATCTGGTTCAAAGGCCCAAAGTCCAGTCCAGGCCCAATGGAACATTTAGGAGGCTGAAGCAACCTGTAATACATGACAACAGCCACGTCACAATGGCTTGCTTCACTGCAGAGGTTAAAAGGGGGGCAGGAGCACATCCACACCAGCTTTCTTGTTATTGCTCACGGGAACCGTTTCTTAATGCACAATTCATTTGTGGAATAAACAATATTCATGGCTACATATGCACCATGACTTTCAGAATGATGGTATGTGACATCTTTCCTCACTATCTTTAATTTTTTAATTTCTTTACATACTTTCAGAGGGATCATGTTCTAAATGGCTCTAGTTAGGGTTTACAGTGCATACACTATAAGAGGTTCATTGAGGAGGCTAAAGACAGCCAACTACAGCTGCTACAATGCTAGCTACAGCGAGATGCCTCCACCCAGGTGCGATCAATCCTTTTTGCAGCTGAAAAACCAGAACCTGAGCGTCATTTAGATACAAGATTTTTTTTTTCAGACAAACCATTATTGCATTTACGTTTTAAAAAGTATGTTTTGCAGCGCATGGCGCTAGGGGATTGGGTAAGCCTGATCCGGCCCCCTTCCTGTCACCCAAAGTGGTAACTGCATACCTGATAAGTGCCCTGCCATGTGGGTGACCGATGCGTGAAAGGTAAAAGTGTGACCACCCAACTATCTTTTTTTAAGGCATTAAAGGAGCATTACTTCTCTCTACATCATGTCTTTGCGTCTATTTGTTTCCCCTGCCTGCCCCTCCCACTAGCCTGTGACATCACAACATTTTAAAGGGTAGTTCAGCTGATTTTTCCGCAAGATAAAACAATGTCATCTGTTGTTCGGGACGTCATAAGGAAATATAAAATTTTGTTGTTGAAACACTGATGACGTTTTACTGGAAGAACAAGAATTTAATTATGATCGTGGCAATCGAATGACAGCATAGCCGGAGGACATTGCTAAAATGGGAACTGGCTTTCAATCAGGGCAATAAAAAATGAAGAAAAAAAGAGTCCATAAAAGTGTATGAGTCCAGTGATAAAGCCAGTGACATCTGAAGGGCTTAGATGTCGTGTGTCTGCTTGTTGAACTTTGACTTTAACTACTCCTTGTAGGCTAAGATGTCTCCATTGCGTTTGGTGATCATCTGATTCTCGCAGACCCAGATCTTTTGTGCCACCTGGAGAGGGGAGGATGAAACAGCAGCGGTAATTAGCCAAAAGCACTCTGAAATGATCAGGGTTTATGTAAAACATGGCAACGGTGAGGCATGTTAAGTAAGGAGGATGCTATGTGGTTTACGGAATCTGACAAGGACACTTATTGGATGTTATCTGCAAGTTTCATTTGTCACGCCCAGTCCACTCCGTCTGCCGAACCTCCCATTTACTCACCAGTGTGGCTCTAAACAAGCTATATCTGTTGCTCATTTGCCTTCCCTCTCGTTCCTGCCCTCATGTGTACTACTTCCAGCTGCATCTCATTTGCCCCTCATTAGTCCGTGTATTTAAGTTCTCCCCAGTTCTATTTCTGCTTATCCTGTCGTTGTTCCTTGTCTATGTCTCTGAATCTATGTCTTCTCTTAATTAAAGTCCCCCGTATGGGGGTTGCTCAGCACCAGAAGCTACATTTGGGTCGTACTTCGTCTATTTAGCTTGACATTATTCTGCAGTACCATATAAAATTAATTAACTACAAGCTGGTTTGAAACCACTAAAAAAGGTTCTGGGACTGTTACCCTCATGGTCTGCTTCAAATATATACTGGAAATTTACAAAATGTTGATGCAAATTCACAGGTTTGATGACGGTAACAACCAGTGTGACATCCAGAATGGGAGATGCCATACAACCCCAGACCCACTTTCAAGTCCAGCACATGTTCAGTGACTCTGTGCTGTCCAAAATGCAGGTGGGCGATCCCACCTGCCGGATGAGCCGGAAGTCCTGGCTGACCAGCATCATGCTGCCCTCGTAGTTGTCGATGGCATCTGCCAGGGCGTCGATGGTCTCGATGTCCAGATGGTTGGTGGGCTCATCCAGGAACAGCATGTGAGGACACTGGCATGCCAGCCAGGAGATGCAGACCTGACACTTCTGACCGTCGCAGAGGCTCCGGATGGGGCTCACCTGACAAAGGGCACATCTAGTCTTTTCACCCCACGGGGGTAAGAGCGACAGCAGAACAAGCTTAAGATTCTTCATATTTATTTGAAAAGTGCTATTAGTGCTACAGACAGCTAACTGAAATGGTCGCTCCATATAACATAACATGCTTACAGACAGACACACACACACACATACAAACATTCTGAGAAATCACACCCCGGGAGATGTTAGGCTACAGGGCCAACATCTTACCAAAAAGGGTTATATCCGTTTTAGTATTAAAATCAAGATCCAGAAAATCCCTTTTGGTTTTCTATTTTAATACTTGCCAAATCAAAGCGTCTAGCAAAAATATTTCCTTCTTAACCGCACCACAGTCATCTAAGAGGACTCGCTAAGCAGAAGGACTCCCTACATCTAAGCTTTGTCGGGTGACGCTGTTTTGCAGAATTCAGGTAACCTTTCGGGTGACATTCAGAGAGCATTTCCGGTGTCAGGCGCTTACCTGCTGCTTCCCAGTGAGGCCGTAGCGCCCGATGATCTTCCTCATCTCCTCTTTCTCTTTGATCTCAGGATAGCACTTCATCATGTAGTCCAATGGAGATTGAGCAGCTGGAGCTGGACCTGTCAGATGCCGCGAGAACAAAACCCCAAGCTGAACCGTGAACTCACTGGGATCAAGCGCAGGCAGAATCCCTACAAAACCATTATGTCACTCGAATGAAGAAACTGATTTTAAAATTCTTTCCAGTCACAAAGTACCTGACATAAACTCTCTAAAAAACATGTATATAATTATAACTTTAGGGAAATTAATACACAAAATGCTCTTAGAAATGACATATTTTGGCAATTCTAAACTACTACTTATGATTTAATCCACCATGCTACTGTAAACAAACTGATTAAGGAAAAGAATATATGAATAATACTTTATTAATCCCTTTGGGGAAATTTTCTTTTTATGCCTCCCCCAACTTGTTCTCCATAAATGAGAGCAAGCTGTCCATGAAGGACAGGTACCAGCTGCAGTGCCCAGGGTGCTGTGGCTTAAGGGTAACTGCTGACATTTTAATGTGTTTGCAGTTTTCATTATGCTCAAAAAAATCCAAATTCAGGTTATATAAACCATGCTATTATTCACAATATTATACATCCCTTAACTTTATTATGACTAATGGGGGAGGTGATATTTTTCTGTATCATTTAGAGAACATGAATAGAAATAAAGTAACTCTTGCCTTGCGGGATTCGATGTTAGATAAATGCTACCTGGTGATACCTGCCAATTTTCACCTGGGACTGTTTCCTGATCATACCATCTGTGGGCAGAAGCTGTTACTATAGGCGTGGAGAGAGAGACAAAGCATAATAAATCAACTACATGACAAATGAGGACAGCAGTTTGACGTAACACATTACTGATGACATAGCAGTTCCACACAAACTCATAAGGCCAACAAGCCAACAACATCATATACAGAGAGAACGCAATTATATCTCTCTAGGTCGTCACATGACACGAAGGAAGCTGCAGACACACCTCTATATAGTCATGTGACCGGAAGGAAGCTGAAGCTCACCTCACCCATGAGCAACTTCAGCAGTGTAGACTCGTCAGCCCCATTCGGGCCTACAAGAGCGACACGCGTGTCCAGGTCAATTCCGAATTCCAGATTCTGATATATGTATGACTGAAAAAAAGAGAGTCACCAGCAGGTAAGCTAATTGACTGGAAAATAGTGTAAAAATGCCCAAAACACATTTAAATAATTTCTTACTCATTTTGATAACCCATACCTTCAAAAACTTTTTTTTTTCCTCAAAAAAAATTTCCATTGAAATAAATGCATCAATTTTTCAGCAGTTTCCAGCTAAAACATAGGTTAATTTGTCACAGAAGCCCAATGAAAAGACCCACTAAACTAGGTACCAAAATAAAGCTTGAATAACAAAGTTACGTTCACAGTCAATGCTGTGGACATGAAGGTGACGTCCCCACTCTTCAGGTCAGGGGACACCCCAATAGCCATATCTCAAAACCCATTAAAGAATAAAACGTTCCAAAATTAATTCTAACCTGGGCCAATTTTAAATTTTTACCTGCCAATACGTCCTTGAAACCACACCAGGTGAACTTACCGTGTTGGCTGAGTATCTAAAGCTCACGTTCTGCACAATGATAACCGGAGGCGGGATCTTCCCACAGGGAGGAAAATAAAATGACAGAAAGACAATAAAGTATTTCATTGTAGCAATTCAGGTTTCTGGAATCACACTGGCACTTTGAAAATGGATTGGCTGAGCATACTAATAATTATGAACGCTGACAGATTATGATTTGTTAATCTAATTACGCATCTATGCAGTCTCAGATCACAGGGTCCTCTGACCAGGGTGTATTCATACCCCGTGAAGGACTGTACCTACAGTCTAAGATTTACCTTGTCATTCACTATGCGCTCCAGAAGGCCCCGATGTCACCGTCTTCTGCAGGGTCTTCTCCTTGCTTGCCAGAGCCGTGCCCAAACCGTGCAATGTAGTTCTCCGACCAGCCACATGCTCAGTTAAGACCAACTATACAAATGGGACTCTCAATTCCCACTACCGTCCAGCAGGTGGCGGTGTTCACCTTCATGTGGGCAATCTGGTCCTGTTCCCAGTTGTACCTTTTCATCTGATTCTCTTCCAGTTCTACCCTGGTCTTCACATACTGGTCATAGTTACCCTGCAGTAAAAATGTAAGTAAGTAAAGTCCTATTATTAGAAACCTGTGGCTTCGTCCGCACTATTAAAGATACCATTACCTCCCCCATCTGTTTTTAACCACATCTGAAGTTCACCCTTATCCCAATAAGGCAAATGAGCCCATTAAGTTTTGTGCTTCATGGTTTTCTGTCCTAAAGGAACATCTGCTTTTAACCCCCAAGTCCACATCACACAGCCATTCCAGAAACCAGCCATACGAAAGTATTATTATTATTATTTATGTGATCATACAATATTCTATTATTCAGGATATCCAATCAGTGTACAGTGTATTTTTAAAGCTTGTCTGCAGCACATTTATTAGTTTGCACTGTATATACAGTCGTTATGCTTTGTGTTTGGCAGTATATGTATGTTCGCTTATGCACAACGTTCTCGCTGTTGTATGCACCAGAATTCCCCTAGGGGATCAATAAAGTTTAGATCGCCATCTTGAACTTGACTTTAACGCCAGCCTAAGCTGCCTACCATGTAGTACGTCAGCTTCCTCTGGTGCAGGTGGATTATGTTTGTGCAAACGCCATTCAGGAAATCCAGTGAGTGGGAGATCAGGACGAGGATCCGCTTGAACCTGTTGGGGAGATTGAACTGTCACCCACTTCAAATCAATCATTCGAGAACAAATATTCAGGGAAGATCGCTTAAAGGCCAGGGTTATTATTGAAAGAAAAACTGGAACAATGAGAAATAACTTTTGTGACAGAAATATGATACAAAAATAGAATTGAAAAAAACACTGCAAAACTAAATGAATACTAGAAATACTGTTTCCAAAACTAAAAATAAAAACAAATGTCAAATACTTTCCGTTAGTACTTTTAAACTAATGTTTATATAAGGTAATGATTTGTTTGTCTTTAACTTTAAATAATACCTGGAATGTGTTTTGCCCATTTTGCAAACATTGGTACATAATGTGATGTCTGTATCATTGAAATATAAATAAACCCCACTGAAAAACTAAATTTGAAATGAAAATTGGGTAGCACTATACATTAAGACTACTCTTATAAAGGGTTTATGAATGGCTTATAATCAATTTATTAATTTGGTTGTAGTACTTTGTAAATCATTAATAGACCGTTCTAAACAAGCTATGATAATGTTTTACTAATGCGTTACTACCATTTATGAGTGGCAAAAGGGAGCTTTATTGTAAAGCAGAATTGAAAGCAATATGACATAAAGACAAAATTAAACTAATCTAATTTATAATACTGGTAAGAGCACACAGATTTAAACGCAGCATATCAAACTATTTTATTCAAAAGAGAGACCCTTCAGCTAATCCAGCTACCATCAGTGGTCATTAACGTTAGACGGAAACTCCGTAAACTCCAACCACCGCTACCCGGATCTTTCTAACAGGTAGGTACCTGAAAGGTCATCGCTGGCATCAGAAAGGTTCCTGCTCCTAAAATGGACAGCAGATGCAGCAGAGAGGAAGAAGCAGCTCACATTTTCAGTTCTTCCTCCAACCACACGCAGTTCTCCAGGTCCAGGTGGTTGGTTGGCTCATCAAGAAGCAGCATGAAGGGCTTAATGGACAGCGGCCTGGAAAGCAAGTGGAAGGAGCTTGCGCTTTTCTTCTGGTGTCTAGAAGAAGCTTGTCAAGCGGAACAGCTATGCAGGGAAACTACTGTTTTAGGATGCTGGAGTACCTAGGCACACCAAGAACGTGTCGTCACACTGGTGCACTAGACCAGTCCAGATTAAAAGGAGGCCAAATGATTTATTTAGCAGATGCTTGTATTCAAAGTAACAAACAAAAACCAGAGTCAGCCAGTCCCTGAAGCAATCAAGAGATTTGAACTGACAACCTTCTGTGCTGAGCCACATGCTACCCCATAGGTCAACCCTATGGTAAACCTGAGGCTTGAACCCAGGTCCTTTGGCACACCAGCAGTTGAGCTCTGAGCAGTTGGGCTATCCCAGCTTACTATTCAATAACAGTTGGAGTTGTGAGATGAACTTGGTTACCCCTGGGGTTGGACACCCCGTCGAAGGGCGGCGCTCTCAAAGGGCCAGGGCCAAGGCCTGCCGCGCCTGCGTAGGAGGGGGGGCAGGTCATCAGGGCAGTGGTATCCATAAAAGCACACGTGGGTCCTCGGTGCCGTCCAAATGAGCCGATGGTGTATGGCCCAGTCCTGAAGAACACTCAGGGTAATGCGACGTCATGAGGGTGGCGTGTGGCTCATTGCGGTAGGACTCTCTGCCTGATCAGAAGGTTACTGCCTCTCCAGAATTATCATAAGGCCCTCAAATGTGGCCCCTAAACCCCAACCAAAATGCTGCAGGGGTACTGAGTAAATGGGAAATGGTGGACCGTGTTTGTGTGTGTGAGTGTGTGTGTGAGTGTGTAAACAAAGCATCATTTCTTTATTTGAATACACAGGAGTTTGAGTGAAACCAGAGCTGGGTTGGGATTGAGAATTGGCCCTGGAGTTTTGCCCCCGACCCAACCCAACCCAACCCAACGGTCCACCTGGAAGATGCCCAGTGTGCCAGATGGCCAGTACATTCCTGAATGAAAGAGAAAAATAGTGCCATAACATTTCAGGAAACATAATGGCAAAAGAGCCAGACTGGAGAAAGTTAAGATGACCAGAGCTTTGCTCACACCCATGTGTGTGTGTGTGTGTGTGTCTCACAAGAGAGTATGATGCGTAAAAACTACAGATTTCCTATATACCCGTACAAATACTGAATAAAGTATTAATATTGCCATTACTTTACACTGTAAAACATTGTACAGGAGTTATTTCTTGCTTTTCCAGGACCAATATTAATCAGAATCTCAGCTGGTGAAGAAAGCAGTTCAACATAAAAACAAAATACTTTAAAATGTACATGATGCAACATTATGTTCACTATCTCCACTTCTGGAGCTTAAGGATAAATCTGAAGTATAACAGCACACTGACACGTCACTGGGATTAAGCTCTCCCAAGTTAGAAAACAGAATGACCTGGGTCTGATCTAATTAATGGAGTGTAGTTCTGAAATCGCCTGTGAAAGACAGCCAGTTATAAGAAGCTCCGTTAAAGCTTAGATTAAGCAAGAGTGATTAAGAATATGCCATTCAAAAGAACTGCGGTCATATCCACGAACCGACTACAAATTACCGGAAAATGGTAAATGTCGGTGAGACAGCTAAAGAAGATAAATGTCAAAATATGAGGCAATTTTCCTGTTTTGCAGGGACAGTTTTCATTTGACACTTGCCAGAAAAAGTAATGTTAAACTGGGTCAGAAGAGAGATTTCAGCACGATTTCAGATGAGTTACCGTCCCAGTAACCAGTAAACATATCTCCAGTTATGGAACAAAAAAACACTTAAACTGTGATCATGTTTGCAGTTAAAAAATACTGTAAAATTACAGAATATATATAGAAAATGTCACAGATATTTCATAATCCCAATACACTGATCAGCCATAACATCAAAACCACCTGCCTAATATTATGTAGGTCCCCCTCGTGCCGCCAAAACACCTCTGACCCACCGAGGCATGGAGTCCTCAAGACCTCTGAAGGTGTCCTGTGCTTTCTGGCACCAAGTCGTTAGCAGCAGATCCTTTAAGTCCCGGAAGTCGGGAGGTGGGGTTTCTGTGGATCGGACTTGTTTGTGCAGCACGTCCTGCACCTGTGTGATCAGATCTGGGGAATTTAGAGACCAAGTCAACACTTTGAACTCTTTTTCATGTTCCTCCATCCATTTAAAAACAATTCTTGCAGTGTGACACAGGACGCATTATTCTGCAGATAGAGCCCACTGAAATTGGAGATCACCAGTGCCATGAAGGGATGTACTTGGTCTGCAACAATGTTTAGGTAGGTGATATATGTCAAAGTAACATCCAAACGAATGCCAGGACTCAAGGCTTCCTATCAGAACGTTGCCAAGAGCATCTCCATCGGCTTGCCTTCTTCCCATAGTGCCTCCTGGTACCTTCACCTCCCCAGGTAAATGACACACACACACACACACGGCTGCCGACATGATGTAACAAATCATCCATCAGCCATTAGACCAGGCCACTTTCTTCCATCGCTACATCACTAGCCAGCATTGACTTTTTCAGTAAATTGTGCTACAGTAGCTCTCCTGTGGGATCAGACCAGACGGGCTAGTCTTCACTCCCCACGAGCATCAATGAGCTTTGGGTGCCCATAAGCCTGTCGCTGCTTCACTGATTGGCCTTCCTTGGACCACTTTTGGTAGATTCTGACCACTGCATACTGGGAACACCCCACGAGGCCTGTCGTTTTGGAGATGCTCTGACCCAGTTGTTTAGCCATTGAAATTTGGCAAAGTTACTCAGATCCTTGCAACTCAACTTCAAGAACTCACTGTTCACTTGCCTAATATATAATGGCACCCTTGACAGATTCCATTATAATGAGGTTAATGTTATTGACTTCACCTGTCAGTGGTTTTGATCAAATGGCTGGTCGGTTTATGCAACCTGAACTACAGAACAGCTTGTGATCAGTTTCTTAAACATGATTAGGGGACAAAGAAGCTCAGCTCGGGGCCACCGGTCCTCTTCAGATAACAGGCTTTTTCCTAGCTGACACCACAGATGCAGAAGACGGATTAACCTAAACATTCATTTCAACCTCATGTGCATTTCGCAGAATTGGTGTCACCTCAGCTGAATATGAATACTGCCAGACACAAGGCAGGCAGACCGGCAAACGGAAAAACAGTGGTTTTCAAAACAAACATGGTATCTGGCTAAATTCCGATGCACCCCATTAGTTTCACACTTTAAAGACGAGATAAACGTCGACAGTGGAATCATCAGTGAACCCAAGTCAGCTATTGGATTCAGTCGCAATTATTTATATGGATCACCTAATTTATCCATTAAGTTTCCAAGCCCTTGTCCAGTATAGAGTGAGGCTGAAATGGGGTGTATCTGGGGCAGCAGAGGGCAGAAGTTTCCCAGTCCATCCAGACCCACTTTCACAGGCATCACTCACTACAGGGGACACCGTGTCACCAATGCACCAAACTGCATTTGTGCTGCAGGAGGAAACATTTATATGAGCAAACAATTTTATTCCTAGCAATATACAATTCAGAAAGAAGAGTCAATAACCTCCTGGAGCAATTGGAATTACAGATCATGCTCAAGGGCCCTACAGTGAAATCTGCCAACCACGGGATTTGAACCTATAACCTTCTGATCATGTGCAGAGCTATACGCCACACTGATAAAAATGACTACTGAGATGACTGTAAAAATTGACTGGAGCCCTCTGTTAACACCAGCAGTGCTCTTTGCCCCAGGCTCACCAATTAGCTCTGCCCCAATCGTGGGGCTCTCCGGCCTGTCCCCCGCCTCGCCCACCTCATCCTGCTTCTTGGCCCGCTGCCGTGCCTTGGCTGCCGCCTCCTTGGCCAGGTCAGATGGCATGGCTACAAGTGCCGGGATTACGCTGCAGGAAGAACATGACCTGAGGGGGAGGAACAGGCCAGGACCCTGTCAGCTTCATGCGTGTGGAAGCAAAGGAGCCAAGCCAAGCTGAAGCAGCCATATTACTGAAGTGTACATAGTAACGAGCCGCCTCATTTAATTAGGCACTGGTAGGGAAAACTGAAAATTGGCCCAGGTTAGGTGTAATAGGTCAGTGTTTTATTCTGATAAAAAAAGATACAAAATTGCAAGTCATTATCTTTAATAGTTTGAGAGATGGCTATTGGGGGGTACCACCTGACCTGATGAGTGGGGACCATGACAGAAATTTTTGATACCAACATTGTTTTTCAAGCTTTATTTCAGAGGGGCAGTTTGTTGACTTCTATGAGAAAATTGAAGATGAAATAGAACATTCTTTTAGCTGGAGAATGCTGAAAACCATTGCATTCCAGAGGGCAATTTAAGCAAGTGGTGGGTTGGCACCCCCTTTTGGGTTATTCCATGCCTTGTGCCCGTAGCTTCCCATTCCGGCTCCGGAGCCATGTGTAGGACAAGCAGCTAGAGAAAATGGATGGATGGAATTTAAGTACATTTTTAAAGAAAATGACACGGCATAGGTAAGAGTAAAATCCCCTTTATTTTTCCTGAAGAAAATATTTAAATGTAATATTTCTGGAGAGAGAAATGGTATGTTGAATCTGAAACATTTTAGGCCATTATTCACACTACCATCCAGTCAGCTGACTCGCAGGGTACATAGCCTTCCAAGTTGAAATAAACAGAAAATAAATTACTCACTGATTAACGTGTACATAATTCCCCCCTGGGTATTAAAACACTTAATGAGCGATAAAGTTAACAAAATACTGTAACAAATATTAATGCACATTCCAGCAAGTGCTTCAGTAAAAGTGCTGTTGAGGTGGACTGTCCTGAATGGGCTACAGCTGCTTCGTCATCATGACGATCATCTTCTTCATCGCATTACGGACCTGCGGACGCCTTAGTGCAAAGTTCCATGAAATGCGTCCCTCCCACCGTCATCAGTGATCCTGAATGAAACCGGTTTCGCCTGTCAAACCACCTAAACCCTGTGTTTAATCGTACTTCCGGGGACCCAGAGACTCAGACAGGAAGGGCCACCGCAGATAATGGCTCATCTGTCCGTGCCGGCGGACTTAAAGACGCCGCTGATAGTTTAGGATGAATCGGTGTGGTTAACGAATCAAACCCAGGTTAAGTGGGAATAGCCGTTTAGGCCCCGCACACCTTTATCGTTATTTTCAGGCATGTAGCTTTACGCTAAACCAGGCAAAGGGAAAGCTGCTGACGCCCGTTAAGCAGCTAATCTACCCGGCTGGCTGATTGAAAGACAGCGGGGTGCGCACGGCTATGCAGCCACACCACGCCGGCTTACGAGGCTAGCGTGAACTAGGGGTACATTATCCAAATCGAGACACCGTTACCGGCGACAAAGTATCACATGTGCTGCTGATAACAAGCGTGTGGATCCTACCTTCAGCGGACTATCACACGTGCGACGCCCTGATCCCCATGCACTTACCGGCCGATGCAAAGCCCAGCCTTATTTGGTCACTGACTGCTGGGAAGCGGCTCCACCTCTTCTCCACTCCTGGTGGGGAGAACAGCTCACAACGTATCTTTACGACTTGGAAGACAGGAAAAACATTTTATCTGCCTGACAGTTCGCACGCATTCATGGCACCGCGGCAGCTTTCACCCGATCCACGGTTATTCTTATTCTCCATGTTCTGCTTCACTCGTTGAAGCACAAACTGAACCAAGAACGCTCCTTCTACAGACACTTCGCCACGGCACGTGAATGTTGGTCATAATTTCAATAATCAATCCATGTCATCCGATCTAGCCTATATATCACAGACTATCACTGTGGTAAAACGGTCTGGGTGTGCTCAAACTATTCAACGCACCAGCAAGGTCTCACCTACAACTCATTGCTGCTTTAAGGAAAGTTCTGCAGATAATCACACAATTCCAGTTTCTACAGGGCATGCCCACAAGCAGCGAATATCCTGAACAACCATGATCCACATTTGCTGACTGACAGTTGATGTAATTGAACAAAATCTTATGAGGCACGTATAAAGTAAATCTGGAAGGCAGCTATTTTTAGCAGCCCAGTGATTAAAGAGTGCCGAGCATGGGATTACACATGGGAACAGGGCACGTTACCTGTTCTGTTCGGAGCAGGGAAGCAATTAATGAAGCAGGCGAGGGGAACTCATGTAACCACATAATGAATGGAGGGAGGGGATGACACACAAAGGAATGACCAGATTAGGGAAATATACGCTGAAGCGGCCTTAAATACACAGAACTAATGAAACACAATGACAAACAGCTGATGACACAGGGATTCCACACGCGGTTGGGAGGGGGGCGTGGCACACAGGAGGATCGGCATGAGCAGGGGAACATTACCGTTTAGATAGGAGTAAGCTTCCTGGCATTGTATTCGTATTTTACTGAATAACAGTTTAAGAAATGGCCTCCTCATTTGCAATATTAACTTAACATTTTATTAATAAAATTATTAATGTGAAGATATTTTGCAGCCGTAAAACCTTGATTTAATAGGCAAAATGGATCAATTGAACTGTTCTTCCAAATTTTCTGGAAGCTGCAAAGTAGTTAATCATTTTAAGTTGTTGCTTTCAATTGGTAGTACTTCACTGACATTGAAATGATAGTAATAAAATGCTATATATATAACATCAAATGAATAACTCTGATACTTGTGCTCTCTCCGCGGTAATTACCAAAGCTGAATGGTAATTCGGCTCTACTTGGATGAGAAACTTCAAACTGTCAGCATTGCGTTTGCATTCATGCATTTGCTTTGCTCTTTCAGTGAAATGCATATTAATCTGGCTGAACAGAAAAATATGTAAAGTTATGTTTATCTATATTGAATAACCAGTGAAAATAATTAGGCATATGTATGTACAGAAAGTTCAAGCTATAATGAAAGACATATATTCCTACATCTATGGAAGTACAGAGACTTGAAAATGTAAAATTTATTTAGACTAAAGGGTATTGACAACTGGAAGGTGATGATTGTACTTTTTCTTTTTTTTTTTTACTACGACACTGCAAAAGCAATTTGACAGCCACCACCATAAGAATGTAATGATGTTTACCGCAATCCTGACCTAAAATGGAAATTAAAACTGGCAGACCTGCATCATAGGGCCTGGGAAAACGCATTAGCATGAGCAGCTGTTGGTCTACTATTCCCCGCTCCAGTCAGTACCCCAGTACAGCTGTCCAAAAACACATTTGAAACCAGTTAAATTATTTACTGGAGGTTGCTCTATGTAGATTTCAGAGGTATTTTACAGGTATAAAGGTATTATACACAGTCATGCCTAGAACCCTGTGATATAGCCAGCGCCACTGTATATTTGGGCCTGTCCGTCAGCAAATTATGTACTCATAAACAAGATAAAATAAATGAATTGTTCTTGGAGCACGTACACCAAGGCGACTAGGACCGTTTTTTAGCGGAACTACAGGTCTGCGAGATCCGTTTCCTCCGGGATCCTGGGTACCCACACACAGTTATGAAATTGCTGGCGAACTAAATGGTTTCTTTCTTCGTGGACGCTGAAGGTGGAAAAAGTATCGCCCCCTTTTCCAAGAGATCAGAAGGGGCACTTCAGTGTCGTGAGTCCGGCATCACAGATTTGGGTATACAGGGGGGCCGCAGCGAAGACCCGCCTTCACCACATGATGAGGACATGGTTTTCTTTTTCTTTATTTCCTCTCTTCCTTGCTGAAAAGGAGGAAGATATGTGAATGCGTTTCTTTAAACAGGCGAACGTTTATCATCATCATCATCATCATCATCATGGTCCAAAAGAAATGCGTCTATTTTTATTTTGAAAACTGGCCGATTTCGAAGGGCAGTTCACGATTAAGACACTCTATGATCGCTTTTGATAACAGTGTCGGGTATTTCCTGAGTGATTTCTGTCGATTCTTTTCGAGATGTAGCTGTTAAACTACCAATTTAAGGACTGGACTGTTTGAAATATATATGCATCTTAGTTAGCTTGGTAGTTCTCATTGGGACAATGCAGGATATGACTTTTCCGCGAACCTGGGGATAAAGCGTGTGGTCCCGGCTCATGCGAAAGTTGCTTGTCTTACTTCAGACGTGTTAAATCGAGGTAAATGCATCAAGCCAGTGTTAGGCACTGCTGATTTAGTTTGAGGGCAGTTACATTGCGAGTGCAGTTGCTCTTTTTCGGAAATCGTTGTTTAACGCTGTTCTGTAGAAATTAGCGCACTGTTAGAAGTCATTAATCCTACCGGTAACGTGGAAACTGCTTGTACATAATTAACAGTATAACCGCATTATAGTTTATTATTATTATTATGCATGTATTAGGATATATGTTTATACATGCACAATTCATGCATGCTTGAACTGAAATCTGAATCTCTATGTAACTGTCTCTTGAAGAAAAAAAGTACCAGCATCCGTGCCAAATACCCACATGCATCTAGAAAAATGATACCTACTGATCTGACAGCAGCAATGATACTGGGCCTTATAAGTAGTGCTTAGTTTACAGCAGCTCCTGTCACAAGTTCTCATCTGATTTTTTTTTTGACCCACCCAGGAACGGCTTCCCCGTGTTTTCCACTAAACGCAGCGGTTACTCGGTGCCATGCGCGTCTACTCCCTGCTTGCCGTTTTCCGGCCGGCGTTTCCCCTCATTCTAGGGCTTTCACTGGGGTGCAGCCTCAGTCTGCTTATGGTATCCTGGAACCAGGAGGAGCCCGAGGAACCTTGTAACAGTGAGCTGGCTAATGGTGGGCGCTTGCCAGGGAGACTGAAAAGTGACCCCCAGAGCAATCTCAGAGACTTGGCTAATGAGGATTTCCAGCCTCGCATCATTCCATACCAGAGGGACCCTAGCAAGCCACATAGGAAAGTGCTTAGGTGAGTGTGAGGGTGGAGCTTTTCAAGTAAACTCATCAATATTTAATATCATCTGGTTTTATTACATCTGATACGCTATATTATTCATCCTTTTCCCAGCCTAGGTGGTGGTGGTGGTGGGGGTCCTTTAAATAGTATTATATATTGACTTTTTACACTGAAGACTGTTAGCAGTTACTGTAAACCAGCGTTTCTCGACCCAGTTCTTGGGGACCGCGTCCATTTTTGCTCCCAGTGCAGCTTTTCCTTCAGTGTTCTACATTTTTTGGTTTGTTCTTGATTGTTTGATTTAGATTTACTGGGAGCTGGGAGGGAGCAAAAATGTGGACTGGCTCGCGGTCCCCAAGAACTGGGTTGAGAAACGCTACTGTAAGATCAATAGATGCTTTATTAATCCTGAAGGAAATTGAGGCATTTTATGCATCCAGTGGCTTGAAAAGTAATGTGGTAGAGACAGTAAGACACATGGTAACAGGATAAAATACAAGGATTGCAGATGTAGAGGGTGAAGGAGCTGTACAGGTAAAGGTGACTATTTGCACAGATAATAATAGCTCTCATCATACATTATCTATATGATAGAATAAATAAATAATAGGAATATGTAATTGGAAAAATATAGTATGTATGAAATACATAACCTGTATACTTCAACTTAAAACATCATATAAAACTCTAAGAAGTCCACTTTGCCCTTCTGCCTCTGTGACATGTTGTATATATGACCTGGGGCACAAAGGACTTCCTCAGTCTGGCAAATCATTGTGAAGAGAAGAAAGAAAGTGTGGAGTTGACAGGGAGCTGGGCTTCTGCGTGAGGCTGCTTCGGATGCTAAGTGTCCGACGTGGCTGAAGCTCTCAGTGACTGATCGCTGTGCTTCCCCGTGTAGATGTGCTGCAGTGAAACCCGATCGTGCCCTCGCTTCTCCCTTAACTTCACTCTCGGTCTCATGTTCGCTTTTGGTGTATCGTTACTCTGTTGGCGCCGGTCAGTCCCAGCTGGCCTCTTAAATGTTTCACAGAGTTTTTCCCCCAAGATATTTCTGACAATCCATGTATTTCTCTATTGCTAATATCCAGTTCAAATTTTTTTCAATAATCAACCATTTATACTTGAATCCTTTTTCAAGGTTAACCTTTATATAGATAGTATATTATGAATCTTAAAAATAGATCAGTGCCACTAATTGATATACATATTGAACATTTTTTGCATCATAATGTTTATTTCTTATACAAATAAAATGCCAGTTATTCATATTGATCATTGTGTATGTAGATTTTATCTCTTATTTGTTTGTTGTGTCAACTTGTAGCATTTTGTAATGTTCGCTTGGAAAAAAATTTGATGTATGCTATGACATAGAGGATATTCCTTTGCAGTTTCATTATAACACAATACAGTGCTCGAGGCTCACTGAAGTAATCAGTGTTGAGCTAGAGGCATGTGCCAGGAAATGCAGAAATGCTGTTCACAGAACTTCCTTGTTGGGTTTTGCAATTTTCGAAACATTGTGGTTCTGTTGACTGAGCCTCAGTTGGCCTCTGCTGCTGTTGACATCTTTGTACTTGTTGCACACCGTTTTATCCAAACCTTAATGCTGGAGGAGGACCAGCACAGCAGTGTCATTTTTTGAACTTGGTAAAGTGGACGTCTCTGTCCTGCATTAGCCAGACTTATAATTTCGCTGCTACTTGGCTGACAATAAGATAAAAACAGAAATTTGTTTTCCACTGGAAGTGTGATGAAATTGCTAAACTATTGCTAAAATTTCAGTGCCGTTTTCTGCAATGTGACAAGGCGCAAGCATTTTTATTGGCCATACACATGTATAGTTTCCTGTGTGGTTCTGCGTCAACATGTTGTTTTTATGGAATTAATAGCTGTATCTTCTCTCCCGTTCAGGACACGTTACATTCACACAGAGCTGGGAATCCGAGAGCGCCTCCTGGTGGGAGTGTTGACTTCCCGCGCCACCCTCAATACGCTGGCGGTGGCCGTGAATCGTACTGTGGCCCATCACACTCACCGCACCTTTTTCTTCACTGGCTTGCGCAGTGCCAAGCTACCGCATGGCATGACTGTGGTTGCCCACGGCGACGACCGGCCGGTCTGGCTCATGTATGAGACGGTTCGGCACCTGCACCAGCACTATGGTACTGACTACGACTGGTTCTACCTGGCGCAGGACGACACGTACACGCATGCCGAACGGCTGGCAGAGTTGGTGGGCCACCTGAGCGCCGGCCAGGACCTCTATATGGGGCGGCCGGAGGAGTTCATCGGCGGAGAGGAGCGGGCGCGTTACTGCCACGGCGGCTACGGCTACCTGCTCTCCCGCAGCCTGCTGGCCCGCCTGCAGCCCCACCTGGACACCTGCCGCAATGACATCCTGAGCGTCAGGCCTGACGAGTGGCTTGGCCGCTGCATCATTGACTACTTGGGTCTGAACTGTGTGGAAGAGCACCAGGTAATGGATATTAAAATGTCTCAACCTGAGGATTATTTGCTGTTTGTGTCTGTGTGGCTCCTTATGCTTACTGGGGGATGAAACCTTATTGGCATTAAAAAAAAACTGACTGAATTTTGAATTTTGTTTTAGGTTTTAGGAATTTTGTAGGTCTGTAGGTTTGCCTGAGAGAGGGAAGCCTGGGATTCTGTTCTTCATTATTCAAAATACAATTTATTTTTCCAGAAATTGTTGGATGGACATCTAAACCAGATTGCCATCTGAGTTTATTCACATTTTGTTTTTATACTTTGCATGAAATGACGCTTGCAGTCGCCTCCTTGTTCTCAGTCAGATAAGTCATATATTTTGTATTCATCTCCACATCAGCAGAGCAGTTGTGTGTAGTGTCTGTTAAAGGGACGCGGCCCTGTCTGAATGTGGTATATAAAATGGGTTGCCATTGCTGAACTCGGTGGGGTTGGAACTGACCTTTTACCCTTCCGGCTTCATCTGGACTGACGACCCTTAGAAGTGTCTGTGCGTCTTCGTACGTCCATGATTCCCCTTTATAGTCTCACCACTGTGACCTGCTATCGGCCTTTCCCTATGACGGTATCCCACACGTTGTGCGAGAACACCGTGACCCACATCATGCTGTCCTTGTGTCCCACCAGGAGATGCGTTACCGCTACTTCGAGCTGGGGAAGAACGCGGACCCGGAGCGTGAAGACAGCCTGCAGTTTAAGAACGCCTTTACGGTCCACCCTGTCTCAGAGCCAGACCTCATGTACCGCCTGCACAAGCATTTCAGTCAGATCGAGTTGGACCAGACATACTTGCAGATTCAGCAGCTACAGGTCAGTGCTGTTTACATATTTGCATCTTTCCTTTTACGTTGCTGCCTAAAACGAGTGTCTGCTCATCGTGATATTCCCTTTGGCACCTGTATCAACCTGACTTTGCGTTCCAGCATCTAAATCACCACATGCCATCGCTGCTGTCTTCCAGTCACTCACACTTTTCCATCTGTAAATTTAGCAAGTCCAGATCTACTTTTGCAGACAAGCTTTGGAGATTCTCTGCTTAGATGAGAAATCTGCAGTGCGACTGGTTTGGAGGTGTCTGCTCATGGTATCCACTAAGGAGGCACAGTGCTCAGTCAGTGAGTTCACAGGCAAATACCGGTGTCACTGAAACTTTCAGACGTTCTTTAGTTAATCTTCAAGATTAAGCAATTACCTGTTGTCCCTCGATGAGGAAATTTTGACCTATACCAATATATTTTAGTGTGATGGTATCTGTACAATAACTGGCTCCATTTGTGCTGCCAGTGAAACTTGCTGAGGTTGCCGGCGCTGATTAACATAAGGACATTAGCGATAGTTTTAGAGAACACTGTCAAGTTTGTCTTTTTTTTTATTCAGCATCCATTAAAAATTTCCATTTTCTCTCATTATACTGTTTAGTTTTAATAAGGGATAACATTTCTGGAAAGTCAAAACGTTGTCTTATGAAATGTAATGTTCATTTTGGTTTAAAACAGTGATGTGAACTAATCAGCACTTCCGCACTGTGTTCTGTGTTTTGGAGAAAGTTTCTAAATTGGTAACTGGCAATAAAGTAACTGTTAATGAGAGAGCACAGACGGCGGTTTTTCTTAGGTAAACTGGATCTTAATCGTAGCACAGTTGACCCCCTTGAGGCTTCAGCTGTATCCGACTCAGGGAATGCACCCCGAGATTCCTCATTCCCCAGCATCTCATCCCTAATGTCTGTTCTCCTTGGTCAGGTCCAGATCAGAAACTTAAGTGAGCTGACGCCAGAAGGTAAAGCCGGAGCCAGCTGGCCAATTGGCATCAATCCGCCGTTCCAGCCTAAGACGCGCTTTGAAGTCATCAGCTGGGAGTACTTCACGGAGGAGCACATTTACTCTTGTACTAACGGCGCCCCCAAGTGTAAGCTGCGAGGCGCGGATAAGGCCGACATCAGTGTCGTGCTGGAGACTGCGGTGGAGCGCCTGAACGAGCGCTACCAGCCCCAGCTTCGCTTCCGCATGCACCGGCTCCTGAACGGCTACCGCCGCTTCGACCCCACACGCGGCATGGAGTATACCCTGGACCTGGTCCTGGAAGCTTTCACCCAGAAAGGCCACAGCCAGGTCATTGCCAAGCGTGTGGGCCTTCTCCGTCCCCTCAGCTCCATAGAGATCATCCCCATGCCTTATGTTACAGAAGCTACTCGGGTTCAAGTCATCCTGCCCATCACCGCTAATAACCAGGATTATGTGGGGAACTTCCTGGACACGTACGCGATGAATGCCTTGGACACGCACGACAATGTCCTCCTTACCTTCCTCCTCATCTACGACCCGTTTGATGCTCAGAGGGTCAACGAGGAAGATGTCTTTGCTGGGGTCAAGTCAATGATCGGAGAGGTTGAAAAGCGGTACAGCGACGTGAAGATCCCATGGATCAGTGTGAAAACGGAGGTGCCCTCTCAGGTCAAGCTCATGGACATCATTTCCAAGAAACACCCAGTGGACACTCTGTTTTTCATGGCGAATGTCTGGACCGAGGTGAACGGTGACTTCCTCAACCGTTGCCGTATGAATGCTATAAATAACTGGCAGGTCTTCTTCCCCATTCACTTCCAGGAGTACAGCCCAGCCATCACGTATCGTGAGCAGCAGCCCTCCGCTGGAGGCTCCCCCTTCAGCTCTGACCCTTTGCGTAACGGCCACTTCGACCGGCATGTCTTTGACGAATCCTGCTTCTACAATGTAGACTACATGGCTGCTCGCACCAAGATGACCACCGACGTCCTGGACAACGACGAGCTCCTGGAAAGCACGGACGTCTATGATATCTTCATCCGCTACTCTGGCCTCCACGTGTTCCGGGCCGTGGAGCCGGCATTAGTGCAGAAGCACGTGCGCCGGCCCTGCAATCCTCGCTTCAGTGAAGACATCTACCAGCGCTGCATACTGAGCAACCTAGAGGGACTGGCGTCTCGCTCGCACCTGGCTATGGCTCTCTTTGAGCAAGAGCAAGCTAACAGCACCTAGCTGCTGTGACGCCGGACACACGGACCCTTTTTATACTGCCCTGGCTGCGGTTCTCTTGGACAGATTAGGCTAGCAGCAATTGGCCTATGCATTGGCCAGGTGTTACTGCTCTAGTAGACCTCAGGAGGCTTTTACCCCATCATATTTCACATCATGTTTCATATCTAAATATGATTGAGGGAATTCCCATGAGGAAATCACCGAAAAACTTTGACCTAGATTAACTGTCTAGCTTCAGTCTCTCTAAACATCAGTATAGGAAGAAAAATGACATACTTATTTTGCAAGTGTCTCTTTTTTTGAAAGGCATTGCTTTACATGCTAATTTGATTGTTTCCGATGTGCACTTCTTCCATGCCTTGCATCTATATGGC
>JAODKE010000001.1:27970313-27988772 GCA_026779605.1 Mormyrus hasselquistii | reverse complement strand
TCACAGTCCATTACAGGGCACAAGGCAGGGGGCACCTAGGATGGTATGCCAGTCCATTACAGGGCACAAGGCAGGGGGCACCTAGGATGGGATCACAGTCCATTACAGGGCACAGGACAGGGGGCACCTAGGATGGGATCACAGTCCATTGCAGGGCACAAGGCAGGGGGCACCTAGGATGGGATCACAGTCCATTACAGGGCACAAGGCAGGGGGCACCTAGGATGGTATGCCAGTCCATTACAGGGCACAAGGCAGGGGACACCCAGGACAGGATGCCAGTCCATTAAAGAGCATACTCACACTATGGCCAAGTGCAAGATGAAAACTCACTCAACTGCATGTTTTTTTGGACTGAAAAACGAAGTAGCTGTTAATAAATTTGTACTAACACAGCATGAATAAGTCCCATACAACCAGAGTAAAGGAGGGATTCAAACCCTGACCCTACAGCTTTGAGGACATGTCAACTTTATTTTAGTACAAAATAATGAAATATGACAAATATTACTCAAACAACATAAAAATTGTTTAGGTAGCCAGATTATTCAAAACAGTGCTGCTTTGCAATAAAAATCAAATATATATTTCAAACTACAAACTATTGTCCAAAGAAATATTAAGCTGTAAAGAACTTTAGCTAATGAACAGAGAAAATCAGTTTGTAGTCACTGTTTTTCCGATGCCATACTGTTTCCAGAACATTCTAATTCTGCCTTAAAATACACATTCAGTCAGTCAACTATAATCCCTGTGTTTCTTTTTAATCACACAACTGGACAAGGTCCACATCAGACGAAGGTGCTTATATATATATCAAGCCAACCTTCCAAAAACCCTAAAGGTACCTGGACGTTGAAGAATCTGCTTTAATCGAGGCTGTATTTACATGTTAAACAGCACTAATCTCTGAGTTCTTTCTTCCCAAACTTACAGATGATATCACAGAGGCAAACGCCAAAATGCTCAGCCCTGAACACCTTTCAGCGATGCCCTGGGTTGGTGAAAATGAGGGAATGGTGTTTTTTTCTCTCCACCCAAAACCGAAAGCCTTGTACAACAGAACACCAACCTCTCTAAGGTCCTACACCGCATCCCCACAGAGCTATGGATAAGATCTACCCACTGTAACCAGCAGTGTTTTCATAAAGACCACACAGAATGCACCCAGCCATTCCTTCTAACTGTATAGCCCCTGATCCATTAATATACAGTCTTTCAATATGGCAAAATCCAGGACCAGAGCCCTGACACTAAAATTATCCTTATTTTTAAAAGTTAAGCAGAGAGAGAAACCTGGTCTCCTGGTGCTTTTGCTGCGATCAGTTTATATGTCAGCAGTAATTATACTGTGTAATCTTCTTAGGCAAAGAGCCCATCATGCATTGTGGTACGGCAACCTGTTTATCGGCTGCTGCACTCCTGATCACTTGCGCTGTATTTAGGGCAAGATGACAGTACAGGTACCTCCCCGTGATTTAGGAAACAGAAAAACAGATGGACCCTGTGTGTGTGTCTCTATGTGTGCGCGCCTGTGTGTCTCTGTGTGTTTGCAAGGGGAGCTGATTGCAACTCATCAAGTGTCTAGCCGGGGTTAATAAGACTCTTTGTCTAGAGCGCTGTGTAAAACGGCAAAAAGGGCTGTGCAGGGGGCAACTAGGGGTTAAGAGTGAAAGAGGTGGGTGATGCGAGTATTTTAATATTTCCATTTGTAGAGAAAATACCGCAGACATTAGAAAACAACCAAATTTTCCCGTTATTAATGTTTTTCAGTTCTTAGAATGAATTATTTTTCTGCAAAACAAATAAAAGCATATATCTGGTGCATATTCTAGTGTGCATTGAAATATTTAATATTGCATATCGTCCCAATTCTCTGACCGCAGCTTCAACAGACGGACAAAGTAGATGGAAGCGAAAAAGTCCCCGGCGATGCCAGAGTGGGCTGGGCCGAGCGGCACTCACTCTTTATGGTGGGCTAGAAAATAATTTGCATCGCAGAGGCGACTGTTATATAAACGGGGATGATGAGTCGTAAGGCTGTGCAATGCGATGTCGGCGCCAACTCCTTACCTTTCTTTCCATGGCTGCAATGCAGGCTGCTGTCTCCGGGATGTTTGCAGCGATCACAGTGGCAATGGCTGTCTCTGTCCGGGGCCCTAGTTCTGAACTTCCTCCCAGCTCCAAACACCCCCCTTTGGGTGTGAGTTGCGCTGTTAGACAGATAGAGTAACGGCTCGGAAAGGGGCAGAGTGCGGAGGATGGAGCCGGGCTGGCGGGCAGGCGGGCGCTGGAGCTCAGTGCGGCTGTGACAGTGGCGCAGGCGCGGGTTGCAGAAAGGCACGGTCAAAAGCAAGAGGGTTAAAGAGGGAGCGTCGTCAAATTACCCCCCGGACAGCGGGCGCCATGCACCGGGAGCGCTGACAAGTGAAGCGATTGTCGAGGGGGGGAACCTTTGGCACGGTTAATATATCGCAAATTATACGAGGCCGAGTGAAAAGATCTCTTTAGCGCCTCTCTCTGAGAAAGTAGTGAAGAACACTTAGGGCGTGTGTACAAAGTACCGTAAAGGAAAAAATATATATGCAAAATGCTGCCCTTCGGAACCTGTACATACTGAAAATTGACCTACTGCGTCTTCCTTTTTGACTCATTTGTACATGTTGCCCATTTCAAACAACGGAGCATACTTAAATGAAGTAGAATATAGAATAAAAAATATATACGTATTATTCACATGACCCTCACCAGGATAAGGAAAAAAATGAAAAAAGTGGATGAAAGATGGATGGATGGATAGCATGGCATTAAAAAAAAATAGAACCTGCCATGTGAAATTGTAAGTTCCTGGTGGATGCCCAACTCTACTCTTGCAACCTTATTAGTTTCATTTTAAACTTTATAAATCTGTCTGAAGATTTCCAATCTGCCAGATGACACAATTTCCTGGAAAAAATATATATAAATAATCAGTTTGTCTATAAAGAAAAAGTCCTCAAATGGAAATACCAGTACAATGCATTGTTGCCTAGCAGAATGCCAGGTGTAGTATCCAGTCATGATGACAGGTCCAGCTGTCATTTGAATTAATTTGAATTCAGGTGTTAAGTTGTATTGGTTTCAGATGAAATTTACCATAAAAAATTATTATTTTAAATGTGTACTCTCATAAACATTCCTTCATTTTCCAACCCGCTTGATCCTATTGGGTCCAGAGCCTGTCCCAGAAGCAATGGGCACAAGGCAGGGAATAATGCCAGGTCATTGCAGGGCACAGTCACACCTACGGGCAATTTATTAACACCAATTAGGCCTCAGCATGTCTTTGGACTGTGGGGGGAAACCAGAACACCCCGATGGGGAAACCCCACGACGACACATGTACGCCACAGTTCGGGGGACTCGAACACAGGTCCCAGCGGTGTGAGGCAAGAGCACTAACCACTGCACCACCATGTCACCCCACCGCCACAGACGTCTGCGAAACACAAAAGAGTCAGAAAGAGAAACACAAAAGCGTCATAAAAGCTTCATCGTGAATCTTCTCCTCAGATGCAACTTTTGATGATTCCCCCCCCCACCCCCCCGATACTGATTCGCTCTTCATGTCGAGTCCCCGGTTTGCAACCTGCTCCAGCCTCAGATTTAACAGGTACCTTTAATAGACTCATAAAAGTGACCATGTGACATTCCACAGAATCATTACAAGAGTCATATTTTCAAAACAGTAAAAATGGAGCCTGAGTGAACATATAAAACATACCTGGCCTGAGCACTGATGCACTAAACTGTTTCACTTTGGTATTATCTGGTATCTTCATTTCAGCAGGAAAAATAAAAGCTTGTGGGTCTCATTGTATGACTACCTCACATATAAACTGAGTTACTTTACTGCCTACCTGCTCTATAACTCAAATTATTGGCGGCTTCCTCCCCCAGGCCGCTTTTCTTCTTGCCCTATCCCCCGCATCTGTCGTTTGTCCTTCAAACACACCTTTGTTTTCTCTTTTTCTCTTTTGCCCTGATCTCACAGTTATCTGCACTGTGGTCACTTTACTGTACAATCTTTTCAAGCAGATGGATTAATCTATTGACTTCAATCATTCTTCACTGGTATCTTCAAAAGACCCCCGTCACATCTGAAGATGTCTGGGTGATGCAGAGTGGTTCATTACACCAGCTGCCCCGCTCCTGTAAAAGAGAGGTGGCTTCCTGAACATTGTTCTTCATGTCAGCCTGTATTCTGTCTCAAATTTTGACTCTTGTACTCTTTAAATTTTCTTTTACCTCCTCATCTCTCTTTTACAAAACCAAATATTATTACTTACTTACCGGACGGTGCTATTTGCCTTGCACTGATGAGACTTCTAAGCACTTATGTAAGTCACTCTGGCTTAGGGTGCCTGCCAAATGCAGTAAATGTTAATGTAAATACCTTATATTTCAACCTGGTACTAAGACAAATTTTGTTAAGACTTCTAGAAACTGAAAGCACATATTCTCTAACTGTAGTACATACTATTAGTAATATCGATTGTAATGTTGTCTTTCATTGTTTGTAGCAACCTGATTCTGTGCCACTGATGGCAGGTCCACTGATGCTGGAGATGAATGACAGTGCAGGAACTTCATGCAGGATTTGGTCACATGGTGCAGTGAAAATTGGCTGCACCTTAATATCAGTGAGACAAAGGGTAGTGCGGGTGGACTTGCGATGCCAAGGTGCCTATATGAACGTTCACTGCCCAGGGAGCGCAAGGGCAGCAAGCGTGTTCATCAGAGCCACATCAGATTGCCCTGGGCGGAGCTGTCAGATGCCACCCTACTATTTTCTGCCATTGTGTAGTTGCTGCCTGGGGGATGGTAACTGTGAAAGTTGACGGATTAAAATTTGCTTACAAAAGGATAGTTTGAGGCCCCATTTTAACAGAGGTCCCTGGGCTTCAGGCCAAGTTAACCCGTGCGTTACCGGGCTGCTGGTGTTCATACACACAACTAAGTTTCAAAATGGACTGGACAAACTGTATGGATGCTCTATACAAGAATGGCCAGAGGAGGCTATTCGTCTTAAAAATAACGTCAATGTCAATATTTTAAATCTCTTTAAATCCATTTGTTGATTTTTTTTTAAATTGAGCAGTTTTAAACATTAAACCTGTTTTGAGCTGAAAATGTACACCATTTCAAAGATTTGTTTGATGTGGCTAATCTTCTCAGCGAAAGATAACGTAATTTGAATGTAACTCTTTTCTCCAGAGATCACATAGACTAGGAGCATGGTTTGAAGTCTGTCTTTTTTCTTCATATATTTAAAGGCAAATGCAAGAACTTTCCTTCATATCCAAAGGACATTCTAATTCACACAAAACAGCAACTTTGATAGTTTCAGAAGAAAAGGGATTTTGTTATTTTGAAACATTTATGTGCCCTGTGCTGCCAAAGAATTTATATTCTTTGCAAAGAGTCTTCCTGCGAATTTATGAACGCTGAAGATTGGTCACAGCTGAATTGCCAACCCACAAGAATCCATTACATCAGTTAAAATGTAAATGATCTAAGTCTGGTATTTGACAAATATTTCTTAGAATAGTATAGTTGCATGTGTGAGCAGTAAGCATTGTCTGTTATGCTTTGGTCAGCTGGCTGGTGTGAGGTTTTCAATTCGAAACTAGCCTGCACCCACATTTACATGTAGGCCTACATAACAGTTTTATTACCTTGTAAATAGTCTGTAGGGTTTGCAAACTAGCCCAACACTTTTCATGTAACCAATTTTAGGTTTAGAATGGAATAATATAGATTTGCTGTAAGAATTCTTGTGTGAGCGTAAGAGTCTGAAAGCATGAGTGTCACGCCAGATATGCGAGAGTAGGCATCCCTGGCTTTCCTGTATCGTCAAAATGTAAAAATTGTCAGAAAATTAATAGATATTTTGAGAATATTTTCAAGATAAAATGGTGGGTGTGGTGCAATCAAAAATGTAGATTTTGATTTTTATTTGGGGGTTTTAAAGAAATAAGGTTGAAAAAATATTTAAAATATTGTCAGAGTTTGAGACGTCATTACTTCAAAAAACAAAGTCGACAACAAAGAAAGCTCTGAAATAAAAAGATTTATTTTCACAGGACATAAAATAAAGGCATTCAGCACTGAGAACAGAGAAGGCTAAATGTAAGATAAAAGAAAAACCTATTGCAGGGAAACTTCTGGAAAAGCAGTTAGGTTCCAAGGACATCTCCGAAACGATGGTGAGTGCGATTGGTTTAAATATAGTGCTCATTTTTCAGCCTCCTGACCAGCTGCCTTACTGAGAAACCACTCTCTCACATTTTTGGAGTCTGAGATATTGAAAATATCTGCTTGTGTAAAGGAATATGGTAAAGACATTCACCCAGAAAATCAGGACACAGTACTACACCTATGCAATAAATGCAGGAGGTTGCTAAGGGAGAGGAAGTCACTCACGAAGCCAACCAGTGATTTTAATAGGTGGTCGTGTCATTGTGAAGGGGGTTTGAGCATATTACACTGTCCCAGGCTAAAGAGTGTGTCCTGAATTGCCTGTCAGTGCTTTAAGGCAGGTGTTTCTCATCAGAGACCCCAGGACAGTTCATGTTATTGCTTCCCTCACCTCTCTGACAGACATTTCACATTTTTGCTCCCTCAAAAATGCAGACTGTCTGGGGATCCCTGAGGACCGATTTGGGAAACATTTCCCTTTAAGACCCATCAGCCGACCTGCCTCTGAATTCTCCATCCTGACAGGACCAACAAGCTTGAGTAGGAAAAGCAAAACTCAAGCCAGGAAACCTTGGCCTGAACAAGCTGCAATATATTCATTGCAGGTGTGGGTGATTATGCATTAAAATCAACTTGAGTTGGGTCAGGAAGATGATCACACGCATCAGTTTGCTAGTGACCCGTTTCAGCTGGCACACTAGTTTCAAAAAGAGGGACGTAATTTCATTTCGATTGTCACACGAGGCTTGTAACTAGTCAGATTTTGAATTGGATGATGCTTGTCATATTGATTCCTTAGCCTTCCCCTTTAAGTGCAAAAACAAACCATTTAAAATATTTAAAATTAAAACAAGTTACATGAAAAGATACAAATTGTGTATGTGCTGTGTAAAATTTAATGAGCACATATTAAAATACATGGATGGCCGCAGTATGTATGTATGTGTGTGTGTGTGTACAGTATATATATATATTTGCCCTGCGTTATGGCTCTCGTCTGCTTGTCTGCTCGCCCTGCCGACAGGTCATCATATATAGGGGAAAGCGGGGTTGGTTGTCTCACCGGTAGGTTGTCACAGTCATCATATCTCAGCCACTAAAGGGCGCTGATGAAAACCGTCGACACAGAAATGTTTATAATTAGTGTCAGAGGTCACCTACATTGACAGTGGAGGCGAGAGCAGCATAACCTTGGGGTGAGACAACTTTATCTGTTTTTCATACGCAAAAGTAAATTTTGAGGCATCTCGTGTTTTCCTTCTAACTCATTACCCTATGGGTTGACAATAAAATAATTATTAACATTTTAAAGTATAAGGAGAGAGCTACAATTTAGTTAAGTTTTTTCTTAGCTAGGCTAACACATGTGGGGACTGGCCTCCAAAAGAGCTTAAAAACATCAGGTTGGGTAGGTTGTCACATTTTTTTCGGGGTTGGTTGTCTCACTGTTGGTATTTGGGTCAATGACATATAAGGATTTTCAATGGACCAATTTTAAAATATAAAACACAATTGCAAATACAAAAAAGACTATTTATTGCAGTTGTTCGACGACTAAGAACGTCGTTTCTATAGATTTCATAGTGCTAGTAGTAGTTTTCATAGCCTGTGGTGTTTTACATTTATGCATTTTACATTTACATTTTTGAATCTAAAGAGTCTAAAAAGGAACCAATGAAACTTATTTGATGTTTTTATACACATGAGATGTTTGGTTTGATATTTCATTGAAAAGAATTTTTTTGAAACTTTTTTCAAAATGTCTCCATTTTTCATTTTTCCCATTAGAATAACACAGGGACGACGAGCCCCATAGGGTGTGACAACCTACCCCGCTATGGGGCTGGTTGTCACATCTGCACAAGGTGCCTTTGACAGCCCATATCTTTTGAAGAGAATGGATTCTACCAGAGCAAGGACTATCCATTTGTACCTGACACATTAAGCATTAATTGTGTACAGAAAGGGAATTCTTACCATACACTGTTTTGGAAGAAATAAAATTTAAGTAAAAAGTGTGACAACCATCCCCGTCTCCCCCTATTTATATATATATATTAGTTTACTAATATATATATTAGTTTTACTAAAATATTAGTAAAAAAAACCCCAACTATTTATATGATAGGGAATATAATCATACATAAAACTGCAAAATAGTAATAATAATAATAACCATCATAGAAATCTAAATATGTCAGGCAGTATCAGAGGACAGGTGATTAAATTTATAAAATCAACACCAAAACATTGAGTAATTTTGTATTTCTACAAAATCAGACCTCAGTGGTTTAATATTTTTTACACCAGTAGCAAATGTAGACATCTGTAGCTGAAGGGAGAACGTTTCCATTACATATATATTGTTTACTATATCAACCCAATCGTTCTTTGCTGGAAAATGAGGGTGGAGCCACTTTATTGTTGAGGTCCTTTTGCTTGCAGACAGTAGAATTACCTAGCAGATATGTTTTTTTTTTCACTCAGATTCACATCTATTTTGCCAAGATACAAAAAATCAAATGTAAATGGTAAATTCCTTTCAAATATTTCCTTCAACGTGTCAAGTATCCCTGTTCAGAATTGTCTGATTTGAGGACAATCCCAAAATATATGCCAGTGGGTACTTTCTAAATTTTCACATGCTCTCCAATTATTGGTGTTTCCTCCTGACTGGTGCACTTTCTCTGCTGGAGCAACAAAAAAAAAGAACATAATGTTCTTCCAACAGGATTCTGTCCATGCCTGTGAATTCCTGCCAGTATTATTGGTAAAATTTGCAAATTTTAAACCATCCATCCCTTGCAATTTTACAGTTACTTTGCAATTTATTCCTTATATACATAGTGTGTGTGTCTTGGTTTCCATAAGTCGCTTGTACAGTATAGCCTAGGAATGATGCCTTTAGCCATGGCTGACTCGTATGCCTCCACACATATTTTTATCACTGTGTTTTTAATACTTCTGTAACCCTTTCTATTCTATCATTATTAAAGTAAATGTGAACGTCAAGGTATCTATAAAAATCTTTATCAACCAAATTAATATTTCTTTTAAAACCTGAAAATGTAGTAACTGATCCTCATCCATTGTTGTACAAAGGGCTGTAATTCCTTTTGTAATACAATTTTGGAAATCCTTTACCCAGTCTGTTAGGCTTATATTGTGGGTCATAGGTACATCATCTGAGTATCTTAACCATATCAACCAAATCATATTCTTCCTCCATACCTTTCACTGAAATTTTATCCATAAGTTATTTATTTCATTTTCTAATATTTTATCTAAATTACTATTACCCAGGAGTGCCTGAATAAGGAAACCTCTATATCTTTCCATCTTGCACAGTAATCTGGATAGCATGAATCAACCAGATATGTAATTTTGGACACCCAAAAATAATTTCTGTAAATGGCCACAGCATGTCACATGACGACAGATATTTAAGGTCAGATAATTATTCTGTACACTTTATATATAATATATCAAACTACAAAAGCTACAATGAAATATTTTTTTATTGAAACTTTATTGAAACCTCAAAAAGCTAAATATCCTTTTAACTTGTTTTCTGCTTTTATATCTGCATGATACACGTCTGATCTTGTAAAACCAAATGGAAAATTTGGGTTTTTGGCTTTAATTCCCCCACAGATCCACCTTCCAACAGCCTGGTCTTGGTCAGGCTCATGGGAGGCTGGACCTGAGGTGACACCCTGACTATGGGATGCCAGAATATTTCTATGCGAAAATCCCTAATCCCTACAATGACAACCTTAACCCCTATCCAGCCCTAACTTTAAACATACAGTATGTAATCAAATAAAATACAAGACTTTTTACATTTTTAGCTTTTTGATTGCAGTCACAGATCTTTATACAACGGAGCTTCCCCTTTGTGAGGACAGAAAAGGTGGTCCCCACAATGTCAAAACAGTTATAATAGGTTTTTATCACATTGTGGAGAAATTTGGGCCCCAAAGTGCAATATACACATGACTTTCACACACACACACACACACACACACACACACACACACACACACACACACACACACACACACACAGACTTTAATTCCCAAATATATAATGCAAGTAGAACCTAGTCCATCACCCAGTATCATGTAAAGGGGACGTTTCGCTTTAATGGGACCGGAGCTGTAGCCAGGACATCGAAGGAAAAGGAATATCACCAAGGAAACAGTCCATGGAATAAAAACCTGCTGCCACCTGCAAAATGCAGAATTTAAAAAAGAATTTCACATTTTGGCAGCACAATGACCTGAATCACACAGGCAAATCGACAAGCAATGGATGAAAAAAGAATGAGATCAATTTACTGGAATTGCTCAGTCAGAGTCTGAAGCTCAATCATGTAGAAATGCTGTGGATTTAAAGATGAGCACTAGCGAGTGATTCCTCTTGCAGTCTGACGGAGCTAAACTCTCCTGTGCGGAAAAATGGAAGAAAATTGCCAAACGCGGGTGTGACACGTTTTCAGAGACTTATAATTTTATAATACTATTTTATTTTGTTTATCAATTCCAGACTTTAACACATATATTTCATTAGAGTTGTAAAAAGTTTGATATCCACCACTACTATTACTGATAATTCTACAGTCCGTTATTATGCTTTAATAGTTACCATGTTGATAACTTGCTAGCGCCTTTATATACTATGTGGATGGCATTGTTGGATGAAAGGGTAACATGGAAAAACACCTTTAAAAAGTCTACAAATTATATATATATATATATATATATATATATATATAATATGTGTGTGTGTGTGTGTATATATATATATAACTTAAATTCTTAAAGATATTAATATATATTTTTTGACATTTCATACTGTGCAATACATCTAAACTTTAAATGGCTTTTACATTTTTATTTACTGCCTCTGTTCCTTTACGCTGCTTCAATTCTGATGAAATTCCACAGCAAATACTCGCAACCTTTTTTTAAATAAAGCAGTAAGCGGCTGCGTTCTCAGGAACACGGCATCACAAAGTCATCAAAGCAGTCCTTCATGGAGGCTGTTCAAAACAAATTCAAAGAAGAGCCCCACTGAATTTCTCAGCTGCCAGTTCGCTTCGTGTAGATGCTCATGACAGACGCCCTTGACTAAACAACAGGGAATATTGTGGCTTCCAGCAAATAGCATTAATTTTCCTGTTAGAGTGATGACACAAATAAAAATGTAAGATTGTTATAAAGCAGCACAAAAATCACATAACGATTCACTTCACTTGTATAAAATATTAAATTAGATTAACACTAACAGCATTAGTCGCAGTGTGGCAGGCTGTAATTAACAGAAACCCGGGATGAGGTTACTTCATTGGGAGCACCTTCTGATAGTAAAACTCCCATGGGTAAAGAGCTGGAGGTCTTAGTTAAAACTAGGTGCAAACAGGAGAATTTCAAGCCCAAAGCCAAAATACAGGTGACCCAGTGAAGGATCAGGTCATGGCTGGTGTCTCCATTCCATGACAAGGTGGCCTGGTTTCTCATATACGCCTGGGTATTGTCAGGACCCTTGAGAGCGGCATGTCATCTTTCATTCATACATGGTACATGTCACAGCCGTGTCACCTGGAAGGGTTGTCCTTAAGGACTTCATTAAAACCCATTAATCTCCATATAGACAATGAGCAGCAAGATTTGCTTGAGGCTCCCTCTTGTGGCACCTGCAGCACATGGCTCTTCTGCATGTCAGCATTTTTAGTTTTGGTCTGTTTGGTTTTGTCCCTCCCCCACCCCAAATCCACCGACCATCTGCACTTTAGCTCTCTAGTGAACCTCTTTCCAGAACTTATACAGTATACAACATACTGTATGTGGACATCAGGGGGCCCACAAACCTCAGTCTGTATTGGACACTGCCTGTCCAATACACTGAAGATCCAAGGGCGTTCACCCTGACAGCATGAGTGGGCCGGTCTGATTTGGGGTCCATTTCGTCTGCATTCTATGCCGCCTTACCTCCCGAACATGGCATCTCATTGTGACAGTGATGTCACCTATAAGGCCTCTCGTTGCTGGTTGGTGGATTCTTCAGGGGGATTCATCGGTATCGCTTTGGATCACTCTCAGATAACGCCTCATTGGTCTGCCAGATTTGCCTCCTTTATTTGGTGAACCTACTCAGATCTTTGATAAACTGATCATGCCCTCATTGTCTTCTGAATACTCCCTCCTCAGATTTCTGTTCAGCAGAATCTTCTGCTCTGATACTGCAGTTAAAGCACAAGCTATGAGTTGAATTGCTGTATTCATTGCCATTGGGTACCTGTGTGGTTATCGCATGTCCCGTCTGTCTGTCCATGAGACACCCAGGCACATATATGAGTGAGAGCAAGGTCAGGGCAGGGCAGGGCAGCTTAAACGCACGGGTTTTCCCAGGGTGACACCCTGGAGCCTCTACTGAAAATGGGGCCTCAACTAATGTTTAATTTGTTGTATTTTAAACCTGCCATCCATCCCATATTTTACAGCATCATCCCATATTGAAAAAGAAGATGCTGTGTCCCGTTTTTAAAGTTATAAATCTTAGTATTGGGACCACCGAACCATAACCCACAACATTCTGCACACTGTCAGAGATCCCTTACAGACTAAACTACCTCAGTCATCATCCAGTGCATCTGAATGAGATTCGTTTGGCTCAGATGTTTTTAATACCAGGCTCTCTGTTTGAGAGTCCTATGCATCACAGCAGTCCAAGTCCAGGGCTGCATTTCCCAAAACCTTTGTAGTGCTACAATCATCATAACTTCGGAGAAAGAGAGAGAGAGAGAGATTGAGAGAGAGAGAGAGAGAGAGAGGGAGAGAGAGAGAAAATTTAATACAGTATGTTATCCCTTGGACAGATTAAGCCTCTGGGATAAGCCCCTGATGCCTTACGGTCCAAGCAATGCCCAATGCACTATTCTATTCTCCTCTCAAACAAAATCACAGAACAAGAAAATGAATAGGGCCCCACTGGCTATAGCATCGCTGTAAAACCCATAGGGGCTAGGTACATACTGATTTCCTGTATGTGCACCTGCTTGTGCATCTGAAGCAGGTTAGTGTGCTTCTCAAGTCAAGTGGGCTTTACTGTCATAGCCTCACTACACAGGCATGCAGTAACAGGAAATACTGATCCCCCAAGACCATGGTGTGACACACAGACAGCGAGTGACATGGGTAAGGGCTACACGGGGGGGGGGGGGGGGGAACTGAAAGGGGTATATGGTTAACGTGTATTATGTGTAATACATAACTGGAACAAATAAAGTAACAGCATAACAAATAAAGGAACAGAATATAAGTGTAAAGGAACAGCATATAACAAACACAATATAACACACACACAGGTTTGTAACTGTATCATTGTGGGGACACTCCATTCATTTCTATGTGGGAAAATTCTAATCACAATATGAAGGCCTTAACCCCTACCCAGCCCTAACCTTGCCCATAAGTTACCAAACGAATATAAACATAATCCACAGACACACACAGACACACACACACAGTAGTCTCTAATTCTTCCAGCTTCTATAAGCATTTCTTGGTTTAGTCCTTTCAGTACACCAACTTGTTGTTATCTGTAAAATTAATTTCTGTAACAATACACATGGTTAATAACTGAAAGTCTTCACCCACGGCTGTAAAATATAGACACCAATTCCCATACTTTCCCAGGGTAAAATGCAATCTCAAGTAAAACATTCGAATGCTACAAGAAAGATATCTGAAATTATGGAATCCACATATTTCTGTTTACCATTCTCCAATCTATAATATTTAATTTGCTGTTTTTCTGCTTATTGGTATTAATCATTCACCAGTCTAGAAGAATTATCCAGCATCTTAACAATCAGCACATTTTCACCTAGATCATAGTGTTACACTGCCCCCCATTGGTTAAATCTTAGTGTTACACTGCCCCCCATTGGTTAAATCTTAGTGTTACACTGCCCCCCATTGGTTAAGTAGCATTAGTTCAAGTTACTACCAAGTACAGATATTTTGCACTTATTGAAGCTACTTGCCAGCACTACTTAATGTGACTTTCATTTAACAAATTTTCCTGATACATTTTTTGTCTTGTTTTGCTTTACTTTATATATTTGTTGTACATTTCTACACATTATTCCTATACATTCTATATAATGCAAAAGACAATGTTGTTAAAGGAATCTCTTTTATTAATATCTCATTATGTATATAATGACCAATATTTTTGATGTTTTCATGGTTGCCACTGATAAGTTTCTTTGTTTTTTGTGTGTAGAACATAGCTCATTGGGATTGGAAACTAACAATAGTTTAATTTCATTTACCATAGCTTGTTTGTTATTGAAGTTATATTTGTTATGTAGAATGACTTTGGTACTAAATAAACATCCCAGGTGTGAATGGAATGAAAAACTCCAGCAAAGAACAGCCCTTTATCGGGGTGCTGATGTGTTACTGGAGTGCTGACGTAACATTATTATTATCTGAGGCTAACATCGCTACCTCAGTGATATACTGCTGCCATTCCATAAAACGGAGGTCACATTTTTAAAGATTTATGACATTCAGTGCAAAAGCATTACATTATTCAGTGTATAAGGCCAGAGTCAATATAACGTTGTGTCTGTCTTAATAACACTATTCTTATCCAATAATGGGAATTCTTCAGCAAACTCACCACCAGCAAAAAGGCCATGATGCCGTTGAATACTGCGCTACAGTCTCAAATTGATAATGTACGATACTCTGGCTCTTACACTTGCTGAAACTGGGTTCTTGTTTTTTATAATATATTTGTTTTTTAGCTGCACAGTGGAGGTAAGTGACTTGTGATTGACGATGGAGCTCTTAGCGCAGCAGCGACAACTGCAGGGCGTGTGGAGCATGACCGAGTTCAGCTGAACCTCGCTGTCAGGCAATCCTCATAAACTAACTCACCCGGGCTGCAATCCGTCGCGTTAGAGTCAAAGTCTTTGGTTCAGCACAGACAGAGACTGCATCATCTCCAGAGAATCCTCAAGGCTATTAGCAACCCAACACAACACTATAGCCCCCTTTAGCCAACACATCTATACACAACATCTGTACACACACACACACACACGCAATGTGAACAAAAGTATTGGGACTCGCCTATTAATCATTGAAATCCAGTGTTTCATTCAGACCCACAGCCAAAGGTGTATAAAATCAAGCACCTGGCAAAGCAGTCAGGTTCAAAAACATTTGTGGAAAAGAACGAGTTACTATAAAAAACTCGGTGAATTCAAGCGTGGTATTATTATAGGATGCCAGTTAGTCAGTTTGTAGAATTTCTTCCGTGCTAGATAATCCACAGTCAACTGTAAGTGGTGTTACTGCAAAGTGGAAACATTCAGAAACAACAGAAACTCACCACTTGAAGTAACAGCGTGGATTTGCTGACTGCTGAGGCACATAGTGTGTAAGTTGCCAATGCTCTCTTGACTCAGTAACTGCAGAGATTCAAACTTCCTCTGGCATCAACCCTAGTACAAAAACTGTGTGCTGGGGGCTTCAAGGAATGGGCTTCCATGGCCGAGCAGCTGCATGTAAGCCTCACATCACCAAGTGCAGTGCCAAGTGTCAGATGGAGTGGTGTAAAGCACACTGTCACTGGACTCTGGAGCAGTGGAAACGTGTTCTGTGGAGTGACCAATCATGCTTCTCTGTCTGGCATTCCGATGGATGAGTCTAGGTTTGGGGGACGTCAGGAGAACGTTGCCTGTCTGACTGCATTGTGCCAACAAAGTTTGTTGGAGGAGGGACAATGATATGGGGTTGCTTTTGACCTCAATCCCACTGAACACTTTTGGGATGAGATTGTGAGCCCGACCATCACGTGCAACATCAGTGCCTGAGCTCATGAATGCTCTTCTGGATGAATGGGTGAAAATTCTTAGTGACACACTCCACAATCTTGTGGAAAGCCTTCCAGAAGAGTGGCAGCTGTTACAGCTGCAAAGGGGGGTCCAACTCCATAATGATGCTTATGGATTTAGAATGGGATGTCATAAAAATTCCTGTACTTGTAATGGCCAGGTATCTCATAAGAACATAAAAAAATATTTTTCCATAAATGTTGTGTCTAGTGTATATGTGTGTGTGTGTGTGTGTGTGTGTGTGTATGTGTGGTTGGGGGGGGGTGGTTGCATAGATCATATTTGGGGACCAAAATACCCCCAAAGTGGGGTAAAACCTGAACCTTCCTTACTTTTGTGGACATTCTTCAGGTTGCTGTTTTAATAACCACAATTTTACCAAAATCTGTGACTGCAGTCAAAAAAGTATAAACGCTACAAGTCTTGTATTTTTTTTCGGGACCCCACAAAGACCTGTGAATGCAATTAAAAAGGTACAAATGTCAAAAGTCTTGTATTTTATTTGGTTACTTGTGGTTAAGGTCAGGGCTGGGTAGAGGTTAAGGTTGTCAGTAATTACAAACCTGTGTGACTGTGTGTGTGTTTATGACTATGCAGGATGTAAACTTACAATTATCATACAGCAAATTTATTCTGTGGGATATTCTAGAATTAAACCTTATTGATTCCCTACCATGGCAAAAAGTAATTTTCACATATGACATATCTCTTACCTCCATATGAAGTGTATGAGCATGATCAGATTGCAACAAACACATCAGAAACCATTAGGGTCAAGGTCCTTGCTCAAGGACGCAATGATAAATTGTTTTGCTCACCATGGGATTTGAACTGGCAACCTTCTGATCACAGGCCCTAATCCACTACTTGCTTAATTGTACTAAGCAGTAGCCTCCCTTTACATGCGCCTCATGCACATTCCAAACCATTCTGTAACCTACTTACCCAATGCTGGTGTTCCTGTTCCTACAAGCGGCCAGTGACACATATCATGGGATGCCCTGAGATTCAGGCTGTTAACTAAATCAACTGAACCTCTGTATCATGGTGGAGTTGCACAGCAGCTGCATCAACAGGTTGTATCTAATGATTGCAGATGTACAAAGACAAACAGGACCTTGCCCTCTGTGTTAGTACAGACCCGTCCACCGTTCATTATCCACTGCTGTAATTAGAGCTGATCAACAGCCCATCTGAGTCTATTGTCATAAACAATGCAGTCCCACTTCAAAGGAGAGAAAAAAGTACATCTTGGTACTCATGCAAATGTTCTCACAAAAAGTACTAACAGAAAGTACAACTCTATTAATAGAATATTACCCACTTATGGGATATTACTGGAGTACCAAGGTTATGAAGAGTTGACTTTTAAAAGAGATGTTGTAGTGCCATGTTTCTGAACCTAGTCAGGTGTGTCGGAGGCTGGGAGGGAACAGAAATGTGGACTGCTTGAGGGTTCCCGAGGACTGGGGTGACAAACACTGCTGTAGTGGAACAGTGTAATGTTCTCTGAAGGCAATGTTTACAATGGTTATGAATGAACCAGGGTAGGTTTGAGACTATTCTCTATCACACCTGATATTTGGGTATACTGAGATGTCACAAGCTCCCACTGGGTTTCCATCTTTGTAATGTCTTGTGGTCTTCAAGTGAAAAGTACCCTGGAAATCCTCAAAACTTTATGGGAAGGAAAGAACCAGAAAAGTTACAGTTCCAAACCATGTGACTTGACCCTAAGGCAACAGGTTCTGCTATTGATTCCCTCTCAATTTCTCAATATGAACATGGTAAGAAGAATGAAGTATTCTAGGAAGGCCAAGAAATCCTGGGATTTGGAGGAGACTGACCGGGGACAGTTGCAGAGTGTCCAAGTCGCATTCCAAGAAGGCCAGTTGGGAATCTCCAAAAGGGATTATGGGAATGTGTTGTCATCCAAGTTGTTGGAATTCCCTATAATTAGGGCCTAAGCCCTTAGCAGATTGGCTTGCTGGAGCTCTGTGGGGGGGGGGGGTAGACGGCAGCTGTGTGTTTCCTGCATGCTTGGGGATGCTCTCCCGTGCTGGACCCTCGAGCTGCTCACTCTGCTGCTGAAATGTAGAGCACCTTGGATGAAGAGGTGACAAGTGGGCAGGGAATGGAAGCTCTTCTGGGTCGTCGTGACATTCATCACTGGGCTGCTCACTTTCAGCTCACAGTGAGTAAAGCTGCACAGTGACATTCATCACCGGGCTGCTCACTTTCAGCTCACAGTGAGTAAAGCTGCACAGTGACATTCATCACCGGGCTGCTCACTTTCAGCTCAC
>JAODKE010000001.1:27937847-27957574 GCA_026779605.1 Mormyrus hasselquistii | reverse complement strand
GGCAGTTCTGAAGGCGAAAGGGGGTCAAACACCGTATTAGTATGGTGTTCCTAATAATCCTTTAGGTGAGTGTATATAATAATATAATAATAATCATTCACAGCTATTATGATTATATGTTAAAATAATAGGTTAATTCATTGTAACTTCAATTGGAAATTTGTTAAAATATACATGTGCTTAGGTTGATCTATAAACCAGGCAGCAGTGGGTGTACGAACATCAGCAATGCAGAGGCTGTATTTACTGAATAACAGTGCGGCTGAAGTCGGGAGACCAGAGTAACTGGCAGGGACTGTGAGAGACGGCTGCCGAAGTCCTCACTCCATGCCAGTGGGGTCTAAGATTAAGAGGGGGGTGTATGGCAGCGGGTGGTCTCTAAATGGGAACAACAGGAGGGCGGGTAACGGAACCAAACAAACAGAAACACAAAAGAGGGATAGTAGTGTCACTCAGGCTGTAGCAGGCAGAGACACACAGACACCTGTCTGTCAGTCAGAGTGACATGTGTGTGTAGTTCCCAGAGAGGTGCTGTCATGATGGTGTGTCCAGAGCTGAGAGAGTGAAGAGTTTCTCTCCTTCTCTTTACAGGTTGTCCGACTGTAGAGTCACAGATACAGGCTGCGCTTCTCTGACTTCAGCTCTGAGGTCAAACCCCTCACACCTGAGAGAGCTGGATCTGAGCAACAATAACACAGGAGACTCAGGAGTGATACAGCTCTCTGCTGTACTGAAGGATCCTAAATGTCAGCTGGAGATACTCAGGTTAGTTGTCAGATTTTTTCCTTACAAGAATATTTGTATATTTATGTTTAAACAGCATGAAATTATTCTATACGTTCACTGCAGCTATCTGTTAAATGACGTAACCATTTCATTATTAATAGTAAATTAGCTATTTAATAACAAGTATATTGTGATGCAGATATTTCCTCATTGAACTGAGCTTTGTGTCCAGGCCTGAGAGAGTGAAGAGTTTCTCTCCTTCCCTTTACAGGTTGTCAGACTGTAGAGTCACAGATACAGGCTGTGCTTCTCTGGCTTCAGCTCTGTGGTCAAACCCCTCACACCTGAGAGAGCTGGATCTGAGCAGCAATAACACAGGCGTCTCAGGAATGATACAGCTCTCTGCTGTACTGGATGATCCCAAATGTCAGCTGCAGATACTCAGGTTAGTATAAAAGGTAATTGTGTATAGCCAGAGTCACAATTTGGTATGAATGAAGTGTTTATTTCAGTAATAATAAAATAGTTGTTTAACAATAAATATATTGCAATGCAAACAGATTCCCCTCTGAAGTGAGCTGTGTGTCCAGAGCTGAGAGAGTGAAGAGTTTCTCTCTTTTTCTTTACAGGTTGTCTGACTGTAGAGTCACAGATACAGGCTGTGTTTCTCTGGCTTCAGCTCTGAAGTCAAACCCCTCACACCTGAGAGAGCTGGATCTGAGCAGCAATAACACAGGAGACTCAGGAGTGATACAGCTCTCTGCTGTACTGAAGGATCCTAAATGTCAGCTGGAGATACTCAGGTTAGGAGCCACAATTTTATCTGGCAAACATTGTGTATAAGTAAGTGAGCTATTATGATTATATATTAAAATGATGAGTTAATTCATTGTAACTTCAATTTGAAATTGGCAGTTTGTTAAACTATACATTTTACTATTAATGTTGTGCTAAGGTTGAGCTTTAAACCAAACCAGGCAGCAGTGGGTGTACGAGCATCAGCACTGCAGAGGCTGTATTTACTGAATAACAGTGTGGCTGAAGTTGGGAGACAGGAGTAATTGGCAGTGACTGTGAGGGACGTCTGACGGAGTCCATACTGCACGCCAGGGAGGTCTGATAGTGGGTGGGCTCTAAATGGGAACAACAGGAGGGGGGAAAACAAACCGAACAAACAGAAAGACAAAAGAAGGATAGAAGCATCGCTTGGGCTGTAGCAGGCAGAGACACACAGACACCTGTCCGTCAGTGTTGTGATCGCTGGGAAGGACGAATACAGGCAGGCGTGGATACAAAAGTAAACGGGTTTATTATTGACGGATAGGGCAGACGACGGACATCAATGATGGATCTGGGGAATGCAGACTCGGACGCAGACTATACACACAGGACAAGCCAAAAATAACAGGCAACAGGAGATCACAATCAGGAATTAACACGAGGTAACGAGGGGGGCATGGCATACAGGAAGATTGGAGGAGCAGGTCATAACAGAACCCCCCCCTCAGGGGAGGCGACGGATGAGATGAGACCAGGGACATGTGACCTGAAAAAAAAGCCGAAAACATTAACAAGGGTCCAAGAACAGAAAAGAAACACTAAAGAAGCACAGGGGCAACAGCCAAGACAACACCTGACACAAGACGGGAAACGCAGACCAGGAAGGGAGACACATGGGGCACACCAACAGGCGGAACGAAAGGGCCAGGAGTGAACGGAGGCATGACAGGAGGACGAGGAGCTGAGACAGGAGACACAAAGGGAAAAGGAGAAAACACAGGAGGCCAAACGGGAAAGATCAGGGGACAAAGGGGAGCCCAAGAGAGCCACGGCAGATGGCGGGCGACAGGTGGCAGCCGGAAGGGCCGCAGGCGATTGGAAGGCAGGAGCAAGAGGGGACCACGATGGAGTCGTAGGGGGGCTTGATGCTAATAAGGAGGGTGGTGGAGCCGCGGCAGGCAATGGCGCAGCCATAGTCGGCGAAGGCGCAGCGGACCGAGGAGGCCGAGGAGGAGGACCCGCAGGCGACCGAGGAGTCGAACCTGGGGAACCCGCAGGCTACCAACGTGGTGTCAGAGGCAGGCCCGAGGACCGTCGACAAGCTATCGGAGGGGGAGTTGCAGGCGGCTGCTGAGCCACGGCTGGGGAGAGCAAGTGCAAACCAGGGGGCAGGGTGGACGGGACCCAACCCCTGAGGAGGTGTCCCCTGCCCTTTCAGGACATCGAAAGGCGGGGTTCAGGCCATGATCAACCTTGTTGGGCTGAGGGCAGATGAGTCATTAGGGAGTTCCTCCTCCTCCAAGGGAGAAGGAGCGATTAGACAGTCTGGGACCTCCTCGGGGGCTGGGACTGGTGCCGGGGGGGTTGGAGCAGGGTCAGGGACCGGGACGGGCAGAGCCTGGGCCGGGGCATTCTGTTGTGATCTCTGGGAAGGACAAAGGCAGGCAGGCGAGGATACAAATGTAAATGGGTTTATTATTGATGGACAGGACAGACGACAAACATCAATGACGGATCTGGGGAAACTAACTTGGACGCAAACTATATACACAGGACAAGCCGTAAATAACAGGCAACAGGTGATCACAATCGGGAATTAACACCAGGTAACAAGGGGGGGCGTGGCACACAGGAGGATTGGACGAGCAGGTCATGACAGTCAGTCAGAGTGACACGTGTGTGAAGATCTCAGAAAGGTGCTGTCATGATGGTGTTTCCATAATGAGTCCATTATGATCATTTATGGGTCCAGAGCTGATGGAGTGAAGAGTTTCTCTCCTTCTCTTTACAGGTTGTCAGGCTGTAGAGTCACAGACACAGGCTGTGCTTCTCTGGCTTCAGCTCTGAGGTCAAACCCCTCACACCTGAGAGAGCTGGATCTGAGCTACAATAACACAGGAGACTCAGGAGTGATACAGCTCTCTGCTGTACTGGAGGATCCTAAATGTCAGCTGCAGAAATTCAGGTTAGTCGTCAGACTATTTTCAAGCAAATGTGTATGACAATGTTTAAACTGGGAGTTATATACGTCATGTAACTCTGTGATAAAATGAATGAACTTTTCCATAATTAGTAGTAAATTAGCTATTTAATTAAAAATAAATGTTTGTAATATAAATATTTTCCTCTCTGAACCGAGTGTGTCCAGAGCCGAGAGAGTGAAGAGTTTCTATCCTTCTCTTTACAGGTTGTCATGCTGTGGAGTCACAGATACAGGCTGCGCTTCTCTGGCTTCAGCCCTGAGGTCAAACCCCTCACACCTGAGAGAGCTGGATCTGAGCTACAATAACACAGGAGACTCAGGAGTGATACAGCTCTCTGCTGTACTGGAGGATCCTAAATGTCAGCTGCAGAAACTCAGGTTAGTAGCCAGATTGTTTCCTTGGAAGCAACATACTTAGCAGAGTTAATAAGAAATAATTATTCACATCTGTTGGTATTATATGTCAATGGATTAAGTAATTGTAGTTCCATTTGGAAATTGGCAATTTGTGTAAGTATAAATACATTTATTATAAATGCTGTGCCGAGGTTGAACTATGAACCAGCATTGGTGCTTCAGGCACAGAACGCCTGGTGGGGCACAATAAATGCTGAGATGCACGATACTTGATCATTGAATCTTAATATAAATACACCTCATTGATTAAATCACTCAAAACCTACCTTCACAATTTGCAATAACCCTTTTTCAAAAACAGAAAATACACAATACAGTAAAATTGCCGAAATGACAGAAAAGGGACGTTAGTGTGGCATTTTGGACTAAGCATTAAGCTTATGTGTCATTCCTTCTGTTTTATAGATAAAGGTTACTTATCTGTTTAGTTTCAGGAACATACTTCTCTCCAAGATGACCCTTGCACACCTGTGTGTGTTTGTGTGTGTGTGTGTGTGTGTGTGTGTGTGTGTGTGTGTGTGTGTGAGAGTGTGCGAGAGAGAGAGATTGTATGAATTGTTCTTAGTTAAAGTGAACTTTTCTAAATTCCTCCCTCGGATTTTGCCTTACCCCGTGTCTTGCGCTCTCATTGGCTGTGGGTCATCACCTCACTCATCGCCAGACTAAGCACCTTTCACCCCTACTGGATTTAGTGTCGCCGACAGGTCCTGATATTTACCCTGCTAGATATCTGACGGGCGTCTGTGATGCATCGGTGATTCCATCGGGTCGCATTAACAACAGTTCACAAATACCGATCACGTGGTGATTTGCCAAAGCTGCTGATTTTCCACTCCTTCTCAGATGCTATTGCTTAAATATATTGCAATACAAACACTTTCCTCACTGAACTGAGCTGTTTGTTCAGAGCTGAGAGATTGAAGAGTTTCTCTGTTTCTCCTTCTCTGCACAGGTTGTCAGGCTGCAGAGTCACAGATACAGGCTGTGCTTCTCTGGCTTCAGCTCTGAGGTCAAACCCCTCACACCTGAGAGAGCTGGATCTGAGTGACAATAGCACAGGTGACTCAGGAGTGATAGAGCTCTCTGGTGTACTGAAGGATCCTAAATGTCAGCTACAGATTCTCAGGTTAGAAGCCACAATTTTCCTTGCTAACAATATGCATTACAAAGTGAATAAGAAATAGTTATTAGCAGCTGTTGTGGTTATATGTTAAAATAATGTGTATTAAAATAATAATGTATAATAAAATAAAATAATAATTATAATCAATTGTAACTTCAATTGGAAATGTGTTTAAATATGAATACACTGTGTTATAGAATGTGAGCGATGGCTGGCAGAGTCTCATTCCATGCCAGGGGCATCTGAGAGTGAGGGGTGGTGGGGGGAGGCGGGTGAATGGCAGTTGAGGGACTAAAAAGGAATAACTGGGGAGGGGACCAAACAGAAAGACAAAAGGACAGAAGCGTTACTGAGGCTGTAACAAGCAGAGACACACAGGCACCTGTCTGTGAGTCAGAGAGGCCCGTGACTGTAGGGTGACCAGATAATCCATGTCGGGGAGGACACTGAGCTACTTCAGGTTTTACAAAGTACTTTAAAACTGAAAGACTCCTGTGTTTAGCTAAATATGTCTGTTTTCCTTGTGCTTTGACTGGTTTGTCTCCTTGATTGAAAGATACATCTAGCCCAGGGGTGCCCGATCAGTCGATCGCGGAGTAATTCTCAATCGATCGCAAAGTGCGGCTTAAGTGTCCGTGCACTTCCACGCGTGTGCCCATTTTTCAGTGTGCAACTAATCGTGTACTGTAAACATTTAGCACGCAAACATGTCAGACGCCAAAACATCATAAACATATCATTTTCATTCAGCGTGGGAAGAGGTTTATTTTTTTGTTTACTCATATTCGAAGACCATATGTCTTATATGCAATACGAGCTTGTCTTCATTCTGTCTTAAACTGTTTAAGCGTAAGGAACCTGCTTCATCATTCAACCAAAAGAACCTGAGGTTTCACTGAAGAAATCTATCACTCCCCTCTTTAGAGTAAACTACTCAAGTTAACACCAAATATCACTTTAAACTACTCACTAATTAATCTGTATAGTGAAATTGTAATTATACCATCCGGTACTAATTACTAAAACGACACAGGAAACACTATTACATTGTCTTCAGTGTTGACAGTTAACATATATATATATATATATATATATGCTTGTCTTACATAATCTTTCAGGTAAGAAGGCACGCTCAGAGTGGTGTAGTACTGGCAGTAGGTCTGTTCCCCCATCTAGCGTAGTGTCAGCTGGAAGGTGAAGCTGGGCTGTCACTTTCCCTCCCACCAAAAGTTGGGACAACAGTCTCTGTAGGCAAGACCTCCGCTGCTTGCTTCGGAATATGAAGACTGGTACACTCCACCATCACCTCTGGTCCAGATGAGCCAGTAACGGTTGCTAGCTGTTTTCTGATTTGGTCAACACGACGTCTCATGATGCATCCATCTCCTGTCTGTACCAAATAAGATACCGTTCCAGTGTTTCCTTTAATGACCGCTGGTATCCACTTGAGTCCATGGCTGTAGTTACGGATGTACACATCATCACCAGGGGAAAAACTCCTCCACTTGCTGTGTGTGTCATGTCGTTCTTTTTGTTTGAATTGTTTCTTGTGTATCTTTGACTTCACATCAGGAAGCAGACATCCAATGTTGAACGTAATCTGGTTCCAGCTGGTGACAAGCCCGTGGTGGATTGTGGTGTAATCCTGTAATTGAACAGAAATCATGCTATTTTTGTTCCCAAGGTGTCTCCTTTGATTTTCTTTACTCCTTGTTTGAATGTCTGCACAGCTCTTTCTGCCGGGCCGTTGGATGCAGGGTGAAAGGGTGCAGATGTCACATGCTGTATACCATTCTGTTTCAGGAATGTCTCAAACTCTTGGCTGGTAAAGCAAATTCCAAAAGCAAATTCCATTGTCAGATACTATGGTCTGGGGCAAGCTGTGTGTGCTAAAACACTGTCTGAGCTTTTCTATGGTAACTTGACTAGTTGCACTGTTCGTTGCATACACGTCCATCCATTTAGAGTGTGCATCTACAATAATAAGAAACATCCTGCCTATGTGTTGGCCTGCATAATCAACATGCAGTCTGCTCCACGGTGTCTCAGGCCACTCCCATGGATGAAGTGGTGCCCCAACTGGAGACGTCCTGTTTCCCTGGCATGTGTGCCAGGACTGTACTTCCTTTTCTATTTCTGAGACCATCCCTGGCCACCACACATAACGTGCTAACCCCTTCATTCTGGATATACTTAGTGCATGTGGTGCAGCTGTTTCAAAATGACATTGCCTCCCTTCTTTGGAACAACTACTCTAGCTCCCCAGAGCACACATCCATCTTTCGCATTAAGCTTCAGCCATCTCTTTTGGCCATCCTTTCAGACACCGGGATAGCACTTGAAAGAGTGTCTCATCTTTAGCTGTCCACTGCTTGACTTGAGCTGCTGTGATTGGTGAATTTTCCATCACCTCCAGCATGAGGACCTGCTCTGTATCCCCTGTCCTCCTCCTCTGTTTGTGGCAGTGGCAATCTGCTCAGCGCTTCTTCATTTGCATGTTCTTTGCCTGGTTTGTAAATGATTTTGTACTCATAAGCTCTCAGGAGTGTTGCCCACTTTTGCACTCTTGGTGACCCCATCTGTGGAACCGGCTTCTTCTTGTGGAAAACCAATATCAGCTGTTTGTGGTCTGTGCTAATTGTAAATCTCCATCCATAGATATATATATGGAACCGCTTGATCCCAAACATGATGGCTAACCCCTCCTTGTCGAGCTGTGAGTAACGCTTCTCAGCTGGTGTCAGAGTGCGGGACATAAACCCTAATGGCTTTTCGCTTTCCATCTTCCATTACATGAGACAACATGGCACCCACTCTGTATGGTGAAGCGTCGCATGCTAACACAAAGTCCTTGTCCGCCGTATAGTGACACAGTACTTTAGCTTATTTTAGTAGTTGTTTTGACAACTGAAATCTTGTCTCATCTTCCTGCTTTTTGTTCGAGGTCCACTGAGCATGCTTTCTCAACAATTGATGTAGCGGTGCTAAGTGTGTGGCCAGCCCAGGGAGAAACTTGTTGCTTTCACTTGTCTGACTTCCCCGAAAGTCAACAACACTCCTGATGGTGTGAAGTGGTATTGCAGGTTTTATTATTTTATAAACAGAACAATCAGGATACCACACGGACTAAGCTCTGACACTGGTTGTACAAGGACCGAACAGCCCTTATAAGGTAGCCCGGCACCCCATACTCCCAGAGCACTCCTCACCGGACTCCCCGAGGCATGCGGTGAAATGCCTTCTCCAAGTCCACAAAGTACATGTAGACTGGTTGGGCAAACTCCCACGCACCCTCCAGGACCCTGCTGAGAGTATAGAGTTGGTCCACTGTTCCATGGCCAGGGACAAAAACCACACTGCTCTTCCTGAATCCGAGGTTTGGACCCGCCTCTCCAGCACCCCTGAATAGACCTTACCAGGGAGGCTGAGGAGTGTGATACCCCTATAGTTGGAACACACCCTCCGGTTCCCATTTTTGATGAGGGGGACCACCATCCCGGTCTGTCCAGAGGCACCGCCACCAATCTCTACGAAATGCTGCAGATGTGTGTGAACCATGACAGGCCTTCTACATCCAGAGCATTGAGGAACTCTGGACGGATCTTATTCACCCCTGGGGCCTGGCCACCAAGGAGCATTTTAACCACCTCGGTGACCTCCGTCCCAGAGAAAGGTGAGTCCACCCCCAAGTCCCCAGACTCTGCTTCCTCATTGGTGGTATTGAGGAGGCTTTTAAAGTATTCCTTCCACCGACCCACAACGTCCTGAGCTGAGGTCAGCAGCGCTCAATCCCCACCATAAACAGTGTTGATGCTACACCGCTTTCCCTCCCTGAGATGCTGGACGGTGGACCAGAATCTCATCGAAGCCATCCAGAACTCGTTCTCCATGGCCTTGCCAAACTCCTCCCATACCCGAGTTTTTGCTTCAGCGACCGACGATGCCGTGTTCCGCTTAGCCCTCATCAGCTGTCTCTGGAGTCCCATGTGCCAAAAAGGCCTGAGAGCAAGGACTCCTCTTTCTGCTTGACGGCATCCCACACCACCTGTGTCCACCATGGAGCCACAGAACATAGCTCATTCGGACTCAATGTCCCCCACCCCTCCTGGAACATGGGAGAAGTTCTGCCGCACTATACACTTGGGTCTGCCAGGTCTGATCAGCTTCCTCTCCTACCAGCGGAGTAAACCCACCATCAGGTGGTGATCAGTTGACAGCTCTGCCCCTATTCTCACCTGAGTGTTTAATACATACACACAACCACAAAGTCGATCATTAAACTGTGGCTGATGGGTTTCCTGGTGCCAAGTGCACATATGGACACCCTTATGCTTGAACATGGTGTTCATTGTAGACATTCCATGACAAGCATGCCTACCCCTGCTCGGCGCCTCTCCCCATGAGCAACTCCAGAGTGGAAGAGGGTCTAACCCCCCTCAAAAGGACTGGTTCCAGAGTCCAAGCTGTGCATTGAGGTGATCCCGACTACATCTAGTCGAAACCTCATGTGGCAAGGCCAACCGCCTCTCCTTGTGGGGGAAAGTGAAGGTAACCACCTACCTGGGAAAACTGAGTGGTAACAAGATCTAGATCTCCACCCCCTGTACTTTTGATCTCGCCACCCTCTGCTAACTCGGTTAGAGATATTAGTAACAAAAAAAAACTAGCGACTCCCACAAGAACGATACTTAAAAATTTAATAGTAAATTTAACTGTTAACCTTTTTTTCAGGGCAACGACAACACAACCATTAACCTCGGCTCCACATAACCACGTATCTATCACCGAATCAACGTTCTGCTTCCCTCGCGCGCGCGCACCTTCCCATCATGCCCGCCACTCTTCCATTACACCATATAGCTCCCCCCCAATGAAATAGCCAATTGGCTACCTATATTCGCTGGCTTGAACACTAAACTTCAAAGTAAAAGCCAGAAAATATTCACTCCCGTTACACCCCCCCCTACTAAAACCTGCCATGCCATTGGACATCCTCCAGCACTCCGACCCCTGATAATCAAAAACTGGACATAACAGGTCAAGTAGGTTAACAACATTACAACAACATAGCACCACACTTGTTTGCGTGAACTCCTGATTCATTTACATTATTTGCATTACAGCACATAATCATGCCTGTACGGAAGTGCACCCCCGTTCTGCCTTTGAGAGTGCCTAAGACCTGGATTGCCTTCACTTTTACTCCTCGTGTCTGACCTACCCAAGTCTAGTGAATCATTCTGACCCAGATGCCCAGGTTCTGGTTCTGCCCCGTCTATACCCCCATTATCCAAATCACCCTAGGTAAGTCTGAGTCTGACTCGTTATCTTTGTCTTCAATGGGAGTGTGTGCATTAGGGACATATTGTGGTGTGTGAAATGTGCAGTGCCTGAGTCTTTATGAACAACCTTTTGATTTCCTCCTCTCTCCGGACGAATGGTGAAGACTGGAATATCTCCGTGATTGTGTTTCACTACTATGTACGGGGCGGGCTCCCACTTGTCTTGTATCTTGTTCCTCCCCTGATGAGCATGATTCCGTAGCAGAAAACGATCACCCAGCCTCATCAGGGCACTGGCAGATCTGCAATCATAAATCCTTTTTCTCCTCTTGGAAGCATCCTTGGCCATAGCTTTAGCCACCTCTACCGCAGTCTTTAGCCACTCATGATCTTTCACCCAATCATCTAAGTTATCAACGTCACTATCCAGCAGGTTCTTCCCTCCCAACACATCCATGGGAAGTCGGGCATCTCTACCAAACATTAAATAGAATGGCGGGTAGCCTGTAGAAGAGTGAACGTGGCTATTATAGGCTATGACAAGCTCAGGAAGGTGACCCTTCCAATTCCTCTTTTGTTGCGCTGGCAAGGTCCACAGCATGTCATGTATTGTCCTATTAAACTTCTCACAGTGTGCGTTGCCTTGTGGGTGGTAGGGACAGGTTCGACTCTTTCCAATACCATAAATCTGACACAGTTCTTCAACCACACTTGCCTCAAAACATCTCCCTTGGTTCGAGTGTAACCGAGCTGGGCAGTCATAGTGCACAAACCAATGTTTCACTAGCACATTTGCTGTAGTGCGTGACGTCTGGTTCTTTGTTGGCACAGCCACAGTGAACCTAGTGAACATATCCGTAAGAACAAGAACATTTTCATATCCTCCACTGGACCTCTCCAGTATGGTATAATCCATTGCAAGGACCTCTAAAGGAGCAGAAACATCGGTACACGTCATAGGGGCTCAAATTCTTGGAAAAACATCCTTCACCAAGGTACATGGTTTACACTCATGTACCCAGGCCTTGACATCCCTAGTCATAGTAGGCCAATAGTAACTCTGCCGCATGAGCTCCAATGTACTCCTTCCTGCAAAATGACCACCATGATAATGCTGGCTCTCAAATACTCGATGCTGCAACACCTCCGGAACAACAAGCTGGAGAACTTCCCCGTCTCTGGGATATAAAACCCGCCAGAACAGCACCCCTCCCTTAAGTTGTAGACGCTCAAACTGCTTTGTGAGCCACATTAGTTTACAATCCATGCCCCTTTGTTCTTCTGGGCTTGGTCTGTGGCCCTCCTTCACAGCTCTATAAATGGGCCATATATATGGGTCACTCCTTTGTTGTTCCTCTATCTCATTCCAGCTGAAACCACTGATGGTTCTCTTTACCATGGCCTGCCTCACGGTCTTCAACCCTGGCTCAAATTCAGTCCCCGACCAAAGGCATGCACGCACCTCATCCTGGCTTATCTTAATGAAATCCTTCCCCGAGTCATCTTTATCAGTTTTCTCCTCCAACGGAATTCTGGACAGAACATCCGCATATATATTTTGCCACCCTAGCTTATAGCAAACTTCAAAATGATATTCAGCCAGCTGAGCTACCCAGTGCTGCTCCACTGCACCCAGGTTGGCTGTCTCCAGATGGCGCAGCTGATTGTAGTCAGTTACTACTGTGAACTTGGAGTATATCAAATATTCTTTTAACTTTTCAGTAACTGCCTATTTGAGAGCAAGTAACTCCAATTTGAATGCGCTATAGTTTTTATCATTTTTCTCTGCACCACGAAGGCCACGACTAGCAAATGCAATAACCCGCTCAACTCCCCTCTGCTTTTGGCTCAATACAGCCCCAAGACTCCATAAGCTCCCATCAGTAGTGCGGATAAAGGGCAAACCAAAGTCAGGATAGGCAAGCACTGGCAGATACATTAAACACCACCTGAGTTCTTCAAAGGCAACCTGACATTCATGTGTCCACCTGAATGGTTCCTGGAGCTTACTCTTTCCCCACATTCCCACCAAGGCATGAAGAGGCCAAGCTAGGTGGGCAAACCGAGGAACAAACCTCCTATAGTAACTTCTGAATCCCAGTATTTGTCTCACTTCCTTTACCGAGGTGAGCACGGGCCAGGTATCCAAAACCTGCACCTTCTCCGCATCTACCTGGACAACCTGAGTGGAGATCTTATGACCTAAAAACATGACCTGAGTTTTCAGCAGATGACACTTCCTGGGCTTCAACTTCAGACCATGTCGCCTCAGTTGATTGAAGACAAGCTCCAGTCTCTCACAATGGCTATCAAAGTCCTTGGAGAAGACAATGATGTCATCAAGGTAGATGAGGAGTTGGTCGAAGGCCAAATCACCAAGCACCATCCCCATCAAGCGTTGGAAAGTGGCAGGAGCGTTGCATAACCCAAATGGCATCCTTGTCCACTCAAACAGACTAAAAGGAGTGGTGACTGCTGTCTTATCCTGATCTACTGTACTCATAGCTACCTGAAAATACCCATAGGTCAGGTCCAAAGTGGAGAACAGTTGCACATTGCCCAATGCATCCCATGATTCCTCCACTCATGGGAACGGGTAGGCATCTTTGCAGGTCACCTGATTAAGTCTGCGATAATCACAGCAAAACCTCACACTACCATCCTTCTTTCTAACAATAATAGCTGGAGAAGCCCAAGGGCTGCGACTCTCCATGAGAATCCCCTGAGAAACCAGGTCTTATACATGTTTTTTAAACTGCTGAAACACTTGAGGTGGGACTTGAAGGTGCCTCTGCTTAATGGAAGGGGCAGCCCCTATTGGTATACTGTGGGTGACAGCAGTGGTGTAGCCATAATCAGAATCATCTTTGGAAAAGACGTCCTGGTGTTTTGCTAAGAGGGTCTTTAACTTATCACACTGCGACTTTGTTAGTCCTTCAAGATTTGCCTGGACCTCAACTGGAAGCTGCCCACCATTTCCCCCTAAAGGGGAACCTCAGCCCGGCGGTATGGCTTTTACGTGCAGTTCACCCTCCCTCTCCTCAAAATCTAACAAATCCTTTGGGACAATCCCTTGGGGCTTATACAGCGCTGCAACTCTACATGTCAACCTTAGCCTCACTTCCCTTGCACTTCCATTCAAAACCCTGACTGGCACTTTACCCCCAACAGCTTGGGCAAGCATATTAGCCACCAAGAGGCCCTTAGGTATACTAGCCCTAGGAGTGGCTTCAACTAAGACCTGGCACCGACCTTCCAGAACACATTCACTAAAAGGTGGGACATCCACCGCCCCCCTTCTTGCTATTTTCACATAGCCTATTCGGCCCTCCGACCCAATGGCCTCTGTCTTCTCTCGAGATGTACTAACACCCTCTGGACCCTTGCTTCGTTAGCACTAATGGAATGTCTACCAACCTTCCTCACTCCATGAGGGGTTAGAAACACATCCTTGAGTTCACCCAACACATTCATGCCAATAATACCTGGGAGCCCTTTCATGTCCTTTGCATCTGGGCTATTGCCCTTGAGTACAAAGACACACGTCCTATGAACTGTCTTTCCCAGACACACTATATCTGCTTCTAGAAAACCTAGGAGGGGAATCTCCAAACCATTAGCGGCGTGTAGCTGTACCCAGTTAGCTGATGATAGAGTGAGCTCCCCAAAGTGTTCTCTAAAGTGTGACTCACTGATAGTGGTCACTTCAGACCCTGTATCTAGAAGACAACTGGTTTTAACTCCCGCAATAATAACATCCACTGTCAGGCAGTCCCCAAAGGCATTTCCACCCAGGGGTCCAGGTACGACGACGCATGGATCAGATGAATGACTTCTGATAACCAAAGGGCCTGAGTTTTTCTGTACCGTCACAGCAGTGAGTTGTCCATCAGCCCCCTGGGACTCACCCGTCTGGGCATCAATCGGCCCATGGCCCACAGCTCCTTGGGTTTGCGAGCAGAATCGGCTTATGTGACCAGATTCTCCACAGTTATAACAGATGTACCTTCCTGTCTCGTCTTTCAGTGGTGGATGCTTTGGTTTGCTGCTTCCCCTCTGGGATACCAGCCTCTCTCTACTTTGCAACATCTCGAATAACTCATCCTGGTGAGAAGCTAACTTTTGAATTGCCTCAGCTAACTTTTCCATGGTCGGAGGAAGGATTCTCCCCGGTCGCTGCAGCGGCATTGACAACACCCCGTGGACGCATATTGCCCTTCCCATCACGGGAAGTTTGCACCTCTTCCTCTTCTGACCTCTGGACACAGTGTGCCTAACTGACTGACTAACTGACTACCCGTCTATTCTATCCTGTTCGTGATGCCAAGTGTGGCGAGGCCAACCACCTCTCCTTGTGGGGGAAAGTGAAGATAACCACCTACCTGGGAAAACTGAGTGGTGACAAGATCTGGGTCTCCACCCCCAGTACTTTTGATCTCTGTACCTACTAGTGCAAGTATGTCTGGATCCACTCTACCCTGCAGAATGCTGAGTGAGTACGCAGAAAGGTGTGGTGAGGTGGGCTCCAGGATTTGTCTGACACGGTGGTGCCCTGAGATGTATAAGCCTGCTGGGCCACTTAGCTAAAGGCCTAACAGTTTCCTCCCACGCTCCCCAAACCTAGCAGAATGGATGAGATGCCCCCATTCCCAAGAGGGTGTATTTGGGGTCAACAAGCATCTAACAGAAACTTATTCCTTAATACGTATAAATTTGGGTATTTTATTTCTTTCCACTTACCAGATGAGGGTTTTTTTTTTTAGAAAAATAAAATTAGTATCAATAATGGTGCTGAACCAACAAATCAAAGGCTAACGAACATTAATAATATCAAAAACCATCAAACATAATATACATAGAACATTTAAAACAAAGATACCGAACGCATAGATTCACAGACAGTATAAGTAACAACCCTGTCAGCAATTCACACAAAACTGCTTTACGTATAGACGTATTGCATATTTCTTCAACACATAAGTCACTTCCCAGTCCCTGATTCAGAGCAACACAGCATCCTCTTTTTCAATCCCTTGAAGACACACAAAAAAATAATCCGACACTGAAATAGCCACAAAACCAGCGTTACCGATCTGCCGCGTTGGGAAGGGAAGCAGGAGGATGTCACAGCATGGCAGGTAAAGCACTCCTCTCCCCACGTGCCTTCTTTGGGCTGTGCACACCAGGCGCACGCCATCGAGCCCCACCCTCAGGCCTGGTTCGGGGGGGCGGTGATCTGCATCCGGGCAAGGGAAAACGTGGATCTGTGTTATTATTTATTATAAGGGGTCTAATGAACCGCACTTCTTCTGGTTCCTCACCCAGGACCTGTTTGCCTTGGGTGACCCTACCAGGGGGTAAAGCCCTGGGCTACTTAGCTCCTGGGATCATTGTAACACGCAAACCTCTCCACCACGATAAGATGTTGGCTCCAGGAGAGAACATTTTTTTATTATATCTGATATACAACTAACCAGCACTATTCTTTTTCAATGAATTAATTTAAATATGTATCAGTATATTAATTGTGTGGAATCTAATTTAAATATGTAGCCTACAGTACAGAAAAGTCGAAGTATTGGCACGTAACAACACCTGTGCACCCAAAGTACATTACCCCAATTTTACCAACCACACAGACAGAAAGAACACCAGTTCAACGGACTTAAAGTCTGGCCATTTTTTAAAAATTCTTATTACTCGGCTATCTGTGTGTTGAAAGATATTCTGCTGCATTTCAGCATTTTTTTTTTCTCACCAGCAGATGTACAGGTATTACCAAATAAAAGAAATTGATGTTTCTCTACTTCGGACACAATAAAGTCTGCACTTCACATTCTGAGAAATTCCTTTTCACCCCTCTCGTTCATCGCTCCATTATCTCGAAACTGATGTAGCAAACATACTATCTACGCTTTTATATACACGTGGCTAATTTGCATTGCCAATATAGGATAAGTAGTGGGTGGAGATGGAGCAGTGTCTCAAGCGCACGTGCAAATGTTTCTACTATGCGCTGGATTTCTAAGATGTGTGATGAGTGTCGCGGTTTATGCAAGGTTTTATAAATCTGGAGTTACTTGCACGAACGTCAAGGTGTTGTACGAACACACACATACATAAACAATAAGTGTGTGTGTGCGGTCCTTCTAATTGAAACGATACTTTACAAATCCTGTCCTAGCACTGTAGAAAGTGTCCTCTCTGACATGGATTATCTGGTCACCAATGTGTGTGTGTAGATCCTAGTTCCATAATAAATTTATTTCCGGGTACAGAGCTGAGAACGTGAAGAGTTTCTCTCCTTCTCTTTACAGGTTGTCGGGCTGTAGAGTCACAGAAGAAAGCTGTGCTTCTCTAGCTTCTGCGCTGAAGTCAAGCTCCTCACACCTGAGAAGGCTGGTTCTGTGCAAAAATTACACAGGAGACTCAGCATTGGAGGTGCTCTCTGCTATACTTAAGGATTCTAAATGTCAGCTACTGATAATCACATGATAATCTTGCATCAATGTGCATGAAGAGACATATTATCGAGACCAGTCCTGGCCATCCCCTGGTATGACCAGCAGGGGTTGTTGTTGATCCTCCGGATCCCTCCTAATTTTCCCCAGGAGTATGGAAAGCAGTTTGAGCATTCATTCGATATCCTTGATATCGACTTAAGTTTTCTCCACTAGTTCAGTCTTTCTCAGCACTACTTAGACATAGTTATACTAGACATACCAGTTTGCCATTTTGTCATACTAGGTGACCAAAAACTCATTCTTTATCAGCAGATAGTTAACTAGTGACATACAATTTTTTGCACTCGTTAACTAGTGAGAGCCAAAATGCACACTGGCTAACTAGTTAAAGCTTCTTTTGACCTTACTTTTTAACTAGTGAAGCTCAAAATGGTTACTAGTTAGTGAAAGTCTAAATTTCACTATTTGACACTAACATATAAGTCAACGTTTCTGCAAGTCTATCCAAAATCAGTAAAGTTGTTTGAATAATAGACTAACACCAAGTACATAAAGCTGGTCAATACAATACAAATATAGGGTTATTGTAATAGTGATAATAAGAATAGCTTTCAACATATAGGTAGCCAAGTAATAATCTATTCTATGTCCAGATGATGTGGAAAGTCTGAAACAGTGAGCTTGGTCAGATGCTCAGACTATTTCCTGTATTTCGTTTCACAGTCAAACCTATCAGATTATATTTTCTGTATAAAATGCCATTTTAAATTAAGTACTTAAGGACTTAGGTAATTTTTCTCCTGTAAATTACTTAAGAATTTGAGAAAGATGAGCCATGGCAGACAAATTTCCTTCTCTTTCATTCACTTTTTACTGTCACACACCTCCTTGAACTCATCTGATAGCTTTACTCCACTTGGCTTATTGGCTGTTTAGGAGCAGGCTATTCAATTTGTTTGGAACACATATTATCTGTGTTATCTGGAGCTTTGTGCTGTTTCATGAAACAGAGTAGCCTAAATTATTGCAAGTCACTCCATTGAAAGAATCCCTCCTAATTCTCCCCAGGCGTGTCATGCTTATCCCCAGTGCTATTGTGCTAACCATCCACAGCTGCATCATGTCAGCCTCTCGCTTCCCAGTCCTGTGTTCCATAACGTCAGTCCTCCTGTTGCCTGTGCCCTTCCCAGTTCTATTGCCTCACTAACTACAACAACATTTATGAAACAACTTCCACAGTCCATCAGCCTTACATATGAAGCATCGTGTGTAAATGAACTTGAACAGGCAACTGCAAACATGGAAAAAGATTTTGTAGCTCCACTTAAGAAGATAAGGCAAAGAGATACTCTGATCATACACGTAAACTCAAATAGGCATCACGCAAGCTAGAGCGCAAATGGCACTCAACTAAACTAGAAGTTTTCAAATCTGCCTGGAAAGAAAGCCTTTCTAATTGCAGACAAGCACTAGTGGCTGCTAGGTCTGTGCATCTCTCCAGATTAATAGACGTGAACAAAACTAATCCTAAATTCCTATTTGAATTTGTGTCTAGGTTAACACAGAATACTTCATTAAATTTGCAAGCTCTTAAGAGTAATGACTTAATTACATTTAATGGCAAAATAACTAAGATTAGACAGACCATCCAGGGCACATCCTTAGCTACCTACGGCTGCCAGCCTCCTGCTGGTCTTATGCCTGCCAATAATGAGACCTTTGAATCTTTTCTTCCTATAAAACACTCAGAACTTTTGAGCTTAGTTTCCTCCTGTAAATCCTTTACTACCCTCGTAAACCCAATTCCTACAAAATTCTTCAAGGAAATTGTACGACAGATTAGCATTGCCCTATTAAATGTGTTAAACTCATCTCTTAGTCTTGGATATGTTCCAAAACCTATTAGACCCTTCCTAAAGTAACTAAATCTTGAACCGAGTGTTTTAGGAAATTATAGACCTATATCAAATCTTCCTTTCATTTCAAAGATCATGGAAAAGGTTGTAGTTTGGTAGTTGTCTTCCTTCCTACAGAAAAATAATACTAATGAATTATATCAGTCTGGCATTAGACCAAACCATAGCACAGAAACTGCTTGAGTCAAAGTAATGATTTACTTATGGCTTCTGACCGTGGCTGTATATCTCTTAGTATTACTAGATTTAAGTGCAGGATTCGATACTGTAGACCATAGTATCCTCTTGGACCGACTAGAAGGTATGGTTGGCATTAAGGGACAGCTCTCTCTTTGGTTCCACTCTTATTTTACTGATCGCTATCATACTGTATGCCCATGTGAACAATGAATCTTCCAAGGCCACCAAAGTCAAATATGGTGTCCCACAGGAATCAGTACTGGGACCTCTACTGTTTACCTTATACATGCTACCTATTGGTAACATTATTAGAAATCATGGTGTTGGGTTTCATTGTTATGCAGATGATATACAGTTATATATATGCTCTCTCGGTTAGGAGACTGTCTATCAGATATCCGGTGCTGGATGGCAAGAAAAAATTCTTTGTTAAACACAGAAAAAACAAAAGTATTGGTAACTGGTCCCAAGGCTGCAAGAAATACGTTTCACCACCTTAACATTGGTGGCCTTCCTACACAACCTAATACAGTGGTTAGAAATCTTGGTCTTCTAGTTTATTCAGATCTATGTTTTGATGCTCACATAAGAAGTATTACTAGAACTGCATTTTATCATCTACGGAACATAGCCAAG
>JAODKE010000001.1:27877178-27896239 GCA_026779605.1 Mormyrus hasselquistii | reverse complement strand
TATTTCTTATGTGTGCTTAATACAATTTCTTGGATGATGAAGCAGATCACCTCTAGCTTGCACACTGCTCAGTAGTCAATTGCATGTGTTCTTTGTACCAATAAATGTGCATAAATAGGATTATTTTCAGTATGATTAGATTTTAACCTTCTGCTCATTGTAAGTTGATTCTTTGATGAAACTGCTCTCTTAGGTTAATAGGTTAATACAAGTGGTGTGATTTATCTATCAGTCTTTCAGTTCATAATTGCATACCCAAAGTTAATTATCAATGTAGGTCTCTTTTCTCGACTTTCTCCCTTTCGTAAAATATTACTGCGTAAATCATGACCACAAACAGCCACATGCTTGTCTTTTTGTAATGTTTAATTTCAGAGGGTTGTTCTAACCTGCACCTGTTTTGTGAAATTACTTCAATTATGTGAATTTAAATGTATTATTAAGCTTATGATCATGACCTTGAGTAACAGTGTTTACAAATATGTCTTGATCACTATAGATTAAATTTGTACCTGTGATCAAAGGAGCTCATATTGTACCAGAACATATTTAAAATTTTCTGTATTTTTCTCATTTAAGTTGCTGCATAATAACTATCAGGACCTTGTGAAATGACAGCTCTTCTACTCAATATATAACCTTATTAGTACATGTACTGTAATGAGGCAAGTGAAAGCACAGAACACAGTGAGGGATTTACAGAAAAGTAGAAAGATATCCTAATCTGAAAATACCACAGTATCTCCTCTGCACACATTGAATTTTTATCAGACATCCTTTATAAAGGTTAAATAAATACATTTTTTGAATGGAAATGTAGGCAAACAGAATTGAAAATGTGGAATACACTGTGATATAATGTTGGGGTTGCATTTACATAAAATGATTTTAGAATAATTTTGCTTTCTGAACTATATGGTTGTACAGTGTGTGTAGAGGAGGCATGGTGCTTCAGCAGGTAACTGTGTGGCCTCGCAGTTCCTGGCTTGTGGCTTTAACTCCTGCTTTGGATATGAGTGTGGAGTTTATATGTTCTGTGTGTGTGTGTGTGCACGTGTGTGTGTGTGCGAGTGGGTTTACTGGTTTCCTGGTCCCCATAAGGGAAAACTGTATTTTATAAAAATCGGTGACTGCTATGAAAAAAACTAAAAATGCAAAAACTCTTGTATTTTGTTTGGTTACTTATGGTTATGGTTAGGGCTGGGTAGGAGTTAAGGTTGTCATAGTTAGCGTTAGCATTTTTCCGATTGAAATTAATGAGCGGCCCCCATAAGGACCCTACATGTGCATGTGTATGTGTGTGTGTGAGCATGTATGTGTGGAGTTTGCATGTTCCCCTTTGTGTGTGTCTGGAGTTTCGATGCTTTCAGATGAAATACAATGGTTCTTAATAACGAACACACACACTACTTTGTGATGCTCATGAAAACATTGTGCAGTTTCAGTGGTTTGTCAACTCGAGGCGTAGAACCGTACAGTATGTATTACTTTCATTATCATTATGTATTTATTATTTTTATTATGATTTAATGTTCTATTATTTTTCCAACTTACCCACACATTTGACTTACATGTATAGACAGAGGAACAGAACTCATTCTTAACGCGGGGACCTGCCTGTACAGGATGAGCCGTTACATCAGGGATGGGTGGCAAGTCCTGGTTTAAAATATTATTTTAAAATGCTGGTTGAGGCCTCTTTTTAGCAGTGGCCCCTGGGCTTCAGCTTGGGCAAGCCTGTACACTGAAGTTCCCCTTGTGATGGCCTGTGTTAAACTATATGGACGAAAGTATTGGGACATACCTCTTAACCACTGGATTCAGGGGTTTCATTCAGACCCATTGCCACAGGTGTATAAAATCAAGCACCTGGCCATGCAGTCAGGTTTACAAATATTTATGAAAGAGTCGACCCATTCATTCTGAAGAACACAGTGAATTCAAGCGTGGTACTGTCATAGAATGCTACCTTTGCATTTAGTCAGTTTGTGAAATTTCTTCGCTGCTAGATATTCCACAGTCGATTATAAGTGGTGCTTTTGAAGAGTGGAAGCATTTAGGAACAACAGAAACTAAACCATGAAATTCCAAACGTCGAGTGCTTAGGTGTATGGTGTGTAAAAGTCGCCAAAGCTTCGTTGACTCAATAACAGCAGAGTTCCAAACTTCCTCTGGCATTAACCCCAGTACAAAACTGTGAGCTGGGAGCTTCATGGAATGGACATCAATGGCCAAGCAGCTGCATGCAAGCCTCACATCACCAAGCACAATGTCAAGCGTTGGATGGAGTGGTGTAAAGCATGCCGCCACTGGACTCTGGAGCAGTGAAAACATGTTCTGCGGAGTAATGAATCACACATCTCTTTCTGGCAATCTGATATACAAGTCTGGGTTTGTTGGATGCATAGAGAACATTATCTGCTTGACTACATTGCGCCAACTATAAAGTTTGGTGGAGGAGGAATAATGGTATGGAGTTGTTTTTCAGGGGTTGGACTTGGCTCCTTAATTCCAGTAAAAGGAACTATTAATGCTTCAGCATACCAAGACATTTTGGACAATTCTATGCTTCCAACTTTGTGGGGTCAGTTTTAGGAAGGCCCTTTTTTATTCCAGTATGACTGAGCCCTAGTGCACAAAACAAGGTCCATAAAGACATGTTTGGGTAAGTTTGGTAAGGAAGAACTTAACTGGCCCACACAGAGCCCTGACCTCAACCCAATCGAACACCTTTGGGATGAAATAGAACAGAGATTGCTAGCCAGGCCTTTACATCCAACATCAGTGCCTGACTTCAAAAATTCTCTTCTTCATGTATGGGCAAACTTTCCCACAGACTCACTCCAAAATCTTGTGGAAAGTCTTTCCAAAGAGTGGCAGCTGTTATAGCTACAAAAGGGGGACAAAATCCATATTAATGCATATGGATTTATAATGGGATGCCTATAGGTGTAATGGCCTGGTGTCCCAATACTTTTGTCCATATAGTGTATCTTCATGATGTACTGTAACCTTGAACTGGTTGTGGCTAAAGTAGATATCCATTTATGAATTGTATTGAACACATGTAATGTTTTTGAGAGTTTATGTTTTTTATAGAATATTAAGCTCATATAATGCAAATGTAACATATTTCTGTACAATGCAGCCGTGGCCAAAAGTGCTGAGAATGATACAAATATCTAATTTTCACAAAGTCTGCTGCCTCTTATGTCCCAATCGTGCTGCTCCTCTTGTGCCACACCCCCTTGTTAACCATGTGTGGAATCCCTGTGTTACCAGCTGTGTCTAAGTTAGTCTTCCAAGCTAGTCTTACCCCTGTCTGGTCATTGATGTCGGTCTTGTGGGTTGTTCTGTGCTTTTTGTTATATCCTCCGAACTAATCCCCGTTTACCTGACCTCACAGCTTCTGTGCTGCTTCCCTGGTACGCATTGTGACACTTATGATGCCAATTTGCATATACTCCAGAATGTGATGAAGAGTGATCAGATGAATTGCAATTAATAGCAAAGTCCCTCTTTGCCATGAAAATTAACTTGATCCCCAAAAAAATTCAACTGCATTTCAGCCCTGCCACGAAAGGACCTGTTGACAACATTTCAGTGATTCTCTCGATAACACAGGTAAAAGTGTTGATGAGGATAAAGCTGGAGATCACTCTGTCATGCTGATCTACTTAGAATAGCAGACTGAATGCTTTAAAAGGAGGGTGGTACTTGAAATCATCACAAAAAGGGCTTCACAAGCTAGGATACTGCTGCTACACTAGTAAGACTGTATCTAAATTAATAATTTATCGGGTCATCAAGAACTTCAAGGAGAGAGGTTCAATTGTTGTGAAAAAGGCTTCAGGGCTCCCAAGAAAGTCCAGCAAGTTCCAGGACTGTCTCCTAAAGTTGATTCAGCTGCGGGATCAGGACAACACCAGTGCAGAGCTTGCTTAGGAAGGGCAGCAGGCAGGCATGAGTGCATCTGCATGCACAGTGAGGCGAAGACTTTTGGAGGATGGCCTGGTGTCAAGAAGGGCAGCAGAGAAGCCAATTCTCTCCAGCAACATCAGGGACAGACTGATTTTCTGCAAAAGCTACACAGATTGGACTGCTGAGGACTGGGGTAAAGTCATTTTCTCTGATGATGTCTGGAGAAGAAAAGGTGAGCGCTACCATCAGTCTAGTGTCATGGCAACAGTAAAGCATCCCGAGACCATTCATTTGTGGGGTTGATCTCAGCCAAGGGAGTGGGATCACTCTCAATACTGCCTTAGAACACAGCCCTGAATAAAGTATGGTACCAAAACATCCTTTGAGAGCAACTTCTTCCAACCATCCAGGAACAGTTTGGTGACAGATGGAAACATTGACATTTTGGGTCTATGGCCAGGAAACTCCCAAGATCTTAATCCCATTGAGAACTTGTGGTCAATCCTATCCTCAAGATGTGGGTGGTCAAACAAGAACCCACAAATTCTGACAAACTCCAGGCATTGATTATGCAAGAATGGGCTGCCATCAGTGAGGATTCGGCCCAGAAGTTGATTGACCGAACAGCAGGGCAAATTACAGCGGTTTTGAAAAAGATGATCCAACACTGCAAATATCGACTCTTTGCATAAACATAATGTGATTGTCAATAAATGCCTTATGACACTTATGAAATGCTTGTAATTATACTTCAGTTACCATAAAAACATTTGACGAAAAGATCTACAAACAACGAAGCACGGTTCTCTGTGAAAAACAATATTTGTGTCATTCTCAAATCTTTTGACCATGGCTATATATCCTTGTGCAAGAATGATATGGTCATATATTTGACATACTCAGTCTTTTCTGAATTCTGAATCAAAATAATCTTATCTTTTGGGATTGTTAGTTTTCCTGTTTCATTGTCCACATTTAATATTTCAGTCTTTGATATTCCTATTTTATGAATAAACCAAGGTTTCAATTTGGAAAGACAGATAAAATGAGCCCAGAGAACAGAATTCTAAAGATGCCACAATAATTTTTTGATAATAAAATATATTAATAAATGCATAGCACAGTGTATGTGGCTGTTTTTGTGTTAACTGACCCACACATGGACAATTAGAAGAAAAAGCATGGTTATGTTTACATACTAGGACTGATTTCATCAAATACTGGACTGGTGAGTGGAACTCTTATTCAACTGAGTCCACGGGGGAGACCAAATTGATTTTCAAGATCTGTCTGCATAAAATTTAAACCCATTCACCTGTTTAAATCATTACGACATCTGGATCCGACCATAGATATTCCATTCATCTTCCGAGGGCTTATCCTGGATGGAGCATATTGCACAAAGCAGGCAAGCGCTTCGCAGGTTACACACTTTATTATACACTTTATTATACACTTTGGGATATTGAGACTCGCCATTCATTCCAGTTACGGCAGCACATGCACTAGGTAACTAACCTTCTGCACCAAGCATTTTACCATTTGCACTGTCAAACAGTGTCCAGTTTAACTAGCTTTGCTTACCATGTTGGCTGTTTGCTACTCACACAGTGCAGAATGAAATGATATTCTGCTTATACTGTAACTTAGTGATCTGATCCTGGAGCACAGTGAGATATGCAGGTGCTGCACCAGGACACAGGCAGGGTGCTTTGTTCCTCCTTCCTATCCTCTTCACAAGCTATTGCATCCTATGACTTTCAGGTCATTCATCTGCACATACCACTTACACAAATTCTGCCTGTGGGATCCATTTCCCTCGAAGGTTTTCCTTCTTCGTCGCCCCTGTCTACCACATTAACTATCAAGGTTTTCATCTACAAACCACAACCTTTGTTTACATCTCCTACCTGAAGGGTAACATCATCTTTTACTGGCAGTATGTCCTGTAATTTCCTCTCAGGATTCTTATGGTGACATGTAATGGTTTCCAAGACTCTTTTGTTATAGCCATTTAGACCACAAAAGACCCTCTTTTATAGGAACCTCCTTTAATGATACCTTTACATTTCCCCACTTTGGGTATTCCTTCTAACTGTCATTCACTTCAATTGTCCTTATTGATTTTATGGTGCTTATCTATGAGGTGTTCCATCTGTCATTGTCAAATTAGGATTTCTTGCTGATTTTAAGTAATACTTAATTACTTTCTGTGATTTACTTGGTCTTATGTATAGCAAAAAAATTTTTCTGTGAATTGATGTGCACAGCTTGTCTCATTATAATGGTCTAAAGTGTGGGTCGTTGTTTTACAATTGTTTATAATTCAAATTTACATTACAAAAACAAAAAAAGCACGATGGATTCATAACTTGCTATAGACATAATAAATAAGTGCCAGGATTAACATAGAAGTCAGATGAATCCTTTAGTACTGCAGCGTTCAGTTCTCATACTGCTTCACTGCTTGGGGTGAGGGTCACAAGATGTACGGATGGTCTGTAGTATTTGAGCAGCATATTGTGTCACACCTGTAGGGTTCAGGGTCGGAATCCCATCCCCAGCTCTTTGTAAAGTGTCTGCATGCGCAATTGCCAGAGATAAGCAGTTAGGTGAACTATTGCCAGTAATGTGTGATTGTGTGTGAGAGTGTGCGCCCACCAATGGAGTGTCACCCAACCAAGTGTGCCTCACAGAGACCCGGCACTGGGAATGTAGATGGATGGATGGACGGATAAATAGATGGATGGATGGATGAATGGATGGATGAATAGATGTATGGATGACCTAAGCATTTGATACCACACATGGAGACGGCCAGCATCATCTCTTATTTCAAATGTGTCCTTACAGCACAGAGCCAGCTGTCAACACACAGGACACGGTGCCAGATATCGACAAGCTTACATTACACTTACATCCGCCACATTTTAAAAGACACAGAGCTTGTTGCATCTTTTTACATCAGTCATTGTTTTAAATGTTAAACAGAATATTGACATTCTGGGTTATTTAGACAAGAAATGTTAATATTATACTTATGCTACTTAACATTACATAGTAAAGTGTTCAAAAAATGTTATGGTCAAACATATAACTGGTTTACATACCTGGGTGGTTATAATTTAGGCCTATTTGTTTAATTAGTATGTTCAAATACTACTATATACTATTTAACTGAGGTGAAGGGGTAGGATTTAAAACACTACTATTGAAATGGTTACATAAAATAGCAAAAAAAAAAAAAAAAATTGCCTTGACATTAATATTGAAATACTGGTTCAAATTTTAGCAATACTCATCCAGCATAATTGTAAGGGTTTTTTGTTGATTCTGAATATAAACGACTTTCTAAGAGCATCCCAGACCAGGGGCATGGAACCTGGGGGGACATGTACCCCCAAATACGTAATTTAATTTGGGTTCCCCAATATCAAACTCTGTCCTATGTCACTGACACAGACCATACATTAAATACAATGTTAGGCCTCTTTTAAAAGCAATATACTTAAGACATGTTCACAGTGCTTAATAACCGTGGCCACCAAAACAGTATTCGGTTTGCTAGGAGATGGAAGCTGAAAGGTGTATATTACTTGGTTGAAAGTAAAAAGGAGCAGACCCTCCAGGAAACGCTTGGCTGATCCGGCAGTGCATATGGGATTATTCACGTTGTAATCATCCGCGGCTCAGAAAGCCGCATTTCACTTCATCCAGAGTGCTCCTATCTACACACACACACACACACACACACACACACATATATATATGTATATATATATATATATATATATATATATATATATATATATATGTGTGGCATCAGAATAATCACCTACAAGGAAGTTGGGTACTTCGTTTGTGGATAACCTCAAAGCATTTTAGTTTCTAAAGTTTCGTACAGAAGGTGTTCATAAATTGCATTTTAATACACTTGAGGAACGATAAGCTTTATCTGAATTGTGTGATAAATAACAGGGATTCAATCACAGTGTTCCGGTTAATTTGGTTAAACTATGGAAAAAGTAGACTGATAAAAACTAACTTGACCGAGATTTTCTTAAAGCGCCAGTACGAAGGGCGCAGTGTGCTCAATAAACAGACTGAATATGTTCCATCTGTGCACTTTTTGTAACCGCTTGTCCTATTCAGAGACGCAATGTCTGATACACATATATTAAAGTCAATTAACTGCTGCAAAAGTGCTTCACGTTTTCATGCAGACCAAAATAATGGCCGTGTACTATACGGATATTACGTTTATATAACTGTAGACAGTTTAACCATGCCTTTGTTTGCATGTGAATATGAGTAAAAATATGCGATGCGCTTAAACACCGAGGATAACCACATTAGCCCGGCCAGTGTTTACCCAGATCTCACGTTTCCTGTGTGAGTAGTTTTGGATTTCCTCAGTTCCTGTGCTATTAGCTCCCAGATCCTGTCCATTGTAACAAGCTTTTTTTCTGCTCACATGGTAGATTTTCCCTTCCTGTCCCTGCGTGGCCGGCGATCTCTTCACAGGATCCATACGCCTTTTCCACACTTTTCCCCCCATCCATTTTTTCTAAATGAATGTAGGATTTAGTTACCTCTCGCTGGATTAAGGAAGGGATGCAAAATGAACTGAGTATGATGTCTACTGTAAATGTTTTGTCTTTCAACCGCAAATCACTGGCTTTCGAGTCACTGCACAAAGTGCGGGTCTGGGTTGATAATACAGCAGTCTCGGTAAGTTACTTAGTATTCTAGGCGTGGCTTTTACTGTTAAAATTCTGCTCTTAAGAATCATAATCTGCTAGTCCGGTTACATGTAAGCTTCCGAATGACGATGAAAATGCCAAAATGAAGATGTCCCGTGCGTGTATCGGTTTTACAGCATATATGATAAGTATGTTTGCATGGAGGTTTTAAGGACATACCGTTATGTAGCTGTGCTTAGTTCCCCTTTGGATACACACGCATTACCCGACTACTTTATGAATACTGTTTTATACTTGTAATGCTCCTCTTTTAACATATTAACATATATTTCACGAAACCAATAACAATACTAAATGTTTACGATGTAGTTGGAAGAGAATAATGTTAACAGGGATTTGATGTGGAGGTTTATGTAGTTGCCTCACGCTATTATGTGTATTTTTATTAGGTTATTCTGTTAAGGTGACCACAAGTCATGAGATCCTCATCCTCTCGCTTGTCAAGTTTTTCATCAAAAGATTCTTTATGGAGCCGGTAAGACCTCCTGTACGCCCCCTCTAACTTCACGATACCCCAATTTCAGTCCACTATTTGCAAAACACTCAGGACGGAGTGCACAGCTCGTAGCAATAACTACTACCTATTATGAGTAATGTAAATTTTTTAGTTTATTCCAAACAGGGGCCTTTGCAACACTAGTTGATAGCGTTTAAAATTATATTAGATGCACTACAAAGTGCCGCCTATAGGCTGCGCACTTGCGACGTTTTTATGCAAGTATAATTATGTGAAAGCAACCAGCTAGTAAACCCTAATAGCTTACGTGCATATCAAAACAGTATCAGGACATTAACATTTAAAAGTCTAAATTAATGTCAGATCATGTTTTCTAAGCAGCATTTTTGGATATTGCTTTAGAATACATCAATGTTATTATTCCTATTATAATTAGGCCTATAATTTCGAAACAAATTAATTTTTCATGGATATTACTTAGTGTATTATTAGTGTATCCGGATGATACTCCACCAAAATCCGTATACCAACATTGCCATAGGACCACATTTAATTCACTCTTACTGCGGCCGCGTACAGTCGCGATATGGAGGCTCCATGCGAAGTCGCGGCCCAGTTAAAGCGCGTCCCCTAAACGGCGCGCTATCCTGCAGTGTGAGGAAGCAAAGAACCGACAGTGGGCACAACAGTCGGAGTAAAAACTTAAATTTCGCAGAGTAAGGTAGGCCTACGAAATAGCGCTTATTGAAATCGTTTAGCACAGCGCATGTAGCGCAGAATGGTATCCTGAATTACGAAAATACAATTTAACCGTCGTTTTGCGGGTTTAATCACTAGCGCAAACCCCCCCTCCCCCGGGGGCCGGAGCAGCAGGGTCCTGGCTCTTTAGCCGGTCCGGGGCTCGCTGAGTGCTGGGTGAAGCATGCGCAGATTTGCCCCCCTTGTTTGTCCCCGTGATGCGCCGTGGGTGGGTGAGAGTGTGAGAGGAGGGGAAGCAGAAGGGGGAAAGCAGCGTGCGTGAGTGTGAGTGTGTGTGAGCCCGCTAAAGTGTCAAAAAGCGGAGATCGTCCGGGGGAAAGAAAGGCGACATCGAAAGCTCAAGAGCTGCCCATGCATCCGGTGCAACTTCAGCGCAAACTACAACTGCAGTAAATATACATGCAAAATAACTGGTTATAAAGCGGAATGAGGGCAGCTGTTACAGCGCTGTGCTGTGGCGGGGACGCGGGGATATCATCAGACCGTAGAAAGGACACAGTTTGAGCTTGTGAACGCAAGTGAAGGTGGGCGAAATACCCAAAAGAGCCCCCATCATTCCGGGGTCACCAATTCGCCGGAGCAAGTCCTCAATTAAAGAGAGGATAGGTTTTACTTCCATATTCTGGGTTACTGGTCATTTTGCTGCTTTGCATCCATCAGCTTGGACGGGATAAGCTTCTCCTCTTCGTTTGCCTTTAATGGTTTAGCCTTTCTTAAAATATTTCATTTTTTGGGTGGTGGGGCGATTGTTTGCTGAAGGATGCCGGATCAGATCTCCGTGTCCGAGTTTCTCTCGGAGACCACGGAGGATTACAACTCTCCCACCACGTCCAGCTTCACCACCCGCCTGCAGAGCTGCCGGAACACCGTCGGCGTCCTGGAGGAGGTAAGCCAGGCCCCGCTATCCCCCATCCATGCTTTTATTCTGAAATCTTATTTAAGTTAAGTAGCTTGTTTGCTAAACAGAGGCGCGATTGCTTATTTGTTTTCACAAAGCTGACATTGTGTATGGTATCGGTCCCCCAACATGCAGAAGCATTCGCCTTTTTGTTTCAGTTTTTGTTGCCGTTTGTTATATTAAATTTGCTTTACAAACAGTAGTATCTGGCTACAAAGGTAGAGCGTCGGTGCCGTTTAAAGTGGCCGGAGGCGTATGCATTATGTACAGAAGGTCACCTGTTACGAGTTTGTGCAGCATGACATGTCATTGGAAAAAGCATTTTATTTTTGAATGAAATATTTGCAATTATATCCCAGCACATGCAATAGATATAAATAACTGGGACGATGCTACAGTGCATAAGACGCTGGCTTGCATTTATATGTGAGAATGTATAAGCATTTATGGTGTTTTAAAATGTATATCGTGTCTTCCTGACCAGATATTAAATCCAAGGTCAGCGTCCGATTTCGTTAAAAATTCATGCATTTTTGTGATCAAAACGTGCAGCGGCGGCGAAGATGTGTGGTTGGTCCACTCCTTTGTTGTTCTAAAAAGGGTATATTTTAGAAACTTGCCTGGTATATAATATATCCATCAGCGGTGCCGTGAATGGGCAGGATAAGCCGCTGCGCAGGGCGCCAGATGTGCCGGGATCGGTGGGTTTAAGGGGGTGACACAGGCTCACCATCACGGCCTTTCTGAGTGGCTGTTCGGGCTCTTTGTGCCAGGTAAGCACCCCCCCCCCCCGTGCACCACAGTGGGACGATGCAGTCATTGCACACCGGGGGTTTGCTTAAGAAGCCGGGGGAGAAACCAGCGAATGTGCTCCGCGTTACTGATGCCGGCCACAGCGACGTCAATGATTTGGTGCCAATGCTTGTACGTGTTCTCTTATATACATGGTACACTGCAGCACTTAAGGTTGAAATGTATTAAATAAACACACGTTTTCAAATATTGAAAATAATAGTGCCTACATTGTATATTTCACCCCTCCCTCCTTTTATATACCGTAACTAAAGAATTTTAAGATATATGGTATTTGAAATATGTTGGTCTCATGCTGAGGCTCCTGGTATAAACTGATGAGAACAGTGCCAAATATTTTAAAGACGATTCATTTGAGGATTGTAGTGCGTTTAAATGGGGGGAGCTTTGTCATTTTAAAGTTCCCTGCGAACGAAACAGTTTAAAAGATCATAAATGATCTCATATTTGCTTTTTGTCTTCTGGGCTGGCTTTCATGCTTTGATCAGGAGCGCCGAAAAGTCCCCGGAATATTTCGCTCCTATAGTGTGCGTGAACTGGTACATGCTGGAAAATGGTGAACCTCCCAGCACGTTTTTGGAAGCCTCTGGGCCACTGCATGCTGGTGGTTATCTGGCATACGTTCAGCAGTTTCTTTTGAGTAGATGGTTTCCAAATCCGCCTTGGCGAGGAGTGTCAGTATTCCGCCGCTGCAGGTTTTAAGACAAATGTGTGAGACGCGAAACTTCCCATGTGAATGGAACATAAAAGCCACGGTAACCGACATGATTTCTCTCTTTAAATGATTCGTTTCTAAAAAAAAAAATACCTAAAAGACCCGCGGAAATAAATCTATTCCATTCGTGAAATACTGCACGAGTGACTGCTATTTAAGCCTTTATTAGCGGCACGTTTTGATGGCACTTGACGTGGTTATTAAACGCATGAAATCCATGTTGTGCTTTCACTTCGCAAAATGTGACGCAGTATAGCGGCGTGATCTAATAAGTGCTGTGTTGGCTTTGTGTGATATGACCTGAAACCTCAAAGGGAAACTCATGACAAGCTAGAATGAACACAGTTTTTTTTTTCAGGACCAAAGATGCATCTTGCTTTCTTGTCTGTAATGCATCATTTAAAAATCTTATTTAGACCTCTGTGTAGTTTTCCTGGTTGGTAGTCCTCTTGTTTAGTGGTTTGCTTTATGGGTAGACCCTTCAAACTCCTCTGGTGACTTACTTCAACCTGCATTTAAGGGAAATTAATAAACTCACTTCCATATCAGAAAACGTATGAAAAATCCCTCAGTGCAGAAGTTTCCTGTTGTTGGTCAGCAAGATGGCACAGCAGTTTATATACAGGCTGCAGTGCATCCTGTTGATTTGTGTAAAGGCGTCATTCATTAGCTTTGTCGCCTTCCCTTGATGGTTTCCTCCTGTGACCAGTGTTTTCCAGAGCTCTTTCAAAATGCCCCGACCTTTCCAAGCACTTTGTTTGCTTTACCTCCAGCAGGCCAGGTTCTGGACTGGCCTGGGCTGCTCAAGGGGTGGTTTTAGGTCCGATGCAGAATCATCTTTGCCGCACGACTTCTTGTTTTGTCTTGTCCGGTTCATTTTCGGACAGCATCTATGTTTCCCTTATGAATGCAAGTATGGGTTTGTGGTCGATGCACAATGGGATCTTGTGGGTCCAGGTTCCGGATGGCCAGGCAAACCATGGTGTAAGTTACCATGGAAACCATATACCACACATGTTGATCAGGATCACCCATGTTGTCTTTTCACAGTACTGAAGATGTGCTGATCCTATTAGGGAGCTACAGTGTAAGAGGAAGTGCTCCACAGTGTGATGCCCGTTTTGCTGTTGATGAACAGTGAGGAAGATGGCACAGCGGTTTATATGCAGGCTACAGGGTAACAGGAAGTGCTCCACAGTGTGATGCCCGTTTTGCTGTTGATGAACAGTGAGGAAGATGGCACAGCGGTTTATATACAGGCTACAGGGTAAGAGGAAGTGCTCCACAGTGTGATGCCCGTTTTGCTGTTGATGAACAGTGAGGAAGATGGCACAGCGGTTTATATACAGGAAATTCCCCCATTGCCTAACATCCTTACAACTGTTGGGGTATGTTGGTCAGATTGAAAGATTTCTCTGATTTCTGCGGTTTCATAGCAGTTTCCTCTGGACCATGCAGTATTTCGTTCCAGATTGGCTGGTACGTCACGTCGCTTTAATGTGTCTCCAGAACAGAGGAGCCTGCAGTAGTCTGTATTCCCCCCTGTTCCTTCCTCCTTTGATATGCTCATGTCTCGAAGAGTCTTAATACCTTCAATACTTAGGTTCTTGATTGAATTATCTGCTTGTTTGCTAAATTACCTCATTACATGTGGGGTCATACCCATATTGGTTGCTGACTTGATCTGTTGGCAACCAAAACCAAACCCCAATGAAGGAAATGGAATTCCATATTGATGCTTAATAATGATGTCATGTTGTAAAGTACTGTCATGGAACGTTCAGTACGTGTGGATTTTTTAGTGTGGAGGTGTTTTTCCAGCTCACACTGTGCCAAATACACATAAATACACATAAAATGTACACATAATGTGATTTTCACTGGTCCCGGTGAAGCCGCTCATCATGTTGGTGAACTTGCATCTAGGTAGGCTTGCTTTTGACATTCCTTAATAACCTGATTTTGGCTGACAGTTAATATTATGTATAGATCATTATGTATTGCACTCATCACCTGCTCCTTTTCTGACTTAATTCAAACCATAATGTTAATATCAAGCAGGAAGATTTATCTGAATTCCAGTCAGAATTGATGGTAATAGGTTAATTTATGTGTCGACTTGCGTTGTCTCCAGCAGTTGGCTGTACCCTAATTCTAAGCTTCAAGTACATGCATCGCATCCATTCTCTTTCGCATCCATTCTCATTTTGCTGGTCTTTTAAGACTCATCTGATATATTAATATAGCACAGTGTGCGCCCCCGCCCCTCCCCGCAGGTGCCAGTGGGAGCTCTAAGATCATGTTGTAACATGACTCTGGTGCTCTCCAACCATTTCAGATGTGATTTGATCTAATGTATCTGCAAGGCCGTCGCCGACTCTCTCTACTTCTTCGATTGTTTGAGTGCCACCATTCACCACCCATCTTTCTGAGCTCTCATGATATGCCGGCTTCCAGAGAGCCTGGACTCTATCCCAGGAGACACAAGGCATGAGGCTGGGGCCGCCCTAGATGGGAGGCCAGTTCTCTACAGGGCTGCATGCATTAATTGTCCTTCGTACACAAGCTCCGGTAAACTCGCGCTAACAAGTATGCACCTCATTAGCATTTTAGCAGCATATCTACTTCCTACGACTATGAAATGTTTCGATGCATTGCGCTATGGTCCCCAGGTTATTATTGGGTTGGTAGTATATGTCTTGTAGTTACTTGATTTAAAAACAATAGTTTTACCCAGTGACTTTGGGGGGGGGGGGGGTATTTTTGACAAGGGATAGAGAAGCATTGAGAGCTCAGGATGTCTTTAGCTTTGTGTTACATGTCTAAAATGCCTCATTTGACACACATTCCACACATTCACTTTAAACATGTTCAGGTATTTTCTTGGCCATATAAAAATCTCCCTATATGCAGTCTGAAATACTAAAGTAATGAGGACATCGAACTTATTACAGTTAGCTGAATTTAATGCTGTCAGCTATTGTCTCCATCATCCCTTGAAGTAAATTTGGCTGTATTTATATTGCTGTTTATTTGGACAAATTTACATTTAATGACACCTTAATGTGTTCTCCAATTAAAGTCATTATCATATTAGCGTGCTGTCAGGCTTCTCTCCCCTACGTTTATTACGCAGTGATAAGAGAAGAGGAAAAAGACCTGGACATTTGCAGTGTCGTTAGTTTGGAAATTGTAGGCTGCGATGTTCCCCCCCCCCCCTTCCCCCGCTCCTTCCCCTGCTTCACGATTTCTTACATTTTTTCCGCAGTGTAACACGGAAAGGTTCGTGTTATGAATCACCTTTCTGGATATCTGTTTGAATTTACGGACCACGGCATAAACAAGGAACATCTGTTGGGGGCGCTGCCATGTGTGTGGGGCTTTGGGGCCACATGACTCACTCCGGCTTGCCAGCCAGCGTGGGGACTTGAACACGGCGTCAGGAGTGAAATGTAAACACTATGCTGTAATCCTAGACTATTGTGCCATCCAAGCCCAGCAGATGGGCTCCATCATTCTTTAAAAAAAAGACCTCATCTACGTCAAACGGGGTCTTTAGTGCCTCGATGATGGAAAATTGTTATAATCTTTATAAATGATCTATATAAATTATTGCCTAATATGCTCAAATTTTTTTCTGTAACTTTATTTGAAAACTTATACTAGATGTTCTCTGATGTGGTACAGCGGGGAAAAATATGAAAAAGATTCTTAAGAATATGATAAATGTATAAAATTTTCATAGGCATCAGTCCTATATAAGGTTACAGATATGTAGCAGTATGGGCCGAATGAAAATGGATACTTGGTATTAATTTAACCACAAAGCAGAACTTTGGGCTGAGGTTACTTCTGGAGAGAATATGAAGATGATAGCTGAGGCTCAATAAAACATACTCCAAAAATACCCCAGACCAACTGCATTGTACTTTATACTTTTTTTTTGAGTATGACCTGATTAGCTTATAGCTGTTTTTCATACATTAAATTAAACTGAGAAGACGTTTTCCATTTACCCGTGCGGCTTGGTTATTGTCGCAGGAGAAAGCATTTATGCCTAATCTGGGATTGTTTTGTTTTTTTTCCCACCTCCTTTGCGAGTCCTGCAACTCGAGTGCCGGTGCGGTTTCCTTTCGGTACAGTACTGTGATGGAACGGCAGGTGAGCAGCGTGACGGTGGGAGGTATTCGGGGAACGAAAGGCCGCTAAGCGGGGGGGGTATCGATCAGGCGGTGCAGGCGGGCGGGAGGCAGCCAGGCTGTTTTCTAAGGCTTACACTCATGTGGGCTCCTGCTAGTGGGTGGAACAGACGTTTGATTCGGAGAACAGAAATTGGTCTTGATGGTTCTGTGAGGTTTTGGCTGGTGATTAGTCAGCCCCTGTGCTGAATGAATCATGGAAATGTTTTTGCCGCTTGACTGATTACTGAGTTTGACATGGCCGCTCCTATTAGAAGGGCTGATTTTTAAGGTGGAGGGCAAAAGGAGGGCCATAATTCTTAGTCGTCAGCCTGTCAATAGCCAGTGATATATTTTAAATTAGCGAGTGACAGCTGAGGAGGCTCCCCTCAAGCCAATCGACTTTCGCCTAGGGCTAGTGCCCTGTGGCCCCGCCCTCATATATAACCAGCCAATTAGCATAGCTGTAGGAGGCATTTTGGGTCATTTGCTCAAGATCATTCATGGCTGACGAAATTCCCCGCTTCGTCCTCTATCTCGATCGTTCACATTTATATGCATATACGATTATTGGTCCAGCAGGAGTTTTTTTTGTCCAAGGCGACGTCCAGGTGAGGAAGGTCTCAGGTCAGAGAGCAGCGTCAGCCGGTGTCATTATGGGCTTCGTGACCATCCAGGCTCGGCTAGCAAAAGCATGTTTGTATTAATGTATTCAAATGACATCACAAAACCTCGCTTTGTACATAATTGTTTTATCCATTTATGCCCCCCTGCTAGATAATGCCAGGCCTGACAAACATTCCGTTTCTGCACTTGTGTACCCTGACATCCCGCTGGTGCTCGCTTCTCCCCCTCATACTAATGCACCACGACAAATAGAAGTGCTCCGTGACTGTGCCGTATTCAGGCAGAGTGGCGTGTGGCTTTTAGGAAGAGGGAGGTTAATTGACGCAATGGCAGTGATTTTTTTGTGAACGACTTTAGAGAAGATTTTATGGTTCAACATGTTCCCCATTTGTGATAGAAGAAGCATTACGATCGTAACTGATAGTCTGTCTAAAGCAAGGCTCTCAAAACACAAAGACAATAAGTACTCATAGACACAGAGTGCCACAAATTATAGTTGAAATTAAATTAAATATTTTTTTTTTTTATATTTTGATGTAACATGAAAACATTGGCCTATTGTGGTATTGTTTTTGCGTAGGTTAATTTTGGCTGCTTTTCAGCAGTGAAGTTCCCCACCATCTGGGGTGAAGCCTTGATCAATTTTCACCTACTTAGGTTACAATTTTAGCAGTTACTCATGACCACTTTTTTTAATTCCCTAATCTAGTTAATCTTACTCAAAGGTGCAATAAGATTTCTGATCTTATCAGACCCTTTTTCGAGTCCCATCATTGGGAGAATGGTCACATGTCCATTCAGCAACCCCCCAAAATGCTGCAGGGGTCCTGGATCGATGGCTGACCCTGTGCTCTGACTCCAAGCTTTAATACCCAAGATGTGATATGCGGGGAAAAAAGCACTGCAGTCTACCTGTACTCGTACTCGTACTCGTACTCGTACTCGCACAAACAGCAAATAAAGCATCATTAATCATTCATTCACTTTGGACTTTCGGTCAGCATATACAGTATACTCCTCTGTCATTTTTGCATAGAGTTACCGTTGCAGAGGAAGTCTCTAAAGCATTTTTCATTTTCACGGTACATCAAGCAAGTCTGTTGGCCGTAGCTACACAACATTATAAAAAATATATTTTTGTGAGCATAAAATCCTACTGCGTCTCATAGTCGTTTGGTTTTTATCATGCATTGCACCCTGTATGCTGTACAGATCTGACTGTGGCGCGGTACAAGGGAGATCGACTGGGAAATGGTTACACCCCCACCAGGAGCGTATGCAAGCCTGGCGGGGACCCCTGTGGCACAGCGTCAGGTGGAGCGCGTCAGCCGAGGCAGGCAGATGTTCAGAAGCAGTGCCTCGCACAAACAGGGCCCTCATGCCTGTCCAGCTGAGGTTGGACGTATCCCTAAGTGTTCGTCTATTAATGCCTTGCTAATTATATGTTTCCTTCATCCATTTTCTAGCTGGTCAGGGTCACATGGAAGGCCTGGAGCCTATCCCAGGCAGCAAAGGGCACGAGGCCGGGGGCACCCTGGATGGAATGCCACAGGAAATTTTATTAATGCTGGCTTATCTAATGTATGATCCCATGGTGTGAGTGCTTATGCTGTTCAGTGTGTTGCTGGACATATTGTGTGTGTGTGTGTGTGTGTGTGTGTGTGTGTTCATGTGCTGAATTATTCAAGCCCAGGGAAGCAGGTGAAGTGCCACCAGTCCAGTAGTGCAGAGGGCTGCGTCTCCCCTCCCTTCATCCAGGAGAGGTTTTACTGCTACATTTAGACTCCTTAAAGTATTTTAAGCATTTATTTCCTGAATGAGAATATGTAGGACTTACAGTACATAGAACTAGGGGCGCACCGATCGATCGGCCTCGATCACGTTAATTTGAGGGGATCAGAAATCGACCATATTCCCATGAGATCCACCG
>JAODKE010000001.1:27856678-27868479 GCA_026779605.1 Mormyrus hasselquistii | reverse complement strand
CGACCAAATGAGTCACCACGGTAACTGGCACTCCTCCCAGTTTGGGTCATTATCTTCCTGTCTGTAAAAATTGCACAATTACTGCAGACTGACAGTTTGGCCTGATTCCTATGCCATCTTCCATATTTGTGCTGTTCTTAATTAACAAAGTAATTAAACTGAAAATAAGATTTACTAACAGCACAATTACTTGGATAAGTAGCATGTAAGTAAATTATTAGTTTATATGAAGTTGTTTTTGGGCATATTTTATACTTTCAGTTGGAGGTAATTCTAGACCTAGTATTTTAGCAACCTCAATTTTTTTTTGTGTTTTCATTCATTTTTTTTTTGTAAAAATTACTATTCCAAATTCATTTAGTGATTTAATCCCATAATTAGCTGAACTCCCCCCCAAGAGTAAAATCATTGACTCGCCCCTGGTATCAGCTAGAAAGATGCATCATAAAACAAACAAACAGAATCATTTATCTGTTATATGCCTAAACATCAGTGTGATTTTACAGATCCCTGTTGGTCATAGCAAGGTTCTCATTTTGCCTTGCTTTTTGGCAATGCTTTGGTTCTTCTACTACTACTACTACTACTACTACTACTAATAATAATAATAATAATAATAATAATAATAGTACTTAGACTACTAATACTGATAATAATTTTAATTTGTATAGACTTGTATTGTCACGCCCAGCTCCGTCCGATCCTCGTGTGTGCCACGCCCACCTCATTACCTCGTGTGATTTCCCGATTGTAATCACCTGTGTCTTGTTAATGCTGCTTGTCTCGTGTAGATCAGTCCGCGTCCTTCCCCAGTCTAGCAGACCGTCATTGATGTTGTCCTGTGCTGTTTCTGATCCTGTCCTGTTTGCCCACCTGTGCTTATTAAAACCTCGTTCTTGGGACTCCTCGGCTCCGCTCGCCTGTTTTTCCACTCACATGTATTTCCCAAAAAACCCTAAGACAGTTACAGTAGGTAAGACTGAGCACAGCACAACTTGGCAGTACTAAAGACAAGAAAATAAGCAGACACTAGCTAAAACGAAGACTTTAAGTTGACGGTAGTGAACAACGCATACAAGTCTGTATTATGTCCTCCCGTCATGTAATAAGGCAGCATTAGGTGCAAGCAGAGCATTTATGACCCTGTAAACATGAGCAAAGTTTGGAGGTCGTGCATGGCGGTGGATTAACGCCTCGCAAGGTGGTTACAGTGGGACTGCTTCAAGGAGCCGTGAAAAAGCATGTGCGGGAGAAACTGGATGTCATTCCGAAAGAACACGACCGATACTAATCGCCATGGAAACATGGCCAACTGCTGTGTCCCTCCTGAAGGACATGACAAATTATCGCTCTGTCATCTAGCACAAAATAAAGAACCAGCTAAAGATACTATGAGTCCATATAAAGCATTTTAGTCTATTGCATTAGCATAAATCCGTGCTCGGTCATCGTTCCATTCTACCTGCCATTGAGAAGTTTCCGGAATTTTCGTGCCGACATCATCATATATACGGTTGTTAATCACGCGCCGCTCACTAATGCAACACCGCCTGTTTCTGTAAGTGGCTGTCCCTGTCAGCACCCCGCCTGCCCGTAAGTGTGTGCCGTACGTAATGTGGCAAAGTTACGGAAAGAGATCTGTTCCAGGCCCACGTGGGGTAGCGTCATCCGTTTCGTGTGATTTATATCACGGTCCTCTCGAGGTACACCTAAATCTCTGGAGACTCCTGTTGTCGAGTCTGTGCTATCGCGAACCCCTGGATTGCTTAATCCATCTGTCTTCTCACCGTTTATTCTCCTACCGCTCCCATAACGAGTCATTCAGATAACTGAGTCACTGAACAATGTGAGTCTGTACTTCTGTTCTTTTGCAGTATGTTGCTTTGCGTTTGCTTCTGCATGCTTTGTTACTAGTTTGGAACTTCAAAGACCCCATTGTTCACAACACAAATACATCCTCTTTGTAAAACAGATCTGGAATCCATCACTCAGCAGGCAATACCATCGTCATAAATATAGTTAAATATATCAAGTTATTTGGAAAGATGACTTTTCAGGCTCAAGCATTGCATAAGCTAAATAAGAAGCAGGCCCAGTATAAAAGCCCAATTCATCTTGAACACTCTTTTTCACTGCACGTTATTCAGTAATGCCCTTTTGTGATCAGCTTTTTGCTCATTGTTTTACGTTACTTATCAACAATACACTTAACTTTTGCCTGTGTGTCTCTCGCCTGATGCTTGATGTACCTGCTTTGTAACTGAATTGCCCAGATTGGGCGTTTTATAATTTGTTAGCCGAAGTTTGCCACAGACTGAGTGCAATTGCTGTTGCCTGAAAATATCTCTGATTTTGCTAGATCAGTCTGAAGTTTGACTTCTACCTCACTGGTGATGTAGCTTATGGTTGCTGCTGGTTTGTTGGGTCGTGAAAGCTCAGAAATCCGTGAAGATCTGTTACCGATAATGCGGAGAATATGACCGCAGGATCTTTTACCTTTTCAGGCATTTTACCTTATGCATACAATGGCAGTTGTAAAATGGAGAGGTCAGGTCTTTATGATTCACCAGCCATTTAACCGCCTCTACAGACTGTATCTACGCACAACATTAATATAGACACACCTGTTTATATCAGCAGGAAAGACTTTCGCTTTTCGATGGCACAGTGGCTCAGTTGTGTGGATTTCCTTCAATTCCCTCAAACAGTCCAAAGATGTGCAGTGGGGGGAAATGGCATCTGTATTTCCTGTAGCGTGTGTGCCCTGCGATGGACGGCCATCCAGGTCATAATGTCCCATTTGCAGCCTGGGAAAGGTGCCAGGACTGCCTGCCCTCCCACAGAAACATTCTTCATTTCGGTTTCTCATAGAAGAGATTTGGATTAGTATGCATCATCGTCAATATAGTGCACAACACACATCAGAATGAGTGTTTGTTTAATGCGAGTCACATCCGCCCGCTCTGGGCGGTACAGCAGAAAAGGGGGCAGCCCGAAGTGGAATGAGTTTCAGCCTCAAGGAATTCTGGGTTCAAATCCCCAACCGGGAATTGTTACCGTGGCTCTGAGCATGGTGCTTAACCTCTATCTAGTATGATGAAGAGCAGCTGCTTAGGTGTTTTAAGGGCTGCGTAAGGAATCTGGATGCACTGCACGGCACTCCTCACTGTTCCTGCCCTAATAACTGAGTAATAAGTTCTGAGGTTGCAGTAGGGGTCCATTTTGGTCTCAGCTGACATACAAAGTGTCGCATTTTGGTTTGGGCGGGTGGTTGTAATTTGAATTGCCCTGTTATTCACCTGCATATGTGGAGGGAGATGGTTACTTCCTTTTTAGGTTAATATCGTTAAAGTTGAACCAGAGGTGCACATAAAGGCTTCACCGCCTCAGGCATCGCAGAACCTTACTGGAGGGAGAGAGCAATTTTATTGTTCAACAAGTTGCAGGTTGAAATCTACCTTCAGTCCCTTTCCAAGCCCCTGGATAATGTTTTGCTCCCCTCGATTGGCCAAAACTTGGCTGAGAGGATGGGACTAATGGGCCAGCACTGGGACAAGGTCTCCATTAAAGCTCCTGATGATGGATGCAGTGCAGCCAGGCCAGGTTTAAGGCGGAGATGCCTGTCAATATCTTACTTCAATGGAAAACCAGAGCTAGTAACAGGCCTTTTTTGTGAACCTGAGATTTGCTAAAAGCGTAATTCATGGTTAATGTTGAATATTGTTTTAGATTTCTCTCTAAAATCGTTGGTAGGGTGTTGTTTTGTTTGGGAGGAACAGTAACATCACTGAAATAGTGATTTACTGAACTACTGACGTGTAAGTCATAATGGAAGGTAATTTGTTAAAGCAAGAAAAAAATGAATTTTTTTCCTTAAAATCATATTTGATGAAAAGATGTGGCTTTCAGTGATTCAAATAAAGGAACTATTACCTTAACAGAAGACATGGGTAACTAAGTCATGAATGTATCACCATCCCATGATATTTGGCATCATTTTGGTTACACTATATATATATATATTATGTTATTTTTACTGATCCTGTTATACTACTGCTGCTGTTTCTAAGGAATTTCCCCATTGTGGGATTGATTGATCGATTAATAAAGTCAGTCAATCAAATAATGGACTTATGTGTGAAAGATGATTGTTCGATCGCATTGTAGTGATGATGCTGTCAGTGCAAAGGGATGTTGGAGTGGAGGTGTGCGAGAGGATACCAGCAGTAGGGCAGCTGTAGATGGAATGGTGAATGCCTTGACTGTAGTTTGAGATATCAGGCGAAATGGGCCATGAAAACTCAAACTGATGAGTGTAAGTGCTGGGTTGAGGTGTAAGCGATCAGTTTTTCAGCAAGAACTTCAATGAGGCTGAAATTGTGGTCAATTAGCGATGTATCGAGCCCTTGTTACACCTTGACTATTTTTGACTGACGTTGTGTGAGGAGCATGGGCTGCAGCTACAGAGGCAGTGGGAGAGGAGTCGTATGGTCAGATGAGTCACCAGAAGAAGCCTACAGCTCTCAGTGTTCTTTTCCCATGGTGAAGGCCATCTCATCCCTACCCGAGTGCTGTTGGAAGATTCAGGCCTGATGTCTGCTCATCCACACTCTTCAACTGACTTCCAGGGACTTGTAGCACTTTTCCAAAAGTGTCAAAGCTCATCTGGTCGCTCGTTGTCCCCTAGATCCCTGTAACGGCACAACACTTGGTGTTACGTGTAGCTGTCAGTCCACATTTTTTTCAGTATTACTCAAAGTAACTTGCTTGATAGGTAGTGGATTTGATTTCTGTGTAAGACACAGAGTGCATTATTTTTTTTTCCTCATTTCTGACACTAAACACTAGTCTAACCTAACTCATCTGTTTTGCTTCCTGTAAGAAATAGGTTTTAATAAATGCTTGCAGCATTCAGATGCATGATCCTGCAAAGAGTGGATTTTGCTGTTAGTATTAATCATAATGGGTAATTTTTTGTAATAGTGATTGAAAGGCTAAACTGCATATGTTTGCTTTACAGTTTCATCATTGGAGTGTAAATGGGAGGAATGGGAGTGAGTAGGGGCTGTTTGGTGTTTCAGGGCTATAGTCTGGCCCTGTACCTTATTGTGGGAATCTGAGTTCTGAAATGGATTGACATGTTTTTGCATCCAGGTGGTTCTGTGCAAGGAACCTGTTAAAAGCACAGTTTTCGTGTTTAAATTTCCTTCAGCAAACTCTGGTTAGCATGTGTGCTGTAGCAGTACACATTTTCGGGATGGGTTATGCTTTCCTTATGCTGGTGGGTCGTGGAATCGCGAATTTGGGGATCTGATCTTTCGGAACCTCAGTTAGGAATGTGGAGCGCAAGTCCTGCCAGTGTTTTTCTTGAAGGGATCTTTTGTTGTAATGGGATCTTCCGTGGCGCGTATGGATAGTGTGTCAGGATGTGCCGTACCAGCTGGACCCCGATGCCTGACCTGGTATTCCTCTTTCAGTGCGACCTTGAGGACTGGAAGGAATCCAGCGTGTGATGAGGAACACGCCGAGGGGGGATGCTTATTTTTACGTTTGAAAACATGTGCTGAGTGTAGCTATGATGAAATCCGTTCTCCTTATAAAATTCGTCAGGGATCTCCCAGGTAAAGTGGGCTGAAGCGGAGGGGATTTAAGAGAGAAAATTGTGCAGATATGAAGCCGGCCGGGGCAGATGCTTTTCTGCATGAAGCTTCACCGGTGTTCAGGGGATAAATGGTGTCCACTGGGCAAAAAAGGTAACTTATTTTAGGCAGAGGAAAAAATAAAGAGGCCTTGGGATTAGCTCAAGGCCTTTGCTGTGCTTGGTCGCTCTTTACTTGATAATGCACCGATTTGAAGTGCTGCTTACCCCGGGCATTATGGTAGACTAAACTCTAACCAAGCGCATTATTTCGGCGGATGACCTGCAAGGTCCACGGCCCACTAAAATGGTCCCCAGATGTCGTCTAGATTCCCACTGGCTTGCATTAGCATGTTAGCTTTGGCGGCGGTTCTGGCATACCTCTGTGTGTTTTCTACAAGTCGGTATTTTACAAAGCTGGGTTGTGCGCTGAAGTCTCCATGCAGATGGTAAACGCTAAAAATGATACGAGAAAGTAAGGCGTAAAGCTGAAATTCCTCGCAGCGTTTTCCATGGGAGCCTGCGTGAAAGTAAACGTGTTTGTGAGAGCTGGCCTTCACAACGTGCCGTCTTCATTGACAATGGGAATTGTACAAGATAAGAACAGATGCAAGCTGAAATAGTTCTTGCGTATTTCACATAGTTTTAATATGTTTGGGAAGATCAGATGTGTGCCCAGGTTGCAGCGATGTGGAAGTACTTGAACTGAACATCTTATGAATGCTGAAATTGTAGACTCGTATAAAATGGAGAATGTTGCGTATCAGAGGACTTCCATTCCAAACCAGGACATGAGTTTTTTTTTCATTTTTCAGTGTGAAGGAGAAATGTTCTGTTCTCTCATATTTTTCAATGTTTAATTGGCGACTTCAGTCCCTGAATGTGACCCGGTATGTGTGTTCTTTTTCTTTTCTTTTTCTTTTCTTTTCTTTTTCTTTTCTTTTTCTTTTCTTTTCTTTTCTTTTGCTGTGTGAAATCAAGGTCATGGACATGGCTGACCAGAGACCTCATGGAAGCGCAAGGAATTACAGTAGACCAGCACAGGCTTAAATATAAAAGACCCACTATTCTAGAATAAGGTAGCAAGCAAAATAATTTCAGGTATGTTGAGGTCAGCCATTGTTTAATGTGGGCTGAGGATACACCACCTCATGCAGACGTAGGAGTAGGTCAGTGGCATACTGGTTGAAATGTATGGATGGTGGCTATTTCAGGGTGATGTGGTGTTCTTGGGGCTTGTACTGGAACCTCATACCAGGGTTTTTCAACCTAGTACGCAGGGACCCCAAGACACATTTTCTCCCTCTGCCAGCAAACCTGAGCCAGGTATTCCGTGTTCTTGATTGATTGGTTCAGGTTTTATTGCTTTACTCGTTAGTGAATGTTTGGTACAGATGTGCTGGGAACTGAGTAGGAGCAAAAATGTAGAATGTCCGGGGTTAACTGGGTTGAAAAATCCAGCCTCTGCTGTGTGTGCTGACCTGTTCTCTTTTTTTTTTTTTTTTTAATACTGGTTTCTTTCTTCCGCTATTCAATGATTAGTGTCTTGACATTACTCACACCGTGTGTGTGTGTTTGTAATGGGATTGGCATCCCATCTAGGGTGCAGGGTGTTCCCCAGCCTTGTGCCCTGTAAGTTCTGTGGATGACCAGGATAAGCGGCTGAAAGATGGACGAATGGGTTATTTTTTTTTAGAATATGACACCAAAATTGACCACTGAGTTTTTAGCACTGAATGATAAGGATTACGGAGCATCTTAAACTGGAATATAAATAAGACTTCTGGATGAGGTTAAAGCAACACAGAAGTAATTTACGGCAGGCTTAACGTGAGATGAAAAGCTGAGGGAGGTGGGAGAAGATGGTGGAAGAGAGCGGTCATTGACTAAAGTGTCTGGCGTGTCGAGATCTTATTGGCAGAGTACCTTCTTCAAAGAAGGAAATGGACTGCAGCGGTAAACATCCAACGTTGCCTTCAAGAAAGGAGACTTTCGCTTCTAAGAACTGCCAGGGTGCAGATGTACGCTCAAGGCTTGGTGTTGGACGTGCTAAAGTGTATAAAAATAGCAGGGCGGCAGAGGCTCATATCCTGCTTAGAGACAGCATCGGGTGTTATGCTTGGTGAGCCCGCTTTGCTTGCCTGCCAGTGCTGTGGTTTAATGAAGTGCTTTAATATTCATGGCTCTTGACCTCATGTTTGCTCTTACATGTTTATGATCTGGCCGGGCGATGTAGAGTCCGGCTTCTCGACTCCGCAGGTCAGCAGCTCCTGGGGCTGGGACACGGGGCCGTGCCTCAGCTGCGAGCAGCCCACTTAATTCCTTTTTATTGCTGGCTGAATTTTCCAAGCAAGGCTGTTCTTAGTGTGGAATAACCTCATGCTCGACTCGTCAGCCTTGTACTTAGAGTGACCTTTTTGGGGAACAGTAATTCTGTGCGTAACATTGGTGTTTCAGGGTGCGGACTAAAGGCCCTTCTGCAGTGTCATAGCCGTCTGAGGATTTTGCCTGCTAGCATGCATTATTTATTTATTTACATTAGTCACTGGAAAGTTAGACCGTGTGTCCTACTTGCTAGTGAGCATATATTTAATCAGACAGAAGCATGAATTTCTTTGACTTGTGTGTGTTTTTCTGTGCCCTCTTAAAGTGACAGCGTGCAAACATTCCTACTCAGCCTCTACACACTAAATTAAATAGTGGTTGTGAGTTCCTGTAGCCCAACCTCCATTCGCTACCTAGATTCTGGGATCTGGGCCAACTGCTAGCGTAGGAGGCAAGTGCCTGGGCCATAATTTAAAATAAATATATAAACACAAACTGTGTAAACCAATGTCATTCAGAGATAAATATTCGTGGGTTTTTGACCGCAGTTACTGTGATCTTTGCTTCCTCGCTATTAGTCCTGCGCGCTTTCACTGAGTCAGTGAACACGGCATGCCGTCTAGGAGTTTCGGTTTGCGGGCTTTTCGAGTTCAGCATGGTGCCAGGGAAGGAGGAAGCGCGTGAGAACCTGAGGCCACGCTGGCACGGCTGCCACCAGGCTTCTCATATTTGCTTTGACTTCAGGGGATTGGCTGTCGGCTAAATTCACATGGATTCAAATTTGTTGGGGAAGTCAAACATCTTCAAAGAGAAACACAGTGTAGAGGAGCAGACTGTCACCTGGGTGCATGTCAAGACACACTGAAACTTACGTCCAGAGAGGTTTTTTCCATTCCCCACAACTTTCCAATAAGGGGCCCCAAAGAAAATTGACTCGCTGAATTTTACATTTTTGATAAAGGTTAGGTTCCGTTCTTAAAAAAAAAAAAAACACTCTCCTTGCAGTTTTCACAGTTTGTCATTAAAGTGCCATAACCCAGGCAACGCATGGCCTATCCCAGTTAATTCTACAGCCCCAAGTAGTATTTTTAATTCCCCACAAGTTTCCTATAGGCACCTCATTAAAATTATGCCTCCCTGATTTTAATATTTTTAGTTCAGAGGCGGGGCTTAGAAAGCTTCTGCCTGGTTTAAGGTTAGGTAGCTTCTTCCCGGGTTTTGAGGGCTTCCTCAAATGCTTGCTTGAAATGCCTCAGACTCATTGACTATCTCAGTAAACCATTTTCCAGGAATTTAATTAGTTCTTTTTTCGTGCATGATTGTATGTAATTAGCTTTGCTGCTGTGAAGGCCTCTTTCTGAAGCCAAGTGCAGCACTGCAGTCCCTTGATGACGGGGAAAGTGCTGGAATGGGCGTCGCCCTTCTGGAAACCTCTATCTATTTCAGCAGGGATGGAATCACTCACTTCCTTTTACGTTTATGCTTCACATGCAAAGGGAACTTTTCAGATATGAGACCTGGTTTGCTTTGAACCAGAAATGAAAATCCTTTGGAAGCAATGCTGATGGCAAAATGACAATCTGCTCACTGCTAAATGTCTTAACAGTTAACGGTTATTTTGACACCACGACACAATGTTGGGCCTATAGATTTTTTTTTAAAAAAGATTTTTGTCAATGGTTTTCAAAGTTTCTATTTAGCACATTAATCTTAATGAAGTGCATTATCTGGATCTCTGCTTACAGGCTAACATGACAAGACTGGTGCATGGCATTGTGGGAGTTTTCACGTCCGTCATGGTGTCACCAGTCAGTAGAACGTGACCGCAGTGGCAAATGATGTTCAGCATCTTGCGCTCAGAGGGGTGAAGCAGTGGTTCGTCTTGCTGCCTCATAAGAACGCGCAACCCGCTAAATTGCTGGTGTCGCGACATAATGGATACCCCAGCTCAGAATATGCGATAAGTGCAGGCTGCAGTATCTATTTCAGTAAATCACTCATTATGTTTTATTTAGTTTTTTTATAACCTTGTCCCCCCCCCCCTTTTCTGGAGAAGTATTTTATTTAAAAAAAAATATATCTTGAACCGTTTAAGTGTTTCCTCTTCAAAATGCTCAAATGAACCCTCTGTTTAATCATTCACTGTTTAACAGTGCAATGTATAAACCTGAATTCTATTTAAAAAAAAAAAAGAGAAAAAAAAAACACGGATTAGCGACAGTATTCAAACCCGCAACCTTCCGGATGTAGGGTTCAGGCCCTGATTCCGAACTCGTTGTGGTATACACCAACCTATATTGAATGAACCATCATATATATCAACTGAATTTTATATCTTATTTCCTCTGTCTTGTGTGTGCATGTGTATGTGGGTCATATGTAGGTTACATTGTGGGGACCATTGTGTGGACCATTTTTTCAGCCCCCAAAAATGTAAACTCAATTTAAAAAAAAATCTGCAACCAAAACTAAAAAATGCCCAAATATTTGTATTTTGGTTTGGTTGCTTATGATTAAGGTTAGGGATGGGTAGGGGTTGTGTGTGTATATGTGTGTGTGTGAGAGAAGGGGAGAATGACAAAGGAGGAGTGTGAGTTTATGGACAGCGGCACCATCTGTGGTCCAGGCTTACCTAATCTGTTCGTTTTCATGGCGATCTCATCCCCGCCCCCCAGGGGGCGATGATGCGCAGATCGCCGCGTTCAGCTTGAGTGTCACTGCTGCCCTCGTGCTTCATTCCTGGGCAATCCCATTGCTCTAACCTTCAGCCTTCAGTCCATTGCAGTATCATGGGCTCTCACAGTGTTCCGGGCAAAACTCAAGAAGCATCGCTTACGCAAAGCAGAATCTTGACAATCCATGCGTTTCTGAAGTACCTGCAATCACCGAGACTTGGTTTAATTAATGTGATTATATCTGGAAACCTCTCAGTCTCTGCGGACTATTAATTCAAAGGTTGTGTTGCTACTATGGGATGAATTTCCCCATAGATCATCTATTTTGTATTTGTTTAAATTTAATATGCAGTTAATGTTTAGGTGGATTTGCTTGGCATCCTGCCTGGTCAGCTTTGAAGATAATTAAACACCTGCCCCCCTGTTGACATAATAACGATAATAACACTTATAATGTTGCTACTGTTATCGCCATCATTTCTATGCTTGCCTGAAACATAATGAAAATTTTCATTGGGTGTATACATATATATAAGAGTTTCCCAATAGTAATCAAATCCAGTTGATCCAGATAAAGCTTCGTTGTTATCTCAGCCATGAATAGTTTGCAATGAGACCCTTGGTGTAACATTTTTTATAGGACAAATGTTATAGTGCCAAAGACAGTTTTGGAATCATTTACATTTTGCAGAAAGGTGTCCATAATGGGGCAGGTCGACAGGGGGAAGAATGCTACTTATCTGTCAACACAACACTAAATTACACTACACTACATTACACAATGAGCAGGCAGACTGCACTACCTTACGCTACACAGGCGTGGACAGTCATATCCTCAAAGGGCTGGTGTGTATGCAGGTTTTTGGGGTAACCTTTAGGTTAGCTGTTCAAACGCAGGTATGAGGACTCTTCAGCTGAATATCTTCTGATTAGTAGTCTAATTATGGACTTGTAGTGAAAACCTGCCTACACTGTAGCCCTTTTTGGATAAGATTGCCCACCTCTGCACTGCACAATTAACAGGCACAGCACACTACATTACACTGCACAATGAACAGGCACAGCACACTACATTACACTGCACAATGAACAGGCACAGTACAGTACATTACACTGCACATTGAACAGGCACAGTACACTACATTACACTGCACAATGAACAG
>JAODKE010000001.1:27844247-27855640 GCA_026779605.1 Mormyrus hasselquistii | reverse complement strand
TGAACAGGCACAGTACACTACATTACACTGCACAATGAACAGGCACAGTACACTACATTACACTGCACAATGAACAGGCACAGTACGTAACATAACCAAATTAGTGCATGGTCGTGCTGTTCATGCCTAAATCAGCAGTGCCACGGATGTAAACAGATGTGAACAGCAGGCTGTCTGCCAGTGTCCTTTCCCGGAATATTAGCACTCTGAAAAGTGTACGCCTTACTTCCTGGCCCTCGTAATGAAACGTTGTGTCAGCCACCCTCTCACACCCTTGGGTCACTCTATGCTTTTGAGGAAGCCAGATGATGGCGCCACTGTGGTCAGCACACGCCCGCCCTCCTGCCCTCCCTCTGGCGGGTTTTATCTTCTGCTGGAAAGCTGCCTTTCCGTTCTGCTGAGTCAGCTGTAGCAGGGTCGCAGATGGCTTCTCTGACGAGCTGTCGCTTCTCGGGCCAGCTCCAGTCCAGAAGGTCTTTGCTCATCAAACGTCACGTGTTGGAACAGGGCACCTTTAGCGTGCATTTTCTGGACATGATCGCACTGATTGACCTGTGTGCTTTTTAACGCCTCCCTGGAAAAACAGCTTAGGTGGAAATGAGCTGGAAGACCATGTGTTTGTCAGGATCTGAGGAGAGTATGTGCACAGGTCTGCTTCAAGGTCAGTGGGAGGAACCAGAGAACGTGTGATCCCTTTGTAATAAGGGTGCGTTTGTTCATGAAAACTTTTTACTGTAGGGTTTCATCTCAGAGGAAAGGGGTTTTGGGGCAAAAATGATGCAAATGAAATGGGAAGCTGTCAGGATGTATTGAAATCAACGTTAATGTTAAAAGCATGACATGATGGACGTGGCTTACAAACTGTGACATAATGGACGTGGCTTACAAACTGTGACATCATGGACGTGGCTTGAAAATTGTGACATCCTGATAGTACTGGGCGGTATAAACGGTATACAATATAAATTTGGCCAACGGGAGAGATTTTGATTATACCGCCCTACCGCAGAAATTTCCACTCCTCACCCGCAAAAATGACGTAATGAATAAATTTATTATTTATATGATTTATATAAAAATTGTTTATATGATTATCGCTGCACCCGGCAGCAGAGTCCTGCATGGATCTGATTTTGACAAACCGCATCATACTTAAACCCGTATCCGAACCGTTATCCGACAGAAATAAAATAAAATTCTGCACCCGATCCGCTATAAATACCGACACCCGACTCACACCCGAATGAAAATCAGTCAGATTAAAAATTAAAGACAAAAGTTTATTTGCACAACAAATGACCAGTGACATGTGCAACATCAGTTGAAAAGGCATAGCCAAATGTAAATGTTGCTTCTGTCCATTTTCCTTTGATTACCTGACTGGAATTCCTATGCGAAGGCGAAGACTAGCAGTTGATGGCCTCAGCTGACTACTTCAGCATCCATTTTGACCAACTGCAGGAGATCGCAGGTATTTTTTGAAAATGAAAGTGGGAGAGCCAGTCAACCTTGGACCCCCCCAGAGTTTTTTGGTTCTTTTCCGATGTTGTCTTCTGGCTTTCTTTCAGTTCATCTTCACCTTTTCCCTGTTTCATGCACAATCGTGTATAAATGCTGCAGTATCGCATTGCCGTACACTCTTGTCGAGCGCGTTGGTGCCACTCTGTTGTGAAAGGCGCCATATACATATAAATTGATTTGAATTGAAAAGCTGGCTACTGAATAAAGATTAGCTTGAGCCTTCAGAGCGCGGAGCTTTCTATGAGGCTCCTTAAGAGACGGCCCAGTTAACGAGCGGAAATCCCCAGTGGCGGAGGCAGTGACTGTTTATAGACGGGCCTGGCTGTCTCTTCCTGTTTTCTGTGGTTGGGAGCAGTGAGACCGGGATGGCTACGTGGATGGATGGGGAGGGGGGCTGGGAGCATGTGGCTGGCCTGTTCGACGGGGCGCTGCCTGCTTGACCTCCACCTTCAGGCTTAGACACGACCGAACCCTTTCCGAAATCGTAAATGAAGTGTTTTTAGGAGATATTCAGAGACTTGTAGTCATTTTTGCCATCATTTGACTGAGACTACCTTTCATAGCACCAAGGGAACATTGGGAGAATAGCTCCCTTTAGTGTGAATGTGATTATAATGTCATTTGGCAGCATGGGAGAATTGTTCCAGCAAGACGACTGGCAGAGAAGGGTATTGTTATGGAGGGGGAGCAGTGCTGATCATCTGCAGGCTATATAACTTCACCCATCCTTTCAAGCCCAACTGGACTGTTTGGTTATTGCAGAGATGGGAAGTTCAGGTCCAGAAAGTACTCAGTACTCAGTCCTGGAGTACTCAACTGGTTGACTGAAACAAAACCTTGGTGTGGATTTGTACCTTCTGGACCTGAACTTTCCACCTCTGGGTCAATGGCAATTTACGTAACTGTTGCTGTTCCGTGGATATTTGCGCTGATCTTGTTTTCTCTATAAATAGGTGGTTGTGACGACTCCTGCTGCATTCAGAGGAGCATCAGCTCGCTCTGGGGGCCTGAGGGGTGGGTAGAGTAAAACCGCGGGGAAGTCAGGGTGGAGTATCTTCAGGGAACAGTTCTTAGAGTTCCTCGGAGCACTGATCAGCATCAGGAGCTTTGAGTATGTTACATTCCTCCTTTTCTCGAGTCTGTTGACTGTGTTTGGTTAAACCAGAGGACCCGCAGACATAACAGGCTGTGTATTGCAGACGTCGTGTCTAGCTGTCCAAATTTGTCTCTGCATGCAATTAACCACATCGCATGACACGGAGTCGACACCAAAGCCCACGGACTCGCTTGGTCCCCTTTGCTCTGCTGGCAGAGGATGCAGCGGCTTGTGAAGTCAGTCCTCAGCCCCCGGCCTCTTAGCGGAAACGTGCCGGTGGTCACAGTTCACCCCACGTAACCAACTGCGTGATGCAGGACTAGAGGTGCCGCGATCATTCGCATATTTTCCGTGGCACCGACTCGTTTAAGACGGCCACTGCTTTGCATGCAGCACCCAGACTGGCTCAGGGGAGGCGGAAAATACGCAACCAGATGCGGCCGCAGCAGAAATGCATCTGATTCATCTGCATTGTGCGGTCATCTCCGCCAAAGGCGTGGCTCTCGGATCTGGCTTATTTAGCCCTTTATTTATGATTGCCAGTTGTTTGTATATCGTGATATGAGCGACACTTGAAACCGGGCAAAGAAAATAATAAATATGTCGCTGTATTGGACTAATGCCGTTCAGGTGAAGCGTGGTCACGCGCCGATGTGGTGGGACGGAGAAATGTCACTTGATCTTATGTGTTCTTCAACGCTTTGCACATGGCTAGTGTGTCCACGCCTGATCACCTCGGGAATTTTCAGCAGGGTGGCCATAACTGAATTTTCTGCCTGATGTTGGGGGGTGGAGGAATGGATGTTCCATACAGATTCAGTGACATAGATTCAGTACATCTTGACAATTCCTGTGGGGAGAAAAAAAATCTTTCTGGGAGAGCTGAAGGATTTTCTTAAAAGTGGCAGATTTCCCAAAAATGTTCCACGTGTATCACGGACCTGCTTCCGAGTGGCTGTTCTGGGGCATGCCCTTTCTCCCTACCCCAGACTGAGGCTAGTATCTGTCTTCTGCCTATTAAACTCAGAAAATTCACTTGTCTTTTTTGACATCAGAGCATCTTGGAAAGCCTTGCAGCCCCCGTAAAGAAATCACTTTTTAATCGGCTTCTCTGGCGCTCGCCTCCAGAATGTCAAACTGATGACCCACCCAACACTAACAAATCTTGGCTTCTGGACTTGCAGCATCCATTTAGTCAGCAGTTGTCACTGTCGGCAGCTGTGTTACCGTCCGGTAAGATATTTACTCGGATTCTGGATATTTGCTTCATTCCTGAAGCAGGCTGGCGGAGCTGTGTATCAGACAGATGGATGTACACTGTCATCATTTCTGTTTATTTTTAAGCTTATGGCCATAAATATTGTGTTATGAATGCCTTGGAAACCGCTTGGATTTACTGCAGCTGCGTGATGCACGTCAAAGTGGCATCTTCAGAATTCCAAAATGCAGCTGCGGTTCCTTATTGGTTGGTGTCGATGCGGATCAAACAGACGATGGGGCTATTCATCCTGCTGTTGCCATGCTGCTGAAAGGTGAACGGTGCATAAGTGTCTAATTGGGCTGGCTGGGACACACCCGTTCCGGGCTCTGCAGACAGTACCGCGTAAAGGCTGAACGGTGAAATATGCCCGTTTCCAAAGGCCTCTGATTCTTCCTTTTTTGTTAGTTTCCTGGACGCCCAGTGAGTCTCCTAGGAATCTGAAAATGATTCCCGGAATGATGAAACGCTGCTCCTTTGGGGACTGTAAAGTTCAGTCCTGAGACCAGGCTAAGATGTGGCTTTGCTTTACAAGGACCGTAAGGTTCGTGTTCAGGTCCCTTGGGCACTTTTGCTGTGCACCCGCAATTTCGGGAACCATCTTGTTAAAGTCAGGGCGTGAATTTAGGGTTTTGGGTCCTACTGCTTCCTGTAGACATAATAATACTTATTTGCGCAAAATATACTAAAGAAAAACCCACTTCTAAATGACCGTCGCATGCTTGACCTGATAAACATAATGATAGGCTTCATATATGATGCGTGATACATTTCTTATCTTGCTGTATGAGATGGAGGGATTTGTAGAATAAGGTCAGTTAGCTAGATTGTTTCTTGAGAGCAGTCAAACATGTGAAACGTAATTTGCTTTTACATTTCCGGCATGATCTGGGTCTGTTCTCAGCCAAATAAAGTGTAATATAATCACACTTGTAGATTATCTGCGTCAGAATGTAGACCCTTTACCCAGTCAAGTCTGAATATATTTGAATGTCAAGTATTTCAGTTATTTAAATTTATACATTTTCTGCCATTAAAAGAAAATATGGCTTCTCCCTCATGACTGGTGCGCATAAAATTATCCAGCCTCCCTAAACAATTTTTATAAATGTAAGTTGTCTTTATTATGAATTCCCATGCCTGTACACATACTGTCAGAACATCAGGCCTTAAACATGCCCGACTGTTCGTACAGTGGCACACGGCTTCTAACCTCCGGAGATTTTCCAGCTGGATCAGAGGCTGTGTGAGTATAATATGGGAGGGGGCAGAACCTGAACACCATCCACCCTCTACGTGAAGCTGGCTTCGTCGCGATCGTCATGGCGACCCTTTGACTTGGGGTTTGGGGCAGCAGGTTGGTGTCATCTTGGGATCTTATTAATGTGGTGAGACTATCCAAGCTGCCTCTTCTCAGCCCTGATGGGGAATTCTCTCTGCTGCTCCCTCAGGAAGCCCTGGGCAGGCTAATTTCCTCCACTGGCTAAATTAATTTCTGATGGGCTACTTAACCAACTTTTTAATGGGCTTCTCTCTGGTCCATGTTTTCTTGGCTTCTGTTCCAAACTTATTGATGCGTTTCTGTCAGTGTAGTCCATTAATGGCAGTAATACTGTTTTCAGGATAAGCACCACATGCTCCTGTGTGCTCGTGCGCATACTCAACATGAATTTTAAAAAGACGCTGAGATATCGTCCATCCGTCTTTTGGCTGCTTGTTTTGGTCAGAGGCGAGACTTTGACTGAGATCGCAGGATATGTCTGCGTAATGAAGTGTAAGATAATTGTTTCTCTAAACTCATGAGGTTCTTGTTTGCTTTCCTAAGACTCAGTTGGCCTCCAGCAATTATCGAGCTGAATGTGTGGGAGTAACAGTGGCGACTGAGAGCTCCACCGCCCCCATTAGCTCGACGCCACGGCCCCACCGCAAAGCTAATGTCTCCGCAAAGCGAATCGATGCTCCGTCCCTCCGTCTCCTCGTTGTCCGCCTTCCGCCTGTCAGAGTTGAGGGCTCTCGCTGATCCTCCTGTCGTAAGGAGGCAGATTTCAATCGGACCACAGAGGAAGGCTTGATATGTCTTTTTATGTGTCTTGTGTTTCCCGTGTGTAACTGTAACATCTCCACAGAGAAGGAGCGCCGTCTTTGTCTGGAAGACTGCAGTCCACCTAGTCTCGCGGTATTACGGCAATAGGTTGTACCGCTGCATTTAGAATTCACTGAGCAGGGGGTGGAGTACCCATGAAAAATGTTGACCCTGATTTTTATTATCAAGGTTTCAAGCAGTCCAAATAGCATTACTGTTGAAGAAACGGCCAAGATTTCTTACACTGCGATATACTGTTTTGGGGAAAAAAAAATAAGTCCACCAGATTAAAATCTTAATTAAAAGAGAAACATAGAGCATGTGACACATACAAGTATGAAAAGATGGGTAAATAATTACGTACTCTATTTAGTTTTAAAATACTGTTTACAGAACAGTGGCCTAATAAGTTGCCCATGCTGCATTTTTTTTTAAGAATTAATAATGCTGTGGTATCTGTGAATGAGAAGGTGATTGTTGTGGTTTTCTCTTTTGGGGAAGCTTCAGCGCTTATGTCATTTATCATCTAAAAGAACGTTCAGACTCATAGAATTTCCATATATGGGACTTGAATGGAGTTGATTTCACAGTTCCACAAACAGGGGCCTTGCAGCTTTATCGTAACGGCAGTGCTGGTCTGAACCGGACACGCTCTATGGGAGGAACAGAGACGACCTCCGGGGGGTTCGCCTCTTGTAAACAAGCGTGCTCCGCTCGGTTATTGCTCAGACTGACCCATTTTTCAGCAGAGAAAATGTTAAGCAGCGATTCTCTAAAGACAGGTCCCTTTTTTGGTAAACCATTGAGAAGATCCAAAATAACTTGAAAGGCGATTGGCACCATCTTCTGTGTCTAATCCCCCCCCCCCCAGCTGGTTGCCACGGTGCTGCCAGAGATCCTCCCCCATGCTTGGTCCTTCATCAGTGGGGGAGGGGGGGTAGCTTTGCCAATGCATTGTGATTGAGCTTCATATGCAGAAACCATCGACACAAACCTCTATTCAGTCCCCTTCCTGTTTTTTATGCTTGGGTTAAAGAAAGGTTGCTGATGTGCACGCCCCAGGCATAATGAGTGGCATTCATGAAGAAGGAGGACCTCCTTGGGCATTCCTGGCATTGTTGGGCAGTTGATAGTAGGGGTTGCCAGGAGACACGGTGGCCCTTAGTTCCTTGTTCTGAAGCTAACAGTCCCAGTGCGCATGCTGCTTTTCGAACATGGGGGACTTTCACACGAATAGAAACACACACTAGCTGTTAAAATTACGTCCTTGTAACTGATTGCTCTCTCTTTACTTGGCCAAACTGATAAAATGCCTCCCTTCCTCGTTAAGGAATGACGGAGATGTCGGTTTTCGCTCTCAGGAAGTTTCGCTCGTTGTCGTCCGAACGGTCTCGGCTAAAGTGCAATGAACAGAACCCGAGCTGATCTTATCTTGAGCGAGAGCAGCGTCTGGCTTTTCACGGTTGCTCTGCTGCCTGCAGAGAATCGTCAGATGCATCGACGGGCGGCCTGAGGACCCTCGTGCCATGACCTGCATGGCGCCATTGAATGATGGGCTAGCGTGGTAGGGAGGCTCCTGTCGACGCATTGACAGACATTGGCATCCAGCACTGACGTTTGCCCCGTGCTTTCCAAAGGCTGTGCTGAGGTGTCAGACGGTCCAGCGTCTCGTGGTTGCAGCGACATGCATGTGGTGCGACGCCGAACACTTTGGCAGCAGACGCTCGGCTCTTTTTTCTTTTTTCTTTTTTTTTTTTTTTCTTTTTTGCCGGATCTTGAGCAGGCAGCGACGCCGCTCTGCTGTTCTGAGTTATTCCGCACTCCTCTTTGATCCCCCCCCTTGCCTTTTTTTTTATTATTTGTACGGCTTTTTGATGAAAGTGCTTTGTTTGAGAGCTTGGGGGATAGACGCAACACTGGGGTGCACTGGTGGAGGCAGGGGAGGTGCAGTTGGCAGTACTGGGTTCCAGATTTGGACTGGGTCTAGGGCTGAAACCTGTCCGGCCCCAGTTTGATTCCAGTCTGTTGGTTGTTGCACTACTTGCTTGGTTCCCTAGCTTTTATTCAAAATGAACATTGCTTTCAGGAACCTTTCATAGCTCCGTACACCAAACCGGATTTGGGGAAACCCTCACTTATTCAAAACATCTTTGGTTTGGCTAATTGTTATGGAATTTGATTTCATAGTTCAAAGAGAATCTGCTTGCCCGCTGGAAATAATGCTGGTGTTTATAATCTTGGAGAGATCTGGCATTGCCAGGATCAAGATCTGGATTTTTATTGCTTCATTTTATTTCTGTTTTGTGCTTGGAAGCAAGATGTTGAAGCAATGAATCACACTTCAGTCAGACAGTGCTAATATCAGCTCTGGGCTTGTTTTGCAAATAAACAGGACACATACTTTAAGTACTGTTTAAAAATAAAAAAACAATTTTTTTTTTTCTTTTTGGTTTGGGTGGTTGAATGACTAGTGTATCTGCAGGGTTAAGGGTTCGACTGCTTTGCCCCATGACTGTGTTTGCATGTTCTCCCTGTTGTGTGGGTTGAATAAATTGTGAAATGCAGACACACTTTATTTGCAGTATATGATACAGATTTATGTGCCCTGTGATGGATGTATGGATGGATGTGCTTTTTTTCCCCACACAGATGTACAGAATATTATTGTTGAAATACACAGTCCTGAAAAAGGGACGTTTCTTTTTTTGCTGAGTATATTTTATAATGTAGTTCATGCTGCTGATTTTTCCAATTTGTCTTTTTTTTGTAAATATGAGATCTTACCTCTTAGAATACTTCCAATCTGCCCATGTATTTCAAGCAGTGATTTGGAGTTTTAATGCCTGTCCAGTACCTGGGGGGGCGTTTGAACCCTGAGATATCATACTGCTCTGACCAGTGATGGGGAACCGCAAGGCCTTCAGGTGCCGCACCCCTGCCACGGCTATGTCGCATACCCTGCTGTTTCTGCACGAGCCACAGCAAATGCAGAAACGGACTGTGCACACTGTGTGTGAGATGGTGCGTGATAAAGTGAAACTGAAAACACTTTCACTTTCAGCTCTGTACACCACGAGGTGTGGAGAGCGGCGTGGATCTATGCCATGTAGTAGCCACAAGGGTTTCCCTGCATCCCCTGCCATTTAAAAATGCTTTAAAACAACATCTGCCCTTGATTGTGTCTCCATTTTGTATAACTGGACCAAAAATTAAGAAATGCGTGGCTGATGTTCCCATTGAATTTTACCACCTGATATCGCCAAGGGGCTGTCTTTAGATTTATTGACCGTTAATTGTAATAAATTTCTCTCAGTGTAAACAAGAAGAACCAGAATGTAAAATAGAATTTGATTACTCATTCTGCTGAAACCTGAAAGTCTCCCATTTTCCAGTGTGTAAGTCATCAGAGGCTTCAACAGTACAGAACATGTGTGTTTATTCCTGTAGTCTCTGGAATGGAAGGGAATGTCAGGGGCTGTCCTATGAAGTCAGAGCCTGACCCTCTATTGAGCTGCTCCATGCTTCTCTGCACGCTTCACTTAAGACCAGTGGAAGGGCGTCTCCTTCGTAGCTGAGGCTCCTGAAGGCGCCCTCGACCAAGACCACACATCGCAAACAATGGAGAGTGGATGCGGTCGATACATGTGGTTCTCTGCTTGCTGAAGAATGATTGATGTCCAGTAGATGTGTGGCACGCAATAGTGTGCTGGGTGTGTCCAACAGGAATAGATATGAGTGCTGCTGCAAAGTGGTTTCTTTTCGTCGTTACCCATCATTCAAAGCGGCAATAATCCCATTTTAGATGGGAGACACTTTTAGTCTGAAATGAATGTGCTGTTAGTTGCATTTTGGAGCTTTGTCTTGCCGGTAACCAAGAATGAGTGGGATAATACAGACATACAGACTACTAAATTACTGCTGTGCAATGTGCAGTATAACTCATGTAAAGAGTCATTGAGTAACACCAAGTGGGATGTAAAGAGTCATTGAGTAACACCAAGTGGGATGAGTCCCTCGTAATGTACAGTATTACATATATAAAAATATGATGTACAGTAAACCATTGGATAACATAAGGTAATCCCAGTTGATGGCCGCAGTGCTCTGAGTTATTGCCTGACACCCCTCGCGTCAAACCCCCCCCCTCCCCCATTCATTCAGCAGATGCCCGACGTTGATTTCCCCCGTGGATTAGCTGCCAGGCTGGGGTGTTTATGCACTGCTATGTTGCAGGGAACGCAAACGCAGATCCGTCGTATTTCATGCGCCGGGGCGGGTTCTGGCTTGGGTCTGATTACAGACCTCTGATGCTAAAGTCAGAGAGTTATGCACATTATATGTTTTGGAGTTCATTGATGGTTAAACGTGTGCGGTCATAAATAGCTGACAGACTATTAGCTAGAATGAATATATACAATATATAAACAATTTATTTGTTAGCTGAAATGGAATTTATGTAGGACTGTATGTAAGTTATCTGGATTTGATTGATTTTTTAATTTTTTTATTATTTTTATTTTCCATAAGGGGCGTATCCCTGGTGATCCCTGTGAGTGTCTGGTTGTCCTTCTGGCTTCTTTTCCCGACCAGTAGGATTTGGCTCGTAGCCGCCTGGCGTGTCGCTGCGCGTGCGTGAGCGTCGTTCCGCCGGCATGCTGGGGGGAAGCGGGGGCCCCCGTCAGTCGCACCGCTTAGGGAATGATGGCTTCATCGTTATGCTCGGGGTCGATGTCATCGCTTTCCCCGGCCCTGCTGCCAGCCGGGGGCTCCCGTCGTGTCAGGAGCCGCGACCGAAAAAGCATCTCCTTGGCCGCATCGATAAGTTATGGCCGAGCTGTTGTCATGGTAACCGCAGGATTCTGTTGTGTTGGATTCTGAATCCGGTAGCTAGTTTAAACAGTGGGAAGCTTTTAAACCGCAGAGTCTTAAAAAGGAAGAGATTTCTGTTCTTGGCTTCAGTGCCGCGTGACAATAAGGCTCTGTGTGCCGGTTATAATGAGACACCATTTATATTTTTGTAATTATCTGTTAATGATTCGCAAAGTGTCACAACTTAATTAATATCCTGATTCCATTCATAAAACATTTATAAGGACAGTCTTATTGTAAAGTGGTACCTCGGCTTCTGTGAACGTAATAGAACATGCATAGAACATTAGGAGAATGAAACATTTAACTTTCATGTAATTTTTGAGGGTGAGAGAATTTCTTTTTCTTTTTCTCCTGAGCCTGTTGTGCTGTTTTGAGTGTGTAGCTCCAGGTGTTTGTTTTTAAGTCACTTTGCTAGGCAATTAAATTTGCTTGGCAAGTTGTTCCTATTACTGGTAGGTAATTCTTAGTTATTCCTCATTCCATGGTTAAATCACAGAAACACGAGGAAAATGAAAAGCCTGGCTACTTCCCTACATCCCCCCTCCCCCCACCCCCCCCCCTAT
>JAODKE010000001.1:27818131-27832544 GCA_026779605.1 Mormyrus hasselquistii | reverse complement strand
TCCTGCCTGTGACGTCTCTTCTGCCTGTTCTACTGCTGTACCACAGTTCATCCTGCCGTCAGAAACAGCACCAGCATCTGGGTGTTTTCACCCTCCTACCGCAGCAAAACTCAAAAGTGAAAATTTGCACCGTGTAAATTACGATTTAGCCATTTTGTTCATTTGACGTCCTCTGCTGGCCCCTGGAGGATGGGCTCCTCCTTTGGGTCTGGTTCCACCCAAAGTTTCTTCTTTCTCGGGAGCTTTTCCTTGCCACTGTCACCTCTGGCTTTCCCACTGGGGGCTTTGGGCAGTGATGATGTTTCGAAGATGCGCAATGCAGATAGAATTCAATTGAACCGAATTGAATTTTTCCAAGATGCTATGTGTGAACAAGGTCAGGAGTCCTTAACCATTTCCTTCACCCCCTGGGTGATCATGCGACATCAGTCTGATGACCTGAGAACTTGTGTGACGTCATTCGTGTGGAGTCTGGTTTCTTCCAAACCGGTGTGATTTACCGAGGAGGTTCAGATGATTGGCATCCTCTAAACAGAGAAGATCCCTGCGTGTGGCAGACTATCCAGCAGGCAGATATGACTCCTTCCTAAAGTTTTTAATATTTGTTCACGTAGAGGAATGCTGAGCGTGCTGTACCACAGCGAGAGAGTGACACCAGGTCCCACAACTAGTTAGCATTTCACCTCTGTTATTGGTGCTGACTCTATCTGCACTCTTGTCTCACGTGCCTCCTGCAGATGAGGGCGTAGCCTGCAATCTTAAGGTTTTTAGGTGCTTTAGCTGCAGTTGAATAGCAGATGAGTGGAACCCCTCTTCGGTGACGGAATAACCAGCGTTTGCTGATTGTGCTGATTAGCAGAGCTTCTTCAAACCTTGGCTACTCTCAACTTGACTCATCAGAAGCGCTTCACTCTCCAAAAATCATTTTGTATATTTAATTACTGTTTCCTGTGTCTGAAATCCATAGTAAGCTGCGTTTTCTGTTGGGGACCATTTCAGTTTTGTCATGTTTTTATTATTTTCATAGTTGTTCTTGTGGTCCTTCAACATTTAACCTGAGAGGTGTATGAATATGTAAATAGAGTGGCCTCCCCCCATCCTCTTTTATTTCTGTCTTGGATTCATGCGTCCAGCACAAAGATCGAGAAGGAGAAGAGGGAACACGCCAAGCAGCACGGAATGATCCGCACGGAGATCACGGGGGCGGAGATCGCCGAGGAGATGGAGAAGGAGAGGCGACTCTTTCAGCTGCAGATGTGTGAGGTCAGTGGGCTTCTGATGGATTGCATACCTCTTACTCAACACTGTTTCTTAGAAGCCTCGATGACGTCATTATTTGAGACACAAAATCTATCGCCTCCTGCTGACTGAAATTCTGCGTGACTTAAGGCCTATAGCGTGATAGCGAAGGATTTCAGTCTCTAGTGAGGACTGGAATTTTGTGTGTTAGGATTTGGCGAACGATATATATTTCTAAGTGATACCTGCATCTATCCACACATCACACCCTTTGGATGTGGTAGATGTATATTGTTGATATTTAGTGGTTTAGTATCCAATGGCCTGGAATTGTGTAACTGATGCACTCCCAAGCTGACTGTGTTGTTGATCCCTTGAGTAGAATGATAGTACATCAACTCTTCAGTAAACACGTTCAGCCTGAGAAGAGATTGTAAATATGGCTTCTGCATTTTACTTGTTTTTTCTCAACCCAGTCGATGAGGACTGAGACCCCCAAGTCAGTCCACATTTTTGCTCCTTCCATGCAATCACGAACCCTGGTGCTGAATACCTGGTGCAGGTGTGCTGCGAGCTGGGAGGGAGCGAAAATGTGTACTGACTGGGGGTCCCCATGGACTGGGTTGAGAGATACTTATTCAGGGTTCTTTATTTGCTTTTTCAGTACATAGGAATTTCCACCTGGGATCAATAAAGTCCATCCTAATTCTCATTTATTCATGCCATTCAGTATCTATGTGAGATGTAGCAGATCGCTCCGTGCTTCAGGTCTCTGCTGAAAAGCCCGTCCCTGGGAGGAGTGAGTTGACCACACTCGTCATTGAGTGCCACTTGCCCCACCCCTACTAAAATCTAAACAACAAGAAAAAAACAAATGGCTCTGAATGGCAGTAGACAGCAAGCAGAAGAAGGTTGAATCGATGAACCTCACAGCAAGAGTGATGATTCCTTGAAGCAGAATTAAATCGGCATTGTAGAGAACTCAGTGGTGGGCCGGGGACCCCCCCTGTGAAGATGAAGCCCTTCCCGTCAGAGGCTCTCAGGATGAAACGGCAGCAATCAGCGAATGAGACGAGATCTCGGGGTGGAAGCACTTGCTCGTTAACTTCTGTCGGGCTTCGTTGCATCGAAGACGTAGCTGATATTGCATGATACACATTGTGGGATTTTTATTGACTCTTCCCTGGTGGTGTAGCTTCTGCTAGTGGCACTGCTTTCAGTAGAGTGCGGGGTCTTTAACATCCAATAACATCCACGTATTCGCTCCCCCCTCCGAGCCTCCAGTTTGGGCAGCAGTTTTTCAGCATTAACGTGGGCGAGAGGCAGCGGTGTTTATGCACACAGCCTGCGTCACTGAATTCTGACACCAGTGCACCGGTTTTATTTTTGAAATAAGCTCTATTTGCGTCTGTAGGACAGTCTGTCAGAGTTTTCCGGATCTCTGTGGCCACCAGATTCATCCATCATGCATCTTCGGGGTGACTGATGTTTCTGGGGCTCCCCTCTTGCCGATTCGAGCATGAAGTAGCCTCCGGCTATGGCCCTTTTATAATGAGGCCAGACTCAGCTTGGTTATTGATGCCATACTGGTATGGGGGAGGCATTTTTAATAGCTTGTTGCAAATTTTAGATTGCGTGTAGAAAAATCCCAAAACTGGATGTATTTCCGCTTTGAAATTTTTGAAATATACATTCAGTGGCGTTGTGAGGACCGTGAGGCATCAGGGATTTATCCCAGAGACCTAATCTGTCCGAGAAGCGTCATATTAAATTCTCTCTCTTTCTCTCTGAAGTTATGATGATCGTAGCACTACAAAGGTTTGAGAAGCACAGCCCTGCACAGCCCTGCTGTGATGAATGGAACTCTCAAACTGAGAGCTAAACAAATCATTAAGGGCTTGTTCGGATTAATTCAGGGCCCCAGCCTAGTGATGCGTCTGTGTAAGTTGCTCATATCGTTTGAGCTTTGTTTAATGCCCAAGTGGTGAGGTTTCTCACTGGCTAGCACATGTGACCTCACGCCTGACGGTTGTAAGCTCAAATCCCTTTTCAGCTCTGTGGGTGAACTTTTTTTTGCCCTGTTTGAGTTTCCTTCCGTTGTTAAAGTATCCATTTTTGTGACTGCGTGTGCCCAGTGATTGCGTGTGCTCAATCTCCTGCACTGTGCCCTGTATGGCTCTAACATTCAGGGATAGTACTGAGCCTCCAAGTGCCTGATCTTTGGGCCGTTTACCTCGTCCTGTTGGGGGCTCTTTCCCAGCATCAGTGATGACACAAACTACAATGACCTATAAGGGAGCTCCTGACTCAGGTCTTGATTAATTAGTGATGACCCATCAACACCGAAGGGCCATTAAGCACCATGACATCACCGTGTCCCGGTGCTTCGGAAGGAGCGGCTGCAGACTGCTTCCTGGACCTGGCTATAAACAGCACATTCGGGGGGCAGTTTCGGGTAAACAGGAACCCGCTGTTTGACAGCTGTGGGTGCCAGGCAGTCTGTGGGCCTGAGCGTGCAGGATGTCCTTACTCTTCCCGGATGTGGCTTTTCTCGCACATGATTGCCCTTATGTCGTTATTACCATCATCATCATCAGTTTCTTTATCCAGAAGGGATAAGCTTTTTGCCATTTATCGCCTGTTTTATCTATTTATTTCTTTCTTTTTTTTTTTTTTTTACTGTGCTGGCTGTGATTAAGTACTCTGCTAAGGTACATTAACAGAGGCCTCTCCTGGGACTTGCACATGTGTCTTTAAAAGCCACACTAACTTCTGCCCTAAGTGTAGTATCATTTTACTGTTTTAATGCTGGGTCATCCTCGTGTCCCCCCCCCAACAGTACCTGATCAAAGTGAATGAGATCAAGACGAAGAAGGGAGTGGATCTTCTCCAGAACCTTATCAAATATTACCACGCACAGTGCAAGTAAGTGCCACGCGTCAAGCATATAGTCTGTCCTGCAAAGTCTCCAGCTAACGTGTCACTGAACGCTAGGTGGCAGAACCAGTGATGGCCACTGAACCTGGACCCCATCCCGCCCCATTTTTTGTTCGGCAGATATGATGTAATCCAGGCTCGTGATACAAGCCTATCTGGTGCCAGTAAATAACCTGTCATCTCACGGCTGTATTCATTATTTTAATGTTACACTAGCAAGAAGTACAAGTAGCATTAATTAGGAGCGCAAGTTGCTTATATAGCTAATACCATTATTTATTAAGCTTTAAGTGAATTTAAAATAATAAACCGCAGCCCCTTTGCTTGGATGAAAATAGGAGCGGTTCAGAGATTTTTTTTTTTTTTTTTTTAAGGTGACAGGGGCCATAATAATACAGATAGGGCCAACCTTATCATTAGTCTATAGTACATATGTTCTGATTCGGTGAGTGACAGGGGAGGTGGGCGTTCCGGGGGCCAATCAGCTTTTAGCCTGCGCCAGTATTGGCCGCAGTTGCTAAGGCATTGTGTAGAGATTGTGTTGATTGTCCCACCTTTGTTGCCATAGCTGTGGTCTCAGCAGTTTTGATGAAGTAATTCTATCGATGAATGACCGCACTGGGAATGTGGTTGGGGAGGTGGAGTGGGGGCGGGCTCTTGCTAGTACTGCAGGTACAGCTGCTGGCCCATCAGTGAGAAGATAATGTCTTGTCTGGGGGAAACCGGTTAATTAAATTAAATTAGAGTGGAGTCGTGCAGCAATTCTTCAGATAAAGTTCATTGCGTGGGGGTGACGGTGGAGGAGGAGTGAGGCCCGATGCTGCTGTGAAGCGGATCTGTGGACTGTGCATCAGTGGCACCTTAATGCAAGATGCATTGTTGTAATTATTCCATCTCTCGTCAGAGCAGGGTGGCTGGAAAAGCCCCTCCTGAAGAACACATGCCCTCATGCCGCCGTCGGTTTGTTGCGTACTGCTCAGTACCGTGCAAGTCTGATTTCTCATACTGAGAACTGATGCAGACAAAACAGTTTATGCGGGTGGTGATCCACCACGGGGGGGCACGATAGCTATGTTACTGTATATCTGTTTAATCTGTGGTGCAGGCTGACCCCGTAGCTCTCTGACCTCGCCGGGAGCCACGGCTCATGTCGCTGTGACCTTCTGCCCCCAGAGAAAGCTGCCTCACTACATCCCCTGGGTGTTGACGATTGCTGACACACATTTAGCTGTGGTTACACAAGCAGATCCAGCAGCCCAAGGGATTTACGCACAGATAATGAGTAGCGGCAGGGGTCGCCTGCGCTTGTGTGCGCTTGCATGTGGGTGCATGTGGGGGGTGGGGGGGGGGGCAAACAGACTGGGATGGCCTCCCTCCCCAGAGCTGACTGTTTGGGACTCCAAGGCCACACTCAGGTCCTGTCACAGCCGCTACATTATAGAGTTTCTTATTGAGGTGCCGTGGATGATCCAGCCAGCCGATGATGAAGGAATAACACTGCTCACTGGTTCTGCCTGGGACCCAGTGTGGCAGGTGGAGATTTGCACCCGTAGCTCTGAATCCTGACCGATAAAACACTTAAGACAGTGTATATATCCTATAATATCATAGATAGCAAGCCTTCTGTGAGGTTTACTGTTGACTGTTTACTATTTTAGCTTGTTAGCCTTGCTCAGATTAGCAGCCAGCGGCTCATTGTCATGCCCCATTGTCAAAATTGTATTTCAGCTTTTTCCAAGACGGCTTGAAGACTGCGGACAAGCTGAAGCAGTATATAGAGAAGCTTTCTGCAGACCTCTACAACGTAAGTAGCTGGCTCTGCATCCGCCTCAGACCCTCAGTGATGTCATAGCATTGCTTGGCGGCGGGGGTGTCTGATTGATTCGCACAGAGCCTGCCCATGTTCTTTCATTCCCCCTCGTTTCCGCTGCATGCTCTCCCCGTTCCTGTGCGCTCGCATGCATCTGCGGGTGGCAGGGTGCCGTTGACTGCCAGCGAGCTGCCAGGACACCTAGTGCTCGCCCACGCGTACTGTATACTCTGGGGCTATTTTTAATTGTGATGTGGGCAAACTCAGCTGTACTGTGGCTGTGCTGCAGGGTACAGTGCAGCAGACTGGCACATTTCAGCATGACTGACGGGCACGTGAGCCAATCCGTTGTGATTATTTGCAAGCACTGCGTATTGAACAAAGGTTACCAAAGCCCACCAGAACTTGGAACAGGTCCACATTAAAGCTTGCACGCATACATTTTTTTTTCCATTTAACTTAGTGTTACACATGTACAAAATGTATAAATGTGCTTTGTGTTAAACTGACACTTTACTTAAAGGACCCGTGTGTAATGCAATATAAATGCCTTCATAATGCGTTCTTATGGCTTAAACTGACCAATATAAGGCATTATCAAGGTATCTATAGTTCATCATACTGTAGATGACAGCTTCATAGAGCATTCATAGTGCACGATAAGCATTGCTATAATGTTATTCTTTTTTATAAATATAGTCATTTATAATACTTTATGAAAGCATAATTATGCATTATGAAGGTATGTATAAAACATTATGAAGACTGCTTTAAGTAAAGTGTTGCCAAACTACTTTTCCCAGAGGTCCAAATTCCAGCAGTAACAAGAAACCAAGGTCCACTGGCTCTGATAAAAAAATTTCTTCTAGTCCCTGATGATAAAATTTGCCGGGGGGCAAGAGGGCAGTATGTGTACCTAGGAAAGTGCCTCCTGGAGGGTGAAACATTGAGAACACCCTGCCGCATGTCTGAAAGCGCGCGTCCGCGGCAGATGTTGGAGCTTCTTCCCTGCACTACGGTTGCTCCACATAAACCTGGAAGTCAAGGGATTAACTCACGAATAAAGCTGCCATGTTGGACCCTCAGATAAAGCAGACGCAGGATGAGGAGAAGAAGCAGCTCACGGCCCTGCGAGACCTGATCAAATCCTCCCTGCAGCTGGACCAGAAGGAGGTAAGTCTCAGAGTTTCTAAGGGTTTCAGGAATCCATTTGGGGGCCCGATTCCACAGTTAAATGGGGTTCTTCAGGAATGAAAGGCAACCTGTAGAGTCGAGCCCAGCTCCTGCTGGATGGGTTTGTATAAACTGGAAAGCTGGATTTGCCATGTGGTTTCCATCAGAAGTTGGTTATTTTGTAGAATAGAAGTAGACTAGGACAAAGAAGTGAGCTCACTGCTGGGGGAGAGGTCTTCCTGGGGAAGGTCTTCGAAGACGTGTGTTAGGGAAAGGAATCCCTCTGAAATCCATTGTTATTTGAGTGTCTGTAGCCTGAGATTTCACCTAGGATGCTGTTTTGTCTTTAAGCACAATGGTTCAGTGGTAAACGCCTTGAGCTGTTCAAATGTCGTTGCGGGCCGAATAAGAAACATGTGTCTCCGAAAGTCCATTATTTCAACTGTGGGGGCAAATGCGTTTTCTCAGGTAGTAATTTACAAAATAAACCTAGAACAATGCACTGAGACACGCTTAATACCACAAATAGACACCTGTCTTTACAGTCATCAGTGACAGCTTAATGTTTTTAATGGATTTACATACGTTGTTGTCGGTATAAACAAGGTACAAACTAATCTTGCTTCATATTCAGTTATCTGATATTACTTGGCTAGCTGTCTAGCTATCAACATTGTTAAAATTAGTAATGTAAAGTTACCCATACGAGCGACAGTTATGGATACAAATGTTAGCTAGTATAAAAATAAATACTAGTTAAATGGATGACTCCATAAAAATGTTTTTGTTGTTCAATGAGATGTCAAACGCTCTTAGTAGCCAGAGGAATAGGAGCGTATTCTACAGTATCTATAATAAAAAGTCACAATTGCCAAGAAGTGTACAAATGGTTTCCATTGGGCAGTGACAATATGTAGACATTTTTTGAGTATAACGAGGACACATTAGTCTCTTCTTTGTTTGTCATCTCTCAAAAAGGGTGGTTCTGGGTTGGACCACCTGTGATTTGTTGGAAGTGAGACAGGCAAAGTCTCTCCTCCTTTGGGATGAACATTCTTTATTGTCACCTACTGGATACATGCTACAATAAGGGCTACATGATCCTGCCCAGAACATCTTATTTTGGACATGCCCCCTGGATTTATGTTGATATGTTGTTGAAGTACCCTACTTAGGTGCCCTACTAAGGAACACCGTTATCTTTTCCTTGTTCCGAGTTTGAGTTTGAAATACAGTCACCACAGATAAAGATAAATTTTCCTTTATAATTATTGGATGTTGAACCATACATTTAGATTTTGCATTCACTGTAATCTATAAATTATCTACCGATCTATAATCTATATTTTAAATACTTACAAATAATTTAGCTGTGTGTCCTAACTGGTTAACTGGCCAGGCTTCCACCTCTAACTTCCAACTCGTAAGAAATAATTATTGTCTAATGAACTGCTTAATAGCTTGGCATGATTTTGGCATAAATGAGCGTAATTAGGACTTAATCTCTGAAAGATATCCTAAGCTTCTTTTCTGGCTTTTGTGCTAATTAATCTTTGTTCATCTGCATTTTTAAATTGTACTCTCTTTGTTACTTGCTGTCCTTTTTCCTGACTGAAGTCCAGGAGAGTAAGTGCTACACACTCGATGCATGTTCTGTGCTTGTGACTCACTCAAATGTGTTTGGTATAGTATTGTGCAAAAGTCATAGGCAGGCAAAGAAATTGTTTCCTTAGGTAAAAGGTGTGTATTTGTAAGTAAAAATAACCAAAATTTCTTCTGATCAAAAACTTGCTGGATGGTTTCAAAACTCTCCTCAAGGCCACCCCAGCGTTTGCATGTATTCCCTAATATTCACAATCAGCTCGCTTAATTATCTTATTTAAGTCATTTGCTCGGGTACTGAATAAAAAACAACATTGAAAACTGGAGGTTGAGTGGACAAAAGCATGGATGTATTGGATTGTTACTGCAAATACCAGGGTGGCTTTAGGAAAAGTTTTTAAAAGGCTAAGCTGACATTTGAAAGACATAAAATCAAAGTTTCATACCAGCATAAAGATTATTTAAACATAATTTTCTTTGACTTTTGGACAGTACTATATGCCTACATGTGGACAGCAGGGCAGATGCTTGACAGAACTGGAGCCTTGCTTTGTTCCAACATAACTGAGATGCCTTTTGCCTCTATAAGTGGCTGTGAATCATATTTATTGCCCTACAGAAGATCGGGTGCCTACAGGTGTTTCACGTGATTACTTTGTGTTTCTCCTTGTCTGTGTGTTCCTGGGGCTGTTTTCCAAGTAGAGAGGTCTTTGAAGGGTTTGATGCTGTTTTTTCATTTGCTTGTTATTGTCAAGAAAGCAAAATAAGCAGTCATCACAAAAAAGAGCAGGATCTAGTCACACCTTGACTTCTGTCCTATAGGGTGGCAGGTACCACTGGACTGGTCAGCACGGCTTTGGAGTTAAAGTTCAAGCCTGTCTCGTGATATAGATGTCTTTGTGCTTTTGATACTTACGACTTGAGCTGGTTAAAGGGCAAGTCTATGTCACTTAGGAGCAAAATGAGTAATAAACGTACGATGTAATGATAGGTAAATTGTCAGATGTATCCTATATGAGCATGATGCAGGATATCTGTTTAATTGAGCCTGAGTTTCATGACTGTACCCACTGCTTCTCCTGGCTGTGTCTCCCTGCAGGACTCGCAGAGCAAGCAGGGTGGTTACAGCATGCACCAGCTCCAGGGGAACAAGGAGTTTGGCAGTGAGAAGAAGGGCTACCTGATGAAGAAAAGTGATGGGTAGGTGGTCCTCTCTGCTTCACGCACGTGCCGGTCCCACACTGGTAGGACAGGGGCAGCCATGGACAGAGATCCAGCTAACTATGGAGAGCAGCCAGTCATGGAATCTCCTGTTAGAAAGATCAGCAGCAGAATGGGTGATTTGTACAGGTTACTGACTTTCCACTTGGCACCATCATACGATGCCATTTTCCCGGCACAGTTTGCCGCCTTTCTGCCCTGCTAGAGCTGTGCTGAGAACTGACTCTGAATGTCAAAATGTATGGGAGCGAGTTCGGTTACAACGTGGTCACCACAAGCTCACAGGCAGGGACCTGGTAAGTCAGTATCAACAGCCAACCTGAATGGCAGCAAATCACACCAGCGACGTTCCAGCGTCTAATGGAAACCCTTTCCGGAAGAGTAAAGGCCATTATAGCGACAACAGGCCGACCAGCTGTATATTAATGCCCTTGTTTCGAAATGAAATGTTGGACAAGCTGGCCACCACATACTTTTGGCTCTATAGTGTACGTCGGTGCCTTCGATTGCAGTACTTAGTGTGTGTGATAAAATCCTGATAGCAGAATAAGTAAGAACTCGTGGTTTTCTAAGAGATAATGGATGACAGCTCATGGGCTTCCCTCAGCCGCGTTGGTTCTGCAAGCGCGTTGGGCTCCTTTTTGTGACCGATGACACACACTCCTGTCTTATCGTCTTAATGGTAGGAGGCGCAAAGTGCTGCCATAGCCAATTTTATAAATGTCCTCACCGGTGCATTATGGGTAACAGTGCTCTGATTTGTAAGTCAATCTCTGGCTGCTGGGAAATCAATGGCAATATGTAAAGGGCAGCCGTCTTAACGAAATGGGGATTAGAGTGGGGGGGGGGGGGGGGGGTTGGTAAGTCCAGAATTTTGTGTATTCCAGAGTTACTGCCGCAGGTCTCAGACTTAAAAAGATTTTGTCAAGTCGTCTTTAAAATTGTACGTTAGACCATATTCTACTAACAGGCAACTATTTCATAATATATTTGGGTCATTGAGTGGAATTTTCATTTCTAAACTTCAGATGTTGCTGCAGTTCTGAAATGCCTCTTACATCATTGTCAGTTTGAGTTGGTAGCTTCAGAACACGAAAGTAAGCGATACTTCGGTTTTTGCTTTTTGTCCTTGGATTACTCTCGGATGGAAAGCCATTTGACAGTTTTTCCTCTGTAAAGTTTGGGGTCTATAAATAAGGCCGCCTATTTTTCTGCATCTCTGTGTCCCTGTTCCACTCTGACATCTCGCTTTTGTCCCCCCCAGTTTGCGGAAGGTCTGGCAGCGGAGGAGATGTTCTGTCAAGGGCGGCATCCTCACCATCTCGCACGCCACGGTGGGTCACGTGCGCAAGGGACACATCGGGCTGGCTCTCGTTCATGATGGATCTTCGCCGGTTGCCTGCGGTGACATGTGACAAGGCTCACGTTGACCTGAACTGGCGAGTTAATGGGACCAGCTGTCTGTTAGCTCATATCCTAGTTGTGTCAACCAGGCCTTAAGGGTGCCAACAAGCTGGCCTGCAGCCGTGGGACCGCTAGTGGCGTCCGGTAGTTGTTGATGTGCCACAAGGCACATCTCTGTATTTCGCTGCCGCATCTGAACCTGTGTGTCTCGATGTGATGTGATTCTGCTGGTCATCGTTGTGGCTTTAATGAAGCCACCCGAGCGAGTAAAAAGCCCCCTTCTGCTGAAGGGCTCCTGTTATGTGCAGAGGCGGGCTGTACAGAAGCTGTTTTGATCCTGGTTTTTGATTACTGCAGTCAGCAGGCCTCCCTGCCTTTTTAAAGCGGGGGGGAGCTTTGGCTCGCCTGCTGCTACCTGTTGTGCTCGTCTTGGTTTCGGGATTTTCAGCCTCACTGCCGGTGGCACCTGCTGTCAGCTGGTGTCGAATTTTTCATTAAACATCCATCATTACAGTGTTTCCCAATCCGGTCCTGAAAGACCCACAGTCGGTCCATGTTTTTACTCCCTCCGAGCTCCTTGCCAGACAGTCTGCATTTTTGCTCTATACTGAGAGCTGGGTGGGAGCAAAAAAGTGGACTGGCTGTGGGTCCCCAAGAACCGGATTGAGAAACACCGTTTTATTATATTCTGTTGATTTAACTAATCCTGTCATTCGAAAGTCATGAAGCTGAAAGCGCAAGATATGATGAATTGGTAAAACGATAATTTAAATAATAAAAATGTTATTTTAAAATAATAATAATATATCATCCTGTGATCAATAACATGAGAGAAATAAAACATGCTGTCTAAACTCTTAACTAAGTACCTTTTTAGAGAAACGTCTTCTCTGTTGCTCATTTGTCTGTTTTGTATTGTTTGTTCTAGACTAGACTTGACTAGAATGTTGTTTAATTTAACCAGATCTGTTAATAATTTACCTGGGCTGGCCTGTTCCCCAGCCTGAAGCACACGTGAACTCTGCGTGACCCTGCCTCATGACCCAGAACCATGCGGCCCACAGCTGGCTGATGGAATCTGCCAGACTCTGTCTGTGCCCCAGCCTTTTACCCTCTCGGCTGTAATGGCACTGCCTGACCTGTAGGCAGTGCCACTGAATGGTTATAAGTCAAATGTTTGACTGGGCCAACAGGGTCTCTGTAACCCGTGTCTTTAAGGCTGGCTCTGGGTGCCTTTAAGTGCCTGCTATAATGAGATATCGGATGACATCAACCTGCCTTATTTCATATGATTTCGTCTTTGCCCGATGAGCCAATATTTTATTATTGTAATATTGCTGATAAACATACTAGCCAATCTGGATTCTCATTCTCTAATGCAGGGGTGCCCAACTGCAGTCCTGGAGGGCCGGAGCCCTGTGTAGCTTAGTTCTTTTCCTGTTCCATTATAAATGATTTAACTCAACAGCTGTGTGGTAATTAGTACAAGAAGTTGAATCAGGTGTGTTGAATGAGGGGAAACCCAAAAATGTGCAGGGCTCTGGCCCCTCAGGACTGGAGCTGGGCACCCCTGATCTAGTGCTTCACCCAGATATTAAATACAGTTTAAGGGCTGTAATTGTGTGCAATTAAATAGGCTCAACACAGTGGAGCGTTTTTAACGGATCAGAAGATGTCGATATTTTACATTTTCATTTATTCTTATTAGCAGATGCTTTTAGATCTTTAAGTCAGAATCTAGCCCAGTAGAATTTCGAAAAACATGCCGTTTTAGCAGCGACGTCGCTGTTTTCTCGTGCTAAACGAGCTTTGTGTTATTTGGCTGTCAGACGCGGCGGACGTGTGACTTAGAGGTGTCTCAGACGGTTAACGTTTGAGCTCGCAGTGCCTGTCAGGTTTTTGCAGGGCAAGCTGAGGAACCATACCTGTGTGATTGATTTGGCCGCCCTGGTTTTATTGATAAAGCCGAATGAGAAAGAAGGACGAGCCCTGGGGCGACAGCTTTGCTCTTTAGCTGAGTGCTGTGAATCTTTAATGACTGGAATGAACCAGTAGCTTGGTGTAGTCTCTCAGCTAGCGGACTGTACCATCTACAGGGGGGTTTTCATTGATACCAGAGGGAAGCAGGCTGTCCTTCTGACCCACTTGCACCACATCCAAGCATCAGTGGTCCCACCCCTCAATCTAGTGTCTGGTGTTTGGTGCTAAAGTCCTGGTTCTGGGATTAGCCAATTAGTCGGCCAGATCATCAGTGACGCTCATTAGGAGGGACCTGGCTGGACTGGTCCCGAAGTTCCCGATGTGTTTTCTCACATTCTACTCTATGGGTTGTTTTAGGCTTAAGCGGTCATAGTAGAGTTTTGTTTAATAAAACTTAGCCGTGGATGGGCAAAGCTGTAACCTTTTTGGTTTCTAGATCAAATCCCAAGAAGGGCACTCATTTCTGAAGTCTCAGTCAGTAAAAACATCAGATAAGCAACTGAAAATAAAAAGAAATTTAAGTAATCGTTTTAAATGATGCATTTTTTAGTAAATAATTCTGAAAAAAATATATGTATTGTATGTCTACATATATATCCACATCTACATTTTTAAATATATATATACTTTATATATCTCTGTAGATAAAACTGTGTGTGTGACTCACCGTCTATCTCATCCGCCTTAAAATGGCTATCAAACTCTCCTGCTGTCTCCAGTCCAACAGGCAGCCGGTCAAGCTCAACCTGCTCACCTGCCAGGTGAAACCCAGTCCCGAGGACAAGAAGTGCTTCGACCTCATTTCCCGTGAGTCTGGCCCAGCGCTGTGGGGGCGGGGGGGCCCTGCACGAGCGGATAGAGGCGCCGCTGTTCCTGAAATGTCAGCCGTGACCTGTCGTTACGTGGACCCTCGGTGGAAGCTGATGCGGACACGTCCTTCTCCTGGAGTGCAGATTTTAACTGAACGCGTTGTGCTTAGCTGAGCGCTGAGGAACATACTGTGCTTAGCAATGCACTGAGGGACGCTCTACACTAAACTCTGTGCTG
>JAODKE010000001.1:27779236-27807351 GCA_026779605.1 Mormyrus hasselquistii | reverse complement strand
TGGTTATTATATGAACCCCCCCCCCCCCCAATGCCTTACACACCTGCATCCCCCAACCCCCGTTCCCCAGCTGGTGCAGGCGGCTTCTGGAAAGTTCAATCCCCACGTCCACGTGGAATACGAGTGGAACCTGCGGCTGGAGGAGATGGACGAGAGCGACGACGACCTAGATGACAAGGTCAGACCCCATCTGTGGCCCCCGCTTGTGACCCCTGGGTGTCACCTCGCCTGGTCCCCTGATGCCCTCTACTATCCATCTGCCTGTTACCTCATCGTCCCCCATGTGTTACCCTGTCTGAGCCCCCCTTATGTCACCCCACCCCACCTGTGCCCTTGTCACCCCCTTGTGTAATCCTGCCTGTTACCCTATTACCCCCTTATGTCACCCCGCCTGTCATCCCCGGATGCAGTTCCGCCTGTGATTGGTTGGTGCAGTCGCTCTGCCTCTTTCTAACGCCCCCCCACGGCGGCCCCTTGCAGCCCAGCCCCGTGAAGAAGGAGCGCTCCTCTCGGCCCCAGAGCTTCTGCCACCCATCTAGCATCTCCCCCCAGGACAAGCTGTCCCTCCCCAGCTTTACCGGCCTCCGTGACAAGCAGCGTCTCTCCTACAGCGCCTTCACCAACAGCGCCCCCACTGACTCGCCCACCTCACCCGTCACAGACGGCCCCCCCCTGCCTCCCCGGAATGCAGCCAAAGGTAAGACCCCCTCATCGCGGGGAAGGCCCCCTCCTCAGTTCTCCTCATAGCATGGGTCCCACGATCCTCGTCCTGACAGATAATGGAGCGTTATACAGCCATATTTTTCCCCCCTAGCTGCACTGATAAGCAGCCTGTTATAGCAGTTTAGCAGCACACAGTGCCCCCTACAGGAACATGGTGAGGATTCCACAAGGGACCTGCAGGTTCCCCTTACAGGCCTGGATGGACGCACCTAAAGCTCAGGACCCCTGACCTGCTGGAGTCTCTGAATCTGCCACATGTTACAATCGGCATTGTTTAAAAATCCCGTAGCAGTTTAGTGGTTCTTATTTACACATATTTTTACATTTCAGATTTTGGGAAATGTATCAAGGGGCGTGTGTGTGTGTGTGTGTGTGTGTATAGTTAAATATAAAATAGCATTTGCCGATTTTGCGTCATTATATCGCAGGACTCCTGCACTATTGTATCCCTGCCAAACCCACACATTCACACCCTTACTTTACACATTGGGAGCTCTGTCTACACTTGTGCAGTATTATGCTGTTTGCATAGATTGGCTGGGCAGGTTTGGTCAAATACAGACCTGGGGATTATTTTGAAATTTTCCAGTGGCAAGTTGATGTCTGTAATTGAGCTTTAGCCTTCTGTTGTATTATTCTGTTATATGTTCTGTTACATGATGGGGTCACATGTACTGATAAAACTGATAAAATAAGAACCAATAAGACTCGTATCCTTATACCACATCAAACAGGCTACTCTACAATTCTTGACAAGAAGATGCAGTCCATTTTTTTCTCTGAGATGACACGACCAATGACCTAAAAAGTCAGACTTCCTCATCATATTTTACAGTACTGGGGACCAAAACTCACTCAGTCCCCGTATAATTCAACAAAGAACTTTTCCTAAAGTTCACAGAATTTTTCTCCATAACATGTCCGGTGGATTTAGTGAGTTTTGGAACTTTTCCTTTCACTTGGTTTGAAGTTTGTCCCCCAGCACAATGTGTCACAGCAGCCACAGGCTTCGGGTAATACGTAATGTTTGTCATGGTTCTTTGAAATCGGAGTTCCTGCACAATTTTAATAGATGACGTTACTCTTTTAGGAAATTACAGCTGCTGTTCCAGCTGGTACATTACAAGTTAGTTTATTGGCTAAACTACAATAATAAGATACTCATCTCCGGATTGATCACTTGCACAAACTGCTGGTTATGTGGCTGGTTATGCCTAAAGTATTATAAGACTGGTTAATGGCAATTAAGGCCGCTTATAGTGAATCTAAATGTGACATTTAATTGCTGATCACGTTTTTGTGTAAGTAGTACAAAATGGCCACCGGTGACTCAACAGGAGCTCACGCCTGCCTCAAGTGCTCTGAACGTCAGTGTTACTCATGGTAGGTAGTCATCCTCACTTAGTTTTTGCTCCCTCCGAACTCCCAACCAGACACACTACATTTTTGCTCCCTCCCAGCTCTTGGTAGGAAAAAGGTTGACTGTCTGTTGGTCTCCAAGGACCGGATTTGGAAACACTTGTCTAGCCAGTTATCCAGTGCAGGGTCATAGGGAGCCTGAAGACTTGGGGGAGAACATCCTCACCCACAGGGGGGAGCTACAGTGCTGACCTTTTAGAAAAGGTAAAGCATAGCACTGCTCCCCCTGCAGGACGCGTCGCAGTGCTCAGCGTGTAGACGAGATCATCCTTCTGATGAGTATTTTTTCAGTAAACGGTTAAGTTCTGCAAGATCACAGGAATGCCACAAACCTGCCAAACGCTGCATGAACGCACCAGCATTCTGCATGACGGGTCATGTGTGAGCAGGATGCGAGAGGCGGCAAATTTCCGTCATGTGCCACTTGCAGTATGACTTGCACTTAGTCTGTCACCATCTTACACCTGTACGCACCGTCATTTAAAAGCCCCCTTAGCCATACACGTTTAGCTGAGCGAATATAATTGTAGATCAAGGCCTGATTAAGTTTTGTAAGCAGCTGGCCCAAGTTCAGCTTGATATTGTGTGTATGTACATTGTGAGGTTTGATAACATAGAGCGTATGAATTCAGGGCTCCACTTCTGCAGCCATTCATCTGTGTACTGCTATAATGATTCTGCAGTGACAGAGAGAATCTCACTCTTCTTATAGAGAGAAACTCCTAAGCTTCAGAACTTCTTGCACTCGGCTCCTTCAGACACCACACTGCCGTTTTCTGCAGCTCATGCATCTCTTGTTTGCTCTTAAGTTCCACAGCTTCCGTGTTACTTGGATCAGACCAAACTTGGGAGATGGATGTAAATGTCCTGATTGAAATGACCCCGCCCACCTCTGTCTGGGCCACACCCCCTCACCTCCCTGGCCTCTGGCCACTTACAGCTTGTGTTGGATGAAAACACCCTCATTGAAACGCATTATGACCCCGCCCCCCCTGTCTGGGCCCCACCCCCTCATGCCCTGGCCTCAGGCCACTTAGAGCATGTATTTTCTGTCCCTCTTCCAGTTCCTTTTTGCGCCCCCCCCTCCTCCCTCCCTCTGAGCTCACAGGCTCCTGGGGGGAGCTCTACCCTGTCCAAGAAGAGGCCGCCGCCCCCTCCCCCTGGGCACAAACGCACCCTGTCTGACCCGCCCAGCCCTATACCTCACGGCCCCCAGAGTAAAGGTGGGATCGCTTGGGGTGAGTTGGCTGTGAATAAAACCAAGAGGAAATATGACCTGATGTAACCGGAGATGCAGGCAGCAGAGGAACAAAACAGGGGGGGGGTGGGCTGTAATAGACTGCGATGTTTTCTCTTTTAAACCGGTTTAACATTAAGGGGAAGGTTAAAGGAGTATGTGCATGTTTGGGGTGGGCTTCCTGAATACACCGGTATAAACAGGCCGTTTGTGTACGTAACCTGCAGGACATCACACTGACCTCAGTCACCCTCTGACTGTCTGTCTCTGTCTGTCTATTGCTCTGCATCTTTCTGTCTGTCTGGTTTTCATTTTCTGTGTTGTCATTTGCACTTCTATCAATATAACAATACATATCCCCAGTTTCATGGATGTTACTTGCCAGTGCGGATTCCTAAACATTCCTGACAGTAATGAGACAGTCCCCAGGTTACGAACCAAGTCTGTCTTTAAGTCGAATTTATAGGCAAGTCAAAAAAAATAATACAATACATAATACAGTAATAGTAAAAATAACTGTATAATAATTATTATTATTATTGTGTTATACCTTGACCTGCTGAAATGGGTGAAATCCTGGGCTTCACGAGGTACCGCATGCTTTCATTATTGCAAATCATACATCCATCCGTTTTCTATACCCACTTATCCTATTCAAGGGGTCAGGAGCCTATGGGCACGAGGCAGGGAACAGCCCAGGATGGGGTGTCATACCATCGCAGGGCTCCCGCACTCACACACCACTTGCTCATGCATGGACACCTATGGGCAATTCGGTAACCCCAGTTAACCTCAGCGTGCTTTTGGATTGAGGGGGGAAGCCACAGTTACCCAGAGCAAACCCCACGATGACATGAAGAGAACATGCAAACCCCATTTACATGGATCCAGGGCAGAGACTCAAACCCTGATCCCAGAGGTGTGAGGCAACAGCGCTAACTACTGCGCCACTATGCCACCCCCAAACACCATTGTATTTAACCCAAATTTTAAACGTGATAGGCTTTATTGCAGTCTTTGTGTAGATTCGTCTGTAAGTAGGATTCGTCTGTAAGCTGAACCTTCTTAACCCGGGGACTACCTGTGTCGTCAGTTAAATAACAAACAAGGCTTTTAGGGTCTAAGCCCAACTGATATGAATTTTTAAGGCTGGACCATTGAACTACTGTCACTCCCTCCTTGATATTTCAGTTGCATTTCTCAGTTCATGCACTGATGTCCAACGCAGGTTGCTTCTTATTAAATGACCGTGAAGCTCTGCAGAATCAGCAGGGAAAATAAGAAAGTTTGTAACTTAAGTATAAAAACTGAAAAGTGGTGTATAACTGACACCCTGGAGCATTTAACCTCTGTGAATGTGCTGGAATGTAATGTTGAGATCTCCTAGTCTACAAACCAAATAATCTGATCATCTTGTACCTCATTTGAAAGATCAAAGTAATCATTTGATTTGAGTAGTTTTGTTAATTAGCCAAACACTCTGGTGATTCATTTGCTGCTATGCCAACCACATTATGTTTGGGTATGTGCATGTTATTAACGGAGGTAATCTGCTTAACTGACTCACCAACCAGCTTGACCAGCCAGGAGTCACTCAGCCTGATGACCCACCACCTCTGCCAATAAATCACCTAACACTGAACTCCTCACTGCTAACAGTAGGCCCAGCATTCACCCAACCCAAAGTAACGCTGATCATTGATTGCTTTGCCATGGTAATGTATGTACATCTCCTTAAATCAGGAGTGACGTCTGGATTTTTAAGGCAGGGGGCATTAGAGTGGGGGGCAGTTCATACAGAGTGGCCAACCTTATTGGTAGCCAGTGACATAGGTTTTGAATTGGTGATTGACAGGCGAGAGGGCAGCCTGGAGGCCAATCAGCTTTCAGCTGGGTTGGTGTCCCAGTTGCCCCTGTATATGCCGTAGCCTTAAATATTCTATGTTTAGGTAACGTCAGCCATGTTCATTGTTTTCATGATATCCAAACCCTACACCTTGTGTGATGTTTGCGAAAACTCACTGATTCTTCCAAATTCCTCACTTAATCTGACGCTTGCAGGAAATGACTCGACTCCACCTTCTTTGAACAAGACTTCTCCTTCATCCAACAAGTTCGAGGGCATTCTACAACAGCAAAGGTACCTGGGCCTCCTCGAACCAACCAACCAGAGTGAAACCACTCTGGTCACATGACAAGCTGTCCTTGGGCCCTGTTTTGAGTAGTTACATTTTCAAATACTTGCAACACAGAGAATAAACGTGTAGCATTTTTGTTCAAATCTTTGCCATCATTCAGAGACATCTGACCAGAAAATGTTCTGTTTTATTCTGTCCTTCAGTTCTGCTTCAGGTACCACAAAATCTACACTTGGTCCAAGGGTCCTTCCCAAACTACCTCAAAAAGGTAGGACAATGTGATTGCTGGAGTTTTTGAGCCAGTGGCCATGCTTCTTTAACCAGCATTAATCCACTGCCATGGTATTACACTTCAGACTACTGAAGGTGCTGCTGCTTTAGGTATCACCTAAACCCTTAAATAAATGTCCTGCAGGGTTACCGATTAGGATCAGGGTGCTTTAATCCAGTTGAGTCATTGTACATCAGGCAGCAGCTGGAGATGATGTGTGTGTATATAGAGGAAACAGACCAACAAGCTCACACGGTTCCAGGTTAACCACATAAGAACTGCGATATCCTGTTTCAGTGGCACTGCGGAAAATAGACACCATCCACCACCCCTCTATCGACAAGAGCGGCCAGTCTGCCGAGGCCTTCCAGAAGTCACCCCAATCCACCGAGGTTCTCCAGAAATCTCCCCTGCCAGAGAAGCCCCAGCTAGCAGACCTTCCGCCCAAGCCCCAGATCTCAGAGCTGCCCCCCAAGCCTGGAGAGCTACCCCCGAAGCCTTCACTGTCTGACCTTCCTCCTAAACCCCACCTGGGAGACCTGCCCCCCAAGCCCCAAATTAAGGACCTACCTCCCAAGCCCCAGCTCTCTGACATCGGCGCGAAGCCCCCAGTGGCCGAACCTGCCCAGAAGCTCCTCCCCGGGGACCCGATACCCAAATCGCAACCCTCGGATTCGCCGGCCCCCAGTCAGGTGGTGGAACCGTCACCCAAGCAGCCGAGTGAAGACACTAATGGCGGCTTGGCTGGCGCCAGCGAGATGCCGGTGCCGCTGCCCAGAAAGATAAACACTGTGAGTTCCTGTGCCGACGTCCTAAGGAAGCGCCTTCTCCTCGCATACAGTAGGCAGTGCTTCCTTACTTCCTTACTCCCCGTCCAAAGAGCTTTCATGCGCAAAGAACTGAGAGATGTTAAAAATGTCTTGAGGACCACAATTAAGTACTCCCATGTTTACACTGAATTAAAAGCCCCCCGTCGTTGTTCCCAAAGCACAGCTAGGATGCAAACTGCTTTCCTAGTGCCAGAAGCAGGACTGTCAGTCATGACCTCATGATCTCTTCTGTAACTTGCTGTTTGAGCGGCTCCAAGAGCCTCTCATTCTTCAGAAATGCATACATGATTTAGGTCAGTGTTTGAAGCCAGCTACACTGGGGCTTTTTTCATCAAACAGCATTGTGGTTTGATGAATAAGGATGATGAACTTGTACAGAGTGCCTTCCTATGTATGTACATGTATTTCTTATTAAAATTAAAGTTCCACTGTAACTATGGAGGTAGAAATTTATGATGAAAATGTGCATCCATATTTCACCGTAACACACATCCAGTACCAGCATCATAAAAGCATTTTTCCTCCAGAACGAATATCTGTAGATGTGCGCTTTACTGGTAGTATTCTGGTATCTAGACTTAATCATCTTGGAATTAATCCCATGAGGCGTAGGGTACAAGGCGGGGGTCACCCAGTGTGGCAGTCTAGTCCACCATAGGATATACACACTCACTGACAAATCACACTATGGGCAATTTAGAGACTCCAATTGATGTAGCCATGCGTTTTTCCAAATACGTCGCCATCTCCCCACAGGGTAAAGCCAAAGTGAGGCGGGTAAAGACCATCTATGAATGCCAGGCTGACAACGACGACGAGCTGACGTTCGCGGAGGGCGAGGTGATTGTGGTGACGGGGGAGGAGGACCAGGAGTGGTGGGTGAGTGCCCATCCATCACCATTCCGATGTATCTCCAAACCATGCAGATGTATAAATATTCCTCAACGCTCCAGCTAATGTAACCAGCTGCTGAGTGTTTCTTCAGGAGACTGAACAGAATTTCAAAAATGGTTTGCGAGTACGTATAGCGCATACCAGGCTTGAGGTTTTGTCAGAGAATCTGCCAGATCTTAGGGGTCACCATTTTCATGCGGTACTAGTGTCTTAATATTGGGTTATTGGTGTTCCTAACCTGGTTTCCTGCATGCCCTACTTTGTGACTGTTCTGCCAGATGAATTTGTTGTGGTAACCTCTAGTAACCCTGCCTCATTGTTTTCTGTCACAGATCGGCCATATCGAAGGGCAGCCGGAACGGAAGGGGGTGTTCCCCATGTCATTTGTGCACATTCTGTCAGACTGACAGTGGGAAGGACAGCTCAGCCGCCCAATCTCCGGCTGGCCCCGCCCCTCAGTGTGTGCTCCATCCAATAGGATGCCACTAAGGCCCAGAGGGCCACTCCTCTGTAAATAGCTGCTGTTACAGACATGGGCAGAGAAAACGCAAAACCACCTGGACAAAGGTGTGCGGTGTGTGTATGTATTGTAAATAAACTGCGTTAACCTGCCTTTACCAGTATTAACCTAGCCTTCCAAACCGACACACCTTACAAGGTTTGCGGTAGCCACTCTCCAGCACTTAGCATCTGCTATGGTATACAAGTATGTATACATACATGCACATGTATGTACATGTATGCATATGTGTGTTCATGCCTGTGCATTATGTATGTATACATGCCTATCTTTCTGTACATGCTCCAGTATGTATCCTATCAATGTATGCTGCCTGCTAAAGGCGCTTAAGGAGGTCAAATGGCCATATCTTTTAGCTTGAATATCACCAGTATCATTGCTTATATCCCTGAAATAGCCGCAGAATCAAGGTAACTTCAAAGCTCTCACTCTCGCCCGGAAGACTGAAGCGGCAGAGGAAGTTGAGACAAGACTTAAGGCGAAGCTAATAAATGCATGTCCAAGGATGAGATGTAGCCCCATTAAATGTAATGTTGAGTGCTGCTTGCTGAACGTTTGAAGAGAGCCGTTCTGTGGAAGCCTGGTACCCGGAAATGTGATGTGGATCTCAGTAACAATCAAGGATTTGGTTCTCCACCAGCTGGTGGAGACACTGTCACGGGACAGCAGCAGCTGCGTCGTAACACCCCCCACCCCTTTACCTCCCTATAACACACACAGCAACGGCAGGTACCGATTTCTTCAGTTTGGTGTGTATTGTGGAGTGGGTTTGAGGGTGGGGACCCCTCCGTGGGACCTTCAGAAGTCCCCCCTGACAGAGCGGATGAAGGCACGGGACCCTGGACATCTCACTCTTCTGCAGTCTGGGCAGCCCTTGGACTCATGTGCACTAGAAACATATTTGACATCAGCATGTGGTCTCTGGGCCTTATAAACCTTTGTGTTAACAGACTGGAATCCTCCCCCTTAGTGATGTCACCAGTGTCTGATATACATTAAGACAGTTCATACTTATGCTGTCAATTTTGGGGCAAAGAATTCAGTGTATTAAAGGTATTAACCATTGTTTGGACTGTTTCATGCTTAAACCCTCAGATTTGTGCAGTACTTGGGGTATAACACTGAAGTTGCATTTGCAGCACTTATGGTCAGTTTAGCACCTCAATTCTCAAAGAGGTACCATGTGGATTTCATCCATGGATTACAAATGGATGTGTAATATTTCCATAATGCTGCACTTAAAGTATGAGCTTGTCTGTTCAAAGTAGTCCTTCCAGTTTCAGAAGGCCCACAGGCAACATTGCAGCACTAGATGGATCTGACAATGTTCTTTGTTACTGTTAATAGGTGCCAGAGCTAGTAAGCTCACTATTACTAACTGCAGTAAGAGTGATTTCTGGGCAGGAAGTAATATGACTAACACAGGTTATACCCAAGTCATTGTAAGTTACAATCTAGTTAACTATTCTCCCCCACTCAGGTCTACATGCCAGACCGATCAGCCAGAAACTCAGTACCATCACTCTGCAACAGACCAGGGTTTTATTCCTCAACCAATACCCTTTAGGGCATTTACCATTTTAAACAAAAGCCAGAAACCATAGGAGTCAAAACAAAAAGTTCCTTTACAGAGCTGCACCACATTTCCAACAGTTCATTTGGAAAATTGCACTTTTGAGGAAGGTTTCCTTGGGGTCTGGTCGATTTTCTCCACAGCTTTGATGATGCCAACCGCCACAGTCTGCTTCAGATCCCTAGCAGCAAACCGGCCTAAAGGGAGATAAGGAGACATCATCTTCAGGAGGCTCTCACCGCATTGCAGAATCCTTAAACGCCTCAAAAGATAATCACCTAAAGGAGGGTAGCTGAAGAAGCTCTCCACACAGAGAGGCTTTATAGGAACAAGCTTTATAGTGGCAGCATCCCCAGACACCAGGCCTTGAGGACCCTCCTCAAGAATCCTCCCTGTCCGGCGGTCAAGCTTCTGCTGTAGCTCAGCAAAGCGACAAGTCACATGGGCAGTGTGACAGTCCAGCACTGGAGAGTAGCCAGCCTTTATGATGCCTGGGTGGTTGAGAATTATCACCTGCACAGAAGTTTAGGCAACAGAACCCTCAGGTGGCTTATTGAAATTTACACAAGTCAGTAATTTAAACCTCAAAAAGCATGAGTTCTAGGTAGGGCAGTTTCACACCGCTATGCAAGTTACCTGGGCAATGAAGCTGGCAACATCCAGTGGAGGGTCATGCTGGGCATTCCCAGCCACATTCCCTCTGCGCAAGTTCTTAACAGCTACATTCTTGATGTTGAAGCCTATGTTATGTCCAGGCAGGGCGGTCTGGAGTCCTTGGTGGTGCATCTCTATGGACTTCACCTCAGCTGTCAACTTGGCCGGTGAGAATGTCAAGAGCATCCCAGGTTTCAGGACACCAGTCTCTACCTTCCCCACTGGGACTGTACCAACTCCTACAGTTTTAGGGAGAGTTTAAGCAGCAGTGTTCCAAATGAAATGACTACCAGATAGATCTCACTCACCTCCTATTTTATAGACATCCTGAAGAGGCAGTCTGAGAGGCTTGTTGACAATTCGGATTGGAGGAAGTATAGCATCCAGGACTTCCAGCAGAGTTCTACCATTTGCATTGCCCTCTTTTCGTTTGATTTTCCATCCTTTGAACCAAGGCATCTACCACGTGGAATGAACACAGCCTTTAAAACAAAGGCGTGTGACCATTACACCCTCCCTAGAAGTAAGAAGCGGTCAAGTTACCTTCTGAGAGAAGGCGAGCATGTTTTCACCATTCCAGCCAGAAACGGGCACGAACGGCACAGTTGCCGGGTCATATCCGATTTTCTTGATGAAGACAGTCACGTTGCGAACCACCTCCTCATAGCGCTTCTGGCTATAGGGCGGCTCGGTCAGGTCCATCTTATTGACGCAGACGATAATCTGCTTGACGCCCAGCGTGTAAGCAAGCAGGGCATGCTCCCTGGTCTGTCCGTTTCTGGAGATGCCGGCCTCAAACTCACCCTTGGCCGCGGACACCACCAGAATAGCGGCGTCAGCCTGAAATGACGGACTGGAGGGTAGATCACCGCTGCAATCAGATCGTCAAACATGGAGAACCTGGCCGGGCAGGGAGTTTGTACCTGGGATGTGCCGGTGATCATATTCTTGATGAAGTCGCGGTGTCCGGGAGCATCGATGATGGTGATGGAAAACTTCTGAGTCTCAAACTTCAGCAGCGAGATGTCGATAGTGATGCCACGCTCCCTCTCGGCTTTCAGCTTGTCCAAAACCCAGGCGAACTTGAAAGAGCTCTTGCCCATCTAAAAAATAAAAAAAAAAGTTCGATAAACAAGATCAAATTTCATGATTAGGAGAAAAATAAACCCTGACCTGGGCTGCAGCTTTTTCAAACTTCTCAAGCGTCCTGGAGTCCACGCCGCCACACTTATAGAGGAGATGGCCGGTGGTCGTAGACTTGCCACTATCTACGTGGCCGATAATAACAACATTTATATGGATGCGGTCCTTCGGCATGTTGAAATCAGCGTTGTACTAAAGAAATCGCTTTTAACAAACCGTCTTATACCGTACAGAATCCCTTTTTCCTGCACGAAAGCGAATCCGCATGGCGACACTTTTATAGCTGCTGTAACGATTAATCTAATTACGCTCCCTCTGATTAAATTCACCTGCGCTGCTCCTCTCAGGTCGTTAACTGTAAAAGAAATGCCTTTATGAAACTCCTGAAAGTGCTTTTGCAATAAATTAATGAACAGTACTGCAGATCTAAATTGTTTTTATTACGGTTTTTACTATAACATGTTCGTGGTATTTATGAGTGATTTATGAGTGATAACTCGCAATTAAAATATGAATGGCTACTTTATGATTTCCGTCTTTCACTGGGCAATAAAATGTAAAGGACTGCTTAAAAGAAAATGTGCTTTATTTCGTGCGCCTGTAGGCCTGGGCTAATCCTGATACCTGAGGTATTGGGCAATACGTTTAAACACATTTCTACTCTAGCTTTCAATTATACTAACAATTTGGCATGCCCCGCTCTATCAACACTCCTGTCATCTTATGTTTCCTTGCTATCTGTTCACATGATGATTAGGCTATATCTTTTCTTATAAGCCTCCCTCCCCCTTTGCAATTTTTGTTATACATTTTTTCCTTCCTTTTCCTTTTGGTGATCTTGTACAGCACTTTGGTCAACAAACGTTGTTTTTAAACGTGCTTTATAAATCATTTTCAGTTGGATCTTCAACTGATCGTAGGCTGCGTTGAAGTGAGGTTGCTCCTTACCACATCCGTTTAACAGCCCGTTGAGATTAAGTAGATCCTTAACTGCTCCCTTTGCATAGTCTTCAAGTTGGGTAAACTCTATTTTAACCGATCTCTTTTAACAGTGTATTGAACATAAGAATATCCTTAACTGAACCGCTTTAACGGTGTATTGTTTAATAGATATCCTTATCTGATTCGTTTTCACGGTATGTTGAACTTGGGTTTAATCGATCTGTTTTAGCAATATGTTACATTTAGATAGATGTAAGTTGCAAAGACACTCATTTACACGTTTCAGTTTGTCGCTGATTGAGCAACCGATTTCTTAAGATCTTTCAGGTGTAAGCTATTCGCAGGCGGGAAAGAAATCAGAATGAAACTCATGGAATTAATTGCGAAGAAATTATTATTATTATTATTCTTTTACAGTGTGACAGGTGTATATATGTATTCAGGCTGCATTTACCCTACTTTAAATTACATAATATACATTCCGTGGAATTAAGAGACACTTGCGTTTCCCTTCATGCCCCTGTGGTAGCAGGTCTATTCCTTTTATAGCTGTTGTAGAGCACCATGCCTGAACCTGTGTGACCGACACAGTGACGTTCAGGGCGGCCAACCCGGAAACTGCCTGCCGATCGAGGGCTCGTACTTGGAAGCCGCGATCTGCTATGCAAGCCGGCAGCCGGAGCGTCTTCTCCGGGACTCACGGTACCTCTTGGCTCCGCATGTTAAGGTAAGACGCACGGAAGCGTGTCTGCTGTCTACCCGCTTCGACCATTGTCGTTTCCTCTCCGTATCGCTCCCTATTTTTAAATTTATTATACTTGTTTTTATGGCCACTAACATTGTCAAGCGGAATTATTTTCCATTTGAAGTTGATGGTGTCGGAGAATTCGATGCGATTTACTGTTTCATATTGTAATAAATGAGAACTTCGTTTCAAAAATTAATTCGAATATTTGGTAACTTTATTGTGCCCATAACAGCAGTAATTATACGATTATAATAAACGGCATAAAATGCTAAAGATCTTTTTCATATGTATGGCCCGTTATATATAAATGATTGGTTTATATTACAAAGATAATATTATCATCGTTGGTGGAAATACACCGTTGTCAGAGACCGCAGCTTCTGATCGTTGTTTTAATTACGCACGCAAAGGGACTGGAATTGGACCACCGGCAAATGTCACGATTGGATCACGTACGTGAATGAAATTCATGATTGATCCATGTTCTCACGAAATAGGAAGCTGTCTTTTCGTCAGACGCATGAAACGCTGCCGTTTCGCTTCTTGCACGTTATCTATAACTGATGAACTGATGATCTAACATCTACGCCCCCGCTTTCTGTGAATGGGGAGCCGGTGCTTTACTGTCGGGTCCAGTGCAGAATGCGGCTGGGCCAGCCGGTTCCGATCTGCAAAAGCGCCTGTGGATAAGGTGCATAGGCTTGCGGCGCTTCCTCTATTCAAAACGTGCATTTTGTTCACAGACTGCATATGGTACATTACATAGAGCCTTACTAGCACCTTGGCTGAACAGTTTGTGCTTGCCCAAATTATACTGGGGATTGGAGTATAAGAACACACGTCTTAGCTTCTTTTGGCATTTTTCTGTGAGGCTGCAGTCTGTTGCTAGGTGTTCAGTGTAAAGTGCGCAACTTGGGCCGCCCCACACCCCTGGAGGTGAAGTACAGGGTGTCTGTGATGTGCGGTTAACTGGCCAGTCCTGCCGTTGTGATAAGTACTAAAAATGAATAAAGAGTTCACACAAATCAGGAATAGAAATTGTATCTGATTTGCATTAGCTAAAGGAGGCAGGCTTGGGGAGTAGGGAGGAATGCATTTCTGTTTTTTGAGGACCACAGGCTCGGCGATGTGTTGGTGTCATGTGTGCACAGGCAAGGGGGAAATAGTGCTAATGGTCAAACATAAAAGGAAGTGTTTCTCCAAAAAAAAAAAAAAAAGCTGAACTATTTATTAAGCTGCACAGGCTGACGTGAGGAGGCCAGAGACTTGTAATGCAACTTAACTTTCTACACGTGGGGAAGTATGCTTTTTGTTTTGCGAAAAAAAATGGAGATTAATAAATGGCATGTTTAAGCCTCTCTATTCTGACAAATGTGTGCCCCGGGGGTGGAGAACTTCTAGGGAGAGATGCTGGTGCAGAGGGGCTGGTCCCTGGCCCGTTAGTGAACACGCGATGCGACGCGGATGGTACATGTTTGCGGTCACCAACTTCTGCATCCTCTGAAACTAAAACTCGCTTCGTGTTCCTCATTTTTTTTCTTCTGGCCGGCCTCGGATCCATGCTGCTTAAGTTAGGACGAAACCGGCGTGGTCGTGAGCCGCCGGCGTCTGGTCGTGACCCCGTGGTGAAAGTGTCAAGGTGGAGGTTCTTCAGGCTGCACACTGTCCGTGCCTAGACGGGACGTCATTTTTGGTGCTTTTCGGTGTGTCGGGAGGCTGACTTCCTGCTTCGAGCTCGTGCTGCAGGCACACACACGCTACCGCGCGCGCGGGCTGGTTGCGGTGACAGGAGCTGTGATGAAGAAGATGCCGTTGATAATGGTGTCCGTTTCCCGATTGCCGCTTTTAAGTCGTCTACTTACGTCCTAGAGAAACAAAACTACTTACATGCGTAGAGTTATTTAATTCTTACAGCCACTTAGTAGTTGAAAGGAACTGTGAGATGTTTTATTTAGGCTGCAATCCTGACGTAGATAGCAGGTGTCATGCTCGCGTCTGCTTTGAATGCGATATCTAATGTACATCTATAAATGGTGTGACCTTATTTTCTTATTACTGTACCGAAGCATAGCTGTATAGTCCGGTACGCATTTACATTTGAGTTGTCATACGTCACTTTTTTCCTGTTCTGTTTTGAATAAGAACAAACAGCAGGAAGTAGCTATGAAGCCTTCCTGGGTAAGGATATATATTATCTGTGGACAGAGCTTATATGAATCTCATAAGCAAGCCACAATATATAGTTTGTATTGTTGTTATGATAAAAAAAAAAAACTTGCAAATCAAATTTTTATATAAGATCAGGTAGCTCCATCTTCCAGTTGCCTATCCAGTGTGAGGTCACCTGGCAGCCTGGAGCCCTTCCCATGCAGTGTCCACACCCTGGATGAGATCTTGGTCCATCACTGCACACAAACACTCTGGGCAATTTAAAGACACTACTTCACACAAATACCCATTTTGGGCTGTGGGAGAAGACCTGTGTTAAATGTGGAGAACATGCAAAAACTGTGCGTGCAGAGAAGAGGTGGGATTCAAACCGATAACACTGGGGATGAGGCTATAGTGCTAACCATTGTGTCCTAAGCAGAACTTCTGCATATTCTTTGTTAAAACGTGAGTGTTAAGCTGTGAAACGGGAACCTCGTTTGAACGTGTAATGCGTGTAAAAGCTTTAGCAGTGTTAATGATTCTGCATACGACGTGATACTTTTGTATGTTATGCCTGAATCGGGTGTAAAGCAAACCATGTCATTATTACATCATTTCAAGCCTGAGAACATTTGAGCCTTACAACAAACATTTTAAAACGTGCTACAAATAAAGGTCTCTGAATTCTTAAAATGATTTAAAATGAGCCACTTCCCATACTTTGTATAATGCATGGGTTGCTCATTTTAAAGGGTCATTGGCTAGTATCAGATCTTGTTCTGGATTGTGTCTTTACTGGTGTGAAATACATCCAGAGGTGGAGATTTCAGGTCTAGAGATTACAAATCCAGACCAAGATTCTGTTGAGTGACCGTGACTCTTTATGTGTAACTGGTTGGTTGAAACAAAATCTTGGTCTGGATTTGTAATCTCTGGACCTGAAATCCCCAACTCTGAATACATCCCTGTCATCTGTATAAAATAAACAGTCATGGATGGATGGATGTATGACACTGTCATCTTGCAGTCGGTTTCTTATCATCTTTGTCACTGTGCTCCAACTTGGTCTCACCATGGTGATTTAGGTGGCTGCTGTTGGTGTGTGAAAGTGGCTTAGTGTCATATTGCACTTCAGGTTTGCACGTTCATATGCTGCTTCTGTGTTGTGTCAGTCTCCTATCGCTACCATTGGTGTGTCAGAATCTCCCCTAGTATGGGATCATGCGTGTATATTTATGTCCTGTGTTTTACTGATGCCTTGGGTTGGGCCTTGTGCCCCGTGGAACCTGGGATAGGCTGCAGGCTCACTGGGAACCTATATTAGATGAGTTGTTGGAAGACGGATAGATTGGTGTTGTGTAATGAGTAGTAGACATAAGTTAGGGTCCCATTGGGAATATTATTGGAGCGTTTCGCACTCCGGTCCTCAGGGACCCTCAGACAGTCTGCATTTTTGCTCCCTCCAAGCTCTCAGCAAACCTGAATCAAGCAATCAAAAACAAATAAAACCATCAACACTGAACTAAACAATCAGGAATATTGAATATTTGGTAGAGGTGTGCTGTCTGAGTACTGGGTTGAAAACACTATTATCATGTTCTACACCAAAAGTACTGAGTGTTATTTACTGTAACTATGGTAACTGTTGGCACTACTGTGAACTAGGACAGATTTGCTCACAGGCTGAATGGAACAGAAGTGTGTGGGAGAACCCTGATGTACACCGAGAACAGAGGGTGATGGAGTTAGAAGATCCCAAGGGGGCTGTGCTAATCCAGATGGACACACGCTAAGGTGGAAATGCCACCTCTGGTGGACGGACTGGATTCAGTTCAGTGTTTCACACTGATGGATTATCTGTGCCTTATACATACCTTTTTTCTTTTCAGGGGTTTGAGGAAATAGTTTGTCAGTAGTGCATGTTAGGTGTGGAGTGTGCATGTTCTCCTGGTGTCTGAGCAAGTTTTAGCTTCCTCCACTGGTTCCAACATGCTGGTCGGTGCATTTATGACACCAGATTGCCATAACTGAGAGTACGTGGTGATAGACTGTCATCCCGTCCAGGGTGTACCCAGCCTTACATCCTGTTACAGACTGGCATCCCCTCTGGAGTGTCCTGCCCTGTGCCCTTTGCATTCTGGAATAGGCTTCAGGCTCACTGTGATTCTATACTGGATGGTTGGATGGATGGATGGGAATTGGGTCAGTTATTCCAGGGTTAAGTTTGGCGAAACTCACAGGATACACACGCAGACCCAGGAAGACTAATTGTAGCATTTTGGGTGATCCAATGATTATCTGTTCAGAGAAAATTCAGGGCATGAGTTTGGGGATGAGTGAGTGGAATCAAGCCTGGTTTAGCTTCTGTCGCGTTCAAGTTATACTGCATTTCCTTCACCTGATATATCAGCAACTTTTTTTTCCCACTGGTGTTAAACTAGAGAAGTTTAGATTAACATTTTTTTAGAAAATGTTAGAATATCCCCCCCATGCTTTTAGCTTGCCAGGAGCAAACGTGACGTTACCCCAGAGGAATGCACTCATCTGCATCAGTTGTGTAATACTTATATATAAAAGTATAGGGGTTTGAGTGGAAGGGCTAGTGGAAACTTCCAGAAAGTTCATTAGCCAGTCCTCCATAGCTTTCCACGCCATTTCATTTTTCACTGTGGACTCCCCAGTTAAAACAAGGTCAATACAGTAAGTGGGTTAAAGTATACACATCCATATTCTCTATACAGTAAATGGGCAGCCAATTCCAGCAAAGCTAGACAAGCAAAGAGAATATGCTTTTAGCTAAAGAATAGCTTCCCTTTGGGCGTTATTTAAACATAATTTAGTCCATTTATTTATGTCTCTCTGGCATTTGTCCCACCCCCGTAAATGTCTACTGAAGATGCTTCTCTGACTTGTATAAATTCAACTTCAGTATTTTCAGTGCTTGATGAGGCAACAGAAATGTTGGGCAGCCCTGACCGTTAATGATAGCAGTTGTGTCTGACACTTTTTTTCAGGCATTTAGGATGCCTCACTGCTTACTACCCTTACTGGGCAGTAATGCGGTCGAATGCAGGAGGAACCCATTTTGTTTTAAATGCATAAATAAATAATATGACATTATTAAATAATTAAATAAATATTGCAATTTTTAGCACATGCTTTTATCCAAAGTGTCGCATTGTCTCTTTTGAATTGGGGGGGAGGAATTGGGGGGTCAAGGGCCTTGGTTCAAGGACCCACCAGTGAAATCACTCTGCTGACCCTGGGATTTGAACTGGTGACGTTCCGATCGCAGGCACAGTGCCCTGACATGCTGAGCCGCATACCGCCCCCAAAAACATTTCTTGCAAATGCATACGACCTTAAAATTTAAGAAATTTTCTGTGTGTCACACTTTATAATTGCAATTTATTATATGTATTATATGGGCCCCTCACATAGCTGTGTACGAGGAGGGCTGCACCTGCTGTTGTCTTAATTTGACATCAGAGCTGTGGACCTCAGCGTAGTTTGATGCCACCTCTCTTCCCAGTACTGTACACCCAGTCAGCGCCGCCCCTCCCTACACGCAGAACGCGCGATGTGCGGAGGAGGGCCCCACGATCCATGGGGGGCCCCATTTTCCGCCAAGGGACGCATTCTCCGCAAATGCGCAAGGGATGCGCGTCGCTGCCGTGAGGCGCGTGTAGAGCACCAAGTCAGCCCAAGGCAGGAGAGGAAGAAAAAAAAAAAGAGAGGAGCAACCTGACGCCAGACGCGTTAACGCAAAGATCGACAGCACGCAGCATCTGACCAATCAGCGTTCAAATGCGCCGACAGGCGGTTGGATCTATGCAGGTGGAGAGATGGCCTCCAAACGGCAATATGAACCGGGAGCAAGCAAAAGAAAGAAAAAGTCCAAAGCAGAGGAGGCTCATTTGATTTGTTCCTACTAATAAAGGTTGTAAATCCTAAATGCCATTTCGTATATTTGCCATTTGGTATAATTTGTGACAATACAAACTGTGATAAAAGCTGGACTCCAACTGGCAACCCATGGCTCGCATGTGAGGAGGTTTAACTTGCAGAGCCACTCACATCCACCATCAGTAAATCATAATCATTGCAAAATTATTAAAAATGCCCCCTGCTAACATGGTGAAGCTCCACGGAACATTAACTGTCCAGGCTCCGCTTATCCATAAATCCTGGATGATGTTTTTCTTGCAGTTGACTTTGATTTCCATAACTTTCCTGTTAGCCTCTTGCAGTGTTGTGTATACAGTGTAGTGTAATGTACTCTAGCTCTTTCTCCTGTGCTAAATTGTTACCGGTCAAACCTCCGGAGCTCAATCTAGCCGCGATAATACCTAGCTGACACCTTTACAGCCATATGATCGTAATATGCCATACGCCTTAGTCGCGCATCACTTTGGACAAAAGTGCCCGCTGGATAAGCAGATCTCTGTTTATGTCGGTCCACTGCAGCTGAAGTTCACACATCTTGCGATAACCACATGGGAAATGATCGGCTTGAAAGGGAGGCTTTGATGCTGATTAGTGACATAGTGTGATGTGTAGTTTAAGAAATGGAACTCTCCTCTTGAAGTTCCTTTCAAACTTGTAGCAGAATAATGATTTTTTTTTTTCATTTACAGTATTCTATATGTAAAAAAGGATAACTGACAGTCAGTAATTTTAATACAAATCTGTCAAACTGTTTCACAGTAATGTATTCAAGCTTGTCGATTATTAACGTCAGATGCCTTGAGAATACCGTAATCTATGCTGTTGAGTGATTTTTCCTGCAATTAGACTGTTAATAGGGGAAAGCATTAGTATTCTACAGTTCTGCTCACACGTAAATGGGCTATTTCTGGTGGTTTGTGTCAGATAGGTACTTGGTGATAACCCCACACCTCCAAGGTGCGAGTGCAAATCCCACCTCTGCTCTGTGCCCCCCGCCTCCCCCGTACCTTCTCAGTGGTGGGAAGATCGATACATTAATGATTTCACAACACTGGAATTTTCTTTTGCTAGTGATTTATCAATTTGACGGCTTGGTTCCAGTCTTCCATCCATCCATCCATCCGTCTCTTATTTACCTGCTATTTCATCTATCAATATCTCTTCCTTATTCCTTATTCCGCTTATCCATAAATCTTTTACCCCCTTCCCATCCAATCAACCATCTCTTTTCCTTACCCACTTATCACCCATCCATCCATCCATCCATCCATCCATCCATCCATCCATCCATCCATTTCTTTTCCTTACCCACATATCTATTCATCCATTTGTCTGTTTTTCCCATACCCAGTTATAGATTTGTCTTTTACCTGCTTATCCATCCATCCATCTTCTACTTACCCACTTGTCCATCCATTGGTCTGTCTTCTTTACCTGCTTATCCATCCATCCATCCATCCATCCATCCATCCATCCATGCATCCATCTATCCAAAACACCCACCAACCCTTTCCTTACCCGCTTATCCATCCACCCGTCCGTCTTACCTGCCTATCCAGTCTAGCGACTGATTCACAAGTCACCAATTGGCTCCTTTCCCTTTCCTGTTTAAGGAGGAGACTACGATTTGGGCCCCTGCTGTCTTAGACCCGCCTTACTGTAAATTAATCTGAAATCGCTTGGAGATGGCCTTTCAGATTTGTGCTAAGTTGTGTTTTGCCTAAGGCCAGTGTGTGGCTCATTGGCGGTGGTCTGTGATCGGGAGGTTGCTGGAGCGAACTTCGGCAGAATAGTCACAGCTCCATTGGACTTTGAGCAAAGGACTTTGATCCCCCCCAAAATGCTCCGGGGGTGCTGGATTAATAGCCTAACCCAATGCTCACACCATAAGCTTCCCTATCACTGTAGCCTGAAAAAAATATTTTTTTGTGGGGGTCCTTTTCAGTAAATCTACCTGATCTGGGGAACAGAAGCAAATTTTGAGGGGTTCACGTGTCTTATTTTGCCACATGGCTGCATGCATGCCTGCCTGTATGTGTTTGTCTATGTGTTAATGGCGAATAAAGCTTCATTTGATTATTCTGATTTCAGAAACTGAAGTTGGCCCAGTTCGTCTTGCAGATTCAGGTGTTATGATAGTGTGTTTGTAGGACCTTGTGAGTGAACATGAAACATGTGACTCCTCTTTTAGGCTTGATTAGCATCTCGCTAAGCGCGAGAGGTGATACGAGGTAGCGCTGGCCAATGAACACCTTCTGGTGTGTTTGGGGCGGGGGGTGTAGCTGAACGCGGGAGGGCGAGTGAAGAGGACACGGCGTGACCTCCCTCCGCAGGATAGGGAAAATAGGAGCCCAATCACCACGGCTGGCGCCTGTCCTGTTTCTGCGCCGACGGAGAGGGAGCGATTAGCTGATGTCAGGCTCTTTCTGGGATCTGTTACCGGGCCTTTCTCTGGTTACCGCTGGTGCTGAGGCATGGATGAGGTCACCATGTGTCACATTTCCGCGCGTGGCGGATAGCAGCCTGGGTCATGATGAGAAATTAGAGGGATGGATGGATGGATGGATGGATGAATGGATTTGCCCCCTCTTCCTCCCTCGTTTCCTGGGGAGGGTGGTAGTTTTGCGACTGTGCCCCCCTGTCCTCTATGGGCACGCGGTGGGACGAGGTTTATAGAAAACTGTCCCCCCCCCCCACCATTTGCTATGTTGACTGCATGTTCCTGTTCATGTTCACCGGTGGGTGGGTGATCCTGCTAAGCGGCTAAACAACCTGCAGAATTCCACTCGGTCTAACAAAAAGCAGAGTAATGCAGAGCCTGTCGGGGCAGAACAACTCTGGCATGGAATGCCGCCCCCCACATTGAACCCAGACGTGCTGCCGGTGTCTCTCAGTGCACTCTGAGTACTGCACACTCTGATTAATGTCTTCTGAAGCAGGCAGGCACCACCTTAGATTTGCTAATTGGATGAAAACAATCTCAGGGCCAGAATATGGCGGGGAGATCGAGCTGGACTCTGGCGCTATCATGGAGTTGTATGTTTACTGATTATCGGGGGGGATCCTGTCTCATGCATGCGTGCGCGTGTTTGGCTGGCTTCGGCATAAACACGGTTTGGCTTTAAATACGACACAGCTGTAGCCCCCACCAGATAATCTTCGTCCCCGGAGTGAAGAGATCGCATTGGTGATATCTACCAGAGAACTCGGCTTAATCATTTCCTCTGCACAGCTGAGGTCGTGATTAAAACGAGAGCAGTTTCACGTGGGCGGGAGGGGGGCATTCTTGCTCTGTGATGTCCACGGGGGGGTCGATTTACACGGCAACACTCAGAGGACGAGGCCGCACACCTGTGGAGCAGGAAAGCGAGACGCCCCCCTCAGGCCGTTTGTGTTCAATGCTGCTATCCTCTCACCATTTGTTTGATGGGAAATGGGATCTGAGCCGTGGCTTGTAGGAAGCACCACCTCATGCTTCCCGGGACCAGGTGGGTGGAGGCAGGCTCTGGAGGTGGGGGGGTGGGGTTGTGGGGGGGTGCTTACTGGCTTGCACTGAATCTCATGCTGTGATGCTGACGGCTATTGCTCGATTTTCCTGTACCTAGAATTGTCTGGCCTGTGACATAGTGGTTAAGGGTTAAAGGTGCTGTCTCAAGTCGCATCGCCTGAGCAGAAGTGCCTTTATAAGAACTCAGGCTAACTGTACAGCCGTGTTCTGTCTCTAGTTTAGCTAGCCGGTTAGCATCAAGAGAAAAGGCATTAAAAATTAATTTGAGTGTCGCGTCCTTAGATGCTTTTAATCTTACCTGCATTGAATCCCTTTCATCACGTAAATCGTGCTCAGATGTCATTGTGGCCTTCCGTAACAGACGACTTTACAAAACAGCTGGTGTCTCGCATTCTCAGGGCATAACGGACTCATTAATACAGGTAAGGCAAACCCGGCATTCCTCTCTGGTGGCGGATTGCTGCTGTCTGCTCTGAACTGTGATCAGTTTGAAGCCTTTTAAGCAAAGTGCATGTGGTTTTAGTTATGTAGCTGGCAACTGTACACGCAGTAAATCAAATTCCTAATAGCAATCAGTTTCTGTTTATATGTATGCATAAGTGCATATCTTCACTGAGCGTACATCCACGTAATGTCTGGCCTGCTTTTCTCTTTGCATTAAGCCTCATTTTTTGGGTAAATATGAATGAATTTATCAAAGTTCGTCTTGAATTGGCAAGGTTTTGGTTTCCCTTTGCGTCCTCGTCGAAGTCATTATATGACTGCATGCTAATATGTTATATTTGCGTTTTATTGTGCTATGTTTTATTGAGACGTATGAGGAGATGGGCTTGATATTTCCCTCGGATGGGATTTTGACTTGAGTTGCTTTTGTTCTCTTAGTATTGCAGTGGGAATTTCTTTTGAGAAAAACTTACTGAGTATTTTATGACTATCCTGTATTGGCATGCTAGATGGCTTTTTCTATATGGCTGAAATAGACTATAGTAGCAGTTTGAGCTAAAGTATGTTGCCTGTGGCAATTTGGACAGTATTATAATCGTCTTTCTTAACTATGTGTCCATGAGTCATGGTGAGTCTGGAGTCAGTCCCAGGAAGCACAGCACACAAAGACGGGGACGCCCTGGATCATTGCAGGACACACTCAATCAGTCACCTGCTTAGGCCGGCTCAAAGACAGCAGTTTGTGGAAGGAAACGCAGATACGCATGGAGTGAGCGTGCAAAATGCCCATGTGTGAGGGAAGTTTTCTGTTTATTCAAAGTATAGGTCAAGGTGCTTCTGGTTTCATAAAATGTCCGAAGCTTATCTATAAACTAAAGATGATCTGTGCAGTTGCTAGGTCAGTGGGTTGGGTTGCTCTGCTTAAATCCCAGAGTTTTATGAAGGGTGACTTCAGCATTGGGCCCTTGAGCAAGGCCCTAACCTGCCAGAGAAGCCAAGGACCGGCTGACCCTGCTGACCCTGCTGCTTTTGGTAAAGGCATCTGATAAATGAATGTAAACTGTGTTAACTGAGTCTGTTGGCTTTTCTTAATAGTGTTTATTATAAGTGTACATGTTTTCAAGTATGACATCAGTATTCTTTTGGAAAGCCAGCCATTGGATTCTCATGGATTTTCGTTTAGCCTTAGCACAGCTATGAAAAAAGGCTGAGCGTTTTGCATACAGGCTATAAATGACAGCTTTCTTCGTTCCCACATGATGATTAAGGTGGGGGCAGACGGTTGCAGGACGTTTTGGCCGAGGTAGCCTGCAGAGGCAGCTGCGCAGCTCGCCAAATGCGGAACTTGCCGTTAGAGCAGTTCTACGTCCTTCTGTATCTTGAAACATTCAACGCAGGCTGTCTATAAAAGGTTCACAGGTTAAATATTATTAACAATGCATTAAACTGATGCTTGTGTACTGTGCTGAGGTTAGTAAATGTCACCGCAATACAGGGCTGTTGGGGTTTGAATGGGACAGGTGCAGGGACGTGTTGCATGCTGGGATACTTATCAGCCGCTGTGATCTGTGGCTCCTGAGTAATTAGCACCGATGGTAATTGGTGGGAAAGTGCTCCGTTTTTTTTTTTATGTAGTTCTGTGTTTCTTTCAATTTGTCTTTTATATTCTGAATCTGCTGCTTCCTCCTTTCAAAGGGAAGGAGGTGATTAAATTAGGAGGACATCCTCGACTTCCTGTCAGATTGGCTTTGGGAACAAGCCACAACAGCAGCTCTGTTAGCTTAAAACGTGTTAGCCTGGAGACTGCTGGTGTCTTCTGATCGCCCTTAGGGGCTTAAGAGAGAACCTCATAGACCATGGAACTGGGGGGAGGGGCAACCCAGGCATATAACCACATAGTAATACAACGGATTTCAAACCCCCCAACTGCTTGTCATGGTGGCAGGCTGCCTTATTAGCCGATGCTAACGGTGCTTTTCGATTGTTAGATGCTCTCTGGAGCCTTCTGAGGGTTTTGTTCATCTCGATTGTTTTATCATGATTCATATTGCAGTAAAACCTGAGTACAGTCAGCGGACACTGCTTGGGGACACTGGTGATTGGAGGGGGGGGGGTTCCTCCAGAAGAATCTGATTTTTTAGGAACTATAGGCCTCATCTCTATATATTTTTATATTTAAGCATTCAGTATATCTGCTTTCTCTTTTAGTGTATATTTATTGACAGTAATTGGACAGCTTTGCACGGTTTGCAGTATTTTATTATTTAACTTAATTTCTGCTTTCTGTTCTTCTCTGAGTAATACGCATTCAGCTAATCAATGTTTGGCTCCGTCCCCCTGCTGCATAAGCGGTGTTGCGTGTGCAGCAGAAGGCAAGGCAAAGAACATCACTCTCTGCAGTGTCCCAGCCAGAGCTGAGGGCACCTCGAGCCCCTAGACCAATCCCTGAGGAGCACCGGGTCAAAACCTTAAACCAGCGTTTCTCATCCTAGTCTTCTGGGACCTCCAGACAGGTCATATGCTCTTTCGTACCAAAGTTTCGGAACCTGGTCCTGGTTTATACACCCCTGAGCCATCTCAAGATGGAACTTTTCTCGCTTCTGGCCACTTTTGTGTGTTGCTTTCACGCCACACAACAGAAACTAAATAAGCATGGGAGATGCAAAAAGCTCATATGTTAAACTTTACTCATAATTCCATACAGAACTACATGGCCAATCCAAATCAATGTAGGATAAATAAGTCATTTTGTTAGTTATGTGTTTGATTATCAAAAAATGGGACACAGCCTTTTATTCATATTTTACTTGACTTAATACTTATACATGTTCACAGCTCCTATTAAATCTGGCCAGCAGGTCAATTTTCAGCGTTCCACAGAATAAACAAGTAATGTAATGTTATTCCACTAATAAGCGCTTGCAAGTTTCACCACTGGCACCAGCGATTATTCACAAAAGTACATTATTTAGAGATCAAATTTTCCGATACAGTAATACATGTAAACAAAAAATGTATGAATTGGTCCATTAGATGTAGTTGGGGTACAAAGAAAAATGACGTCTGCTCAGTTTTTGCTTCCCTACATCTGTTTCTCTGCACTTCCAAGTTGGTGCCGGTGCTTGTGGTCCGCAAGCTTATTGCTGTAAGCGCCTGCCCTGTAGTTCGTTTTTGAATGAAAAGTATTTGATGAACTACAATCAGGGTGAGTTCCTGCAGTGCGAACGCGACAGAAGTCCCTGGTTCCAGAAAAAGGTTCCAGTGGTGTTAGTGCGGCTCATATTTTTGTTCCCTTCCAGCTCCTAACACAGCTGTACCACATAATCAAGAATACCAGACACCTGGTATGAGAAACATCTGAAATTCGCTTGGTCAAATGGCGGTTTCACCCCCCCCCCCCCCCCACAGCCCAATTTTCCTTGAGTCCTTGACCTGTAGTGTTCACCCAGTAACAAAAATATTTTTCCAATTCTCATTGGCCAGTTCAGTCATATGACTAACTATAAACTCTCTCTCTCCTTTGACTGGCATAACAGCTTGTGGCACTCAGCTACATCCACCATGCTGTTCATTTATGAAAATAAGGCAACGAGTCAGACATTCAGGCTCCGTTTCACATCAGGCAGGAACACAACAGGAACCAGCTGAGCACCACTATATGATACCAGGTTTATATTCTCATTGGATATTTCGGTGAGCACCATGTTGGTAAATACAACACTGAGTAAGAAGGCCTTCATAGTTAGTCTTAAATGCAGACTCTTGGGCACGCTGCACCCTCTCAGGGCTGCACTGTCTGAAGCCGCCTCTTTACCTCTCATTTGCTTAAGTATCAAATTCCCCCCCCCCAGCTTTCACTCTGCTCTCTGCCTTAAGCAGCGTGATGACAGGCACACAGTTGTAAATCATCAACAGCAGATATTGGTCAAATCGACATATGATTTTAGTTGATGAAATGTAACACTTTTTGAGTTGTAGGGAATCCTGGATATTAAACTAAAGTTACACAGCCTCTGTACCCAGTTAATGCTTCATTACAACTGAAACAATTTTAAACAAGTTCATAGATTTTGGACCAGACAAGCTAAGTTAAATAACAATAAAAATGCGCTGACCCAGATTCCATCATAAATAGTCCCATGCTCGAGCGTCCATGTCTGTCAGATGTATAATGAATTAGCTGCCACCCTGACATATTGTGGGCCGCTTCACCCCCCCCCCCCCCCTTATCATGGAGCCACTAAGGTCACACTCTGGAGGGGATCAGCCAGCTTGTTAGGAGGATTCTACTAAATTGCTAATGATTGGTTCTATTTATTCTTTCACTTTTGGGAAGGTAGATGAGGCCCCCTGCCCATCCACAGCCACACCCTTCCCCATCCATAGCCCCCCCACCCCTCCATAGCCATGGAAGAAGGAAGAAGGGCCATAAGGTGTTGGGCATGGGGCGGCACCCAAAGAAAATAACAGAATAAAACAAAAGGACCCTACCAGTTCACATAACTAAGCCCTTAGATTGAAAACAAAAAAACAAAATCTAATGTATAAATTATTGTCTTTAACATATTCTTCAAGAAATAATAATCCAAACATCTATCCACAAGAGAGGAGCAACAGTCAGTATAGGGACAACGGACGACACCCCATCGACGCTGCAGCCGGGACTTTTAAAGCCTGGGGGACAGTGACTCTAGGGTTGATGTGTCCAATCGCAGAACATGCTGGGACCTTCAGCTAATTCACACCAGCTGGTAGGCGGGACAGGCGGCTGTGTCGACAATCTGGAGGCGGGAAGTTCGACTGCTGGCCCATCAGCTGGCACGTTCCCTCTCCTGGGTCCTACAAGGAGCGGTAAAGGAGAGAAAAATCCAAAACACCATGCCCCCTGCCCCTCCACCGCCCCCCCCCCCCCCCCCCCCCCCCCCCCCCCCCCCCCCCCCCCCCCCCCCCCCCCCCCCCCCCCCCCCCCCCC
>JAODKE010000001.1:27750964-27767179 GCA_026779605.1 Mormyrus hasselquistii | reverse complement strand
GTTGGATTAAAACCTTTAATCTTCCCATGGCTGATTATCTAACCCCCACTGTCCCCCCCCCCCCCCCCCGCCCCCCCCTGTGTTCTGTGAGAATACAGCGCTGATTTACATAAACGGCACGTTGAGGTGTGAGACAGGACTGCAGTGGCTGCTTCGCTATGTTTCCTGTTGGGTTCTTTAAATTATGCCTTCAGTGCAGGCTTTTGGGATGCAGAGACTCAGGTTACACATTATGCATGGATAGAATTTCATCTGAGTGACACAGCAGAAGTTCCCCACAGCAGTGAATCGGCATATTGTGGCATCTGTCCAATGCCAGCTTGCACTGTGAATCTTCAGCGTGTGCAGATATTAATGTGAATCTTCAGCGTGTGCAGATATTAATGTGAATCTTCAGCGTGTGCAGATATTAATGCTCGGACAATTGGCATCCCTCTTCTTCCTCTTCTTGCCCTCCTTCTTCTACAACTCCATATTCTTCCTCCTCCTCCTCTTCCTCCTTATTGATAATAAGGGGATGGTTCCTTAAGAGTTGCAAAATTCTGGGAATTATCTGACTCATTCCCATATATTTATGTTAATTCCACTGGACAGTTTCCAACTCGAATGTAAAAAATTCCCCAACGTAACTTCCCATGGAATGTGAAGTTTCCAGAAATGTTCTGCCCCTTTACAACTGTTTCAAATGACCGGTCCTCAGGTCCTCAGACGTCTTCCGGTGCATTCTGTATCCCAGCTATTTACAGTGGTGGTTCTGTGATGAAGGTCAGTTTGGGAAGCCTGTTATTATATCTGTATCACTGTATATGTGGTTGGTGTTCTGACCTCATTCTCCCCATGTCTCTGAATGTTCCCTGACCCGTCGGTATTCATGCACCTCCAGTCTGTCCTGGGTGTCATTCTACGCTGGACTGAAGTCGCAAAGCCGCTGCGTTATCTTGCCTCTGGACGCCGTCTCTTTAGTTAAATAAAGCGCATTGATGCCCATGGCCTCAGTTTCTCCAGTGTACAGTGGAATATCTCGCTGAGAACTGGATACTCCTTGTAATTAAAGAGGAAGATTAAGAGGAGTTAATTATATCTCCATGTGTGATATAATCAGCCAATGCTGCCTCCTATTGGTGAATCTTTTAACTTAAAAAAAAAAAAAAAAAAAAAACATTTTTTTAAAATATCAAACCATTTTTCGAAACAAGCGTTTTAAAGTGCAGCATGGAGATATATATCGCTTGCAAAACAGTAGCTCTGCTCTGTGTTGTACAGTATGGGTGTGTGTTTTTTTTTTTTTTTTAAAAACCGCTAAATCACTTGACTATTTTGAGAGAAAATTCAGTTTTGCTGTCCGAGTGATTATCTGAATTATGTTTGCAGTGTGTTTTTCTTTGTCTGTCATTGAACTTATTTTTAGAATATAAAGAGGCTTTGGAAATATAGTTCAAATGGGTAGTGAAGGAAATATTTGTGCAAGTACAATGATGTCGTCATGAGAGTCGTGGTGATCTTGAGTTTTGACACAGTTCAGCTGCAGAATTCATTTATTATTTTTCTCCGTTACTCTTTTTGATTTGTTGTTGTTGTTGTTGTTATTATTTGGGATTCGGCCAATAAATTGCCCAGCAGAAGTGAACTGGGCCTCATCTGCTTCCTCTGCAGTGACACTCCTCTGCCTTTCCTTGGTTCCTCGCATACACATTTCATGAATTTGCAGTTAGATACAGTCTGTCAGTGCAGAACAGTGTAGGCAGAGGTAGAAAATCCAGGTCCATAAAGTACAAATCCGGATAAAGGTTTTGTTTCAACTAACCAGTTCAATACTCTGTGACTGTGAAAATTTATACAGAACTGGTTAGATGAAACAAAAGCTTGGTCTGGATTTGTATTTCCTGGACCTGAACTTTCCATGTCGGAATACAGATTGTGTAGCTCTACCTGTTCACGGTTTAAAGTCTGCACCTGGTCTCCTTACACAATCTCAGGGCTTTTGTGCGAGGATGACACTGCTTTGAAATTGGCCACACCTGTCTAAATGTAGTCACCCTGTCCAAACCACCCCACTGAAAACTGTAGAAGTAAATCACCGTAAATATCTGTTAAATGTAAAACAATCTAATTTTCGTAGCATCCACTTTCATCCAAAGCGACGTACATTTGAGAAAGCAGGGTCATTGAGTACCTAGGGCGGCCGGAGCAAAGGGGCTTTGCTCAAAGATCCCAGTGGCGACGTCCCTTGGCCTGCCTAGGTGTTATGGGCCTGTACAGCAAGCAGAAGGATGCTCATAAAAGAACGGCAGCAGATGGACTGTGGCTTCCTGTAACTGCTGCCGTTTGTTTATCTAGCGGTGACGACACGTTGCACACTTTACCTGCTGATGTCATGCACTTCTGTCATATTTTCCGTGATTAAGTAAACCTTTCTGAATGTTTATAATGACCCGCTCAACAAATTTGCGTTAGTGACCTGTATTAGAAACGGTGCATAAGAACATCATGTACACGCAGTTATGTACGTGTCATTTATGTGTGACTACATATGTAATAGGAGGAATTCTGTCATAGTCAGAGCTAAATGGGCCTTCACTTGATGAAACGTTTTTGGTACATATATACTGAGTGGCCACTAGAGGGCAGGCTTGGCTTAGCTTTTGATCTGTCTCCCAGCTACATGTTGAGAGACATTAAGGCCCATTTCGAAAAAAACTTTTCCTTCCCTGGTGTTTCAACTGTTGGGACACATTTGTCTTGTATGCGACAGTGTTTAAAGATTTCTTCCCAAATCGAGGGATTTGTTCCTCGCTAAATATGAGTTGTGGCAGTGCAGATACCCTCGGAGGGCCCACCTGCAGACCAAAAGACAGCCCTGTAGGTCCTGTTTGCCGTGTGTGTGTGTGTGTGTGTGTGTGTGTGTGTGTGTGTGTGTGTGTGTGTGTGTGTGTGTTTCTCTATATTTTTTTGTCATCGAGCCAAACCTGCCGACATAGCACGGGGCGTTTTCCCCACCAGGAGGTGCTCCTGGACGACACTCCCTCAACACGCCTCTGTAGCTGTGGAGGTCAGAGTTCACAAGCTGAAGACATGGCCTGTTATCGTCGCTCATAGCTGGGCAGTCTGCAAAATTTGCGGTGCCTGTAAATTACCTGATCATGTGAACTTCTGGGTTGATTTTTAAGGGATTTGCATGCAAATCGCTGGTGTGTAGTTCCTGGGTTTCAAATTCAGCCGCAGGTCTTGGTTAGGATCACAGGGTTTGCTTCAGTCATTCTGTGAACACAACATCCTTTTTGCTTGACTAGTTACCAGCCCAATCAATCCATTCAGCTACGCTGATCGTTAATTATTGAGTACATGGTTAGTCTGTAGCTTATCCTAGGTAGTACAGGGGACACTGTGGATGGGATGCCAGACCATTACAGGAAATACACCCAATATTGGCAATTAATTTCAGATAACTGTAATCAAGAAATGGGGAAAAAATAACTTGAATGTATTCTATGTATAAGGGAGCCTCTGGATGTGTGTCTCATTATCTCCTGTAGAGGGTGCTCTAACTCTTCTAATTTCTCATTCCTCTCAGAGTGTAATTTTCCTCTGTATAAGATTTGGTGTATGTTATTGTCCCCAGGGGGGACTTCATCGAACACAAGGTACATAAAGTACCCAGATACAAGCATATAGTGCAAAATAAACAAAAAATAATAAAGTGAGGCTTACAAAAATGACACAGTGCTCAAGCAATATTTTGCAGGAAATACATATAAACAGCTGCTATATATGTGATTACAGTTCTATGTCAAGTGACGCCTGAAAGCAGACGCATTAGGATGTGAGCGGGTGTATCGTTTAGTGCAGGGGTCACCGACATTTTTCAAACCGAGAGCTACTTCTCGGGTACTGAGCCATACGAAGGACTACCAGTTTGAAACACCATCCTAAACTTATCTAAACTTCATGTATAATAAACGTGTTTTTAATGCTTTTATTTTCTAAATATTATCATGTTCAAATCTATATAAATGCAAATGTGTTTAAAGAATAATAGCAACAGGTTAAATTTAAATTTTAGATGCTGCTCAATGGTGACTTTTGGTGCTGTGGTGCTATTTTTAGAACAGGTCCGCGGGCGACTCATGTGGTCCTTAGGGGCATCCTGGTGCCCGCGGGCACCATATTGGTGACTCCTGGCTTAGTGTAATCGGTGCCGGAGAATGGGCAGCGCTGCCAGCCATATATTGACCCACTGTCCATATCTACCTCGTAATACAGTATGCATATAGGCACTATATATGTGTATGTGATGGACAGCTACAATATCGAGATACAGTCCAGCTGACTTGCACCCGGTGGTCCTGGTCCCAAATGCATGTTGATGTAAGGCTGTATGACATTTATTAATTATGCATTATTTTAGCTGGTGTCTGAGGCTTCATGCTTAAGGCGTGTTGGATGCACATGGTGAAATACAGCATTAATCTTCAGGAAAAAGCACTAAGCCATCTTTGTTTACATTGCAAATTTGTAAGTGGAGGGAACTGGCTCTGTTGCGTTATCAAAACGTAGAAGGTGTAAATTGGTGCTTATTCCGGTCTCCTAAGTTCAGCACTCAAATTGAGATGAGAATGTTCTGCCTGGCATCCCTGGGCTGCTTCAGAATGCATGGCCTACTGGGGGTTTGTGTGGCTTTTCAGGGGTCGTGAAGGAGATTCCTGGAAAGGTCATGGCGGCATGATATCACTGGCAGCTGTCTCTGTCTCTTGGTGTGTGTGTGTGTGTGTGTGTGTGTGTGTGTGTGTGTGTGTGTGTGTGTGTGTGTGTGTGCGCGCATGTGTGCTGTAGCCAAGGGCCTAACTGCTGTCTGACACCAGCAATGTATCTCCTAGGAAATTTCATCATTTGCTAATCAACGTGTGTGCCAATGTGCTACGGAAGGCAAGTCTTGCTTCATATTCCTCAATTTTTACTGTAAAAAAAACTGAACTAACATAAGAAGATGACCAGGGGCAGTGACCGTGTTGATTTCATTTCGTTGGTGTTTGGGTTTGAGGATAGTGCTTGGGGTTTGGGTGCCGGGTTCTGCGCACCCTTCGGAGGAATGAGCCAGCTTTCGTCCTGAAGCGAGGGGCGTGAAGCCCACTGTCAAGCGGGCACTCCCTGCAACCCCACGCCCTCAGCTCAGCCGCTGGCAGGAATGTTTCCCCGAGAGCGTCTGAGGAGTTTGGTCATGGCTGCCCTGCCAAAAAAAAGTACTGGAGTATGAGGCCGTGCTAACGCTAACGGATGCTGGTTTGTAAGATTTGTCCCACTTCCCGTTTTATCTGCATTCCGCTGAACGTCTGCGAAATTTAATTGTGACGCGAGTGGACAGTGATCGGTAAATCAAGTTGGTTAACATTATCCTGTGAGTGGACGGCATTTGGTTGATGATAGTCGGTTAGCATTCTGATAGCCTGTAGCTATGTTCTTGTCTTTACAGATCCAGCAGGATGGTCATTTAGACAAGTGCTTGTGTTTTACATTTGCAGTGCTTATCCATTGATTTCCCATGCCTTGTTTGAAGATATATGAGTCTTAATAATTCTTGATGATTGAACGAAAGTGTTGTGTTTTACACAGGTGCTCAATCAAAAATGGACGCCAATATGAACACATTAACAAAATCATGCGTTACTGCCCCTCTCCCCTGTAAACACCACTTCCAACTTGCCGCCGCACTCTCCAGCTGCCAGAGTAGGGGGATGCGGATAATGGTTGAAGTAAATCAATACATCACGCTGAATCGGCGTTTTTTCCCCATCGTAGGTCATGATTTATATATAAGTGATTCATCAGTGAGTCTGCTCTCACCATCTTCGTTCTGCAGCTCAGTTGCACTTCCAAAACAAAAGAGATGTAGTTCTTTCATGATCATAATTAAAACATTGGAATTATTGCACTAGCATGTTGAGCTGGAAAGTTCACAATTTTTTTTGGAAAAAATGTAGTTATTGTTTGTATGTGTCAGTTTAAAAGTTGCATGCAAATTATTGATGTTTGTTCATTGGTAAAAAGGAGCTGCCCTAATATTCAGCGTGTTTCATTCCTAAATGTGCCAGGCTTGCCGGCCAGGGGGTGAAGATGTGCGTGCCGGGTGGGGACCCGAAAGAGCTGCCCCGCTTTCCGCCTGTCTGATCGGGCTGCCATCAGCCAGCTCTGGCAGACAGGGTGAGCGGACGCCTCACTAGGGAGAATTTAGGTCAGGCTTACCAGGGGGCTCTGCTGCTACTGGCATCTGAGCTATAGCCGGTCCCTGACTAACCCCCCCGCTCCCCTCTCCCTCAATCCTGGCCTGCCCCCACATTTACAGCTCCCCATTCTCCCAGGTCACATGCTCATGCAGTCCATGTTCCCATTGGCTGGGTGTGGAGGCATGGCGGGAACATGTGTCTACTTGCCTTCTGACCCATGGGTGTCCATGTGTTTGCCTGTATTTGTGGGGGGGCGAGTCTCTTGACAATGTTTGGGTCACTGCAAGGTTTCCGCACTCCTCACTTTACAGAACACTTGAGGACTCTGTTTGTGGAAGCAGATGACACACTTTTAGAAGCCCCTTATTCTACACTTATTCTAAATTTATGATCTTTTTTTGCCATGTTGCTCCACTCGTTCATTTATTCATGCATTGCTTGGTCTACCTTCTGTGTGAACTCTCAACTGAAATCTTTCTTTCTCATTGGCTGCCTGTCTTCAATGACAGCAGCCTCTTTTCTAAAATAAAAAAAATCCATGGATACAGAGAGAGGGTGCATTGCTAGGCTCCTCAGCCAATGGGATGGCGGCAGCAGAGCACCTGAGCAAAAGGCAGGCCTTCAGCTTCAGTCTGGCCGCCTTCATTCTGGAGCAGGCCACCCTGAGGGCCGGGCTGGAAAACACAATCAAGCTTTTTCTTCAGAGCTAAATCTAGGTTAACTCCTTTTATGAATATAGTATTTTTCTCCCTATAACCGTGAGACAATGCCTATAATTTTATATCTTTGTACATCTTATTTTAATCTCTTTTTTGATATTGTGTATGGACAGCATCATGATTCAGTGGCCGGCACTATAGCCTCACCCCTCCAGGTTTGGGGGTTTGCATTTCTAAAGTGTGGGGGCTGAGGCTGGGGCATCTCTCTGGATGATAAGTAGTTTTGAGAAAAAAAAAATATTATTTTATCTGTGACACTGGAGAGTGTTAGTCCACTTTCCCACTTAACAGTCTTCTATTTGCGATTCTTAAGGTGGCTACATACTTCAAACAAAATCGATGGAATCAACATTGTTACAGCAATACGACATCGTGTGAGTGGTAAGGGGACACTGGCAGAACATAACTAGCCTTTGCCATGTGGAATTATCATTACTGAGCTGCCTTTGCCTCCTTTAATGATTTCCTGACAGAGATTTAGTGGCTCCAGTCCCCCGTCATCCCTAGTAACCTCCGTTGTTGACAAGCCGGTGTATCTGCTGCTGGTTGAGCTATGGGAAGCTTTGGTTGATAGCCATCTGGAATCCAAGCCAGATGGGTGGAGTTTGCAGCACCGGTACGTGGAGGTGACTGTTTCCTTTGAGCTAATAGGGTTCCCAGGCTGGTCGCTTGCCGTCTTATGCGTAATGAGGTTTCCTCTGCAAAGCCAAAGCGCCGATAAGCCCCCACAGCCTCGTCGACTTTATGACAGCACGGCCCGTAAAAAAGCATTTCTATTTATTTCCTCTCATTCTCTCACCTGTCACTCCAGTTTGGGTTTTTCTCGGTATGACAGGCTGTTTTTGGTTTTCACACCCTAATGGTCGCAGGGTTTCTTCATTCCCAAACCACCATCGCACCTACCCCCTGCTTTTACCGGGTAAATCCTTTCAAGTCCTTTCTTTATAGTCCCCTGAACAACAGACAAGTTGACAGGCCAAAACGACTGCCGTCCTGCAACATTCCTATCATTCTACCCGCACTAGCCGGTTTTATACCGCCGTTGTTTATGCGCCTGCTGATGTTACGCTAATCAGCCATCTGAGGCGGTGTTGAATGTAAATTCAGCCAGGCAAGGGATCAATATGACTGTCTGTTCGCATAAAGCTAATTCTGCTATAGGCAGTAAAAAAGTTTAATCTTTGACTATTTTACTGAGTGCCCAAATCAGCAAAGCTGTCCTTTTAGAGGCTTCCTTTTGCAAATGCCAAATGTGGCAAAATATAATACATAACATATATATTGAGGCAGTCTATAATTTGAAATATTTTGAGACTCATGGGAAAAGCAGCGGATGTTACTATCCATCCATACCGTATAACCGTTTGTTCCATTCAGGGTAGCAGGGGGGTCAGAAGCCAATGGGCACAAGGCAGCGAACAACCCAGGATGGGGCACCAACCCATCGCAGGGCACACATACCCCATTCGCCTCTACAGGCAATTTGTTAACTCCAATTAACCTCAGCATGGTTTTAGACTATGGGATTCAACCAGAGTACTGACAATATGGAGAGAACACACAAACTCAACATACACCATGGTGTACCCGGGTCCCACAGGTGTGAGGCAACAGTGCTAACCACTGCCCCACTGCGCCAGCCACAGAAGTTACTAGCATTTATGAATATGCAAATAATATTGCTTAACACTGGAAAACAGTGGGAGTCGATATTATGGAATCTAAATGGTTCCCTTAAAATTTTGACCCATTCTGTGCTACGTATCATTGCTTCTTACCATTTGGAGGTTATAATATAATCACGTAATAGTATGAATTTTGATGTACTTAATAACACCAGGAGTAAAAATAAACCACCACTTACAGTGCATATAAAAATAGCAGCAATCAAGCTTGATAGCATTTATAAGGAACATGAAGTAGAGTCAAAGAGACTCAAATGGCTTATCTGAGGTTGTTATTCTATAGTCCATTGTAGTTTTATACGTCTGTACAGCTTTCTGGGGCAATTCAGGTTAACGGTACTGCTGAAGGGTAGAGCCGCAGCCTCCGAATTCATGTCCTGCTCCAGCACGCTGCTTGCCGGCCTCCTTTCAGCACTGCCGGTGCCAGAGCTCTTTCAGCCACGTGAGACAGGGTCATACCGGACATCCTATGTAGGTCACCGTGGGGGAGCAGCTGTGAAGATGCTGGGAAAAGCAGCCGCCGTTCTGAAAAACGCAGCTCCTGTTATCGCCAAGGGTCTGTAGTGTACACTGTAGTGTCCTCAGTGGCTTTTTTGACGCACCTTTCTCACTGAAACCGTGGGTCCTTCCAGTGACCGCTGATATTTAACTTTAGACGAGTACATTCATGTTTTGTGTTTTTTGTTATTCAGGACCTCAGGGTATGATGTGCGCAAAAAAGGCAGCTTCTGAAATCTCCCAGATCCATAGGAATGTGAAGTACCGTGTAAGAGATACAAAGCTAGAGGGAGGAGGGATATAAAGGCATACAGAGGCTTGCATTGGTCCCCGTTGTCCTAGCAATACCAGCATATACATTTAGTTGGAAGATTGTCTGGGAAAGGTACCCCTTACGTACCCCTTTTGTTCCTGGATGCCCTTATTATGTGGCTGTCAGTCACAGATGAAAGGTGAAATGCTTGTTGAAAAGTCATATTTCATCGTGTGGTGATGGGGAAGGTTTCCTGAAGATGTTTCTCTGAAGCAAGGAAGAGCAGGGTGGGAGAACGGTATGGTTTTCCCCAAGGTGTAAGAAGCATATGGCATGAAACGAGACCATTGCATAACGACGTTTCTCACTGTAATCAGCGGCTCATCATCTTGAGGAATCCGTTTGTGAAAGCCACCCGCAGTTAGAGTTCTTAATAAACTGTGGAGGATTCCCGAAAACCGGCCCCCACTGGGGGTTGGGGGGCTAGGCCGGGGGTGTGTTCTGCCAAGAAGGGCTCAGACGTTGGGGACATCTGTTGAACCAGGAAACCACACTGAGTCTGGAGTGGGAGCAGCGGTTGGTAGGTGGGCGGGGCTGTGTTATGTGGGTGAGATAGCGGGGCTGGTGTCATGGGCCACAGGGACCCCCCCAGCCCACCCCACCCCACCCCACGGCCAGTGCTGATGGCCCATTAGCACCTGCAGTCACAGTTTTTGAGTTCTGAGAAGTGACCCAGGCCTGTTGTCAAATTCTGGTTGGGACCAGGTCATTTCAGGTCGTTTGGTGTTCTAGATTGTAATAACATTCATAATAAACTAGTACTTTTAAACGAAGCTCTACTGAAGTGTTCTTAAGAATGAATACTGTGTGTCTTGGGAACAGGCGAATCACGAATAATGATACTACAGTTTTTATATTTGAGAGCACTGCATTTCCCTGATTCTCCCCCATCTTCCAGCCAGGGTGGTGTTGTCAACACTGTTGCCTCATGCCTCCAGGATTCGAGTCTGTACCATGGCTCCATGTGTGTGGAGTTTGCATGTTCTCCTTATGTCATCGTGGGGTCCCCCCCCCAGTCCAAAAACCTTCTAAGGTGAATTGGAGTTGCCAAATTGCCCATGTGTGTGAACGGTGTGTGTGCCCTATGATGTGCTGGTGCCCCACCCTGGGATAGTTCCTGCCTTGGGCCTGTTTTTTTCTGGGAAAAGCTCTGTAACCCTACATAGGTCAAGTTAGTATGGATGCATCTTCCAGCCACATAACCTAGTCGAAGTCGCAGGGGACCTAGATTGGTTCAAAAAAGGTTGCCGAAGTTGATACACACAACTTCTGTATAGAAGTCAATACATATTCAGAATTTCTGGATTAATTCCACGTTTCTCAGTATTTTATATATATTTATGAATTTATTTTTACAATATATTTATTATTGTTATTCTATTTTCAATTTTCATAGATGTAAAAGTTTGAAAGGGAGCTCATTGGTGCCAAAGTGGCATGCATCGCTCTGCACCCACAAGAATGAATGGGTTAAAGTAATTTCTAACATAGGAAACATTAATATCCCCTCAGGCGTAATTGGGTCATGGTATCAAGGCTTGCATAACAGCAGCCCTATATACCGTGCTGCTGTTTCACGGAAATGCCATCACTGGTGTCTTATGTAGCATTTTACCTATTAACTCTGTCATTGTGCTTAAAGGTTGACTGCTTTGCTGTGAAATGTAAACACTCAACCTATTCTCTCTTTCCTTGACAGGTGTCTCAACATGGGGAACCTCCTTAAAGTTCTGACTTGCACCGACTTTGAGCAGGGACCCAACTTTTTCCTCGATTTTGAAAGTGAGATTTATTTTTTGTAGTCTATCTACTCCCTGCTTGCTATGTCCTCCATTTTCTCCTGCCTATGATCCAGTACCCTTGCCTGTCGACGCTTGGTATTTACTGTATTTGTGTGCGGCCAGTACATGCATTGTTTTAGCACGACATCAAGTTCTGGGGAGCGACGCATGACTCTTTGGGCGGGACAGAGACGAGCCACTCCTGGCCATGCAGTCCCATCAAGGCTTCCGTTCGAGGTTCCCCAAAGTGGGCCGATCTGTCGGTCTCTGGCGGCCATGTAGCTAGAGCAAAATGGAGAGCCGTGTTTGGAATGTGGCCCTGCTATATGGTCGCTGTAATCAATGCGTTTTATTACCAAGGTGGTAAAAGATGAAACATCATCGCTTTATTTAGACATCAAAGCAGAGAGGGTAGGCAAGCCATGTGGTGGATGGCTGGTGACCTCTATATGGTCTGTTAATTATCGCCATCTGCAGAACGGTGTAGGTCACTGCACCGCATGCTGTCATACCCTGGTCATGCTGTGCTCCTGATGGAAGCGTCAACGACCGCATGTCCTTCTGTTAAATTGAATGGCTTTATTAAAACCAAGCGGAAGCTTTAATTAAGCGGCAAGTTTCCTGTTGTCTTAGGAGACTCGCTAGGCTGATTTGGTTAGAGCAGTATAGCTTAAGGGCATCGGGAACCCCCCCCCCCAGACAGTCCTCCCAGCTCCAGTCACACCTGTATCAGGTATTTGGCATTCTTGATTGTTTAGTTTGTTCTTGGTTGCTTGGTTCAGGTGTGCTGGGGTCTGGGAAGGAGCAAAAATGTGGACTGTCTGGGTATCCCCAAGGACTGGATTGATAAACACTGGGTTAGAGGAAGCACAGGCTACCTCATGCCAACGAGAGAGCTCCATTGTACCTGTGGGGATTTGGAAAAGCTCCAGGTGACACATTCTTGCCATTTGTATATGATGAAAAGCAACAAATCGATTGTATCTCCTCTACTCATTCTACGGGACACTAAACCCGCATGGGGCTTTGCATCTCTAATGTCATCGCTTCCTTTGATTCCTCCTCTTTGTTGTTGTTCAGTCTGGTGTGGTATAGTCTAGTTATACTGTAAATTGTCATAGATTATGTCTAAGCCATCCAAGGTAGTAGTGCCACGCACTGCCCGGACTCTTTGATGATATGTTCCAATCTCTGCTTCAGATGCACAGCCAACCGAGTCAGAAAGACAAGTGTTTGAGCAGGTGAATGTGGTCCTGAAAGACGCCAGGGGCGTTTTGGATGACCTGCAGGCCTACAAGGGAGCAGGTGCCGAGATCCGAGAGGTACCCCACTGCTAGTGATCCCGCCTTTCTCCCGTCCCTGAAAGTAGTTACGTTTTTGCAGCTACTAAAGATTGTGTCACATAGTAAGAAGTTGTGTAACAGTGACATAAACCTTGGCTCACACCTGTGTATACCAGGAGTAAATGCCTATTAACCAGTGTCGGGGAATAGCTAACTAAAATGAGTGATGTTGGTAACTTTTCAGTAGGTTTTTTCAGCTTACAGCTGGTCAGTCAGAACCGATCGCAGTCGTAAGTTGACGACGACCTGTATTATTTTTCCCTCTTTACAAAGATGGGTATTTTCAGCTACCAGGTATTTCTGATTGCTTTGAAGTAGTTAGCTACTTTTTCCCTGTAGCTTGTAGCGCAGCTAACTAATATATTAAAACAGTAGCTTGGCTGTAGCTTAGCTACTTTAATCATAAGTAGCTTGTAGCTTGAAAAGCTCCCGTTTAAAAGTAGCTTCCCCAACACTGCTAACTGAACAATTGCTTAATTACACTTGTATCATGTACATGTGTTTTCTATTGGTGACCAAAATTAGACACTTAAGCTAATTAGACATGACTGAACAAGGGTGTATACTAAGGGCGGGGTCACAGGGGCACTGACCCCAGCTGAAGGCTGATTGGTCCTCAGAATGCCCGCTGTCTTTTAACTCACAGAATCAAAACCATCATTGCCTCATAATGAGGCTGGGCCCCTGTTGGCCCCCTGTGTGAATTTGGCCCCTCTTACTTGAACCCCCCTGAAAAATCCTAGAATTACCCCTGTGACTGAATAATGTAACAGCAGGGTTTTTGCATTGCCGAACCAAGGTAGCCTGCCTTGATTTTATTTAATTTGATTTCGTTACTTTAATTTCAATTTATTTTATTTAAGCATCAATCCTGGCCAGCTTAAAATGTGCTGATGGATACACATTCAAATGAGAGAGAACTGGTCCAGGGATGTTTGGTGCTTCCATGATGACTACATGTCAGCAGACACTGCAAGGCATATATATTTTATAAATATTTTTTTTTCCCATTCCACCCTAGGCCATCCAGAACCCCATGGACGAGAGCTTGCAAGAAAGGGCTTGGGGCGCTGTCGTTCCCTTGGTAGGGAAGCTGAAGAAATTCTACGAGTTCTCCCAGAGGTTAGGTATGTACCTGCGAGCGGCGAACCCACACGCACCAGGTGCTGCTTTGCTTCAGGGTATGGAATCTCCTCCTGAATATGTGTAACACATATGCGCATTGTTTTTCTCGGCTAGCGGCTGCAGCTCTCTGATTAGGCCGACACACCTTGCAGGTATGTCTGTGTGTAAAGCTCAGTTTCATACTCCAGCAGTTCAACGCTACAGCACCACGCCCCCTACTGGAGGAACTTTTATCTCAGTAATGACTGTCAGTGAAAGAAATCTTTTTCCCCCCCATGACTGCTTCCATGACGAAGGAGGCTAGCCCTTCGCTTTGCCGGCACACTCCCTTGCCAAGGAGGTCAGCAGGAGTTCCGGATGTCTCCCGCTCAATGTTTCACGCTTGACGTCTTCAGGACCCTGGGGTAGATCCATGCAGCAGAGCCGGGGATGAAGCTGTGCTTGGGCTCATGTTCCTGCGGCAGCACTCTGTTTCCCATCCGCCGGGCTGTTACGACCTCCTGTTGACCTCCCGTTGTTTAATTTCGACATCTGTGTATTCTTTCATCGCCGCAAACAACTACACTTAGTTATGGCTAGATCCACTGTATTCAGGGGGACTAACCTGAAAACAAATTGCGGTTTCCGTTTTCTTTGTGACCTTTGTAGACCTCTATTCTGTCTACTTGTGTGTGGATGAAACACAGACACAACAGACAAGCTAAGAATGAATAGAATTTAAGTTTAGGGACTGAACTTTCTCTACTAAGTGAATTAGCACTTATCAGCAACCTTTCTGCCTTGGTGCTTTGACCGATCTGGCAGCTCCTCCATCGCTGACCCATCTCCACTCGCCCTCCCTGGCACCAGCGGAAAAAAGCATCATCCGCGGACTGGTGGGAACTGAAAAGCGTCCCGTTCTGGCAGTTGTTTTCATGGGGGATGTGAGATGGCGCCGCAGGCAGTTTGGTGGAACGCTGGACTCTGACGGTGCGCGGATATACCGCACTACAGCCCCTCAATTTGTGAGCCACTTTGGCAGATTTGCTTCAGGGGTGATTGACCTACATCGCTTCATTTAACGCAGGCTTCAGTCTGAGCTCTTAGGATCGGTATGAGTGTTTTTGTGTGTGCATCCTGTGATGGACTGGCATCCCATCCCGGCTGTGTCCTGTGCTTCCTGGGTCAAGTTATTAAAAACCTTGGTACATCTGAGAAGTCTCATATTTTAATTAACTGTTAACTGTTAGTTAATTGCATCAAACTGTATGATATTCATATTTGTCAGCGGTCCTGTGATCGGTTCTGTCCCACCCCAATTGAAACCTACCTCGTCTTGCATGACCCTTCTTGGCAGGACTGTGTTTCACCTGCCCGTCGCCCTTCCCCCCCACAGAGGCGGCTCTGCATGGCCTTCTGGGAGCCCTTACCTGCATGCCCGACAGCCCCACGCAGCACCTGGAACGCGAGCAGGCTCTGGCCAAGCAGTTCGCCGAGATCCTGCACTTCACGCTGCGTTTTGACGAGCTCAAGGCAAGTCCGCACCGTCCCCCGCGTCATAGCTGCCACGCCGTTGACTGTAGCCAGCACCGTTGCTGTAGCCCTTGGGCCGGGCCCAAGTTGTGCCCTTGAGAGATCCCTTCGATAACTAACACTCCCCGGCAGCATTACCATGGCCTGCAGGACTCTTTCACGCATTAGAATAAAACATGTTACTCCTTCTGTAGAAATGTAAGGTAAAATCTGATAGTTTTAACCATTGGTGGTAGATTTCTTTTGTTCATTTTTAAACTTTTGGCTCTACATGTGTGGAGTTTGCATGTCCTTCCTGTGTCATCATGGCGGTTTTCCAAATACCCCCCCCACAGTCCAAAAACATGCTGAGGTTAATTGGAGTTAAGAAATTGCCCATAAGTGTGAATATCTGTGAATGAGGCGTGTATGTGTGTGTGCCTGTGATGGGTTGTTGCCCTGTCCTGGGATACAGTGCTCACAGAAAGTCTTGGAAGGCTTGCTTAACTCTGTAGTAATGTTGTTAATTTATTGGTTTCTTTAAAAAAGTAAATTTTTTGACTGCCTCCTTCAGTTCTGTTCTTGGTATTTTGCTGTTAATTGCAATTGTAGTCACTGGCTCCCAATGCGATACTGCACACAAATGTTGGGTGTTTTATGTTATTGCAAAGGTGTTACTAATTCAAAAACCCCCAATGATGCTTGTCACTGAACCTTTTAACTTAGAACAGCTCTTTTAGAACAATAGAATTTTTATTACTTCTTGAAACTTAGTTTACTTAAAACTTTTGGTTCTTTCTAACGTGAGATATAGTTTTTGTAAACGAATGAAATAATGATTTTTGCTATAGAAGCAATAAATCTATTATAATTTTTTACTGAATTAAGCAAGCATTCCAAGACTTACTGTAAGCACTGTATCACCTGCCTTGCCATCTGTAGTTTCCAAGACAGATTCTGGTCTCCAAAGTGTAGGATCCTCCAGAGGCTTGCAGTTATGCATAAACCTTCTATTCGGCCATCCCTAACCAATGCTCACAAG
>JAODKE010000001.1:27724200-27735530 GCA_026779605.1 Mormyrus hasselquistii | reverse complement strand
GTATGTGAATCAGATTAACTGCACTGCACACGGCCTAACTGTGTATGCGACCCAGCCTAACTGACTGTGCACTGCCTTTTGTATGTGAATCAGATTAACTGCACTGCACACGGCCTAACTGTGTATGCGACCCAGCCTAACTGACTGTGCACTGCCTGTGTATGTGACTCAGAGTGAGTCAGAGTTAGCGGATTTGTCCTTGGAAGTGTGTCTCTCCCTGTTTCACATACAAAACCCATCAAAACAACAGAGGATAGATAATACATTTTTATTCCCACTCAATGTTTTATAATGGTAAAAACCGGTAACTCATACTCCAAACTTATAATAAAGGGTAAGAAGTCCCACCCCAGACCTGCGGAATGCGGTAATCTGTTATGGTTTCACATTCACACTGGACACGTGTCAGAAAATTACCGCTAATGTTACTAGGTCACCACAGATAGATTAACAGGTAGACTTTACTGTGTTGCTCCCATTCCCACACAACACCATAACAGTAAAATAACGATATTAGCGAGTTTCTCTGTGTGTGAATGGGGTATAAGAGAGCGAGGAGCGAGAACGCCCCACTGATTAAATGCTCTGATTACCTACCTTGTCTGGTTTCCATTTCCTTGGAAAATACCTCAGTAAACTCATTTTATTAACGCTTTATAAAAGCATCTGCTACATGACAACCTAATATAACCTATTAGTGTCGTTAACCAGCTGAATTCCGTAATTCATACACAGGGGTGGAGATGGGATTCGGGTTTCCCATGCAAGTCAGCAAGGTGTTGGCTTACGAGACTGATTGGCCACTATGGAGACACATTTCCCAGGGAAACACTGCCCAGAGAACTGCTGTAGACTCACACTACCATGGCTGACAGTTTGGGGAGTATGACAGCTGTCTTGTGCTTCCTCGGACTGGATTCAGGCTTAGTGTGACGCTGTGCTGAGTAAATGGTTATGGGAGATAATGAATAATATCTTCACCTACCTGCTCATGTGGTTTGTGGCTCCTTTAGCTGAATCACCTCTGGACACCATCCCCAGAAGGTACACGACTGTAGGAGACAGTGGATTCTCTTACATCTTCCTCCATATAATGAGTTTGTTAAAAGTTTGTTATTGAAACTGGATCCATTGTTGACCATGAGCTGCTGAAATGAAATCCCCCATTAGCCATGCATCAGAATTAGCCAATCATATGTGCCTCAGGTTAGGCTTCTGTGCTTATGATCAGAAGGTTGCCAGATCCAATCCCATGTTTGGAAATGTAGTCTCATCACCATTAGGCCCTTGAGCCAGGCCCTTATCCTCCCTAAAATGTGCCAGGGATGCCAGATAAATGGCTGGCCCTGTGCTCAGACCCCACGCTTTACTCTCACCTCTATAAGTGTGTTTAGGTCATAAAGGAGAGCAAGATGGGATGTGTACAAACTAAAATATTCCTATATACGTCCTGAAATAGTGAAGAGCGCATCATCTCTAGGATGCAAATGCTGATCTTCTTCACATCGCGTCATGCTGTGGTTTCTACAGTAGGTCATTTGTTTAAATATGCTGACATGCCCGTGAATTAGCAGAGCTTACTGCAGACTCCGTTTATGAAATAACACCAGTACTAACTGCAGAAGGAGAATTGCATTGCTGAGAAAAATCCTACCCCAAACACTGGCCAGGATGATGCTGCTTCACGTCAAACAAATGAAGTGGACACAGTATACATTTTATCATGCAATTCAGAGACTCATTATGTATATTTTCATTTTTATGAAGGAGGTCTTTCACATTACCCCTGTTGCTGGGTTGTGGGACTCAGGACAGCTAAAACTAAACTACAGGGTTATTCATAGGTACATGTAAATGGGGCCAAAAGCATACAGTGGAAATGGGCACTTGGGGAATTCTGGGGGATGTTACTGTTGTTAATGAATGTATTAGAGACACGAGACTTTCATTCATATATTGTGGGTAGAAAGGAGTTTCACAGCTACTTCCCTTCAGCTGACAAATTTCTTTGTTTCTCAATGGATCAATTTTTAAAAACAGGGGCTGCCCTACTCTGCTATTAAGTAGTTTACTATTAAAATAACTCACTAATGTGTGTCATGCGCTACATCCCTGCCCCTCTCGTTCGCTCCCTAGTGTGGTTCTAACAAGCCACACCTGTTGCTCATTTGTCTTGCCTCTTGTTTCAGCCCTTATGCGGATCACTCCAGCTGTCTCTCGTCTGCTCCCTTGTTAGTGCCTCCCAGTCCTGTGCTTCCCAGTCTGGTCATTGACATTGCCCTAATGTGGGTTCCAGCATTTTCCCCTATTACCAGTTTTACCTGTTTGGTTCACCCCATGTGGTCTACATTGGTTTGCCCTGTTCCTCTTCCTTTAATAAACCCTCATTGTTTTGTCGTCACACCTACACTCGTGTCCTATGTGTTTGGCACGTGACAATGTATCATTGGGAAAGGCCATATTAACACAGAAATTTTGTGTTTTATTTTTAGGCATCACTGTCTACTAAAATTAAAATTCTACAGAATCGGTTATAATGGTTTTTGGTGGCAAAATCTCCTTAAAGATGCCTCTGCTTCCGGGTTTGTTGCTCTCACACTCACATGCTGCAGGTATTCATCAAAATTAGCAGCATCAGCATACAAATCTCTTAAACGTGGGACCTGATTTGCCCAACTCCGGTTATGGATATTGTTATTGCAAGGTTCTGTGGTAAGTAGCACTGGACCCCTGAGCAAGTCCCTTAACCTGAATTTCCCCAGGGACTGCCTGATCCTGCTTTAAAGTCATGTTACTTTGGATAAAGCATCTAACAATAAATGAAATGCAAGGTTGAGATGACCTCAGAGCTTTATTAAGCCATTCTACCATTTCGTAAATTTATTTAACCTATTTGGGCTGTAGTTTTCCAGTAGAAACATTTTGCAGTATTTGTACTGGAGCCCTTCTATACCATAATATTTCACAGCTTGTAGCTGGGGCACCTTGGAGTAGTATTTGTGATATAAATAAACTGCCTGTTCCATATATTCAACGACATATTTTAAATGATTATAATGACAAAAAAGTAATAATTACTTAAAAGTAAGTAGGTGCAAACTAGATCTAAACAAGTCACAGACCTTCATCTGCATATGGACACGCGGTATTAAGCACAGACGGGAAGTAAGTTGCAAACAGAGTTACTAAAAACTATTCAGGTATTCACTATAAGGTCAGAAACCTTACTTCTCAAACAAAACCTGAACGTCCGAGGCAGTGGTAGATAACCCCCCAAACATTCTATTCAAAACGGCAAAATGTGCGCATAATTAAAGTGACTGATATTATAACGTAACACAGCATGGGGTTATGTGGTAACGCTCTCTGTTTTCCTCCCGCTCTCTCCGCATTGTCCCTTCATATTCCAGGCTAGGAGTCAATACTGTATAAAAGTTTGCACAATCAAAATCCAGCTCCACAAAGACAATAATGCCTCCATTGCTTACAAAACCCATGGGCAGGCTTTGCTGCACACCCTGTGAACACAAATACTCCAAATCTCTGTTATTCTCTCTTCTCACAGGTTACAGCATGCCTGACCGTCTGGGGCAGCCTGCTAGCTAGCAGAAGAATCGCACGTGTGATTTCTGCAGTCACCCTCATAGTTTAAGTAGAAGAATATACTCCCACAAACCAGCTCTTTGCCAAGCACAATACCGTGAGTCTTAGGAGAATGTAGCAGCCTCAGCTGAATGAAGCAGCCTTGATTCAATCAATGATTATCTGTATCCAGTCTCACACAGCCAGCTCCTCCCTGTCAGCCCCTCTGACACATTAAAAGCCTAGGATGAAGTGATGGATTAAGTTGAAAAAAAGCGGGGGTACAGACTCTACTGAAAATCTATTTTAACTCCGACTGCTCAATCATCAAGATGGAAAGTGCATCGTATGGACCAAATACTGTCTAGATCAGGTGATGAGCTATGGATATGTCAGCATGAATGGGTTACAGAGCTCAGACTTAATTGATGTAGGAGAAAATGAGCATCTTTCAACAATATCCAAAAACTTCAGAAAAACTATTCTGTGTGGCAGGGAGAAGGAAAACAGGAAAGAACAAAATAATTCAACCCAAAGCCCACAAACAGTCCTGCAAATGTGTGGTGAAGCATACTGTGGTCAGGCAGAACCTAACTGTTTTTCTCTGCAAATGTCAGCCATTAGTTGATGTCTTAATTATGAAACATCTCACTCAGTCTGATTTGGATGACTTGGAATAGACAGCGATGAGATGGGATTGCATGCATGGTATGACATTGGATGGGATAGCCTGGGATGGGCAGGGATGAGATGGGATGGGCAGAGATGGAATGGAATGGGCAAGGATGAAATAGAATGGCCTGGAATTGTGGGGGATAGCCTATCATGGACAGGGTTGAGATGGGATGATCTGCTATGGTGTGGGATGGGCAGGGATGAGATGGGATGGTGTGGGATGGACAGGGATGAGATGGAATGGCCTGGGATGGTGTGGGACGTACAGGGATGGGATGGGCTGGGATGGTGTGGGATGGCACTGGGAATTATTACAAGACTTTGATTACATAAGACAACATGCAGCAAAAAGCAGGGAAAGAAAGGAAGACAACTATGGTTGCATGGCCTAATAAAAAAAACAGATTATTGATTTGTAGAGAAAAAAACATATATTATTCATAAGTAATCGTCAGAAGCTCTGAGATCCTGAGCAAACCTGATCGATGTGTACTAAGCTGACAGAAGCCTGCCCAGATGAAGATTTATATTGAACAATAATAATAATAATCCATACATCCATGCATCTAATCATAAGCGCTTATCGGTGCAGGATGGTTGTGAGTGTGGAAGTGTGTCTTCATCGAGCAGAGGGCTGTGGGATACCTGAGGCTGAGCCCACAACGTGTGTCTTTGTCTGCATTGTGTGATTTCAGAAAAGCACATTTTCCTACTTAATGACGTTTAAGGGTCCACATGCATAATGCCTCATGAAGTCCACTTCAAACAAGGTGAAATGAGTCTCGTCTGGGTGCTGTATGCTGTGTGGGCCCAGGCTTCAGCAGCCGTCAGCGTGATCCGCCCTGAGCCAGGCTGGGGCCCCCACCGACGTGCTCAGCTTCTCTTCTCACACACAAATACCCGACCACTGTACAGTTAGGGGGCTGTCACAAAAGGCTGCAGAAAAGCCAACCTGACTATTCACACATTTCTTTTTCTTGGAAGACGGATTACTTTTCATTTTCACAAAGGCTAAGACCGGGCTGCACTAGACAGATACGCCACATAGAATTACTTATTAATTAAGTTTGATGGCATTTCATATATTATATATGCTACATCTACAGTCATTGTGGTCGTTTGACAGGAAAATACACAAACATATTTTTATTCAGCGGTAAATGCAATAGCGAATTTCATGACAATTGATTGTTGTTAAACTCTTTTCCGTGGATTTCATTATATATTTAAATGGAATTTAAATGAATGGTAACTTAATGTTCATATTTTATGTTTTCTTTCCGAGGTCTATCCTTGTAAAATTTCCTGATTCCTGAAACTGATTTAATAATGTAAAATTTAGTTTAAAATTCACTAGAACCAAACAGTATTGACAGTATTAATTTTAAGTAATAAAACAGTGTGTCTCACCTGGCATGTTAACGGATACTTTCAGATTACTCTAAAAGTAACATAATCAACATCAAGCCATTTTCATTGTGGGATGTCTTACTAGGAGTTAGGATTTCTCTCATAAAAATGTTTTTAAAACTTTCTTGTTTTTCCTTGCTGTTGCTTTTCATAAAACTGTATGAAAATTGTTTATTTTTCTGTATTTAAGAAAAATGTGAAGCGAACAGTAAAAGGCCACATACATCTGGTCGCTTGTGAAGTGAATGGGTTTAAGTAACAGATTCTGGCCTTCTGTTTCATATTATCATGGACGACTTTCAGCTGTTGATATTTTCCCTAAATTTCTGAGTAGACAGTTTGATAGTTGCCATTTGAAGATCCACGAGCAGCATAGAGCATCACAGAGGGTCACAGTCCAGCAAATTCCCATAGTTACATGGTCACAAGTTATGCATTCTGGGAGATTGAATGAAATGTTTTCCTTGATGGTGTCTGAAGTCCATTAATAATCACTAAGCAGTTTTCTACCAATAATTTAAGTTTCTTGTGCATTTTGGGTTATCCAGGTGTCCACCCCCGTCACTGGCAGGGTTTGGTACAGTCCTGAGGGAATTGCTGCCATTTTAAAATGGGCCCTTTAGTGCACTCTTTGATTGGAGATACAGGCTTTATGTAATCTGACGGAGAAGCTGAAAGCTGCAGAAAGCACCTCTGTCCATTGATCTTGGTGGGAATCTCAGTCAGTTCATTGTTTGCTAACTAAAAATCTATTATTTTGATAAAAATACATTTTAAATGCTTAGGGCATATTTATCACCTTCATTGCTATAAAGGATTTGTGAAATAGCATATTGTATATTTAATGACATAACTCACTGGAAAAAGCAAAATAATAAAACAATGAGTAACAATAATAAGAAAAATATGGCATGAATCATGTGGATTTGTTTTCCCCTGTATTTAATTCCACATCCACCACATATCCAGACAATTTATAAATAATACAAAGGTAGGTGGGAAATTAATTAGTTTATTAACATGAATAATCTTTGCAACACTGTCCATTTTAAGTGACTGGAAGATGGATAAATAGATAGTTGGATAGATAGATGGATGGATGGATGGAGATATGATCAATATTACTGACAAATGCAACAATAAAACAACGTGTCCGAGAACGCTGTTAAGGTGAAGGTGTTACTGTTTGAGAGCGTTAGCTATTTTTTCATGCTGTGGTTTCACTGTAAAAACTGTCAGTTGATAATTATTGTGAATTTGCCAGCCACATAGGGGACAAGCTAGCAGGCGATAAAGAATGTCACATATCATGACAGTCAGAAGAAAGTGATGTAGAAGTGGCTGTGCTGATCCAGTCCTCTCCCACCCAACCTGTGTCCTGTACTGCACTTTTATGGCTGAATTGTTTTAAAATGGGATTTACTAATTCTGTTTTAAAGTGTATTCCTGCCGCAATGATACATGGTGGGTGAGTCGTGGTAAATCCAGTAGAGATTATATGAAAATCTAAACTGACTCCAGCCAAGAAGAGCTGCAGAAAACACGGGAGAAGTGCTTTCATTCTTTAGCCAAAAATGCCCATGCTAACTCTCCTTATTTGGGTAAACTGTAGAAACCTGCACGACAAAGGCATGAGCAATTTGATTCAGACCTTTGCGTTTTTTATCTACTAGATCTGGATCTGTGCTTATAGTTATCTGCATTATTATGGTGTGTTGCCTTCGTCAAATACAGCATGTAAGTGGTCGGCTACTGCAGGTTTAGGAAAAACCATACATAAAGACCACTGAGACCATCTGAGCTTTCAGAAATATGACCCAAGTCATTATTCAGCAAGTAGTGCCCATCCCTGACATAATATCATGGTTCCTGTATGGCGCGTCAACCCATCAATTTCGGTAGGACAACAGATTAATACTATTTTGCATGTTGCATTTACATTAAGCAATGCAACCTTCGTAATTTGGTTTACTGGATGGGATAGTGTAAAGCACTGGCTCTGAAGACATCTACCGTTTGGTCTTTTGGTCTGGAGGTCCCCTACCAGTCTGCTATTTGCAGCTGTTTATAAATTTCCAGTAGAATCCGTTGGGTTACGTTTACTGCACCGGAGATGCCAGCATACTTTTCCAGCTATAAGTCTTTCATCTACCTCACAGCCTTATAAGCAGACCTGAATTGTAAACCATCTCCTTAAGAATAATTTGCTTAGTAAAAGAATGACACGCATAGCAAGCACATAAAATGTCATTTATATTTGCTTTTTCACCCATGTGTATTCTAAATGCTTATACTAGTCAGGGTCATGGAGGCTTGGAGCCTTTCCCAAGCAGCACCGGGCACACGGCTGGGGTGCATCCTGGATAGGATGCCAGTCCATCACAGGGCACACGGCTAGGGTACATCCTGTATGGGACAGCAGTCCAACACAGGGGACACGGCTAGGGTACATCCTGTATGGGACAGCAGTCCAACACAGGGGACACGGCTAGGGTACATCCTGTATGGGACAGCAGTCCAACACAGGGGACATACACATACAGTACACACAACAAACAACTTAAAGCCTAAGTGTACATTTTTTTCCCATTTCGGTATTAATTATTTTGGGGTACAGAAAAGGTATAAAAAGTGTTACCTCTCATGACCTTATCATCTAATCCCAATTCGAAGGATTAGTTGTTTGTCTGACTTCTCAGAAGTGAATCTCAAACAACTGTTAGAACGTGCTGCTGGTTTCCTCGACAAGTGTGCTTCAAGCATGGAAAGCTGTTGATTCACACGAGCTGGACTGTTTCTCAGCATCTCTGCCCCACTCAGTGTTTTCCGTTGATATGAAAGTGTGGTTTCACCTCCCAAGTTCGAAACGAGCTCAAAGGTGAGCAGTTAACTGACAGCTTCCCACAATCGTCTGATTCCCGACAGCAGTGTGCAGCTTGCTTCACTGATACCGCCTTGTGTTTTTAACATATTATCTAATCACATCACTGGGAGCAAGGCATGCCACCTTCAGGGCCCGGCAATAAAAATGGGAGTTGCCTGTTCTCACCAATCTGGCTGACCCAGACACTTCCAGCCTGGGCTGAACGTGAGTCTGGATTGTAGCAGTTAGTGATTAGCACACCACTGCTTTAAGTGTGGCAATATATATGGGAGTTCAGAGCCAAACAATTCATTCCCAAGAGCTCGTCTGGGAGACGGTCAAGTCCCAGGTGAACTGAGTTCCGGAACTGGGCTAATGTAGAACTACATTAATGTTACCTTTCACATACGACTATCTGTGCCAGGGGATATGAACGGACATTAACATAACACCAGCACGAGAACCTGTTAGCACAGGCTGTACATAAACTGGCTCAGTTGCTATTCCTAATGGGAAAAGACAATATCCATCATGAGCACCACTGACAGTGCAATCACACAACGCGTGTCTCTCACAGAAAGCAAACCACTACATTATTGATAGCAATTAGCTTATGGCCATTAGTCTTCCCAGAAGGCCTTGGAAAACCTAGGATGCTAGTGTGGCACGTTCGGACCCAGAGCTTCTGTGACATCATCTATCACATTGATCCAAACTAAACTGGAATCCCCTAGATACGAGACGAGATGATTGTAGAGTCATCAAAATGCTGGTGGTGATCCCATAATGCCCAGGGCTGGGATGAGTAGCAGATGGATGATGTCATTGACATCCAGAGTTGATTATTGCACACAAAGTCTGATTTAGCGGAGCTCTTTGCTTAGCCTGTCCTGTCCAGTTTTTTGAATGAGTGAGAGCACTTGAATGAGAGGAAGTTATAATCTCTGCTTGTGTAAAGGACTTTCTGTCAAACTGGGTTCGAACACAGTTCGAATAATCATTCGCAAGATAAAAAATAAATTCAACAAGGTGTTAGTCATTTTGTCCTCCAGCAAGGCCCTTAACCCCCAATTGCTCCAGGGACTCAAAAAGTAAGCATACATTGCTTTGGAAAAAAGTGTCTGCTGAATAAATAAAATGTACAGTAAATGATAATCACTACATCAGACATTCCAATGCTTGGTTCTGAGAAAATGAATCAAAATGCAGGTTGCAGATACTGTATATTTGGCCTTCCAGCCCTTGTAGAAATTTTATCCCAAAACATCAAGGACTTTATGTTTTATTATATTACAAAGTTACCGTTATGGGCTGTTTCTTTAAGATGTGTCGACTATTCATTTTATGTTAAGCTTGTACTGGCTTTCTGACAGCTATGGTCAACTTAGCCTAAAAATACAGTAGCTGCATTACAGCGAAGGGAAGCATGAAAGGGAACCATCTTGTGAAAAAAAAATTTAATCTTGCATCTTCAAGCAAAATGGTAAAATTAGTCAAAAGTGGCTGAAGTTGTATCTTGAATGGTGTTAAAATGGGTGTTTCGGTAACACTTTGACGGGACACAAATAATGTAGTTACTCAGTTACTACTCAAGTACACATCTTGAACTAATGTATGAATTGCATGAAATTCATGATCCATTATGATTGATTACTGGTGAAGTAACATGGGATCAGTGCATAACTAACACTTGGTTACTGGTTAATTAATGCATTAAGCAAGCATGTAATACTACACTGCCCAGCTCATTAAATGTTACTGGTGTTTCTCTTTGTGATTTCTATGGAATCATCCATAAATGCAATACATACATAAAGGTGCTTTTTATTTAAAATAAATAAATAAATATATACTTCCAAATATTACTGAATATGCACCACTCACAACTGTCCAGTTATATGAACACAACTCACATGGCAGTGGCCAGTGGGGTTTGAATGGTTGGGGTGTTTTTTCGGGGCGTGAGCATCAGCTTGGTCTGTAACTGTCTTGCGGTAATGGTCCGTCTGATTACTGTTGTTTTTGTCATTTTATCTGGGTCCTCGTCAGTGAATCAGGACCCCCTTGGGTAACAGCAACACAGCTGATAAACCACAGTGCCCAAGCATAAAAAAGGCAGGGGGCTGTTATATACCCACACAAACAGGCACATTTAGGGACAGGCCTGGGATACTGTGAAGACCCAGTGTGGGGAAGCTCACAGTGCTGGATAACTGTAATATACCTACACAAACAGGCACATATAGGGACAGGCCTGGGATGCTGCGAGGACCCAGTGAGGGGAAGCTCACAGTGCTAGATAACTGTAATATACCCTCACAAACAGGCACATTTAGGGACAGGCCTGGGATACTGTGAAGACCCAGTGAGGGGAAGCTCACAGTGCTAGATAACTGTAATATACCCACACAAACAGGCACATTTAGGGACAGGCCTGGGATACTGTGAAGACCCAGTGAGGGGAAGCTCACAGTGCTAGATAACTGTAATATACCCACACAAACAGGCACATTTAGGGACAGGCCTGGGATACTGTGAAGACCCAGTGAGGGGAAGCTCACAGTGCTGGATAACTGTAATATACCTACACAAACAGGCACATTTAGGGACAGGCCTGGGATGCTGCGATGACCCAGTGAGGGGAAGCTCACAGTGCTAGATAACTGTAATATACCCTCACAAACAGGTACATTTAGCGACAGGCCTGGGATGCTGTAAGGACCCAGTGAGGGGAAGCTCACAGTGCTAGATAACTGTAATATACCCACACAAACAGGCACATTTAGCGACAGGCCTGGGA
>JAODKE010000001.1:27710453-27722492 GCA_026779605.1 Mormyrus hasselquistii | reverse complement strand
CATCCATCCATCCATCCATCCATCCATCCATCCATCCATCCATCCATCCATCTTACTCAGTACAGGGTTTAGGGAGGTTTACAGCCTAATCCATGCTATGTACAACCATGTGATCACCCTGGGCAAGATGCCAGCATTTCACTGCCAGGATGCCAGCACAAATTATGCTTATGCCTACTGGAACACCCTGCTTACCTTGTTAGCAGAGCAGTACAGTATGGGGTGATTCCATGGTCCCTCTGCCGCTCAGTGATGCCACATTAATCATTGTCCTCTGGGTAGCATATAGGTCCAACAGTGTTGTCCTCTTACATCAACAAGAGCTTATTCTGTATTACAGTTGCTGTTCAGCCCTCACAGATTTGCTTGTCGGTCCTCTTAGCTCACGTTCATGTTCTCTTTTGCTCTGGCCCTTATTTTCTGTCATTACAGTAATGATATGTGCCTACGCGCCTCGGTAATAAGTTTTCCTCTATCTGTCTTTTAGGGAACATGTTTTTTACATGGACCGTAGCGAGGATTTGGAAATACTGAGGTCAAAAGTTTTCCTAGGTGGTGCCCCGTAATGGATCGTGCTTATTGGACTATTGGTAGTTGACCTTGGTGTCCTAAATAGTACATATGGGCATGTATTCTCTATTTTCTGAACCAGCTTCTCTGATACAGGGCTTCTGGGGTCCAGAGTTACAGACACAAGACAGAGAATATCACGGGATGGGGCAGGGAATATCACGGGATGGGGCAGGGAATATCACGAGATGAGGCAGGGAATATCACAGGATGGGACAGGGAATATCACGGGATGGGGCAGGGAATATCACGAGATGGGGCAGGGAATATCACGGGATGGGGCAGGGAATATCACGAGATGGGGCAGGCAATATCACAGGATGGGGCAGGGAAGATGCCAGGATGCACCACTTGTCTGTTTTGACTGAAAAATTCTACCTTCTTGCTGAAGCATTTAGTAGATTTAAAACCACTTTTACGCTGCCCATCGTTTCATAAACCACTCAATGATATGTTTAGCATCATTTACTTTGAGAGTGTAAGAGTACGTGCTTTGAAGTATTATATATTAAGTGCTGGCCCTTGTTAGTAATCGCAGCCTGAGCCTCCCATTCGGACTTAGTTGATCCCAGACGGCAGCAGCTGCTGCTTGCTAATCACATCAGCATAATGAGGAAGTGACTGCGACATTGTACAGCTTTTAGCTCGCTATCCACTCAATGCACTAAATTACATTTAAGAGATCCGGTTACCTCACAGCACCAGGCCATCTCTATTCCCAAGTTGTTACACATGCAGGACAAGAATGAGTGATCATTTGGACCTATTTACTATGAATAAGTGAATTCATGAATGGATGAGCTCTGAGTTCATATGAATGATGGTAAAACAAAGTACATTTCTCTACCTTATCCTAAATTCATATTTAAGTAATGATCTACTTTAGATCTAATTACATCTGTTTAAAGTAATTAATATTTTCATTAAATAGCGCTAAAAGGAGACCCTTACTCCCTTGAAATGGGGTTTCATTGTTCTGAAGGATAGAGGAATTTCGTTTCTCGTGCGAGTTTCACCTGCTGGTCAGTACCTCTGTGCTATTCATCACAGTTTCATTTCATATTTTCCAAATATGGTTAATGTGTCCGTGCCGCATTCATTCAGACTTTGCCCTCCGTTCAGGCCGCCTCTTGGCTCTTTGAAGAGACTCCGCAAATTCCCACAGTAACACCGCTGTTAAGATGCTTCCGGCCTTGGTGCCCCCCCGCTGTAGATGTGGGGGACCGTGGGACTCCACCCCCCTCCTGCACACCGCCCATGCCCCTGCGCACGTGTGTGTGTGTGTGTGTGCGTGTATATCGATGTCTATATGTGGAGAGCCTGAGGGTGGCGCAGTTCCACCAGTTTTGTCCCACGGTCTCCCTGCGCTGCTTAAGAGCTGCTGACTGTAACACATTGTCCGTGCACAGCAAACTCCTGCATCAGCCTTTATTAAAATGAACAACTGTGCCTTGTGGGGGAGAGGGAAACAGCCCCAGACTCCCCAGGCTCAAAGACACTCTGTCTCCTTGCTTTCTGCACAGCCACGTTTAGCTAATTTATGTCCCATTGCAGCACAGCGCCAGGATTACTAAAGGTAAAATGGCCACTGAATTGCAAGTGATAAGTGACAAGTTCTTGGCATTAAGCGGCAGTTTCCTCAAACATCCCCGATACTACAAACACGGTGAGCGTACACATGCCATTAAATTAATATCCGGTCCGATTCCAAGGCAGCGCTTATAGGCAAGGGATTTGAGAGCCCCCTTCCCAGCCTGCGGATGTGAATAATTCAGCTGTGTCATGTCCGCAGTACTAGCGTTCACAAGGATATGGGGTTCCGTCACCTCCACCAGCCCCCACCCATGCCGGACGGAGTGGGGGGCGCCCTTAAATCAGTGCCTGGCCCTCCTCCACTTAAAGCTCAGTTATACCTCACAGCGGCACAGCTCTGGGCTTTCTGAGGGTGACGGAGGGGACGGGAACATGTGCGAGATTTAAATGCCACTTTATCGACAAAGATTCCCAGGCTCGGAATTCACGGTTCCTCTCCAAGGGAAGCCCAGTGCAGGCCGCCCTTGGCATAGCGATAGCGGGAAGGCTAACAGGACAGAGGTTAATGCTTAACTCTTGAAGGACCACAACATATCAAACAACCATTTACTGTCATATTGCCTTTTATATAGCTTATTTTAGGCCACAGCAAGTGGTAACGGCATAAACGGCTGTAGGACTTTGAGACATGCGTGAGCACACAATGATTCAAATCGGATGCAATGATGTCATTCCAGAACAAAATGTCCTTTTTACTTAATTGCCAATTTAATACTGCATATCAGAGACGGCTGGTCCAGACGTGGAAGTGCCTCTTTTTAGTCATTAAGTTACGAGACAATCATCAATGAATTTTTATATTAAAATCACATTTTCTGTCTTCTCTGGAAAAATTCACTAATAAATGTAGTCATAAAATGTTCTTACATCCCCCAATTTCTTTAGCGACTAGACACTGTACTACATATACGTACACTTACATGTATATGTTTTATATTATATACTGTATAGTCATATCGCTATGGCTGGTTCTGTCTTGGCTGATTTCCTTGATCGTTATACATCACACAACATTACACATCACACAACATTACACATCATGCATGTTGTCGATTTGGAATATGATTCTTCTGAACATCAACTTACGCTTCATAACATGATGTGAAAGACACACAGATGCACTCAGCAGATAAGCCTGGCCAGACCTGTATGCCCCCCTGCGAGTTTGGCCTGCTGGCAGGGGGGGGGGGGGGTCCCAGGTCAGGTCAGCATTGCTCCACATGCTGAGGGGGACGGACGGTCTAGAGCAAGTCTGTAATGCAGACGGAAGAGGAGCAATCCCGGATGTCGGTCATCTGCACTCATCGACTGGCTATGTTAATTCAACACTCAGAGTGTTTATTTGAGTGCTGCGGCTGTTAAATCAGCACGGGGGGGTGAGCTGACCCCCCTGCCAGGTTTCAGCCAAGTTAGACAGACGGCATGCGGTGTGTTGGGGCTCCTATTAATGCACGCAGAGCATCCTGACTGCCATGACAGTGACAATGACACCAGTGTCTCCCCTCCGCACTCCACACACACAAATTCAGGTCCAGGTTAATACATGAAACTAAATGTTTGTGGAAGGTATTCGAAAAATGAGGTATAAAAAATACTAGATGCATTTGTCCAAATTTACAGTAGGGAGAAGGGTTGAGACCTATAAGTGCCCCTAGGGATTCGAAACTACTACCTTTGCATTGTTAACATACTGTAATGCTCTACTAGGTCAGCTACCCAAAGGAACTTACACATAGGAGAACAAACAAATACCATAAACACAGAGGAAAGGTGGGTTACAAACCCTCAGCTAGGAAGCATTTAGATTAGTCACATCCACTAAGCAACTGGGCCCAGTATTTAAGAGGGAGTTACTGTACGTGCTGTATGGTGTTCATCAGTGAATCTTCTCCATCCACCTTGGATGTGTCTTTCCACTTCGCCTTCTTGATGACTGTCACATCAAAGAGGCAGGATTCTGGCGTGTTCCATGCATTCTGATGCATTTCTCCTCTGCCTTACTGTAAAGCACTCCTTTATGCACATGCTTTTGGAATCTGTGATACAGCACGTTTCACAACCTCAGCAAACCTGGGTGCTGATCCGTGTCGGCCGGATCCCTGCTAACTGAGTCTTGGATCACTCGATAAGAAGGATGGATAGAGGAGGTGAGCTGCAGCTGGCTGCCTGTGGGATTGGTGCACCCCCTCAGTGGTAATGGCTGCTCTGTGCTGGTGTAGCCCCAAGAGGTACCACAGGATATCTCTGAGAGGCTCATAAGCTCCAGCCTCGTGGATTCAATGAAGAAATAATGTTGATCATGTTTCAGGCTTTAAAAGTGTGTTATAAAATGTACTACATATAATTTATCAGCAAAAACATACCAAAAATTACTGCACCAAGGGTGTCTGCAGACTGGGAGCGTTCAGTTTTTTTGTCCTTCTGTTGATGCCAAGGATCTGTTAAATCTCCTCAGATAGGTAACGCTGGAATCCCTGAACTGCATTTAAAGCAGCCTGGTTGAATTTCAGATGGGGCAAATGGTATTTTTATTGATCCTTAACGCCTGGGGAAAAAAAAGCACAGGAAAGGTGATAGAAGTGAATGTGACAGGCGTGAGAATTTGATCAGCATTTTAAAATGTAGAATCCTTCAATTTCACCTGCTCACTGAGCAGCATTTTCCACTGAACACACACCTGCGTATTAACGTCCTTCTCATTTATCAATAGAAATGAGGTTGGTGTGTTGAATTTGAAAATCAAATATTATGATGATACAAAGGGATGCAAATTTTACCTGTGGAAATGTTTATTTATAGCAAAAATATATTAGACATATATGGCATGCATTAGCTGTGTTATTTTTCTGCACGTCCCTTGTAACACAAAAGATAATGACACTGTCTTAATGTTTTAATAAATAGCATCCTCTCATCAGAACAAATAAAGTTTAAGTGACATGTGAACGCTATAATAAGTGAGTTTGCTAACCCAGTCGATTGTCGTTAAATTTAATGTTCTCTTTTCAACAGGCTGCCAGATGTGGAATTTACCATCCCGAACAATAAACATATTGTTTTAACCATAAAAGACTTTAATAGCCCCAGCATAAAGACTAGGGACAGGAACGTCACATATTCATTCTTACTTGGGGGGTGAAAGTTACCTGGGGGCCCATCTGGGAATGGGGGAGAGAATTGACAGGATGCTAGCAGCATTAACATTATTACAAACAGGGTGAAGATTTATGTTTTTTTTGATTTGCTAATTCAGTTTACTGCATGGGTTGAAGCAGCTTTTTTGTTTATTTTGATGTTATTTTTATATCATCAGTGCCTGACGACGACTAAAATAATTTGGTGTTGTTTGTTCCCAGTCGGAGTGTTTCTTGCTTTGTTCCTTTTTGATATCAAGATATTCTATTCTATGTTTTGTTTGTTCAGAGCCTCAGAAAAGCTGAACATGAGAAATGCAGTGAGTGAGACCACACAGGAGCCCAGCAGATTCCCTGGAGGAGGATGATCAAGGCCAAGCCAAGGGCTTGGGAGCTAATGGCCTGGTTCCTGCTCTCTGCTCTGAGCGCATGTTGTGGGGCAGCCTTTCCACATGCAGGCCCATTCTGCCCGAGTGCCGGACCCCTGAACAGTGGCTGGCTTGTTCTGTGAAGACCGACTCTTAGGCACTGAACTTCTCCACCCATCATCCTGATCCCAGGCCCGTGGGATTTGTGGTTAGGCAATAATCCTCCCCCTTGCTCCCGGACATGTAGGTAAATAAACGGGGCCGGTTCGGCGGCGCCGTCGGACAATCGCGGACCTCAGAACCGTATTACACGACAAAAGCCGTATTGATGTACGATCGGATTGAATAATCGAGGGAAGTTAGAGTTAGAGGTTGGCCAACGGTGGAAGGAGGTACTTATTAAGAAGGCTTTGAAAGGTCCAGAGGTTCCATTCATTTTTCCTTCTGGTTTTCTTAACTGCCTGGCTGAAAAGGGGGAGAGAATCACAGTCTCTCAGGCAAACTTCACCTCTTAGAGCTCCCTGTCTCCCTTTGAGAGTATTAGAACAGCAGGAGCAAGCGAAGGGAAGCAGTGAAGGTTCACTTAAGTACTCTGAGATGTTAAATGAAACAGTCAGCCTTTTGTGTCGCCACTGAGGCATTCGTTTTCCAAGATCGCTTGGGCTATAAGTTCATGTCTTGAGTGTGGTTGGAATGTTGCCCGTCCTCGAAAAGTGTAAAGTAAATCTTCTCAGCAATAGGATGCAGTAACTCAGGACCTACTAACTTTTTAAAAAGACATAAAAAAATATTTTTCTTACATGATCAGTGTGGACCGAGAAATCAAAAGTACAAGGACCGAAATGTATATATAATTTGAAATGAATATTTGCATGATTAATGCATCATCATCATCATCATCATCATCTGAAACCCTACAAATTAGCCCCTTTAGGAAATTGCAAGAAAAGCTGCTTTTTTGCTAGAAGGTTGTTTTGCAGTTGTTGAGTTGCTTTTAACTGTTCCATTAATTCTGCAACAGGACCCTCCATGAAGATCAATAACCTTTAAATCCACATGCTTAACCTCTGTGTTATCTGTTGCTCAGGAGGCTACCTGTCTGAGTGAAGTTATCAAAGGCTTGGGTAAATGCCACGTGCCTCACAGGGGAAGACTGTTCCTTTCCATCTGATGCTGTTGTGACCTCTCCCTGGAGCGTTACGGCATAATAGCCCACTAGAATGACGCAGAAGTGCCTCAGGTCACTGCTTTTAGAAAAACAGGGGTGGGCGGGGTGAGATGTTGCAGCAGGTAGCATCAGGCGGATGGTTCAAGCATCACAATGGGCTCAGCTAACATGCTGCTTCATTGTTTGGGCAAAGAACCGTCAACCTTAGCAGCCTGAGTGAGTGTCCATTGAACAGGCAACACTTTTAAAGCACCATCATAGATATTTTGCAAAGCAGTTTTGCTAAGCAACTACAATAAATAATTCAGGTTCAAACTCCACGGGTGTAATTTCATAGCTTTTGATTTTGGGGGTTATTTATGCTCTACCACACGTCTGGAACACACAGGGTTGCAAAACATACAGTACCGATTAGAGTTATTTTTTAGACTCAGGTCCAGTAAACTATTGAGCTAAGTGCGAAAAGCTGGTAAATTTAAGATCACATTTAGGATCACAAAGGAAGGAAACTTAAGTTCTGTTATCTGCCTTTTTCTTTCAGAAAGCAAACACAGACACTAGACCAACACATCAATTACTACCAGCAATCACGCCTGGCATATGAGAGAGCAAAGAAGTCATGCACCATGGGCAAGACATGTGAATCTCTAGGCTGTGTCAATGGCTTATACCCCGCTAGTGAGTAGGGGATTGTATTCTTGACATTCAACATAGAGTATGGGTTTAGGGATGCAAAAGATGTGTCTGGAAAACTGATTTATTTTCGCATTTTCACAAAAAGCACTGAATTGAACTGGAGCTCTGTCCAATGTGTTTTTTTTCATTTGGGTGAGTTTAGGGACACAAAGAAGCAGCTAGAAAGTTTTCATGTGTCCTAACAAAAATCTCAGCAATGGACTGACATTTCGCCCAAGGTGTTCCTGTGCTTTGGGGATGAGCACCAGGCTCACCGTGACCCTGGACTGGATAAGTTATCGGAAGATGGATGGATATATAGATGTTCTAAAAATAGAAAACTGCAGTGTTAAAGGAGGACAGGGAGGTTTGATGCAGTATCAACAGAAGGAATAGAGCTTCTCTGAAAATTCCATCTGTCTTTCAGCTTCATTTTTAACAGCTGAAGGCAGGTGTGATAAAGTCAAATCACAAGCAATGCAAATAACTGTTTTTGTGTGATAGTCGGTGCAAATTTGGGGATTCAGGGTGAAATATCAGGGGTTGATGGTGGTCGATTCCATAATGTGGATTTTATGTCAAGCAGTTCTGACTGTGACTATAAGTGTGAGCATTTAAAACATCTGCAGCAGTGAAGAGTTTTACCATAAGAAACCAATAAAAACAGGCTGAGGGAAGGAGAATATAAGTACTAATATAAAAAGTAGCATAATATATAGGAGTGATAAAGGTGAAGTGTTTCATTTTCATAATTGCATTAATGCAGGAGCGACTGCACCATGCACAGCCATTGCCACGACTGTTTGTTCACTTTAATTGATGGATGATGGTCTTCTATGCCCCGATGCCCCTTAAACCTGTTAAATATGGTAATGGAACAGGCCGATAAATCCACCACAAAGAGCGGGAAGGCTCTCATTAAAGCTGTGGGCCAGATGTAGGGCCTACTGCTTACACTCTTTCTTTGACAGAACAAAAGTCATGTGCTGAGGCGGACACCGGCGAGTCGGACGGCATCTGGGCCTTAAGAGCAGATGTCCGGAGTCCGAACATCTGAACAACGTCAGCGGTCGGGATTCATAAATGCCGACAAAGTCTCACGAAGTTAGTCACACTGAGAAAGAGAATCAGTGCGACAAGCTTCGGTTTTGAATTCCGCAGACGGGAAACGGCTTGATCGATCAGATTGATGACCCAAAGAAAAATGAAAGATACGGTTCATTCTTAGTAGTTATATGCAAGGGAAGGCGAGGGAAGATCCTGGATGGACACTAGATGTGATTTAGAGACATCTACCCCCTTAACTACACTCCTGTTGGGTGCAGGAAAAGATCGGAAATCCTGAAGAGAATAGTAGGGGTGCACCTGGCACACATACAATAGGGGAGGGATTTGAGTATCCAACCCTTGAATACTACCTACTGAAAACCCCCCACCCATAAGGCTGACCAACTGCTTATAATGGACGTTTCATATTTCAGTTGAAATACCTGAACATTGACAAAAAATGCAAAATTTGAATGAAAGTACAGAAGAACCTTGCAACTCTTAACTCGACCAACTTGGATGTTGAACGGGTCTGTCGAATTTTTTTAGACTTGTATCTCGAAGGAAATCTTGGAACTCGACTATTCTTGCTAAAACTTTTGGGTCAAGATGTATTCATCTCAACCAATGTGGACCTCGAAAAAAACCTAAGTCTAGAAAAATCTGGCCACAACTCAACTGAAAACTCGGAACACAACAATACAAAACAGACCTGCTAAAACTTAGATGGAGATGCGTCTCCCCTTCCAAACAACAACCCCACCTCAATACAGGCAACATGCTCATAAACGGTCGTTTATTTCACATTTATTGCCTTTGTATGTGTGCTTTTTCATCTGTGTTTTAGTTATATATTGATTGTTAATTCTTTTCATCTTTAGTTACAGTAAATATGGTTGCATAGGCAACCATTAAGCGGGTTGGAACACAGTAGATTCATTTAAATAATTTCTTATGGAGACCTCGACCAAAGCACAACTCGACCAGTCTTCTGGAACAAATTTAGCTTATGTTCCAAGGTACCCCAGTACTAAGCAGTGAAGAAACAGGGCAGCATGGTGACCTCACCCATCTGAGGTTGGTCTCTCTACTCACTTAGCTATGCAGCAGCTCTGTGACCATTTGTGATGTGCTACAATGGGTGAAATTCAGGTGTCTCCCATCTACCACACATCTGGTGGCAGCTAAAATATACACAAAATACATATTGATTTTGGAAAGAAAATTGTAGGACTTGGGTGGCACAGTATCACAGTGGTTAGCATGCCTCATACCTCTCTATCCACCACCCTGGTTCTGTGTTTGGAGTTTACATGTTCTTCCTGTGCCATCAAAGGGGTTCCATTGGGTTCTCTGATTGTGTCCTACAGTCCAAAAATGGCTCCTAATCCTAAATTATTCCCTGCCTTTTCTTTCTGGGAGAGAGTCCTGACCCCCACGATCCTGATTGGTGTAAGAGAGATAGAATGATTAGGATCTAGATGTAGGGTAGCGAGTTCTATTACTCATGGGACATCTAGAATGAGGATGTGTAATTCTAGTAACTAAGGGGCTTGTAGATTGAAGATTGGCTATTTGGCTTCTCCTGGGTTTTGAGATTACCTCACTATTACTATATGCTTTACACCAAAACAGCAAACAAGAGTTGCTCTTCTCATACTGAATTCAGTCACATCACAGATGGCTGAAATGATATGAAAAATCAATGCACCTTGATGATACTCAAGGGACAAACTTACTGCTCTAAATTAAGAGCGATCATGGCGACTAGCTCCTCAAAGCTTGGCTAGACCTTGACATCTGACCTCTCCTTCCTCAAGCTACGGTCAGCCTTGATATTTGCTAGAGATCCAATGAGACATTTCATTGTGAACATTATCACTTACATTGTTGAAGTTATTAATACTGAAAAGGCACTTACACTTTGGCTATTCAAGGTCTACAACCAGTATTCACTTCCAGCAAAATATCTGCTTGGCCAAGGGACACATTTTTACAATTTCAAACGCTGTAAGTGACCCCTAAATAGCTTTGCATTTGACTACATATATTCAAAGAATAAAGTACATAGTGCAATGATAAGACCTTTTTAGAATTCAATAAGAGTTTTGAGCAAAAGACTACTTCAGATCTTCAGTTCGCAATGTCTTGTCCCCGGAAGAATTGAGGATGAAACAACACAGTCAAAAAAAAAAAAACAGCATGTACTTAATCTTCAAGATAAGATGGATTACGACTCGAATTCTAAGCAATCAGAATTGCCCTAATAACCCCTGGAGGTTCCAATGATGGTTGAAGGTTGGGATGATGTGAGAACTCATGGCATCCAGACTGCAGGAGCCTTCAGACCATCTGTTCGGCACCTCCGATTAACCTTGGGTTTTCTCTTGGCATAAAATCAATCACGCTATGAAGTCAGGCAAAGGGAGAGGCGGTTGCCGCGTCTCTGGTTAGGGGGGGTGGAGATCTTTGAGTGAAGCTCTGAGGAAATCAAACGGGGCTTGGGCTGTGTCACTGAGGCATGTAGAGCCACAGTGACACAAGCTTCACGGCTGCTAATAGGAAGCAGATAAAACATGCTGCTTCAAGCCCATTGGTTCTGAAGGTGCCTTCAGCTGGCACAGCCCCAAAGAGCTTCATAATGTAAATGATTTTCATTTCCTTAGGATGTGACACAGCAGTTCAGAAATATATGCCTGCTTGGCATATGACTTTATGGACATAATTAAATATTTTTTCTACTCTTAATTTGTAGTTGTTTTCTTTGCACACAAGGGAAGAATAAAGGTGTTTAGATTTATTGTTTCACAATCTGACCATAAATGCTCATTGCCATGTAGATGTCCGGTCTGACTTCACGCCGCAAAATGTGAGGCTAGTCTGCCAGACACACTCTTGCATTTCCAAATCTACCGGCCAACCACAAACCGTTTCCACACGCTAAGCACTTGACAATCATGTTCAGATTCAGATTCACAAGTCTCTATTGGAGTAAACTGAATAATATAATACTGCAGAGGCTGAGTAATAGAGCTAAGGAAACACTAAATGATTACTGGATGATGTTATCTGACATATAGCATATAAGGTATAACAGTTTTTCTCTAGGGAGACCCATAGGGAGCCCATTTTGCTCCCTACCAGTTCCAAGCATACCTGTACCAGGTGCTTGATGTTCTGATTGGCTAGGGGCTGGGAGGGAACAAAAATGTGGACTGTCTGGGGGTCCCCAGGGACTGGGTTAAGATGCACTGATGTGTAACAGAACGTCTTCTACAAATATAATTGGTAAATTGATTAATATGAGTATCATTGTTTTAGAGGTAAAAATCTTTAAATTTTTAAATAATTAGAATTAAGTTTTGTGGTGGGCTCTAATTTATTATAAAAATAACTAGCACAGCTCAGTCAAATACATCTTTAATATTTAATGTAAATTGCTATTAATATTTGTTAGAGAGTAATCTCTCTCTCTCTCTCTCTC
>JAODKE010000001.1:27658312-27678403 GCA_026779605.1 Mormyrus hasselquistii | reverse complement strand
CACCACGACCTCAAATGGGACACTAACATCACCAGCATAAGTGAAAAGGCCCAGCAACACCTGTGCTTTTTGCATCATCTGGAGAAATTTAAGCCGTCCTCATGAACTAATTGGCACCTGAGCAGCTTCTTTCCCAAGACCGCTGCCCCCCTAAATATGGACACACTAGAAACACAATGCTTCATATACAATCATTCACTGCACGTGTTTTACATACTCTTCCATCTTCTTAAGCTCGTGTATGGATACCTCAAGCCAAGGTTGTCTCACCCTATTCATTTGTCTGCATGATTTTTTATTATTTCGATATTTTATATCTATTTTATGACCTCTATTTTACTTTTATTCAATTTTTTTTCTTGATACATTGTCTGTGTAATTAATATGTCATGCCTTGTACTTTGTGTACTCCGCGAATAAAAATTCTGGTTCTTTTATATTGCGTATATATAACAAAATAAGAAAATTATTCAGAAGCACAAAGTTTGAAAGAACATAGCTAAAGCTGCCCAAGGCATTAGGGTCTTAAAATGAGTCTGATCGGCCTAGGTTCACTTAGATCCTGGTAGAAAATGTCACGTCTGTCTTATTTTAATAGCGTCCTAATAAATGGCAGTCGCCCCAATATTAGCCTTAAAATCTGTACTTACGTTTGCTGCGAATAATTTTAAATATCACATTTCAAAAAATTATTAAAATGCACATCATTTTGGGATATAAATACAGAATATATAACAATAGACTGGGAATTATATCCCCAGGGTGAAGTATATTTTTTCATCTCACAGGATTTTTTTGCCTCTAAACCAACCTATCACCTTAGGAGCTGTTCTGCCAGAAGCCAGAACCCTAACTACGCTTAAAAACACAGGGTCGCAAGGTCAAAAAATTGACTTACAGCAGCAAGGAACCGTCGTATGGAGGAGATCAGTGCTGACATTCAGAACCAGGAAGGTAGGAATGCATTTGCATACCATTCCTTTCATGTAGCACTATTAGGGAGAAGGACTTACAGAGGGGGAAAGCAGAGAATCTCTGGTAAGCAACAAGGCCTTAATGCTCGTAGAGTTACTTCACCAGAGACATTTCCAGTATCATCACTGACTCTGCTACCTTCTCTGCAAGACGCCCAAAACTCCCGCTGTCTCGCTGAGCTGTAGACATTCTTCACCTGCATATAGCACCCTGGACACCATTTGTTTGAACTCCCGCCATCCACCAAAAGACACAGGGCAGTCAAAGGCCACAGCAGCAGAATTAAGAGCAGATTTTACTCCAATATGGCAACCTGGCTAATCCAGGCACTAAAGAACTCCACCTTATAATTCCTATCCACTTGTACTTTGCATATGTTATTGACCCTTTTGTTTGCATTGCATTTTGTATATCTTTTGTATTTTGCATTTTGCATGCATTTTGTAAATCTTGTCCTGTCTGTGCAGCATCAGAGAGCTGCGTTCCCAGTATTGTTCTAATATTGTGTAAAATGGCAATTAATCACCCCTAAGACCAGGAATATGGCTTAGTTAATCAGTGTACTTGTTCGTTCCTGTGGACTACGAACAGGACTCCTCATTTTTGCAACAATGGACTTAACAACAATAAACATTTTAAAAAAGAGCAAAGGAAGAATGTGACACAAATCATCTCATCCGGCTAAGTCAGCGGATGTAGCCTAAACCTAACCCTAAGCCTAACCCTAACCCTGAATACTGGTCTGGACACCATTGGACTCAGTAAGGATGCACCTCTGCTCTCTTAGGAGTGTTTGGCGATTACAGTGTTTTAAATAGTATTACGGTGTTTAAAAGGGAAGCCGTGGTTAGAAGTGCTTAAAGTATTGATACTGTGCATGCATTGCAAATACCTGCACTGCGTTGTTTACCACAACCCATCATATCTGGAAATACATACGATATTTACACAGAAAAAATAAAATGTCTGTCTGCAGATTTATACACTAGTATAAATCGTAGGAGATCTCGGGCTGTGACGCATAAGTGAAGCCAATCTGGCTGTTTCACCGCTGATCATCACAGAAACGCATACTATTCACCCCTAAATGAAGAAATAAATTATAACGAGTTGTATGAGAGCATAAACGTGATGTTTGAACATCCATCCATCCGTCCATATTTCATAGGTTCCACTGAAATAGAAGTAGCTGATTATAAGAAAGATCTCGGTGTGTATGTTGATGCTTCCATGTCCCATTCTCGCCAGTGTGGGGAAGCAATTAAAAAGGCCTATAGGATGTTGGGTTACATCTCTAGGTGTGTGGAGTTTAAGTCAAGGGAGGTGATGTTGCATTTATATAATTCCTTGGAAAGACCCCACCTAGAATATTGTGTGCAGGTTTGGTCACCATACCTTAAGAAGGACATTGCTGCCTTAAAAAAGGTGCAACGGAGGGCTACGAGAATGATTCCTGGTATTAGAGGAATTGGCTTATGAGGGGAGGTTAGAAGTGGGGGGGCATCGTATTGATATTCATCCATTACTCCATTTGGCCATTTGCTCCTTGAGCAGGAACACACATGGCGGTCACAGGCGGCTTGGCAGCTCAGACCAGCTTTTAATCCATCCCTCTTTGCTTTCTTTGTCACTAAAGGGAAGTTTGCTTTTTGACCCAACGCAATCCAGCCTTTACTAATACTTTTTTCCCGTGAAGGTATCTCCGGTCTTTCCACAATTGAGTGGATACTCAGCCCCCCCGCCTTGGCGAGGCTCTCCACAACTGGCCGGCTCCTCTCTCCACACGATGGTCCATACGCTCTCTGGCTCACTCTCTTCCTCGCCTCGACCGTCCCGTCAGCTGCCAGACTGCTCCCGGTTGGCCCTCTGCCTCATGGCGGGTGTCCCTTGCCCCCTCTCTCCCTCCCCGTCTGCCAAAAAAAACCTGAATGTGAAACGCGAGACCGGCCTGGCTTTAGCAATTAACAAGTGGAATAATGACATGCGGAAACCAGCTTCTGATCACAGGCGCGTGGAGCTGCTGGACCACAGGAACCCAGCTGCAGCCCATTCCCCCGTCAATGGGCGAGACCCCCCCCCCCCCCCCCACCTTGCTTGTTAAATGTAACTGTCAGCCAATGACACAGACTTCAGGCCTAATCATTCAGATGATTTATGGTTTTGTACTTCTGCTCTTAACAGCTCTCCACTGGGATTTCATGTCTTGCTGCAGATGTTTTAAGAGACTTCAGATAAGAAGATGTGTGACTTTGAAGTTTCCAGCGCAGACGCACGCCAGGATTTTGCCGGAAAAGAGACAGGACGTCCTCATGCAAGGAAACGTGAAATTATATAGAGACTCATGAATCGGCTGACATCAGGGAATTTGGCAAATTCAGAAAGAAACTGAATAAGATTACGTTTTTCTTTCATTATTATGATGCACACACATTCATTGTGCTTCTGATTGCAGAGTATTGTGTCATTGCTAGTGTGGTGACCTTTTGCATGCGAAAATCAAAATAACAGTGCAGAGGCAGGCTATGCATACCTTCACATTTTATAGAGAACATGCTGGAAATGGGATTTATTGTTGCTATGCTCAGTACTACACAAATATATTTTTCTTTAATATAGACATAATACTCTAACAATAGCTGCAAAGAAGTGATTCACCAGGACTAATATCACTCTCAGCCATGAACATCCATGAGTGTAGACAATACAGCAAATGTTCATGTTTTATAGGTAAGGAAAACTACACTTCAATATTGACTAAAAGTCAGTGCTTATTTCATTAAGCAAAGAGGCGACATTAAATCCGATACTCTGTGTTCTTCTACATTCACTGCGATCACTGTGATTCACTGGATTGTTGTTGGAGAGGAGGGTTTGCCAAGAAGGAGACCCCTTGTTAGGGTTCGGGTTCAGAAACGTGGAACATACATGACATTTCTCAGCGCATCTCGCGTGCGCACACCCTCTGAAAGCCAGAAGGCAGGGAGGCCTCGTATAAATTACCGTCAATTTATTCTCCATTTCCCCCAACACTAGAAGATACACCATGTAAGCTCTACAAAGGTACAAAAGTGAACACAAAAATAGAATGTGCAGATACACAAAGACAAACTATAATCACAGCTGGCTAAACCATACCAGGTTCCATAATACTTATTCAAAATATAAGGCATGAAAAATAACCCTAATGTGCTGTTGTCAGTGACCTTATGGGGATAAATAAATAAAAGCTTAAAATGCAGGGCATATTTCACAGAGTGACATTACTCAGGCTGAGTTACTATAGCCGGATAGCTTTATTAACACTTACCGCTTTCCCTGCTGGACAGCCCTGACAGACTGTTGATTTGTTATGTGAATAGTAAATCCTGCATTGAGTACCAGGCCTCAGTCCGCTGCAGGTCCCCTTCCAACAATATGGTGATGATGATGATGATGATGACGACGACGACGATGCTTAGCAAGCCTTCAAATTCCCTGCCCCAACCCGACTCACCCTAACGTCCCACACCTACCCCTCACTCCACAGCAGAAACATACTACTCTCCCACCCACCGGTTCCATCGTTTTCCAGGCGTGTTTGCACCTGCCCCGCATCCATCAGTGTCCGTAGTGACAGGCACCCAGGCCTGGATATCTTGGAGAACTTCTCACACTCTCCCTTTCAAAACGCCAGACCTCTTTGACCAAAATGAAGAAAATTCAATTTCATTTAATCACTCAATCCAAACACCTGCTGCTATGTCTTGTTATGATTCAGCAGGTCTGTCAGGGAATCCAGCTGAATACCAATCGACAATAGTAACCAACTAATCAGTCAATTATCCCTAGCAGGCCACTCTCTTAATACTTGTGATGCATGGATCTAAGCTGAAATCTCAAGAGGTTCCTGGGTGTCATCAGCTCAGTGTCTGTTTGATGGCTTCTCCAGTAAATTACCAGTCAATTTTAATGAAAACAACTGTATTAAAAAGACCTGAGAAGCAAGTTAGAGGATCACAGATCAATTGAAAAGCAAATTTGAAAAACTCATTCAGTCCACGGGATACAGTTTTGATGAAACGTCTGTGGACTTCGTGGGTTTTGGAAATTTCCATGAGGTCTGCTAATGTGCTATTTGCCTCACTTTAACGACGCTTTGGACAAAACCGTAATGTAAATGTAAAACGCCTGCGTGAGTTTTGGTTCCCTAAACTGTAACATATGAAGAGGAAGCCTGACTTTAGATCATCGGCGGCCTCATTTCAAAACCAGCCAAAGGGAGACTGAGTGAGTTTTGGAAATTTGCTTTTCAGTTGGGCTACATGGAAGCCTTTGTGAGAATAAAAGAAAAAAGAAAAGCTTCTGCTTAATAATCCTCAAAAGATTACATAATACGTTTTGCATTCATCAGCTTTCTTTTCTTCCAACGGGAAAAACAGCAGAACACCATTGTTTCATATGTGAAATGAAACGTGATAATCGCAATAATAACGTAAGAAAAAAAAATCAAGCATTTTCCACAAATGTCATTTAATTAGTAGCTGTAGGTGACTGTCCAGGCCCTGAGGTGCTTTGTACTTCCCTCAGAATATAAAGAGGAAGCCGGTTAAGAAAGCACAGAGCAGGAATTCCTCCGCACAATGTGGGCCGTGCCGCTGACACCAGCGATGAACTCACAGCCGGGTTTTTTCTCTTTCCCTTTTTTGTGTGGAGGAACTCAAACACAATGGCTTTGTGGTCATCTATGGCCAATCTGCATGTGCACAGCACTTTTGAAAGGACATAACAGGATTAAATCATCTGTCCGCAGCTGTCAATCTGGAACAACAGTCAGGCGGGATCAAGGCCTCCCCCGAACTCCAACTCCTGCAGTGTCCCGCTGTCCCCGGGTGGGAAAAATCGAACTGTCAGTTGCACTGATGTGGGTTTGAGTTTCCAAAACAGTCCTCGAGTAACGGCATGTATGGATTTTTCCTGCAAGCTCGTTACACACATTCCTACTGCTCTATTTTTTTGTGAAACAAAAAGCACAGCAAAATTTAATTGTTCCTTTTGATATTTTGAACAAGAGAAGAATCTAGAAATATTTATCTACCTGTACACGTTTTCTGTTTCTGAGAGTTTCTGCCTGTCCACCCTTGTGAGAGCAGCTCCTGTTTTTTCACCATTTTTTTAAAATAATTTTTTCATCATGTTTTATCTTTTCTTGACTTAGCTAATAGAAAAATTCATATCTTGTTATAATAGTGGCTAATATAAAGAGGGCAGAAGTGCATGGTGGGTAAGTGGATCTGTAGTCGTTAGTGTATCATGGGTAAAACATTGTGGAGTCACACAGCACCGTGAAAGCTGTGCATTGCTTACTTATCCCGAAGCTCTTCTCAAGACATCAAAATGCAGTGACTGCAAATGCAAGTTCATTCTAAATTCTGTAAGGTTAGTTTGGTTGCATTCTTATATAACCAGTAGGCATTTCTGTTCTTAGCTTTATAATAGCATTATATTATACATACAAAAGCAACTAATAATAGATGATTTTTCTTAACCTTGATTTTAAAAGTGTGATGCCACTGAATTTTCTACTGTGCACTGGTGCTTTTGTATAAGGCACTGCATATTAAACATGATACAGTATGCAGTGCAGTGAAATGCAGTGGCATCGCACTTTTAATTATATTTATCCTCTTATTTTCCATTTGCTGCTGTGACTCACTACAAAAAAATCTTGCTTTACTTGTGATTCATTAATCTGATGATTTTTCATTTTTGTGAATGAATAAATCCTTTATGAATGATGGTATTCTGATGGGCTCTGCCTCTCGTCCGGGATGTCCAGTGCTGGGTTATTTTAAACCTCCCCAAGCAGAAAGCCTTATATAGCTGGCAAGTTTACCTTTTGCGCGTTTATACAGTTGGATACCATCTGCCTGTGCTCGACAGCCGGCTCCTGGACCAGCGACAGCTGCAGACATCGGACCACGAGCTGGAAAGTGCCCGGGGATGTCTGAAGTGTCTGTTGACTCTCAGGCTGATCGTCTGCCAACCTGCCCCAGAAGACGAGACCATCCGGAAGGCCTGGGGTCTGGCTGAGGCCGAAACCACCCACTTACACACAGACTGGGCACATCAAACTTATACATCAGGGAGCTCTCTTCACTTACAGGGGATGATTAGCAACAAAATGCTGTTTACTGCAGCTGAAAAGATTTCAAGAGAAAAGCCGAAAGGTTTTACTAGAAAATTAAACTGCCAAAGGACAAGTAGCTTTTTATCACAAAAGCGCATAGAAAACTGCAATAAAACATATAATAACAATAGTAATAATAATAACCAAGTATGTTTTACTTTTGTGTGTACCTTTTGTGAATTTTATCATTGTTTTAAGCTACTTGTTAGTTTAATGGAAAACAAATGTGTCGAAATGTAGTGAAAGTTAATATGGCAGCACAAAACCCTATATTACATTTTTTGCCAGAGAAAATATAGATATAATATGCACAGGCGAGAATGCACCTTCCGGAATGTCATGCCATTCATGGCAAGCCATGAAAATGTACGTGAGAGAGTTTCTTCTATGTCCTTATGTATAACTTTCATTTTATGGAAAACCAAATGTGAAAATCATCACAAAAATCACAGCTACTGTGAACTGAGGTATTGTCTTTGAAACATTTGAATAGATCAGTGCAAAGCAGAAGGGCACGATTAAAATCCAGCGTCTTTCCTCAACACTGACCTTGAACCAACGGCTTCACGTTTAACCTGCCTTTTATCTTGCCAGGTCCTCTTAAACGGACAAGAGCCTGCTGGATGTCATTAGCACTTCTGGCTATCAGTTTGCAGACATGTTCTCTCTCCTCGGAAAGACTGCCATTCATTGCGGAAATGTTCTGTCACATGAGAGCAATATAGCACAATGTATTTATCATATTGAGGCATTACAGAATTATTTATTAAATGTTACCCTATTCCCTGCTTTGCAGGGTTATTCCCTGCCTTATGCTTGATGTTCCACGGTTGGGATTCAGACCATGGCAATAAGCTGCACAGAAGATGAATGAATGAATGAATGAATGAATTAATTAATATTAACCCATATCTATGGTTTGAACTTAAGTGATCTATATTGCTGTTTAAATGAGAATTATTTCTTATGTGTTGGGTATTCCACCAAAAGGGAATTGATGTGTTTCGCTAATGACATGAGTAAGCGTGAGAACACTCCTACTGCCCTTTTAGCCGTACGGCCACTTGGCCTGCCTCTACCCTGTCGACTTATCAAGATGGGGACACCCCAGCCAGGATCAGCTCCTCCCCAAGAAAACAAATTCACACTGTCTATATGCGGGCCACCAAGAACATCGATTTGGACAGGAGCCCTCGCTGTCCAGACTGCAGCACTCACAGACGTGAGCTGTGGATCTGACCCAGAAACAGTGGCGCTGACCTGATTTGGCTGGGAAGCGCAGGCTGGCTTTGACCTGGTGACCTGGGGCCGGATTTCAAAGATAAACCAGACTCTTTAAGGTCACATGCATGATTTATTCATTTTTAATGAGACTAATTTATCCATCAATAATTCACCCTGTCCTTCATCTTCCCAAGCACTTATTCTGAATTGGATTGTGAGCGATTTGGAGCCATAAAAACATAACAAAGTAACAAAATACATCAACATCTGCAATACAAAAGTCAACAGCAAAGACCCGAGAGTGAAAGACTGTTGCCCTAAATACTGCAATGCATTGTGTGAAAGATGCTGTGAGGCGAAGAACAAGACCGAAAAATGAACATGTGCTATGAAGTTGCAAGAATAATCTCTCACATACGCAAGCTCTGGGAACATAGATGAACAATATTTTACACAGCGTGATCATCATTTAATTAGCATACCGTTGCAGTGACAGTCACTCACAGGAGATGACTTCTTTAAAGTACGTTAACTACTTTAAAAATTTGGAATATGATTTGAGTTTTTCTTCGCTACATCCAGTAATTGTTTGCGTTCGTAATTTTAGCTTTACTAACAATTAAATTCAAGTTGATTTCTGTCATGCAACTTAACAATTGGGGAGTACAGTACTTTTGGTCATAAAATGGATGCAGAACTGATGGTGATACTTGTTTGTCTTACATAAATGAACTGAAAAAGAACAAAGGGGAAAATATCATGAAGATCAAAGCAATATAAGGACCATCTATCCATCTTCCATCTGCTTATCCAGTACAGGGGGGAGTAGGTTTGCCAATAGCCAATCCCAGGCAGCATGGGGGACATTCGGGGGCAAACCCCGGATGGGATGCCGATCCATCAAAGAAACTGGGTTTATTAGATTATTAAGAGTCTCTAACTTTAATTGGGGTACAAATAATCTGCAAACAGATAAATGTTTCTAAAATATACTTATGATAAATTTATGATTTAATTTCATTCCTACTTTATGAAATGGAAATATAACAAACCCCCTCGTTTGCACTTCAAGATCACAGGATTCCAAGTTATGGTTATTAATCTGAAGTTTTTTCCAAATAGGAACATGAGCATCCTGAGATGTGTTTTGGTGTTGGTGAAATTCAATCAGAATAGGGTGTAATTATTTTCAATCTGCAGAAATCAAGCCCTTTCCATAATTTTGACTGTAATTAAACAAATATCCAGTAACTTTGCTACACTGTGCTTAACAATCAAAAATATCCTTAGTGGAGGTTTCAAACAAAATTGAAATTAATGACATTCAGATAACATAACAAAAGCGCATTCAGATTTTAGTAAATAAATTATTTCAGAAGATATGGGTCACTTTGAAGTGCAGCTCATGAGTTTTACCCCAGTGAGCAGGACTGAATGGCATAGTGCCCCAGATCTATGGCTTCTGAGCCTTGAGTTGGGCAGTTGACCCTCCCTCGTGATTGCTGTCACTGCAAAAATAAAAAAATAAAAATGAGGCCAAATCCGTCACTTCATGGAGCGACGCTGAGTGGTGCTTCATGCTTGGATCCACGGCGTCAAGCCCTTGAGCTGAGGAAGACTCGCTAACAGCTTAAGGATACAGGCGGTCCAGAGTGTTCTGGAAAAGCTGTCGATAAAGACAGAGGCTCAGCTCAGGCACGCGAGATGTGCGATGGACAGACAAATGAGTCTGTGAAACATAAAAGCCGTCCCTGTTTTATGTGGCCGTAAAAAGGTAAATTTGCTTTAACAATGCTTGTGATTCAACGAGTGCCATCATTTTTCCTGACTGCCGCTTGAATTTACAATCAATGAAAAATATTAGAAGGATAATTGTTTTCTAGCTTTGGTGATGAGGCGTGGTATATATTTTTACAGCAGATGTTTTCCAATGTCTGTTTTATATATGGGATTGCATTAGCATGTAATGGCCACAAGAACAAAGAAATATACTGCATTCTGAAGAATGCATTCTGAAAATTGTGATTCAATGTTATATTGTATTTTATTTTACAGACAAAGGTATGACTTTAATATTCTAATTGTATTCAAATGGAAATTCGATTACAAAAAATACATGAGGTGTTTTTTATAGTTCAATTCCCTAATTGGAGAATCATGAAAAAATTTATAATCACTATTTGCAACATCAACGTATTGATTGTAAGACTGTAAAATGTTGAGAGAGTCAATGTGATGTGTGAATGAACCTGTGACGCAACGGATTTCCCTCAATATAGAAAACAGACCATGTGGTATGAACTGGCAATACTCTCTCTCTCTCTCTCATATAAACGAATCCCCAGAACATAGACAAATACTGCGTTACACATAATGATCAGCAAGCTTGTATTTGCATTTAATTAGTGAAGCAGTTACAGCCATCCTGTGGAAGATAACGTGTTTAAGGTAAATAAATAAACTGATTTTTAAAAGACTACTACATCCATTAATTGGTTTGTTAAGAATATTTGTTCTGTTAATAATTACATTGATCATGATAATTACTGTTATGCTTCTTAATTAACAATTGTGGGGTATATTTTTTTGATTAGAATACAAACAACAAAATCAACAGTAATATTTGTTTTCCCCACATAAATACAGAAGTGGGATACTGAGGGGAAACGGCCAAAGTCATGTCAGACTGTCCATCTTCCAACCACTCATGTAGCACAGCGTAATATGGGCAGCCTGGTTGTATCCCAGCATGCACTGGACACAGTCACAGGACACACACACTACATTTGATTTATTTGGGATGTGCTTTGATTCAAAGTGTACATTTTTAAGAAAGCAGGGTCAGGCTAAGGGCCTTGCTCAAGGGCCCAATGGTGACTGACCTGGAGAATTGAACTGGTGACCTTCTGCTTGACGTTGAGAGGAAATACAGAGAAAATGTAAACTTCACACAGACTCAGAGTAGAGGTAGGATTCAAATCTGCCGGCCAGGACGTTTCAGGTGGCAGTGCTACACAGCCCGCCGTCGCCGGAGGAGCAGCCTTATTAAAAGCAAACATGTGCTGATAGTTAGTGGGCCGCAGCAGGAAGGCAGCAGTGTTTGGACAGCCTGATGCAAGGAGCTGCCTGTAATGCAGAGGCGTGTGAGAGTTGGCAATGGGGGCGTGAAGTCAGGTCATTGACTGGTGACCCATTCAGGAAAGAAAGGCAGAAGATGAAAAGGGAGTCGGAGAAGATGGTGGCCAGAGCTAATGCACGTCATGAACCCAGCAGACGTGCGGCAACTCTGACAGCCTGGGAACAAAGCTGTGATCTGGGACAGACTGAGCTCTGGGAGTTTGAGGCAATTCGGACTTTGGGATGTAAAGCTTTAGTTGCCATTTAGACAAATATGTTGAAATGTGTTCATTTTCACAAATACCGTCATGCTCTTTTTGAAGGACTCATACACAGAGGTAAGAGTAAAGCTTGGGATCTGAGTGCCAGGTCACTCATTTATCCCTGGAGCATTTTCATGAGGTTAAGTGCCTTGTTTGAAGATCCAGAGACATGGGATTTCAAACTGGCAAACTTCTAACCACAAGTACAGAGGCCAAAAAGCACCATTGTTTTCTATCATTTTAATTTGTCATATTTATTTTCACAGGTATTTGTGTTACTGATTCTGGACCACATTTACAGGCCATACATGAATCTTAAAATAGAGCAACAAAGTGAATAAATACTCACACACACACCGTTACAGATAATTGAATTTCCTGCATTTTGATACATTCTTAATGCTATTCAAGGAAAATATGAAGAAACATTTATTAGTTGTGGGAAATTCCTAGTACAGGAATGCTAATGCGGAAAAAGAAGCTGTATTTGCATAACGAGACTGAGAAATTTGCTTGGGTGGCAGAAGTACAGAATGAGCTGTGCTCATATCTGTCAGCTGTGTACCAGGGCGGCAGGCATGCGATCCCTGCTTATGGAGCATGAGGATATTCAGCTTGTGCTCCGGACTCGTCTGACAGTGCTTACTAATGGGATTAGATAAGACCTCCATTGGAATTCATGAATTATTCAGAGAAAACAAGGATGTAATTAATTGGAAATGCAATTTGTTAACATAGGCCCTCACCAGGTCACTGATGGCTTTAGAAATGAACCGGCCTACTTGAACTATTTATAAGAGGATGAGCAACGAGCAAGACTGAGATTGCGAGCAAAGCGCCGCGTCGGATGTGGGAATAAGGCCTGTGGGCAGCCCGCAACCCAAAAAGCAGTCAATGGATTATTTATGGCATCAATATTCTGGCCCTTTGCTCTCCTTCGTGAATGTACGCCACACACAAGCAATCGACGCAGAATGGAAGCACACCTTCCTCTGACCTCAAAATTACAGAGCAGTCGCTTCCCCGTGAATGGCAGCTCCGATCCTCCAGCTCAGCCCATGTGCCATGAGGTTTCACTTTTTTTTTTTTATCTATGAACCAACAGGCATTGTCTTTGAAAGCAAACAATACACAGTGTATTCCATTCTTTCATTCTTTGTTGCATATTGTACACAAAGATAAGTAATTACAACGTTGCTTTTTCAAAATGAACATTAAGAAAAGAATTTCTCTTTAAAGAAAAAAAAAAAAACGCTGCTAATGATGTATGCATCAATCAAAAAAGGACCTAGTCTCTATAATTACCGCTAATGAGTTTACACCATCTAATTTTAGCCCAACAATGCATTTTCTTGGCTTGTTAGCTATCTATCTCTTCTAAGCAGGCTCGTTTGGGGAGCCAGTAAAATAATTGCGGCCTGCTGTCATTTAGGAGAACTCTGTTAACTGCATCCTAAAGTGAAAATAGCTACATGAAGACCCTTGTACTGGGTTCAACAAAACAGCAGTGCATGGCGGCTGGGGGCAAATATGGACTTCTAGATAAGTGGGGCAAATCATATATATGTGCGTGTGTGTGTGTGTGTGTGTCCATGCCAATCTCTACAGGTACATATCATACATCTCATATAAGCCTGAGATTCTTAAATGTTCATTAGCTATTAAATACATTTATTCTTGTTATATATGTGTTTAACAAATCCCAGAGGACGGGAAAAAATAATGACGAGTTTTTCGTTGCTTTTCCTGAGATAAATAGAAGGTTGCTATAAAGATCGACATCAGCGTGCATTTCTCATGGGGAATCACCTCGCATAAAGCTCTATGAGATCTAACGCAAACACCTCAGCTTTGCCTCCCTCCACCGATGACACATCTCAAGTTTAACATCTCACTTATTATGATACATCCTTTTGAATATATGTGTCTTAGTTCTTCACCAGCAAATCTGGAGATACCATTCAGATAACAAAGACGCAGAGTTAATGATAAAACTGGCGTAAAATTTTACTATTATGTTGGTTCATAGTAGCAGTTATAATGACATGAAAGTAGGAAAGACCTGGGAATTTTAGGTAGGAAATGCCTAGTAATTTTAACCATGCTAAACTGAGCATTACTGCATTGTAACTGTCCTTGTGTCTATGATTACAGCCTAGAATGGCATGAAATTAACACAACCATAAAGGAACCATGCATATTCTGATACAATCTCCTAACATTAACCCAAAGATCTAGCCTGTTTTGTTCGAGGAAAGGATGCTGTGCTGAAGTCTGTCTCGGCCCAACACAGCAGTAAATTTACTCAGCGGTTGAGCAAAGACGTGAGGGGACACGGCATGGATTCAGCCGTTTATTCTCACCGGCTGAGCTGCTGTTGCTTTCAAAACCGGCCATGCACTTACATTTAATGTTGCAAGGGAAGTACAATGAGGAAGGTCTGATCCTGTTCCCCGGCGACTGGTAGGACATGGCTTCTGGGGTCAAGGGTGTGGGAGCAGGAGCAACAGCAGCCTGGAAATTACCGTGCTAACGGTCCCCCCAGTCCACCCCAATTACCGCGCAGATCCTGGGCGGCCGGACTCGTTCTGGATAGGGCGTGACACCGATCGGTGCAGGACCCATTCAAGGGTAATTGAATCTTGCACTCTGCCGTGCTTGGAAGACAAAAAAGCTGCTTCCCAACCGCTGCATGCAAACATGCGAGCAAGATGGGTGAGGACCGCCTGGGGACACCCGCGAACGTGCTCAGATTCACGGGTCCCAGCTCCTCATTCCGTTGGGGGGGGGGGTGCTGACCTTGTGAGGAGTGCCAGACAGCTGCTCCCGCCATCACTGCATTCTGAGCTCTGTGGCCCTATTAGCTGAGGTGGTGGTAATTTCTTGTTTTTCGGGCCCTTGAACCTCCTTAAATATTTCAAAAACTAAACAAATAGCCAGTAGCCAGTGAGTATAGTCAGACTAGATTAACGTGTTTATTTACTATTTAGCGTGATGACTTCTCGTGGCCGGAACATGTTATTTAATATTTATTGGGTGTGGTTTGAAGGATGCTATTGCTGGAGCTGGGGCCCCCAGGGTCTCGCGATCCTCCCCCAAAGCAGTGTGCGAAATATGGGGGGGTCTGGGGGGGTTTGACACCACCGATTAACCCATGAGACCCCCTGAAAGCCTCAAAAGCCAAATTTTAAGGGGGTCTCAAGATCGGTATCGCACAACAATTGGGAGATGGGGACCCTCCTGAATATTGATGGGTATTTTGCACACTGCCCCAAAGCATTTACGGTAGCGGTATGTAGCTCAGTGGGTTAGGAACCAGGGTGCATGTTCAGAAGGTCATGGCTTTAAAGTCCAATTTAAATACAGCAGAGTAGTGACATTGGTGATGGAAATAATGGCCAGGTGCTCTGTTAATCTACTGAAAAGGCAGCCGTGAGTCCCTTCGAAAACAACATTGATGAAACACTTCAACCTGTGCTTATCAAAATATAAATTTGCCTTAAACTGTATTTCCTTCAGCTTAATATTCAGCTCTGGCTGACTTTGTCATTCTTATAAATATTAGATGTCTAAAAAACCCACCTCAGCTTACACTGTGAATACAGAATGCATTTCATATCGGAATGGAACTTATTCTGTGACTTCTTTGTGACTTAGTCATAGACATAATAAGTGAATATTTTCATTTATTATAGTGGTGTCTGGGTTAAGAATCTACACCGGTGTCCGGAAGCTTGTTGTTTCAAATCCTGTAATTGTATCACTTTGGGCTTCTTGAGGAATGTGCTTAACCCCAAACGGCTGCCCCTGCACTCTGACCCCCTCGCTTTGTTCTCACTCGTCTGTAAATACGTCTGTAACTCATAGGATACAATACTATGTGTAAATCAAAGAATTCTTATGTACTTGTGTATAAAGCTATTATTAGTCAAAATACATTTTCCAAAAAACATGAGTCTCCTGTTTGAAAGATTCTGTATATGGAAGATTCTGTATATGGAAGTATCATTAAATGGGAATTACTAAGGCTTCCTGGGGAGAAGCAGAAGACCTGACTGTATCTCTTTATAATCTCTCAGAAAACACGAAGAGTTTCAATCTAGATCGCCAATCCAAAGATAAGATGGATTTTCAGATCTAAAAACTTGCGCATTATGAAAATGTATCATTAAATAGGCTACAGGAGATCTCAAGTCCTTGTGATTGGAGGCATTCAGAGAGAAATGACAGTTTATAGAAGGAATGGCTAAGAATAAAATTGTGTTCAGGTGGCAATGAAATGAAATGCATGTTGCATTTGATATAAAATAAGATGTCATTTTGAACACGTCGATCGGGTGTAAGACGTGAACCGATTGAGTCATGGCTTGCCTGTAGTCCTTCGCTAGGATCCGGCAGCATATGGTGGTGACATAATCGCAGCACAGACGCAGGAGCAAATCTGCTTAGCCGTCATTCAGCTTCTCCAGATGGCAAATCTGTGGCGCATTCGCATTGCTGACATGTCAAATCGGCGCACAGCGCCGCCAACTTTGCATCCATTCAGTCACCTTTTCTCTTCTGCCTCGGCCCTGTAATTGACAGCAGTTGTAAATAATTAAACAAAGGGGGAAATAATCGTGCTTCATAATTGGGTCGGGGGAATGAGAGAGACAGGAGGGAATCCTTAGTTCCAGATCCAAAACATTTGAACACCAGTTCACAAAATCCTATGAAATCTAATTTTTGGACATTAGCACCAGTCATGCATTAAAATTTAATTAGAATTAATTTGGGATAACAAACTACAACACAATATAAGTTTACTGCATGTGCCCAAATAGCTAAATTAAAAAATAAAACTCACTGTAATCCATCATATAATCCTCAACTAACCCCCATGTAGTGTTTCCATAGCACTCACATTGTTTATGAATTATTTTATGCTAACAAAGAATTCATATGCGATAAAACAAGACCCAAACATACTAATTGACAAACTATCTGATTTTTTCATTTGTGGTTACCATACAAAATCCTTTCTGGCAAAAGCCGGCACACTCATGCAAGAGACGAGGTTTTCGTCCCTCACAATAAGGAAAATTAAACGCGGCCAACAAAACTAATGTAGGAGAGAAGGGAAGTGAAGCGGCCACTGCTCTGTGAGGTGAAAGGCGAAAATGAATATTACATATCTGTGGCCTTGTGTCCGGCAGCCCCGCTGGGAGGAAAGATACTCTGGGGAAACAAAGCTTGCCTGCCCCCCCGGCAAGTCGCTGTAATGGCGGGTCAGCAGCCCTTTATGGAGTGTAGCTGCCACCCTGTATCGCTCATTCAGCCTCTGTCACCAGTGCCGGCACTCGTTTCCTCGAGGTTTGATGGCTTCTGAGATCCCTTTTATCCCTTTATGTCCGCACCCCTGTCCCCTTCCTATTCCAGACCCCAAACAAGAAAACGGGCTGTCTGCAGAGCACAGGCCCTGACCTTTCTGCTCCTTAGTAAAGATGCCCTCAGATCTTTTTGTTCACGGGCCGGGGTCCCTGTCAGCCGGCCGAATCAGGCCTCTGCCGACCCCAAGGGGAGATGAAGCTGCTCGAAGTCTCAGCGTGCCTCCCGTTCATTACCAAGACAAAGAGTTCTGAGCCGAGCCGGAGTCTCGCCACGCCTGGCCTCCGGGGGCAGCGCGCTTGGGAGCCGACAGCCACACACACGGGAATGCTGCTGAGCGGAGGCTGAGCTTTCCGAGGTAGTGACTGATACCAGCAGAGTTGCATCTTTCAGGAAACGACTCCAATGTTATGGACAGAGGAGAAATCTCACATTGCATTCATAAGCATTTCCAATTCGTATCGGAAAACAAAAGAAAACATGCCAAACTTTGATATTTAAATTTTCTCCATTATCTGAAAGAAAACTGGCGTTTTTTCTGATATATCTTTGTTGCAGTGTACTCCAGGGACTAGTAAAAGAAGCTGTCACAAGCCAATAACTATAATACCAACGGTATGGGTCCCCAAAGACCATGTGAGTGTAAAGACATTTCAGATTATTAATTCTCTTGCCAAACAGCCAGTATAATATATAAACCAGTGAGAGACACATGCTTGTTTTGAGACATTCCAAAAACCATTAATTAACCAGGCTTAAGATAATATATAGGATAATAAATATTAATGATTGGCAATAAAACTTTATATTTTGCCTCTTAAGGTTTGGTAGGTTTATGAATAATGTGACATTTCTAGGGATTTTACAAAGGAATGATTTACAAACATGTATGTATATAGCAATATCTGCAGGTTTTGCTAACCTGATAGTCAGCTTCATTTCTGAATAGACAATGATAAAAAAACAAGGATTTCTATCTGGATTTATTTAATCAGGATTTCATTTATTTGAAAGATTCTCTTTTGTTAATTGCTGTCCTTTTAGGTTAATGGATCAAATGATGGCCCCATGAATGGGCCCCAGAAACTCAATCAAGCTACTTTAACCTGGTTTGGTTAAACCCAAGTCCCAAGTCCCTATCCAGCTACTGCCAGCCTGTTAGCCAAACGTTTAATGACGAAACAGTATCAGAGCTGATTAAGTATGGCTTTTCCAGACTTTTCCTTGAAGGGTGTACTCTCCCTAGGCCCGGCTCCCTGAGCACGATTCCCCCCCTCCCCACTGCCCCGCTGGTCTGCACTCACATTGCGCTTGAAGTTCCAGGCCCAAGCACACTTTCGTCATCACCGTGCAACTTTTTGAGTTGAACCAGACATAGGAAGGAAAGCTCTATCACACAGCACAATTTGTAATTAATACCCTTATTTTGTAGCTTATTTGGAGTCACGTTGGGAACAATGACTCACGGCCCTCATATAGATGTACTGACTACGCAACACAGCGATTTTCATTTAATTGTGTTGCTTATAGAATAGTAATAAAAGATAGTCTGACATTTTACCAAATATTTTGGAGTTTGTGTGCATCCAGTTGTTCCTGGATACTCTTGTCAGCCCAAGTCTTCCAGAAAACGCTGAGCCCATCTCTCCAGCATACCATGGCCACGGTACGGATCAATCACACTGGATTTTGCGGGTCGAACATCTATGGGCATGATGCAGATGGCCTCGTGTCAGGACACCCCCCCCCCCCCGAGTAAACATTTGTCTATCTCCAGAACAATCCGATGTTTATATCACTTCTACATATTATGAATAAATTTGTCATGTTACAGTTACATAATGTTTTTCAGGAAACCCCAAGCACTGTTCGGAACCAATGGGGAGCCACTTCCACCACCACTGTGTAGCACCTTCCTGCATGATATGACAGCAGTCATTCTGCACCACTACGCTCACCACACAGGCGCTTAGGCGGTGAAGGGGCAGGAGAGAGATTACCAGGTATAGGGGGTGATTCGGAGGCCAGTTTTGAAAGGGGCACAGTTGGTAATTTTAACCAGGGCATCGGGGTACCACCCAAACCCTTTTACGGGATGCCCAGGGTTCTTTTATGACCTCAGAGAGTTAGGAGTTATGTCTCATCCGAAGGACAACACGATTGTTATAGCTCAGTGTCCCTGCACTAGGGCATTGGGATCCACACAGACCACAGGGTGGGCTAACCTACTGGCCACACCAACACCTCCTCCAGCAGCAACCCAGCTTGCCTAATTGGTCTTCCATTGCCAACATTGGCCAGACCTAAACCTGCTTAAGGATTATTAAGATTATTAAAAAGGATTATCTAATCTGAACGACATGTGATATAATATCTATAATATTATAATATTAAATTTTCGCCATCCAATTTCCTTTATTATTTCATTTTTGCCTTTATTGATAGCATTGTCTAGATATACATTTAACTGGGTGCCCCAATGTTCTCAGACTTCGTACACTCCATTGCTTTCCTTAGATCTGTCTGTGATGAGTTTGTACGGTCTTCCTGTGTTTCACCCTACAACCAAAAAAAACATATCTCTAAATTATTAAATCCCTAAATTGAAGAGCAGATTTCAAAGCTTACTCAGTCCATTTGTTGTTGTTTTGCAGATGAGTCCAGTAATGACCTAAAGTCAGGCTTTTTCATCATATGTTAAAGTGTTGGGAACCAAATTCACTATGTAATCCAACGAGGGACTTTTGCTAAATCTGCCAAGGAAACTTTATCAAAAATACTGTAGATTGAGTGAGTTTTGGAAATTTTCTGTTTAACTGGACCTGATGTGTGATTGAAAGCATGTACCAAGTAATGGACTGGTGTCCCATTCAGGGTGTCCCCTGTGATGGACTGGTGTCCCATTCAGGGTGTCCCCTGTGATGGACTGGCGTCCCATTCAGCGTGTCCCCTGTGATGGACTGGCGTCCCAATCAGGGT
>JAODKE010000001.1:27642515-27656933 GCA_026779605.1 Mormyrus hasselquistii | reverse complement strand
TGCGTAAAATGCAAGAATACAAAATAACATAAAAGTTGTCACCGTGCGGGGTCTTTACGGATCCTTGACCCCCGAAGACACTTCAGTGTCACAGTATGGTGGGGTGGGGAGCGGGGACCAGGCCCTGTGCACATGCTCCTCACCGTGGCTTTGAAGCAAGGAGCACGGAAGGAGGATGGCAATTTTCCCACACTGGCCAAAGAGGGGATCTGCCCCCACAGGGGAGGGAGCTGTGTGACTCACTGCATTGGGGCACAGTGCATATGATCATAACGTTGCCATCCATCCACTGTAGTCCAGATTTGCCAAGGTGGTGGGGGGGGACACTGGATGAATGCATTTATTTATACACAGTATTTTCATATATCAAGTAACTTTAATTGCACTTGTTAGAAGAGGCCCACGGCCCAATCTGTATTTTTGAAATGTTAAATCTGGTCCAACAATCTGTATTTGGGTCCCTTTCCCCATGTACAGCAACATATTAAGGTCTTAACCTTAAAAACTGGAACAATCTGTGCCTCTGTTGAAAGGTCCCACACTCTACAGAAATCCAGTCTTTGTGAAAAAGAGGAGACAGATAAAACAATACGGAAGCTCCTGGATTTAAGCCCTACTTTGGTATAAAACCACAATCCCTCGGTTTGAAGAAAAACTCACTATAATCAGATTATTTTTATTTCCTGAAAGTGTCTCGATTAGATTTAACAGTGTAAATCCCTCTAAATCTTGGCGCTAGCATCATCCCAGTAGTGGGTTTAAACATTGTATAATCCATTTAGTACTTCCTTAAAAACAAGCAAATTTTAAAAGTGGCGTTCTCTGTGGGAATTCACCTATTTGAATCCATTATTATTCCATATTTTCACAAGGTTAAGATTAGGGTTAGATGGAACTTTGATAAAGGATGTGCCTATGGTAGAGGAGCCTTTTCCCATGTACCATCTACTGCACAGTACAGCACGTGCACACAAACAGAGACACCCACATACACAGAGCACACAGGTTAGATTTACCCTTCTGGGGAATCCACATTCACTTCCATTCAGATGAAATGAAGATACTTGACTCCAAACCATCAAATAAAAAGCAAAAACATTTGGCAGGTTTAGGGGGGAAAACAGGTAATCAAGCTAAGATGAGCTGTTTAGTTTGTAGGGACTTCCCCATGGTAGCTGTTTTTTTTCTGGTACATCCCCACAAGACAGCAAAACCTGTCCCTAGGCACACACACACACACACACACACACACACACACACACACACACACGTTTTACAATTATATCTTTCTGGGTCTATCCATTCATTTCTATGGGGAAAACTCTAATCACAACATGATGACCTTAACCCCTGCCCAGCCCATGCCCATAAGTAACCAAACAATATACGAGAATCTCATCATTTTTCGCTTCTTGATTGCATTGATAGATCATTGTGAGGACCTGAAAAATGGTCCCCATGACATCAAAACATTTGGCCCCCACGTTGTAACATGAACATAATTCACACACAGACTCACACACACACACACACACGCACACACAGACACATTTACTCTGGGTCATTATTATGTTATTCATCTGCTCAACCAGCTCTGTATACATAGATGGGTTGGAGGGCATTTGCTCACGCTGAGCTCTTAATTAACCGACCTAGATTAGCTGCTGCCTGTATTCATTGTCAGCTTTGAAACAGGAAACTAGACCTTGAAATAGCTCATTTTTACTTTAAACCAAACCTTCCATTCACCATTCGCATTGTAATTGTTTAAAGATCAATGATGATCTTTCCAAAAGTGTAAGTCTACATATTATCCTCACAAGAGGAACAATAAAATGTGTGCTGTTTTATTAAATCGACAATTAAAGAATATCTGCGTACAATAACATTAATTGTGTGGATTTGATCATTTAAATTAAGAATGACACAACTGAATAGGAAACATTTGTTTGGTTATCGGTCTGTGTTTTTCTGTACGAGTGTTCATTGTAAAACAGGACAAAATAAAATTCTCAATTTACCCTTTTTATTTTTCCAGTTTACAAAGATGAAGAGCTCATTAGTAGGAATTTCCCACTGAGGTCCACCGTTGTCATTGTTTTGTACCAATTGTGATTCATATATTTCTGTTATGGCTGATTTCCACCTACTGCATCACAGTATGTGACTCTTGCAATGTAATTTTTGTCATGGAGGTTAGGGTACGGAGACCACATTTGTGGGCCACGCATGAGGAGGTTATGTACCACTTGAAAATCAGAACGACGCAGATGGTTCATTCATTGATACAGACATGCCTGAATCATTCGTTGGCCAAGGGAAAAATAGCAGAAAGTCAGAGAGGAGTCGGACCAAAGATTTTATATAAACACCTTTTCTACCCTCTCTGCTCAGACTGAAAACAAATATGGCTGGCATGTTTGAAGAAAGTTTGGTTGAGGAAGTCCAGATTACCACCATTTACATGATTCCTCGCTATGGGATTATAAAGACTCCCAGATAGCTACAAGCTAAAATGAAACACATTTGTAACTGCAATGCCATATATCTGTCAATGTCCTTGCATACTGTAGGTTATAAATGCATGACGAGTTTTAGGGAAATACTTGCTTTTGATATGCATACCACACTTTATAAACCTGACTCCTGGTCAGGTTTGCTGGACCTTTGCTGGACGGCACCAGGCCAGGCCTGGTGTCAAAGTATGCGGTGGTCTGAATAAGGTGAGGTACGAATGTCCAGGAAGGCGGATGTTCTAGCACTTTGATGAGCCAGCTGTGGTCAGACCTTAAGCTTCAATGGAAAGTCCTCTCTCAAAACAGTGGAAAACACAATGTATTCATCACTGACAGTCCATAATCACAAACGTGTATTGTTACATCGAAAAGTTCCTTTCACACCAAAGAGTGCAGATTCATACTGCAGTTGGTATAATCCACCCCAGCATCACCTTGACCTTTGCCTCTGTCCTCTGGTCCATTACATGCCACCTGCTCTTCATTTCACGTGCAGCACATTTTTAGTCTCTAGCAAAGTAAAGCCAGATTCTTCACAGGTTATGCAATGACCATGGCCACAGGTTAGTACTTTCTGATTGGACGCCTGGTGTCCAGCTCAGCCAATGGTAATCCCGATGTATGAATGCGCCTACAGCTTGGGACCCTTTGCTGCATTGATGGCCGATCACACATAGATACTCATACTGCTATCAACCAGCTCCTCCAGACACACATCACATTTGAAGATGGTTCTTCTTAAAATCAATTACCTACGCTGGCTAGGACCTCAATTATCCATCCATCCATTCATCCGTCCATCTGTCCTCCATCTTCAGATCACTCATCCTGATAAACATTGTGGACACCACCAATATTAATTTTCAGAAATGCATTATTTGAAATTTATTATTGTTGTTGCTTTTTTGCTGTTGTATTGGTCTAAGTAAACAAGTAGATGCTTTTATAAGATGATCATAAAGCATGAATTTCATTTAATCGCTACTTTTTTTATTCTTAAATAGGATAAAACTCTCTATGATCCTGGAAAAGTGCTTTATTAACCAAATGACCCAATGCATCATGCGGTAGTGAACATTTTATGAACAAAAGGTCACATGTGAAAGTGATAATGTTGCCATTAATCTATTTCATTGTTCTTGGCAATAAATTAAAGATTACACTTGCTTGCATGTGCTTACTTCAGGCATCGGCCTCAGGTCTTGAAAGTTAACTGTCTGTTTCTGACCTATAACTAAGTAGCTTAAAACTGTTTAGCTGACTAGTTACTAGCTAACTGTTAATTGTAAATTCAATGGGATTATTGATTATTTACACAAGTGTAATTATGAAATCGTAACTCCATCACCATTCTACAGTTTTAGTTGAGGATTTTAAAGTCTGTCCATCTTCCATAATGTTTTTTCCATATAATTAAATTTACATTTATTTATTTGTCTAAAGCGGAATATAACTGAGGCAGATAGAACACCGCAAGTATACAGCTTTCAAGGAGCCAAATTAGGCTCAATCGCAATTAGGATAAGCTTCCAAAAAGGGACATAACAAGCTACATAACACATTATACAAGACTGTAAGAGCATAACATCAAATGAGCCTTTCAAATCAAACACCATGGCTGGGTTTCTACAAGACAATGATGGCAAGAGACCATAGGCAGAGGCTGGCTATTGACAATGGAGCAGTCAGTACTTACCTACAGTACTTACATTTGAATTTTTTAGGAAATATTTTTACCCAAAATCACATGCAACAATAAAGGGAGAGTCAGACATTTCTTGGACCAATTAGGGGTTGCAGAGAAATCTCTCCTCCAGCCACAGAATTTGAACCAATGACCTTCCAATCACAGGCCCAGAGCTGTATTCCGAGGAGCCACACAATGGCCCAAACACGTGTGTGCTGGGAAGCTGTCGGAAAGGAAGGTTGTGCGTCACTCTGACACTTAGACGTGGATGATCAGGTTTCATCATGGAGGAAGCACACATGAGACATATCCAGAAGGAGAAGTCTCACACAGTGGAGGGATCTCCAGGCAGTGCTGACTCTCCTTGGAAGCTGAGGCACAGGGTGTACAGTCGACAAATGCTTTAAACTGAACGATTCTTCACATGAACATGAAAAAGCTCTGAGATCCAAGCCAATGGTGCAAGGCCACGATGCTGCCGTCTGAACCACAGTGACGCTTCGGATATTAAAAACACTGTGTTAAGGATTCCGTTATTTCTTGCAGAAATATATACATGGTTTAATTTAATCGTACAAAAAAAAACTGTTTTATTAAAAACCAGCATGGAGGTAGTCACGCCTATTATGCATGTTCCACTAGGGAACGTGACTCCATTGATTTATACATATGTACTGGCTTGCAGAGTTGCCACTTAACTTTCAGCTTGCCAGCAAACTGATTTCTGCTGCAAGTTTTACACTTTTTACACATTTTTCGTGAGGCTGACTTTATCTAAACAGTAAAACAAACAAACAAGCAAACAAACAAATAAACAAGGTTTTATAAAGGCCTAGCTGTAGCATAGGTTACCTTTGAAAAGGGTGACCACATTTCAGAGTTATACTATTGTAGATAACAGAGATTTTAGCATCCTTTAGCTCATTCTGTGCAGATTTGGCTTATTTAACATTTAACATTATGTTCAGAAGTAATGGGAACACCTATTCTAATATCCATATTCAGTGCTCTTGTCCTTTAAATAATCATCACTCTTAGATTTTACCATGTGCTGATTTAATTGAAAAGGACCCATATTCATTAAGGCGCGGCCTAATTATTTCCATTTTTATTTGTAAGAGTGTCAGAAAACCTTTTCACAGCCCTCAGTCAGAGCTGCAGCACAGGTGGGCTTGTCAAATCCAGACATTCACTGGCATATTAAGTGGCTGAATTCATGAAACTTTGTGAACAATATGCTCCATAGAAATGATAATGCGAGAAGAGCAGAAACAACTAGGAAAAGCATAAAAGCTGGAGGTCCAAATTGTCACGTAAGGTGACATGACAAGTCCATACATTGATAAGTAACAAAGTATCAAAGGAATAGATGCTAGAGGCCATTCAGCCTACCTATGTACCTACTGATGTCCTTTAACTGAAATAGATTTTTATTTAACTGTGTTTTGTTCACTTTTTTCACTGAACCAAGGACATCCCACTGTCTTGGCAGTGCTATTTTATTGATACGTGTAAGATGGAGCAAACATTTCTTTTCCAATTCATAACATATTATTATGTTTTTAACTGTAATTCATTGTATTCAAAGGCTCTCTATTTATCCACAATATTTTAATAAATGGTTCATGTTTGAGTATATATATGTATGTTATATATACACACACATGCACACACACAGACATACATGCACACATAACTCTCCCACCATGTGTGTGTCTGACCGCCTTGTGTTTCCACTTGTGTTTGGTTCGGTGCTTGTTGGGTTCTAGGCTTCTTAAGGACTACAATGATGTGTTGTGTTCCAGCAGGGAAGTTGCCTCACCCTTCACTATGCTTGTGATGCATCGGTCTACCTGGTACTATGATATATATATATATATATATATACACACACACACACACACTCACACTATATTGCCAAAAGTATTGGGACACAACTAACTTGCAGTCTCTGCTCTAATTCATCCCAAAGGTGTTCTGTCGGGTTGAGGTCAGGGTTCTCTGCAGGCCAGTAAGGTTCCTCCACATCAGGCTCATCCATGTATGGACTTTGCTTTGTGCACTGGTGTGCAGACATGTTGGAACAGGAAGGGGCCGTCCCCAAACGATTCCCAAAAAGTTAGGAGCATGAAATTCTCCAAAACGGCTTTGAATGCTGCAGCATTAAGAGTTCCTTTCACTGGAATTAAGGGGCCAAAAACAACCCCTGACAAACAACCCCACACCATAATCCCCCTCCACCAAACTATATACTTGGCACGATGCAGTCAGGCAAGTACCGTTCTCCTAGCAACTGTCAAACCCAGACTCAGAACCATTGTTGCCAGACAGAGAAGCGTGATTTGTCACTCCAGAAAACACATCTCCACTGCTCTAGGGTCCAGTGGCAGCAAGCTTTACACCACTGCATCCGACGCTTTGCTTTGCACTTGGTGATGTAAGGCTTGGATGCAGCTGCTCGGCCATAGAAACCCATTCCATGAAGTTCTCTATGCACTGTTCTTGCGCTAATCTGAAGGCCACACAAAGTTTGGAGCTCTGTGATTCTTCTGACAGTTGGTGACTTCTGCAGACCGTGTGCCTCGGGCATGTGTTTTCCCCGCTCTGTGATTTAACGTTGCCTATTACTTACTTTTGGCAATATAGTGCACGTGTGTGTGTGTAATGGTGTCTGTTTAATGTTTACGTAATATTTACACAAGTTATTCATACAAAACTTTCCCTGAGACTTTCATAAACTATTTCTAAAGGGTGCATATTCATAATAAAAGCACACCTCTCCGCATTCTTAATTTGCAAAGAAGAAAAAGAGACAACACAGTGAATGAGTTTCACTGAAGTCCAGAGCACTTTGATCTCTGCATGGGACCAATAACAGGAATCCAAAGGTTTTATAGGAAGGAAGAAAAACTACCACCTTTAGTTACAAACTCTTCCCTTAGGCCAAAAAGCATGACTGAGCAGTTTAATTACTGAAGACACTGCTGCGTATGTGCTAGTGTTTTGTTTCTTAGCATTTAGCTACAAGCTTTCTACGGTGTTGCTTCCTCCTGTAAGAGTCTCTGTCTTAACTCGAAACGTTCAAGACTTAAGCAGCAACTTTAAAGTGAGTTTATAATTGGGTCATATGACTTAAAAGGAAGTTAGCAGATCATCTGTATCCTGTACCAGGAAGATTCAGCCACAGTTACCTTAATGTTCTCACTCATGTTCTTAAAAGGTATGCTATGAAACACCGCAGTAAAGAAGACATGTTATGTTTATTCTATAGTACTTTGAGTTAATGATACCATTTCTTGGAAAATGCAAAGGAGTATTCATGTGAATAAAAAAGCTAAAGCTTCATGGGCTTTGTGGGGGGAGTGGGTAACTTATTAAACCCGATCATTTTTGCGGCATTACAAATTTACTAATCTATGGAATCAGAAATTGAGATAATTCTTTAGTTATTTGTACCGGATACACTGTGTTCGTACTGTATGAGTTAAAATGGTTAGTTTACTGGAAAATAAACATTTACAGATATACTTGATTCTGACTTGATCATCAGATCAATGCAAGCAATTGCAACCCTCACTACACTGCAAAGCTCAGTGTAGCTCATAAATAAACTTGCAGTATTATAAAAGTATTAGCTTATATAAGGCTTTACAAATCACAATGTTTATTAGGTCAATATCCCATTATTAAGAGCCCTTATTAATTTTGAAAAGCAACATTTAGAACAGAGATTTGAATAACTGAATTAAAAATTAAATCAATTAAAATGTATAAAATGAGTCATGATTCCCATTCTAAAGATGGAAAGACACTGTATATACAAATTCAAATATCACCCACATGTAATTTCTAAACTATTCCAGCTTTATGTTTTATTTCCTCTATCAGCTGAAAGGCTCAGGTAGCCCTTTTTTCCTCAGGGCCTTGTCTTCCACACCAGTGTGGGATTCATGATGTCACTACCTGCTTGAAACATGCACTTTCACTTGAAGAAACGCAAACCACAACCTTGCATGGTTTCCTTTACCTCTAAAACACTGCTACGCTTTTTAACAACCCATTTTTTTTTTCTGAAATTCTCCGCCCTTTCCAACCAGTGTCACGGTTTCTCAGAGTCTTATTTGCTCTTCTTAGAAGGCTATTTTAAAAATTACGGAGAAATACCTTTAGCACAAAACAAACACAGTGTCAGCTTCAACACATGCAAATGATTACAGGCGTATTACCTAATCCATTAAACGTTGGAATCCTTCATTATTCATAATATGTCACCACAGAATTAGAATCAGAATCAGATTTATAGGTCAAGTATGTTAAGTCAACAAGGAATTTGGTTCTGGCTCACGGTGTCTCATGTTAGACAGAAAATATACAGACAATGAACATATCATTTATTAAGCTCTACCTCATACTGACGTCCTTGAAACAATGAAACAAATGATTCCATTGTGACTGTTTATGAAGTAAAGATAGTCACCCGGGCAGGCTATAGAGACAAAATGAGCGACAGTTCAGAAAAAATAAAGTCTCAAAGGTCATTCAAGTGGGTCAAGCACCCTTTAAATGTCAATGTCATGGACGCATAGATATGAAAAGCCTAGCAAAAGCAATGAGCTGCGTCGTCTACAAATTGCAAATCACCACGGAATATTAATAACAGTAATAACCATAATTTTCATCATTGTCATCTTAGCCGCACCCAGTTCATCTAGCTGGCTGTTTAATCTCTGCCAGTTCAACCTCACAAGAGCCAGCTGGGCCTCTTGACATTTTCAGTTTACGTGTCACCTTGACATCTCACACCAGCCACGCTGGGTCCCTTTCTTTCCTGCTCGCATTATTATAATTCACATGTAGTATTTTTGCCTTAATGCGCATTTATAGCAGTGTTGCACCGCCAACCAGATTCTGGCATCAGTCAGTAAGCAGTGGAGAGCAGCAGCGTATGAATCCTGGAAGCTCTGCTTCTTTCCTCATCCTCACCGGCCTCTTTAATCGCACAGTTACGGAGCTGGGCTCCAGCATGGCTGAATACAAACACCACCATGCGACGGCGTGTCCGCAAAGCAGAGCGCTGCGTCGCAGGGCTTCGAGTCACCACTGTCGCTACACGTGGCAGACGTCCGCGGCGCTATGAGACGTCAGGATATTAAAAGCTGCCTAATGAGCTGGAGTAGTCTTGATCATTTCTCAGCATGCCAGTCTGCTCCAGGCTGCTCATTTCATATTCTGGATGAAAAACATTAAATGTAAAGCAATAATGCTCAGATGAATAAAAGTATTCATATAAAGTTCTTATTTATAAGTTGTTATTATTCTCATCCATCCATGCATCCATCTATCCATCCATCCCACCATCCATCCATCCATCCATGCATCTTCCAGTTGCTTATCCAGTTCAGGGTCATGGGAGACTGGGAGGCTAATTCCAGACACTATAGACCTCCAGACTTGGGTGCACTCTGCCATTCCATCACAGAGTACATACATAAACTTCCATAACTGAACTGCATCAGAAAATTTAGGAAACTGTAGGAGACCCACGCAACACAAGGGAGAACATGCAGACTCCATGCACGCCCACACACACAGAGCAGAGGCAGGACTTGAACACCCTACCCTGGAGGTGCGAGATAAGCGTTGTACATTTTCAGATGCTTTTAGATATGAGTTATACAGGTCAGTGTGTAATCAGAAAACAAAACTGGCATTCCCAGTGAAATATTGACATAGCTCACATTTCAGGGGGGTCCCAGGCGTCGTGTCCCCCAGCATGTGTGTTTCCTCACTTATTCTGTCCACAAAAACAGGGTGGATATGTAAAAATGACCTGCACTCGCGCCAATTACACCGCGTCCACCTGTGAGGCATCGATGTGTGACTTACATGACCGCCTCCGTGTGCCGACACGCTTGTTAGGCTGAGGGACGCACCTGGCTCTCTCCTCATGCCTTCACGGGAGAGGCCTGCCTCACAGCGAAGCACACACACCTTCTTAATTAATGACACTCAGTACTAAATGCGCACATTTCCAAAGTGCTTGAGATGAGACGGCCAATTACCTAAAGTCGTGCTTCCTCGTTGTATGTTACAGTTTTGAGAAGCAAAACTCACCCTGTCCACATGTAATCAAGTGAAGAACTTTTGTTACATTTTCAAAAACTCACCCAGACATTTTCTTGAGAACGTGCCCTGTGGACTGAGTGTGTTTTGGATATTTGCTTTTCAATTATACCTGATGCAACTTGACATGGAATCAATGAAACCGAGGTCGCAATTGATTTTTACTTTTTTAGCTGCATTTTTTTTATTTATCTGGAATCTTGCCTTGATCACGTTCCAACACAATCCCTGTTACTCCTAGAAAGCCCTTCCAGCCCAATTCTAGTGTCATAAAGTTCTGCGCAATGTGGCATATCTGGTAACTTTTCGGGGGCGGTGGGGGTTTAGTGGGTTAGGATGTTGCTCTTCTGATCAGAATGTCGCTGGTTCGAATCCAAAAATCAGCAGAGTGATTTCACTGTTGGGTCTTTGAACAGCAGTTACTCCAGGGACAGACTGACCCTACTTTCTCAGTTTTTCTCAACAATTTTGGTTTAAGCATCTGCTAAATACATAAATTGTAATACATGCTTTGAAAACGATTAGCCATGATGAAGGTGGATCTGTAATACAGGGAAGACAAGCATTCACAAAAATAGGAGACTCATTGTGTCACCAGTCTCTGTCAAGGGCAGCCCCAACTCACAAACAGCTGCTCAATCCAACTAATTGGCCCAACTTGGCTAAAACTGGAGACCTTCCTGTTACTGGCGAGTAATGACTTACTGGGAAAAAAAAGAACCTGCTCTCCTATCCAAACCCCCCTCCTCCTTGCCCCCCAGACAAACACACGCACACACAAACAGGAAAAAAAAAACCTCAATGCCACCCCATTACCTTGGCACCTGGCCAGACCATGTGTGTCACTGGGTGTCTCCATAGCAACAGGAACGCCACCGCTATCTGGAGAGCAGCTGGTGGATGGGCAGGCGATTACCCGCCAAAACAGGCCCACTGGCAGGCGCGCACTGCACAGCCCTCAGCTGAATGAAAAACGCAACATAAAGAGGACCTATTTAATGACAGAAAAAGGAGCGGATTTGTGTGCAAAAACAACTACTTCTATGAGTCCATCTGTCTCCCTGGGGAGGGGTGCAGGGGGTGTGGATGTGGCGGGTTGGAGCAAGATTGCAGCTAACAGTCCAGAAAACAAAGTAGGCCTTCTTGTGCTTTGGCTCGTTCAGCCCGAAACGCACACACTCTACCATACCGCTTCGGCAGCTGCGGAGTGTTTTGTCTCCTTGTACATTTGCCGCTTCGATAAACATAAATCCATAAAACGTGGCACAGTGGATACTTTGTGCATGTTTAAACGCTTGCATTTGCATTCTTTTCTTGTTTTGTCTATTGCTGTGACTCCAGTTTTGAGAAAATGGAAAATGAGTTAAACTCGGCAGCGATCTGAAGGACGGAAAACCACATCAATCCACCAATCGCTTTCAGCACCTACGACGTAAAACACCTGACGACGCGGAAAGCATTCTCACAGATAAAGGGTGTTTTAAAAAGGAAAAAGTGTCAGGGTTGTTATATCTTACGCAAGTGTTTTTCGACTGAGGTCGTGAAAGCAAAAGTGAGCGGATTTAACCAGAAGGCCCCTGCTATTTTTCTTAACCAGAAGGCCCTGCTCTGAGGTTACCAGCAGATCATTTGACTAATATTGTTTGAAAGACTAACAGGCTGCAATATCCATGTGGTGAACTGGCACCCCACCTAAGCCACAAATGTAAAAACTGAAACTAGGTTTTGTATTCTAATGTACAATGATCCTGCTCAGCTCTGTGCCCCATAGCCTCATAATCAATGAGTCTACATCAAGCTATATATGTGTGTGTGTGTGTGTGTGTGTGTGTGTGTAAATATATAGTAGTACACATTAGCAAGCCCAGACTCCACTAGGCCAGGGCTATTCAAATTCACGGTCCCCAAAGGCCGAGTCCTGCTGATCTCCCTTTACCTGTGAGCCGGGTGTGAAGCCCTTCTGGCCAATCAGAATCAGTAAATATTAAACTAACTGCCTGACTGAACTGAAAACAAGGCCTGGATTTGTAACTGAGGTCCAGATTTGAAGAGCCCTGCACTAGATGAATGTCAAAGGATTTGAGGGATTGGTTTCCATGCCCACAGTGGGAGGGGTTAGCACCCACTGCCAAGCGCTGACAGGTTGAGCTCTACAGGAAGCAGGTAACCAACAGGAAGTGGCTCCCAACAGTCTGCGAGTGACAGCTCACAATTACCCCACCCACCTTGGGATTTTCAGCCTCATTTAGCCCTCGCCTGCATGCATCCTCCTACTTTTCTTTTGGTATTTCGCATTATCTCCCCTACCTTTTTTCACATAGCTAATTATAGCCAATATGGAGATAATGTAACTCTTTCACTTCTGTCGCCAATCAGAAACAAGCCTCGACCACATGTGGATGATTCCATGAACACCGGTCAGTCTGCACATTACATTGTTGTTATCGTAATACTACTTAATGTACAAATGTAATGTATATGTTAGTGTAACGCAAGTGATCGTGCAAAGTCATTTTTACTATAGGTACTTTGTGTTACGTAAAAGGTAAATCATTCAAGAAAGATTTTAAATGTGATTAGTGTTAAACCCACATTTATGTCACTGTGCAGTACATAGGAAACAAAGAGGCACAGGAAAGCAAAATCCTCAGATAGACAGATAGAAGCCAGCAGCCATTATAGCAGCTCATTTATGCTGCAAAACAGTGCAAGGGTGGTGACACTCGTAGCTAGGAGTCCCAGGCGAGGCGTCCAGGTGGCTCTCAGATTGAAAGGCGGAGAAAGTTGCCCCTGGAGGCCAAGGTTTCTATTGCGGCCTCTTTATGGGCATCATCCCCCTGATTTATGGGCCTTTATCGCAGTTTCTAACATAGCATCGAACATACAGAATGTGCTACGTAGCTCTATAAAGGGACAGAATGGTTGCTAGTCTAATTAGCCAAATACCTTCTTGCAGATTAAAGAATTCTGGGAAGGAATTGGTTGGGCCGGCTAGGGGGAAGGGTGACAGTCGCAAGGCGACGGCTGTCTTGGCGATGGCCTCGTGCTTGTGCCAGATGGAAGAACAATGACCTATCGTGTTGCATGGTGTGAACCCAGATCTGATGTAAATCATGTTCTACACAGCCTTTTGTCAAAAGGAACAGCACATTTCAGATAAACTCTTCAGAATAAAAGCATATCTTTCCTATTACTCTTACACAACTTCGTCCATTTGCACTGACGGATGTTTCCAGAAGCCTTTTAAGTGAAGAACTTTCACTCAGGGCAGCGGTAGCCGTTGTCTGGGAAGCGATCATGCGAGGGGTGTACGTGTCGCCTCAAACGAGCGGACGCATTACTAGGCCACACGTAGCAAGTTATAGGAATTGAACGGAAAACCACATCCCTGTTCTAGTCTCTAAGGAAGGTTGATGAAAAAAAGCATCGAGAGCTATTAAGCGAGCTAAAAAAAGAATATATATCACAAGGGGCTGGCAAAACAGCCCCAGATACCTAATTCATCTATCTTCACGCCTGACAGTTTGCAAATAAGTCTGTACAGGCGACTGAGTCTTTCCCCCTTCATGACGCTTTAACGGCGCCAAAAACAGCGAAGAGATTTAGTACCAGGTAACAGGAAGCTTGAGGCCCTGTCCTTTCCGCGGTGCCATTAGCACAAACTATAATATTTTATTGCCGTTAGGAGTTGAAATTGAATGAAAAAATATGATTATGCTCTTGGGATGGGGGCAGGGCTTCTTAATTGTGGAGTATAAATTTTAACTCGTAAATCTGCAATATCGTATTTATAACCTGACCGCTATGGCCTGCAGTAAGATCTCACGAGCCCATTTTGTTTTGCATATAACCTGGCAATCACAGGTCATATTTGTTGGGAGCTGGGGGTGATTCATGTGTACATGTTAGGGTCCTGTTTAGGTTATTGAGTGTGGTACTCATGCACTCATCCACATCTGGCTTGGCAGTGTAATCATCCACATCTGCATTGGCAGTGTAATCATCCACATCTGGTTTGGCAGTGTAATCATCCACATCTGGCTTGGCAGTGTAATCATCCACATCTGCGTTGGCAGTGTAATCATCCACATC
>JAODKE010000001.1:27620670-27642415 GCA_026779605.1 Mormyrus hasselquistii | reverse complement strand
TGTAATCATCCACATCTGGCTTGGCAGTGTAATCATCCACATCTGCGTTGGCAGTGTAATCATCCACATCTGGCTTGGCAGTGTAATCATCCACATCTGCGTTGGCAGTGTAATCATCCACATCTGGTTTGGCAGTGTAATCATCCACATCTGCGTTGGCAGTGTAATCATCCACATCTGGAGTGGCAGTGTAATCATCCACATCTGGAGTGGCAGTGTAATCATCCACGTCTGGGTTGGCAGTGTAATCACCCGCATCTGGATTGGCAGTGTAATCTTCCACATCTGGGTTGGCAGTGTAATCACCTACATCTGGGTTGGCAGTGTAATCTTCCACATCTGGGTTGGCAGTGTAATCACCTACATCTGGGTTGGCAGTGTAATCATCCACATCTGGATTGGCAGTGTAATCATCCACATCTGGCTTGGCAGTGTAATCATCCACATCTGGAGTGGCAGTGTAATCATCCACATCTGGAGTGGCAGTGTAAGAATAGAGCCCATCACAGAAAACAGAGGACATTTTGGATGGCATGCTCCTCAATTTTAGGATGCACTATAAGCTATGGAGACAACAATTCACTCAACTGCATGTCTTGAGATCAATAACAGACTGACAGAACATGCAAACTCCACACATTAGGGTGAGATTTGACCCTGGAGATGAGAGGTAACAGTACTATCCACAGATATCCACCCAAATTGGCATTGATGGTAAGCTAAATCCCTTCAATGCCATAACAGATGAGGCACAGAAAAAAAGGCCAAGCCAAAGAAAACACAACTGGTTACTGTAAGCCTTGTCATCTGAGGATGACAATCTGTTGCCTTATTTTCCCCCATAATGCACTGCACCCAACTCGCTCAGTGTCTGACGTATTACAGGCGAGCGCCAGGCGATCCCTCTCTCTACTGGCGGTGGTGGAGTGTCAGGGCCTGGGAGACGGAGACTCATCCGTCACATGGATCGCTGGATGAGTATGTCCCTCAGCGACAGAAGAGAGGCGTGTCCCCCAACTGCGTCGAACACCCTCTCTGGCAGCTGCCCCCCTTTACCGAAAAGGTAGAGGATGCAAACACCTGGGGGTGTCAGGTCCCATAAATCAGTGCTCGGCGGAGCGGCGCACCGCTGGACTCGCGCTGACGTCTTTGCCACGCCGCCGGGGCTTCGGCAACAGGCTGCAACTCCGCCGGCGCCAGCGGGGAGGCCGCTGACATTCAGGAGAATCAGTGGGGGAAAGACATTAGTAAACAAGCGTGTGAGCCAAAGCCAGCTGCAACCGAACGCCCCTCAAAATGAGCACACAATCGGCGGGATGCTTCCCGGGGCTCGACAAAGGCTCATTTGTTACCATCCCATTTGGATCTCTCAAGCTTTAGCTGAATACGCTTATGGAGTACATTCCTGTGAATAATAGCTACTAAAAGCAGCCAGATCATTTATCAGTCATCTAAAGGAGCTCCTTTTTTTGATATATTACATAATGTTTGGATGGAAAAAAGCCAGTGTTTTTGATCATTTTACCTGCAGTTTTACTTTAGGTCAAAATGTGTTCATTTTTTAGTGCAGTTCTTGTATTTAAATAGGAAAACAGCTTATATTTCAGTTATTGCTGTGTTTATGTTTGAATAAATTGCATTTACTGTGTTTTCTTTGGAATTGTTGACTATTCAATCAGACATTTTCAGTCTTCAGCGCAGACATGAGGATGATTAAACCTCGTACGTAATGAGTGCCAACTTGAAGCTATCTTTGCCCAGAGTGGACATAAAGGAAAGAGACAGGGGCACCATAAATCCTCTCTTTCCTTCTGTTAGCCTTTTTCCAGTGGCTCACTGCACTCATTTTAAGAGCCGCACACATCCACTGATCAGCAGATTGGGTGTCAGCGTACCTTAGTTGATTGGGTGGAACATTCTAGATGGTCAACCATAGTGAGTTATTCTAGTGTAGAGTGATATATTTTTGGTGCTTGCAAGTGGGCAATCGTTTGATTAAATTCTCCCAAGCCAGCCGCAAAAAAATCAATGTGATCATGATAGTGATGGTAGATAAATGAGAGAATAAATATCAGGGCACGTTTTTCCATTCCAGAAAGAGACGGCCCCAATGGCAGCAGCATAACATTTAGAGCAGGGACATCATTTACATCCATTTTGAATCTACTAAAACAACGTGATTAAGTAAATGTATCACAGGTGTACCTGAAATGCCTAACAAGGGACTCAAGCCCATATTTTCACAACTGGTGAAATCAAGCAAAAGGAATCATTTACTAAAGCTAAAGATGTACGTCTCCAGCTCAGGGAACCAATGGGGCTCTTCTTGGGGCTCCAGGGGGTCGTCCTCTCTAATGAAATCATCTCATGTATATGCAATGAGCAGCACTGAACAGAAGTTCCCTGATATTGAGAAGTGGTTTGATCCAACCAATTAAAATCTCTGAATTTTCGAGCATAATGCAATGACACGCATCCTAAAGCTTGGGTCTTCAGTCTGTAGGGGGTCATTCAGCATGTACTGAAGAGCCAAGAAGTCTGCACCATCGAAATTGGCTCCTTGGTAGAGGGTTGAAGGACAGTTTTGGAAGGGCAACCTCAGAAAGTGGGCATACTTTCAGCAGCTGAGTGGAATGTTCTCACAGAAGAGCTTGTGCTAATGTTCTGTGGGTGCTGATCTCTCTGCCTTAGAAAGTCAGCCTTGGCATCGACTTGGCAGCCAGTAGAGACAGGAGGAACAGAGCGACATACCTACCCTAATTTATGACAGCCTTCTGAGAGCAAAAAGCAAAAAGGTGCCACGATTCAATTTCACTTTCCAATTTTCATTTTGCCACAATGGGTGAATATTCCACATGCATTGATCAGTGGGTAATGCCCTTGTGGATGTGGTTGGAAGTTCGCCGATTTAAATCACATGACTGACAGAATAGTTTCTTTGCTGGGCCCTAAACCTCAGCTCCTTTAGAGACTGGCTTACTTTGCTTTACCTGCTTTACAATGGTTCGACTTATGATATTCCAGTTTTAAATTTTGATCTGTTCCCAGGCTAAGGACATGCCACAGGATGCTTTCTACAGTCTCTGTAGCGCTTGTAGGGGTAAACATCACATACGGAGCTTAACAATGCATCTTACAGTGTTTAACCAAATAAATTTGTACTCTTTTATCATCTTTTCAAATACTGGTATTCAGTTATGTACGGTAGTTGATGAGTTCATCAGAATGTTACCCCATCATAGATCACGTAGCATCTGTACATAACAATATAAATGCTCAGCTTCTCATCACTGGGTCTGTTAAGAAAGAAATTGAGGTCTGTGACAGTGCAGAAGACGGCATGCTGGGTAGAGGACACAAGTTTATTTTCAAGTTCCTGTGTGTGGTACTGAGACAGATGGTAAGCAGATAGCAAATATTCAGAGGCAACAGCAGGAGTTTTCTTAAATAAATTAAAATTATTTTAGGATTACAAAGTCTCAAAAGCATGAAAATGGACTTAAAGAAGGATGTCAAGAAAAACAATGCTTGTGTGAAAATACGGATTTTTTGGTGGGTCTCCTTCGCATCCATGCTCCTCCTGGCCCTAATTAAGACCCCAAAAGCTACCAGTATATATTTACCAAACACCTCATTCCATATGTTTGGCTGGAAACTGGAATTAATCTGCAAAATAAAAAAATATTAAGTCCAAATATGAATTGAAATGAATTAACAAAGATTTAACCTTTCGCCTGATTGTAGAATCAGGAATATGAGCTGTTTAAAATTCTAGATTTAATTCCAGAAAAACACATTTTTTTAACATTGAATTGAAGGAGAGTCCAGGAAGCTTGAGGGAATGATTAATGACTTCTTGAAAATTACTACGTAAAATACTCCAGAAGAAAACTTTGCCAAGGGGTGGACTGTGTCACTACGGTTGATGCCATGATGTTAATGGAGCCTGTCCCAGGAAGCACGGGGCATCGGGAAGGGATACGCCATGAATGCCAGCCTGTCAGGGGGCGCACACACACGCACACACACACAACGGGCAATTTCGAGAAGCCAAATCACCTAACCGCATGTTTTTGGACTGTAGAAAATAGTACCCAGGTGGACCTGCACAAACCTGTGGAGAATAAGCAGACACACACAGGAGTTCAAATCCCCAAACCTGGAAATGTGAGGCAACCACGCTACCTACAGTACTCTGCTGCCACGATGTATGTGCACAAAGACGCCACAGAATGTTCCTTTCATGTTTCACCAGTAATATCGTTAATTAATAATGAATTAATTGTTAAGCAGGGTGACATGGTGGTGCAGTGGTTAGCTCTATTGCTTCACACTGCTAGGACCTGGGTTTGAGTCTCTGCCTGGGTTACATGTGTGTGGAGTTTGCATGTTCTCCCTGTGTCGTCGTGGGGTTTCCTCCGGGTACTCCGGTTTCCCCCCACAGTCCAAAGACATGCTGAGGCTAACTGGAGTTAATAAATTGTGCGTGTGTGCCCTGTGATGGACTGGCCCCTTGTCCAGGGTTGTGCCCTTTGCTTCCGGGATCGGCTCTGGACCCCCTATGACCCAATAGGATAAAGCAAGTTGGAAAATGAACGATTAATTTTTAAGCTATTTAAAAAAATTGGGGCTGTATTACTATAAAATGATACATAATATTTTATTGCAGATGTAATAATACAAATAAGTAATTAAAAATATAATTACAAGGCAAGCATGCAATTTTGAATTATAGTTTTAGTTATGTATAAAAACTGCTTTAGAGAAAGTTAAAGAACTGAACATAATATCGAAAGCATTCTTTGAATGCATCAAAGCCCAATACATGATCACTTACAAAATATAGACATGATAAATGGATGTTTTTAGACAAAGAGGTTGGACATTTAGTAAAAAATATCTGTGAATATTATGTGAATAATGTTAAATGTGAGATGAGTCTGGTGAAAATGTTCCTGCCAGTGATCTGCAAACATTTCACTCCGTGCAAATGTCAGATCACAGTGAATTTTGAGTGAGGGAAACGTGGCGGAAGTGCGACGCCATGTAAAAATCCAACGGCAAAGACGGGTTGCCATTGTTCCCGTCGTGATGCATCAGGTGGGAAATGCTTTACTACACCAAATTAACCTGATAAACCAAAACAATCTGAACACTTACCAAGAGGTACCTCCTTTTTCTGTGGTTTTAGTGGTAGATTAATATTTTACAGACTTGAATATAAAAAAATGGGTTGATTACATAATATATATGTTTTACATTTACCACTGTCAGCAATCTTCCGTGGATATAAACAACTTTGACTGAGCACAGTTCTTAATGAGTGTACGTAATAATTAAATCCATACTGCGATTACTCTGGCAAACATATATAACCCGATAGGTTAAAACATCACTGCATCCTAACTAACTCTCTGAAGATTTGCACTCATTATATCCCATTTCGAGAATGATTGGGTTGTCAGTTTGCAAACAAGTCTAGACAAGCCGGTAAGCGAGACTGCTCCACTGAAGGAAAATAATTCAGCTTAATTAATTTTGAGTGGTTGATCAAATTATTATGATGTTGCTGATATTTTAGTCCAAAGAAACTTGCAGTGTGGGCATTTTTACATAGCTCTTTATCTTACTAGAGAACTTTCAGGTGATTCACTTTGTATGGTCGTACTACCTTGAAGATCTGGCAACCAGAACCTGTATCTTTAACTGCAAACTGCCCCTAAGTCATAGTGATGATACCTAAACTCAGAAATTTCCTCAGAAATGTAATTGGTGTAACATGTGGTTATACATATTTCATTAGTGTATTTTAACAGGAAGCTCTAACTAGCCTTGAATTAATTGAGTAAACCAGGGAAAATTGACTTTATAATGCACTGATATTAATATTGTTTTGTTGCTTAGCCTATGACTGCAGTTTACGGGTCTACCTGTTTGTACAGCTGGGTGTTTGTATGTACAGTAGCAAGTCATTATGGGAACAATTCAAGTGCCTTTGTAGGGGAACCATTACATTACATTGGCTATACTGTTACATGTTTTAAGTGGGTATTTAATACAACCATGGTTTTAAAGGGCAAAAATAGAGCCATTTCTTAAACATAAAACATTCTAATCTGCAGTAAGAATGTAGGGAGTGAGTATGATGGTCGATCCGTCCATCCATCCATCCATCCATCCATCCATCCATCCATCCATCCATCCATCCATTATCTGCTGCCTATCCAGGGTCCTGTGGCAGCAGTTTAAGTAGGTATGCCCAGACCTCCCTCAGTCAATAATAACCAAAAAAAATAGCTGCAGATCAAAATAGTTGCAAATATTCAAAAGTAAATGCTGCACTCGAAAAAAACTACACGCACTCTAAGTGTTTTGGACAAAAAGGGTCCCGAAAGAAGAGGCAAAGGAAATGAAATGGCAATATCGCTTTAGTCAATTCACTGCAATTCAGTTTATTTTTACGTGGCACCAGCTCCAAATCCCTGAAAAGCGTAATACTGAGCAGCCTCACAGTTCATCGTTTTGAACATTAAAAATCCTCCACGCAGCACAGAAGCACAGAACACCTGCACTGCTTTACTCCAGAATTAAGGTGCTTGTCCGATGGCATGTGAGGGGGAAAGTGGACGACTGAAGAAGCCGTCGGAAATCCAGGCTTTGGCATGGGCCAAGACCAGAGGTTTCTCCCAGCCACTAAGTCCATGTATCTCACTTCCACCTGCTGCAGTACCATTGCCAAATCTTGGTTGCTCTTCCATCTGCAGATATACAGAAACTGTGAACATGAAACAATGGACGCCAGATGGGGAAAACATCTTTTCAAGCTCCTAAAAGACAACACAGGTGGAGAACACAAGGGAACCTTTAAGTTGGTGCCAGACCCTTTAAGACGGTCTCAGAACCTTTAGGTTGGTATCAGAACCTTAACTATATTTTTTGTTGGAACAAAAGAAAAACAAGTAAAATCTTTCAGAATTGTATTCAATGGTGGCAAAGATTTGCTGACTACATAGGTGTCTGCCTTTGTCGAAAAAGGTGAAATGTTTACATGCATCTTGACTAATCAGATTTTAACCATCCTTTTATAAGTAGCATTTATAAATGTATAAGCAGACTTAATACTGCAGTCAAAATGGCTAAATTCCAGAAGCAAAAGGCAATGGGTGCACATGGGTCCTGTATTCATATCAGAAACCTTTGACTCCAGGCTTTTTGTACATCGGCATGCCCTCTGGTTCATTCTGTCAAGCACTGACCGCCCAGGAAAACGTACTGGTGTGCTGTGACTGCAGCCGGGCAAAGTGCCCGCAGCTGTTCTTGGCTGCCGATCTGAGAACAAGGACCTCAAGGTGGAACGTGGGGTTTAAGCAGGTTTTCATTGTTACGCTGATGCTGTTTCCAATTTTGTGGTCACCGTCTACATTAGCACCCGAAATCTCCCACAGGAAGGCAAAATCCGGTACGGGATGGATGGTGGACATTTAAAGCTCAGTCTTAAATTCAAAGCGAAGGATAGTTCCCACAACGTTTATTATAGTGCTCTGATATGATGGTGACGATGACATCATCGCTCAGGGCCCAAACATGCGATGTATTCTGTTGGACTTTGCCAACACATTAGAGCGTCTAGTTCTCACTTTAAATTAAAAAAAGACACAAATTCTTAGCCAAGCCCCACCTGGCGCAGCATCAGAGGTCACTGAAATACATTCTTATAATAATACCCTTGAAGGTCTGCAGTATTTCCCCAATCCTGGTTATCCATCACCTCCAGATCAGACATAATTCCCGACCTTAATTGTTCCGGTGGGTCTTGTTCCAGACTGAGAAAAGAGAGGATTTATGAAAAGATTTTATTGGCAGAGCGTTAGAGCAGGGAAGGATTTCAACAAAGAAAAAAAAGGCATCGAGACGTTTCGCGATTTGTTGGCTTGTGAAGATATCTGGGAAGTGGTTACATTTAGATAAAGCAAGTCTCTTTGGAAGCCATACAAACATATAAACATCTGCCAAAGAGCGCTTCCAAACGGCGCCCTCTTCAGCTCCTTACTCCGGGGCTAGAGGACGGTTTTGTCGGGTCCTCCTCCCTCGCGTACAGCTGAGTGAGTCATTTCATGCCCCCCCCTCCACCCCCCACACGCAGCTCGGATACGTGGCCCCCACCCTCCCCGTGGAGGACTTCCTAACAGCGCAGTGATTAACTTGTCCAAATTAAAAACACCAAGTCGGCTGGAAACAAGGGATGTGGGAAGTGACTGTTAAATTGTCATCTTCTCCCCGTTTTATAGGCCTTGGGGATCTGTCTCCGAATCCAATATTTCATCCTCAAAGCAAAACAAAATTGATGCCTTCTGTCTGGCATGTAATTAAAGAAAGGCGTAACATAAGGCCTGACCCCCTGCCAGGTCACCTGTACTTCTGCTCGGCACCTACCCTGCACAGGGGGGCAGCACATGGACTCAGTTAAACGGCTTCTTCTCGAGCTCCGAAGGTCTTACACATCGACCCTTGCTGGAATCCCTGGCACTAACAATTTTGTTTGTTTCTGTACACATCTAAAGTCTTTGAGCTATAAACCACTGGATCAGATATCATTGCTCTTTTGATATGTTACTGTTAACGGGGCAGTGATGATTTATTTGCACGAATACAGGGGCATTGGAATTCTCCTTTTTACATATCTCGGGCTTCTCTGAGACAGACAGACAGAACAAGTAAAGGTGAAGATAGGGGTCGGAGCACAGGGCCAGCTATTTATCCAGAAGCCCTGTTACATTTTTTCTGGTGGTCATGATCCAATATCAAGGTACCAACAGACATCTGACAATTTTGCCAAAGACAGGAATCGAACTAACAACCATCTGATCACAGGCTCAGAGGCCAAACCCACACACCGCCCACACGGCCCATGCAATGTGCGGGCAACAAAAAACTCAGATGATACTTACTATATACTACAGATAGTAAAATATCTGACAAAGATGAAACCATTTCTCTCTATTTGGGGTATTTCTGCTTGAACAAAAGGGGCAGCGACATGGGAATGTATGGAATGTGAATGAAAAATGTAGGCTCACTGTTTATACAGCGAAATGTGTTCAGTGTAAACATCCCAAAGTTCGCGGTTCTGTTCCGGTACGGCGCTCTTGCGACCCGCCTATTTCAGTGGGCTTTGTGCAGAGTTGAACTTCAGCGTCCACCCCAGCTGGCGATTATCCTCAGCAGCGGTAAGCAGCCATTCGTGTTTTCTGTGATTTCCTGCCTGAACCTAGCTTCCTGATTCATCGTCGTGGCCCGTATTCCTCAGAGCCGCTGTGCTGTCAGGAACGGAGGGAGAACATAAATCGGTGTGCAGTTTGATAGGAGGCCTCCTCACAGCTGAAGGCATCGATTCAGCAGAACAGAGGTGGTGCCTAAGAAGGAGACTGGAACCAATTGTTTGCCTTGTCGAACCCGATCATCGCTTTTGCCATTTGGAATCACTGATATGTTTACCGTAATAGATTTTTAAAGAAATATAGTTGGCATACACACAGAACAAAGTAATACTAAAATGAATGATAGTCATTGATATTATCTGAAAATTCCAGAAATGCCAGACTCGATCACTTGGATACACTGGTCTCAGGCCCACAGACAGAAATAAATTTCGTGGGGTAACCCTACCGTCTACTGATAGGTTGATGTCAGTAGATTTTATTGTTAACTGGAGGGGGTTTTCCTTGATAGGTTTCGCAGACTGGGGGGCTGAAGCAAATTTCAAGGGAGGTTCACATTTGTAATTATAGTACCTTAATAGTACCTGGCTGCAAACCTTACGGGTAACAAAACATTTCAGTGGGTGGGTGTGTGTTCAAACCTGTTACTGTACTATGTGACTATGTGTACCTAACTGGTCTGCTCTGATTTTTCAACTTTTTTAAGCTAGACAGAAGTTCATTCAATGGCCAGGTGGTGGCGAAGTAGCTTGTATTGTCTGAGAACCTGTGGTCCATCCATACCTGATTCCCACGTCCTGGTCAAATGTCACATGGCTGCATTTCTCCAACGAAGTCTAAGACACCTTTACAGCAATTAAATTAGCCTCTGAAGTCTTAAAGAAAAACAAAGCAGTTAATGTGGAGATACTGAGCGAGACTTTGGTCACTGTCCTTTTGTGGAATGCCTGCGTAATCTCCACATGACCTCTGTGTGACCTATAGCTGACCATCGACACATTCCATCTGCCAAAGTTTAAAGAAATCCAGGGTAAAGTAGATTTTAATGTCCTCTGTACATGCTATGAAGTTATTCAGTCTGACACCTGGCCCTAACACACTGAAATAAATTTTGTCTCCTGGGCGCCTTCTTTATTTATCTCCGGCCTCAGCAGAGCAGTAAAAACAGCTCTCGCCATATGTGCGTTTATGCTGATTTAAATGTATAACGAATAAAAAAGGGCTTCATGGCAACCTGAGGTTAAAGTGAACCCGGCCCACTAAAGTAAATACCAGCAGATGACTGGGAATTGCCCCGTCGACGTTTGGAAGCGTCTGGCTTCACCTCCTGCATGGCGGACTTCAGCCCGACTCAATTTCTCGTGATCTCATTACAGTTCCCGAGTCTATTGGCATCTTCTCTAAGCTGGAGTTGCCTCCATATCCAGCATCTCACAGCCGTATAGCCGACGCGTGACGTTGACCCCAGTGACAGGAGGTGACACATAGAGGCCATTAACTTTCAGACTTTGTGGGATAGTCAAGCCTCTACACTCAGCACAACTCCGATGGGACAAAAACATCATCTGTGAAATAAAAGCAAAGCACATCCTAGCTGTAAACCTTCTTGAACGACCCCTAAAGTACAAAACGCAGTATACTTCTGTTTAATAGACCCCTGGAGTACAACAGTTCTTGTCTGACTGGATTCGTTATGTTCGATTCACAGTGTTTCCCCTGTTTCCATCACACTATTCACCTCTATGTTTCTGGGCCTCGTTATATAATCTCTGTGAAAGACTCTACTGGCAGTTTCTTCTCCATTTGGCTCATCTCCAGTTATAATAGGACTTATTTTGTCTTTGGGGTTGTTTTTGGCACCAGCTGTTCTTTAACATCACAACAACTGACTGCTTTGTGTTGCTCTTTTTAAATTATTAAGACTCTCCCTTTGATCCATTTTGCCATTCTGGCGCATTGCAGGTTAAGAATGTATTGTTTGTGCCCGGAACAATGCTCTTCATTGCCATGCAGTTGACCTTTTTTGCTTCTTAAGATCTATTTCTCTGAGAACACGCCTAACAATTCAAAGTGATGTAATGATTTAACTGGAAGCTTTTGTCACACAGTCAACTCTTATGACATTTCATATCACGACATTAATGTGCAATGCAATAACACAAAAACCGGACTCAGTGCTTTTAGGACATCCTTTTCAAACTGTCACTTTATTGTTTTTAAAGCACAGAACGCGGCAGATGTCCAGCGAATGCAAACTATACAATGAATGTACGGGGAATTAAAGAGTAAGCTTTTCTTAATTGTTGTGGAACTTCATCCACGTTCTGATTTATTACTGAATGAGTGAGACTAAGTGCTGATTTACTTGGATGCAGGGGTCCTATGCTTCGGAGTCCAAGAGAAGTGATCACTTCACTTCCTCCACAAGAAAGGTAATACATGGGCCCCGACAGTCAGAGATGGCCATGTTTCTGCCTGAACATACACATTTTCATTTGATGTATATGGTTTTCTTTTTAATTATTTTTATTATTGTATTGTATAATTATTCTTATTTATTCTTATAAATATATGTGTGTGTGTGTGTGTGTGTGAATAATACATTCTTTTCATGACTTCATATGGGCCCTCTTGTGCCGGTTGGGCCTTCGGCAGCTGCTTACTTTTCCTATGCCTCAACTTGGCCCTGCTTTCAGAAATTACAGGCCTAGAAGCCAAGACTTTATTATTGGGTTTATTTTCAGTCTGTTGTCTTAGACAATGAGGATGAAGCATCAGACATATACAGCCGTCATGCTTAGACTGATGGCCCTTCTCGTGACTTTTGGGTGACCTTCTCCCAGAGCATATCAGGTTCTTCTTAAACTGGTAACAAAGGATTCCAGCGTTTTCCTCTGAGGTTGCAAATCTCCCCGTTCCACCTTTGTCATCTGTCACAGGCAAAAAAATAGAAGAGCGAAGAATTCCTATGGCATTTTTGGCCAATAAATCATGTGTGATAGCTGGATCTTGTGTCTAGACCAAACACCATTTATTTTTTCTCTCGGTTTTTAAACGCAGTGGCTGCCCTGTCTGTATTTCCGAAACGCCAGCTGGGTCACTCAAGTTGACAAAGAGTCAGCTTATTATTTAACTAATCTCATGGTCAGGCAAAGAGGGTTTTCCAGGTTCCACCCCATTGCAGAAGCTACTCATGCGTAGCCTAGCATGCAAACATGGGCCACATCTATGCCTGGTCACAGAGAATAAACATAGTTGCAGGTTTTACACTAATTAAAATTCAGTAGTAGGGCGGAGAGAACCGAGTTTTGATCTGGGATATTCTCCTCCATAATAATGCAAAGCCCACCAGCATGGTGGTCGGTGGAGAAATCTGCCCAGGCCAAAATACCATCACAAAATGGAAGAGGCTCAGGATGCTGCAAGATGGAGGCAGCTCAGGAAGCCGCAAGATGGAGGAGGCTCAGGAAGCCGCAAGATGGAGGAGGCTCAGGACGCCGCAAGATGGAGGTGGCTCAGGATGGCGTAAGATGAAGGAGGCTCAGGATGCTGCAAGAGGGAGGCAGCTCAGGACGTCGCAAGATGGAAGAGGCTCAGGACGCCGCAAGATGGAGGTGGCTCAGGATGCCGTAAGATGAAGGAGGCTCAGGATGCTGCAAGATGGAGGCAGCTCAGGACGTCGCAAGATGGAAGAGGCTCAGGACGCCGCAAGATGGAGGTGGCTCAGGACGCCGTAAGATGGAGGTGGCTCCGGACGCCATAAGATGAAGGAGGCTCAGGATGCTGCAAGATGGAGGCAGCTCAGGACGTCACAAGATGGAGGAGGCTCAAGACGCCGTAAGATGAAGGAGGCTCAAGGTGCTGCAAGATGGAGGCAGCTCAGGACGTCGCAAGATAGAAGAGGCTCAAGACGCCGCAAGATGGAGGTGGCTCAGGACGCCGCAAGATGGAGGTGGCTCAGGACGCCGTAAGATGAAGGAGGCTCAGGATGCTGCAAGATGGAGGCAGCTCAGGATGTCACAAGATGGAGGAGGCTCGGGACGCCATAAGATGAAGGAGGCTCAGGATGCTGCAAGATGGAGGCAGCTCAGGATGCCGCAAGATGGAGGAGGCTCAGGACGCTGTAAGATGGAAGAGGCTCAGGAACCTGCAAGATAGTGGTGGCTCAGGACGCCGCAAGATGGAGGAGGCTCAGGATGCCGCAAGATGGAAGTGGCTCAGGACGCCGTAAGATGAAGGAGGCTCAGGATGCTGCAAGATGGAGGCAGCTCAGGACGTCACAAGATGGAGCAGGCTCAAGACGCCATAAGATGAAGGAGGCTCAGGATGCTGCAAGATGGAGGCAGCTCAGGACGTCACAAGATGGAGGAGGCTCATGACACCGTAAGATGAAGGAGGCTCAGGATGCTGCAAGATGGAGGCAGCTCAGGAAGTCGCAAGATGGAGGAAGCTCAGGACGCTGCAAGATGGAGGTGGCTCAGGATGGCGTAAGATGAAGGAGGCTCAGGATGCTGCAAGATGGAGGCAGCTCAGGACGTCGCAAAATGAAAGAGGCTCAGGACACCGCAAGATAGTGGTGGCTCAGGACGCCGCAAGATGGAGGAGGCTCAGGACGCCGCAAGATGGAGAAGGCTCAAGACGCCATAAGATGAAGGTGGCTCAGGATGCTGCAAGATGGAGGCAGCTCAGGACGTCGCAAGATGGATGAGGCTCAAGACGCCGCAAGATGGAGGTGGCTCAGGACGCCGTAAGATGAAGGAGGCTCAGGATGTTGCAAGATGGAGGCAGCTCAGGACGTCACAAGATGGAGGAGGCTCGGGACGCCATAAGATGAAGGAGGCTCAGGATGCTGCAAGATGGAAGAGGCTCAGGAACCCGCACGATAGTGGTGGCTCAAGACGCCGCAAGATGGAAGAGGCTCAGGATGCCGCAAGATGGAGGTGGCTCAGGATGCTGTAAGATGAAGGAGGCTCAGGATGCTGCAAGATGGAGGCAGCTCATGGCGTCGCAAGATGGAAGTGGCTCAGGACGCCGTAAGATGAAGGAGGCTCAGGATGCTGCAAGATGGAGGCAGCTCAGGACGTCGCAAGATGGAGGAGGCTCAGGAGAGCAAATGAAAATTCTCATAGATGGGTCAGAAGCTCCATCTGTATATGACATGGAGCATTTTTTGATATGAGTGTTAACATTTACTTCACTTTATAGCTGAAACCCTGACAAAATCTTGATAGAGAAATAAGGAATCATTTTGATCGAACATGTTTAGTTAAGGGAAAGTGGTAACCAGTAAGCAAATCAGTGAAAGCACCCCCTAATTCTATCTAGAGGAAAGGAGAAACCAAAATGCTACATCCATCCATTTTTAATTACTTCATCAGTTTGACTGCACCTATTCCAGGCAGCGTAGGACGCAAGGCTGGGTTATGCCCTTGATGGGAAGTTAGTGCTTCTCGGGCTTCAGACATGCACTATGGGTTTACAGATGTCAGTTCACTTAGCTGCATACCTGGGATAGGAGAAAACGACAGGGTACAGAGGAAACCCAACGTACTGTATAAGCTGTACCTTGGGAGGGGATGGGAGCCCCAGACTGCATGTGTGAGGTCACTGTGAGCCCCTGGCTGCATGTGTGAGGTCACTGGGAGCCCCTGACTGCATGTGTGACGTCACTGTGAGTCCTTGACTGCATGAGTAAGGTCACTGTGAGCCCCTGGCTGGATGTGTGAGGTCACTGTGAGCCCCTGACTGGATGTGTGAGGTCACTGGGAGCCCTTGGCTGCATGTGTGAGGTCACTGGAAGCCCCTGACTGCATGTGTGAGGTCACTGGGTGCCCCTGGCTGCATGTGTGAGGTCACTGTGAGCACCTGGCTGCATGTGTGAGGTCACTGTGAGCCTCTGGCTGCATGTGTGAGGTCACTGTGAGCCTCTGGCTGCATGTGTGTGGTCACTGGGAGCCCCTGGCTGCATGTGTGAGGTCACTGTGAGTCCTTGACTGCATGTGTGAGGTCACTGTGAGCACCTGGCTGCATGCGTGTGGTCACTGGGAGCCCCTGGCTGCATGTGTGAGGTCACTGGGAGCCCCTGGCTGCATGTGTGAGGTCACTGTGAGCCGCTGACTGGATGTGTAAGGTCACTGGGAGCCCCTAGCTGGATGTGTGAGCCACCGTGCTGATGCACTGCTCTGCATTCTGAATCTCCAAAGGGTTCAGTTTAAAATTTTAGTTTTTGCATTCAGGGCCTTGGCAGCTAACTGGGAACGTTTAGCCGACATTATATGGTCTTCTGAAAGCTGGCAGAAAATGTTTGTAGTGTAACATTCACGGAATGTTATTTCAATGTTTTACATTTTACCGTCTCATTTGTTTAGAAAGATATTTGGGAGCTTGTCTCTTATAGTGATTTTACTATAGTTACTTGATTGTTGCTGTGTATGTTATGTTTTATTGTATTGTTTTATTCAATCATTTTATTACATCAATTTATTGCATGATTTTCAGATGTTATATTATTTTGACATCATATTGTGATCTGGTTTTAAAAGTGTGAAACGATTTGTGATTATGTCTGAGAAAAGCGGCGTACATATAATCTTTGCATGCATGCAAAGCATGCAGGCAGCCCATTGGATACCACAGGTGGCTTCTTAGGGTGCCATCATCTGTCAGGGGGGGCGGCTACTGACTTAGAAGCTGATGTCACAGTGCTGAAGCTTCCCCAGAGCTCTACATGGGCTAAGTCCGGGTAACCTTGTAGACCACAATAAATGCTGTGTTTTATAACATAGCCAATAATAATAATACCTTTGCTTTAGTAGAAGTTGTTACTTTGTTAAAATCATGTGACATCCGATGTCACCAGGGAGACCTGCGGCTTTAATGATGTCAGGCCTCCTCTGCTGGTGTCGGACGCAGAAAAAGGCGGACGCGGGTGTCGCATTCTGTCTGCTGACTTCTCGGGCTGAGATGCAAGCTGAAAGCGTGTGCGTGCTGAGCGTGACGGCGCTCAGCGGTGATGGCTTAAGATCTCCAGCCGCTTAAGGCTCCCTGGCATTCTGGTGAGGTGCATCGCATGCGACCGCCTGCCTGCATCAGGGAATACGTTGCTCCTCCTCTCAGCTTCCGCTCCGCATGTCCTCCAGTATTGACATATGTTGTTGTATTTTGCCGGAGAATTATGAAAATAAAAGTTGCTTTAAAGTGGTATCAAGGGGTTTTTCTAAAATGACAGCAACAGAAAATATAATGATAAATAATAATTGATTGTGAGATAAGAAGGGCTGGGGGGGGCAGGGGGCTGAACATCCCAGGGAGAGGTGACATCAAATGAAGAGCATGTTTTTTTCTGCATTGTTATTCATCAACACAAATAATTCCCTTGTCTCATGACCCTGAAGCAAGCCCTCACTCCCAGTCAGCACCATCTTTCTGCCAATACTGGTACAGCTCACAAAAAAAGTTTAAGTTTTAGAAAATGACATATCCATACGTACAAAAATCTCTTCACGTGTGACTCGGCAGTTGACATCTCTGATGTGATGACTTGTGGTATTAATTCAGGAAATGATGTCAGTCAGGGACAGGATTGGATCGATGTTTCCTCTAGATCAGGGTCCACAGAAGACAAACATCACCCAGAGTTGTGCCACTGAAGTCCCAGCCTGTACATTAACGTACCACAAGCTACAAGGTTTTTAAGGCGACAAAAATACAGCAGTGTTGCCCCTGTGAAACTACACAATGCTTTGCAGATATTAATAAACAGGAGTAAAAAGAGTATAATTCATAATGCAAAAAATATCAGTGCGTGAAATAGTTGAAGGTGCATAAATTTTCATGTTACAGAAGAATGAGAAGAAACTGCACTTCAAGAACCGCAAGGTTTCATGGTTTAAGAGAGGATTTGCTTTTATAGGGAATAATGTCCGGCGCACTGAGGAAAGGTGTGACTCCCAGACAAAGCTGCATTGCCCTGGGGGAGCATAGGAGGGAGCAGAGAAGATGGAGAGGAGACTCCATATTTCACTGTCTGACATCCACCTCTCATTACCTGCATCCTCTGCCCTGACAGGCCAAATCGCCAAGGGGAGGTTTCAGCAGCAGTTCTGCTCTCAGTCAGCAGGCAGGTGGGATGCCAACCCCCCCCCCCCCACCCTGACAGCAACATGTAGGCTTTGGCCTGCTGTGGAAGCATTCTCAGGTTGACATCACACTCTGATTGGCTGGCTCAGGTAAGAAAGGGAGGGAGGGGCTTCTTAATGCTTCCACTCTAACAGTTATGACATAACATCTATATTTAACATCAACATTATGATCTGTTCATTTTCAGGCGCTGCTTATTTAGTTTTAGTGGTGGTACTCTGTAGCCTTTGCCAGGATTTTATTTGATCTGGATCCTTTACTGCGATGATATTACACCCTTAATCAAACACTAAGTTGCTTTTTCTCAAATACAGTCCTCAGAGAGCTTTGGTTTTTTTCCAACCAGCATTTTATACAATCCGGTGGGATGGTATAAAACAATGAGCTATAAGCGACAAGCAAGACAATGTCAGCCATGGGATCCCATCCAGGGTGTCCCCTGCCTTCCTGGTGCTTCTTGGGATAGGGATAGACTCAGCTTCTCGCCATCCTGTCTTTTTCTCAAGGGCTTAGTCTGATCCAGGCTGGGCCAGCAAGCGTACAATCGTGCTCCGAATCTGATCCAGACTGGGCGAGCAAGTGTACAATCGTGCTCCGAATCTGATCCAGACTGGGCCAGCAAGCGTACAATCGTGCTCCGAATCTAATCTAGACTGGGCCAGCAAGCGTACAATCGTGCTCCGAATCTGATCTAGACTTGGCCAGCAAGCGTACAATCGTGCTCCGAATCTGATCTAGACTGGGCCAGCAAGCGTACAGTTGTGTTCCGAGTCCGATCCAGGCTGGGCCAGCGAGTGTACAGTCGGATTCCGAGTCAGATCTAGGCTGGGCCAGCGAGTGTACAGTCGGATTCCGAGTCAGATCCAGGCTGGGCCAGTGAGTGTACAGTCGGGCTCGGAGTCTGATCCAGCCTTGTTTTCTTTTGCAAATACATTTATTTTTGACAACACTGAGTAGACCTGGACAGTGGAGTTTTTGCTAGCACTGTCATGTTCAACATGTCTGTGTGTGTGTGACAGTGTGAATGTGTTTCTTCTCTGATGGACTGGAAATCCACCTGGTACTCATGTCCTGTGTCCCGGAGTGGCCTCCCAGTCCTGGATAAGCAGTAATATACCTTGTGCTCAGTAATGGAGATACTTGTCCTTTTACATTATGTCCTCATCATTAGATTTGTGTCAGAAGCTAAATATAGCAAACCAGTCACAGCCCATTTCTCTGCACTCAGAAATGGAGCAGTGATTCTGAAGAGAGCCAAACATCGTTGATTAATATTTACAAATACTTACAAATGAAGCACCCAGATCTCCAACTATAATTTCAGCAACACAGCTAATTTAAGCAATAAAATGTGTATCAATGAGCATATTCATCCCAGAACTGCCAGACTCTCCAGACACAATAGTCTGCAATTATGATGAAAAACCCGGAACGTTTACAGAGGGAGAAGAGGGTGTAAGATCCGAGGACAGCAAGGGACAGCTGGAGAGGCGGGAGTGAGTCATTATTGAGGTTCTGGCAGGGCCTGGCTCTGCCACTGTCATGCGTCTGTCAGCGTAACCTGCTCCTGGAGTATGAACACTCATGTATGGTTCGCAGTTTGGTCTGCCAGTAGGAAAGAAGAGTAATGATGTCATCAAAAACTCACTCAAACATAGATACTCAAATATGCATAGAGACACACATACATCATTCTTAGCCTCATATCATATCTAATACATAGTATATATGTAATCTAGTGTATACCTAAAATGGGTAATAATAACGTTATCTATAATATACTGTGTATATGTATATTACGAAAAGTTTAATTTAATGGTGTCATCAACAAAAATCATTCAAACACACTTACACACACACACGCTCTGCTACACACCTGTCTACTTACACACACATATACACAGCTTGATACACACCTACCACACCTACGCACATCCATCAAATCTAATATTTCTGTATATGGGCTCATCTCACAGATGACCATGACCCAGAAAATCATTTGATCAATGCTGTTTGACGCTATTCAGTGATTCACTCCTAGTCGAATGTGTTAGCAGACTGGACAGGAAACATGCCGTCTTCTTGACAATGAAAAATGGTCACAAATGAGCGACCTCAAAGGGAATTTCACACATATTTTTTACTTCAGCCCAAAAGAATAAAAATGTAAAAAATAACCAACATTTTTAGATTCTGTATTTAGTGTTAATCAATAATTAAGTATTAAATATGAAATGATACTGCACTGTGTGTGACATGCTGCTCTCCAGTTACCCAGCTGTTTGACAGCTGTTCACTACACTCCCCTTATCCGTAATGCCCGGGGGCTTTGGGGCTGTTAGCTTATTATTGCCCCACATAGCGCCCCGTACCCCCATAATTGGCATGTGGCGTTGCATGTTCACATGCACCCACCCACTGACGCGAGGCAGCAGGGCTGTCACTGTGAGAGACCGTAATTGGCTGTCAGAGACACAGGCCGGGAGAGCGTCATGTCAACGTGGCACCTGTGCCAGCATCGTGCCGTTTCTCAGGCAAAGGATCAGACGATGACCTCATCGGCATCCTTAAGGGCAGCCAGAGTCAGAGGTGACCCACGGGTACAGGAAGCAGCCCACTTGCTCTCTTCCTGGGGCTACCTGATCTTGACTCACCTCACTTGTTGTCAACGTTAGTGCTAAAAGCAGCATAATCAGCACAGTAAGTTCCTTCCTGTTTGCATGCATTTTATTTACACATTTATATTTATATGTTTTTGTGTGTATTTGCAAGTATTCAAAAAGGCAGTCAGTGAAAATGTTTAAGGTTATTTACGGGGTTAATATGTGCTTTTATCTGGGTACTAAGTGTATTGTGTGAAACACAAACAAATATATGCACATACACACACACACACACACACACGCATATATATATGTATATATATACATATATATATATATATATATATATATGTGCGTGTGTGTGTGTGTATTCACCACCAGCTCACTTAATTAGTTAAATAACTCAATGAGGTATTGATTAGCCAAATAACATGGGGATGTGGTTGAGTGAAAAAAATACAAGGGTGTATTGGATGCCTGTAAAGGGGAGGTTTTAAATGGCTACGTTGACACACTTTGACAGACATAATATCATCAGACATATATATCACAGTTTTACACCAACATGAAGCTCATTTAAGTATCATTTTCACTGTCTAAGATTTAGACATTAGAGATCTGCTAGTTTCTGCTGGCGTGTCCGAATTCTTTCATGATTTTTCTCAAAAGTGCATGTGAAGCTGTAGGTGGGGGCACACTGGAGGCACACTGTCAAAAGCATCAAACTGGGGTGGTCGGGTGAGGGGGGAGTTTGCAGATTTAGTGAACAATAGCGGCACTCCGATGAGCCAATGAGAAGCAGTAGACGTTCAGACAGCAGTGTCTGATGCCGCATGGGCATGGGTATGTCTCCGTTTTCCCTCTTCAGTAGCAGTTTAGTCAAACGGGCATGGGCGTAAAGATGACGCGTAGAACAGGCGGGCCATCGTGAGCTGGCTCTTTTACGACCGAACACAGGTGCCGTCGTCCTGGCGAAGTCTAATTATGATTGAAGGAAGCTCGCAGCATCCGGACCCGGCCGAGCGGCCGGCTCTGCGCCTCATTCGCAGGATGGTAAACGGCGACCGAGCATGTCTAGACAGGAGTATTGATCGGCGAGTCAGCTGCGTGAATCATGCAGGCAGTGACCTCTCGGCCTGTGTGGGGCGAATCGTGGAATCACGCTCTCTTTATACTTACAGACTTGCTCTGGAACTGGATCAAAGGCGATTGCATACATCTAGAAGGGATTGCGATGCTGCTTCAATCGTGCATCTGGGCGCATTGCTTACCTTTTACTCATCCCCCCCCCCCCGTCACATGCACGGAGACGCGGTCCTGGGGAAAGGTGTCAGCACTTGCTGTGCCGAGACGGTCCCTGTCTCCTTCCCCGCCGTTCCTCAGTCTCGGTGCCGATTGGCTAAAACGTTCTGACTTACGATTGGCTGAGAATCAAACACAGGTGGGAGATGGGGGGGGGGGGGGACTGGGATGCTTGACTCCACTCCCTGTTGGAGGAAATCATGTCACTGGAGCGGACCGTGGGTAAAAAGCGTGCTGTCAGGGAACGCCAGCAGGGGAGACCCCTCGCAAGCCACCCGCGTTTTTAATTGGCTGGTCCGTGCAGGGCGGCGATCAGCCCCTTACCTGAGACGTGCGAACGGCCAATACCGTCCCCCTCGCCACGACACGTCCTTGATGCGATCCTCGAGTGAGGCGGCGAGGCGCGTTTGTATCTAAGGCAGATGTGACTGCTTTGTACCGGGCGAAAGAAGCACTGCCTTCTGGGAAGGGGACGAGGGGGTG
>JAODKE010000001.1:27580906-27616808 GCA_026779605.1 Mormyrus hasselquistii | reverse complement strand
GATAGGAAGTGAAGTACAGGGGGCAGGGCCCTGACAGGTGATAGGAAGTGAAGTACAGGGGGCAGGGCCCTGACAGTGACAGGAAGTGAAGTACAGGGGGCAGGGCCCTGACAGGTGATAGGAAGTGAAGTACAGGGGGCAGGGCTCTGACAGGTGATAAGAAGTGAAGTACAGGGGGCAGGGCTCTGACAGGTGATAAGAAGTGAAGTACTTGAGGTTTAGCCCTGATAGGTGACAGGAAGTAAGAAGCAAAAGCTGTACAGGTGGCAAAAGCTGTATATTCATGGACTTGGGAATGTAGGATGAAAGAAAGACAGAAATGAACAATGGCGTGAACACCAAGGACCAATACCGCTGTTGGATAACAGGTTTAGAACAGTTTAATTAAGTGACCTATGACATTTTACATATTTCCATCCTGAAACTTCCTTAAACAACTTGACAGTGAATACCTTTGTCCCTCAAGAAATTTCCAGTTCGACCTTTGCGCCAAAGAGAGTGTAATGACAAATTTCATATGCATGCACATCTCAGCAGGCACTAATGAGGACAATCTGGTCCAGGGATCGATACAGGCTGGGAGTAGTGGGGGGGGGAATATAATGACAACAGAAATGCCACTAAAGGTCACCATGAACTAGGGATGACATATCCTCGTTGTCACACACCATCTCTTTATTGTCCCTGACTCTGCCGGCGTTGCCACAAATCACATCTAATCAATCCGGGCCACGGTGCCATCTGGGGCTCATCACTGTGGAAACGGATCCCGCAGTCCACCAGGAGGAGATAGAACAGGATGACTCATCAGTTTCCGTAAAACACAAAACAAACATGAGGTACGTCACAGATGATGACTGGCCGGCAAATATAGACAGGACATAGCTCATGGAAAATACTGTTGTGCAATGGATGGTCTACAGGATGCATTATTACTGATTAAAACAGTAATATGGGGGGGGGGTGTTTTAATTCAGCTATTGAAGTCACTGGATCTGGTGGGCTGACGCAGGTCCGGGCCTGAATGCCCTCCTGACTGGCAAACGTCCTTCTTGCATTTCCCGTCCTCCTTAGATCCATCAATGTCGAAAACACGTAGCATTCAGTCATACGTGGCCAACAGGAAATGACATATTAACATGAAAACTGCTATTATATAGAATGCATTCAGGCTAACTGAGGAAATGACATACGAGGACAAAATACCTTCGCTAACAAATTAGCATTTGCTGTCACCATTAAATCAAATAGGCTAAAACTACCCACAGCAAAGAAAAAACAGCAACTCTAATAGAACATATGAAGGACCATTTCAGAGTTTAAATAATCGAATATATTACTCTATAAAAATTCAGCAATGAAAGCTCTACTCGATCTGATGTCTTCATGTGTCATGATATGCTATGCCCTAATCTATAGCTAAATATGCATGATAAGTGTTGGACACAAAACAATAAGACCACACGCCCATCTTTCACTGGAGTCCGCAAGCTTACTAATTACATGCCATTAATGATATTGTGTGTCTACTCCCCTGCCTTTTATGAAATATTTTGATAAATAATATGATGGATGGGTCCTAAAGTAATATTTAATCATGTTTAGCAGAAACTTTTGTCTAAAGTGATGTATATTCATGTTGTCGAGGAGTCAACTAGGCATAAGTACAGCCAGGCTGATCTTTCAGAGACTGCCCAGGCACAAGTTAATGCAGTTATTGGAGCAGGAACAACCCAAACAGATACACATATAACTACTAACAAAGTAACAAAGTAAGAACCTAATAAAACTATAAAAGGGCCAGCAAATGCAACATAAGGGCATTCAAGGAATAATCGGGTTAAGTGAAGGATTTCAATGAACAGAGGGGTCTTAAGGTGTTTCTTGAAGGAGGAGAGGGAGTTTGAGGACCGGATGTGGTTCAGCAGCTCTAAGCAGTGATGGTTTGCTGACTGACGGGGTGAGATGGGACCTGAGTCATGAGATAACAAGCAAGAAAGTGATAAATCCCATTAAGAAAGTGAACCACACCCACAGTTACAGAAGGGTATTCCATTGTGGTCTGTTATAGGGGTGGGGGTGGGGGTGTATTATCCCCCAATCTATTATTAACCAAGGTCAAATTTAATGCTGCGGTGGAGAGTTTGCCCATTCATTATTCATATGGAGACTCTCTCCGTGGAAGGCATGGAAGGGGATGTCATAGCTCAGGCAGACCCACGGCTTAGCGCTCGACTGCTAATGTGGCTATGCGTTGTCAGCCTTTTGCTACGATGTCAGACAGGGATATCTAATATATTAGATACCCCTTGGCTTTAGACAATTAAACTACACACATACAGATATAAAATAAATATCAAAAAATATAAATACACTCTGTGTTGAGAATGATATGCGACAAATTTAGAAATTTGAAAAATGTGCGTATTATCTTTTTACCATATCTAATAAAATGAATTCTCATACTCTCTTTCCTGCAGTAATAATAGGTCATTGTTTTCCTTTTCTGAGACACAAGTTTATGGGTATCGTGTTCCCCTATTGAAAACTACACCAAATGTCTATACAGTAGATGCTATCATGCTAGGTGATTCAGTTTTATCCATCTTTGATCCTGTTATCGGCCATGTTCTGCCTTTTCCTTGCGTGACTCCTTACTTACATGTGATGTCTGGATAAACTTTCCCTGCTGGAGACAGATCACTTTCACACCTTGGGCATCTGAATAGAAAACACTATAACAAAAGCTGCAGACTCCTCCTTCAAGTGCAGACCTTTGGCACGTGTCTGACAAGGCCAACTATCAAAAGAGGGCTGCATTGTTTTTGCTGTGAAAGTCGCCAGTAGATAACAAGACGGGAAGCTTCAGATTACGCTGGTCCAGTGTCCTGTATCACAGAAAAACCATCTCTGCCTCACATTCAGCCGAGCAAATATACATCACAAAATCTTCTGGGCCCTTTTATTTTGGGTGATTTATACACAAATTGGGCCATGCTAAGAACAGAATCCATTGTATATATGTGCCCTACTGGGTAAGGTTTACATTCTTTAAACAGAACCAGGATCATTCAGGGCAGAACCTAGAAATGTTGGGTAGTATAAATACAGTGTCAAAATCATGAGAAACAATTAATCAGTTACTGGAATGCAAACTATTTTAAATATGATAGATAGATACTTGTAGGAAGTAAGTATGATAGGAGATAAAAACAAAATACATGGTGAGTAGGTTTGTCTGCAGTCAACTGCTGGCCAGTTTTACCAAATGGACCCAAATAATCCCAGCCTGGTCTTCTGCCAAAGGTGTAGCTGAAGGTAGGTTTGCGACTTCTACTTATGAGATGTGTAGTTTTCATCCATATCTAAAGGGTGTTTTGGCTCTGTGTGGTGATACGCTGCGGCCATCTTTCAAAGGTTGCTGGTTCAAATCCTATGGCTGGCAGAATGGAGTCACCACTGTGCCCTTGAGTAAGGCCCTGAACCTCAAATTACTCCAAGGATGTTGGATGTCAGCTGACCTCGCTTTCACCTGAATAAATGTCTGTGTGTCTCATGGAGAGGACGAAGGCCCTATTTTGCAAAGTTCCACCATTCTTTTAGCATCCTGGTTAGTGATGCAAAATTTTGAGTTAAAAAGAATAATCTCATGGAAAGTGCAACGGGAACCTAAAAGAAAAATAAAGAGATAATTTGTCGCGAGGTACATAGAGACATCTGCCTTGTTCATGATTGTGCACTGCAGACATTTCTGAAAGGATCTCCTTCAAGAGTAAAAGCAGCACACAGCCTTTTAATTGGGCACATTGAAGCAATTCTAAGGACTAAAATCCCATAATTGAAAATGCAAGAAACCTCTGTATAAAGAAAATCAGAGCAGCTTCAGTGATGGGAGACTGACCTCTAAATGTAAAACGTAACTGACTTCAAACAGTCAGCCCCGGAGCAAAGCATTTTGTAATCAGCAGGCAGGTGAACAGCTGAAACTGCAGCTGCATGTGAAGGTTATTTATGCAGACAGAGAATACAGCAGGACATAAGACTAGGCCCTGGGCTATACCACTACTGAGCACTGGCTCGGGTAAAACGTTTTAATTCTTAATTCTGCAGGGGTTTAGAGAGAAAAAGCAATACTCACATGAGTCACGATAATAGCCCTGAGACTGGATAAGATGAAGCATTATTTGTCATTTTGACAGGTATGAGTAGAGGTACATTCTAATACATCTTTTCACATATCCCATCTTGCTCTGGGATGGAAAGCCAGGGTAGCACACTTGTAATTGAAAGACTGCTGGTTTAAATCCCCAACCAGCCTAATACCACTGCGATTCCCTCAGTAAGGGACCACCCCCAAGCACTGCTCTCTAGCTGCCGAATTAGCTGCCCCCTGCTATGTCATGATGTCACATATGGGTGAAATGCAGAGGATTATTAGTTGATGTGTGCTGTGGTGTGTCAACGATGACAACTAAACACTTTCTCTTCACTTGTTAGAGGTGAGAGTAAAGTGTGGGGTCTGAGCACTGGGGCAGCCATCTTTCTGGTATCCCTGGCACATTTTAGGGGTGGTGGGAAGGGGGGGGGGGGGGGACGTGACTATTCTGGCAAGGATGGGTGTTCAAATTAATGAAAGGTTCAGCTTTAAAATGACCGGGAGATGTATGGCAATGTAAGTCTGCCAATTGAACAGTGTTCTGTTTTTCTAAGCATGTCACAGATCCTTGTCAAGGGGCTCCATGTCTCATGGTAGAGATGGACCGTTTGGATTCAACTGCTGTTCCTCATTTAGTAAAGGATATTTAGCCAAATATTTCCTGCACAAGGGAGATTTTAGGTTATTCATTGCAATCTAGAAGCCTTTAAATATGGAGTTCAGAGGTATATTGTTTGTATAGTATTTTCTGAGCATTTTTCAAAATTTCAGTGGATGCTCTGCTGCTATATTTGGAGTTGGCCATCTAGCCACCCACTGTGCAAAGGGCATAAACACGCTCCATGCCTGCCGTGAGAATATCTCCAGACCACTAAGCCTATGTCCTGCCCCAAAAACAGACACAGTGAGACTGCTTCATGCATACAGGATGCCAAGGCCTACAGTGTTGCCTCTAATGGCTGTTTGTCAGGAAGAGATGCCCTGAAAGTCCCTAACTCCAATGTCACATATCAGCCCTGTGCAGACTGTTCCCAGTAATGAAGTGCAGCTGGTCCCAACTATTGGACAATAGCTAGACTCTTTAAAACAAGCCAGCTGTGCTGAGTAGGTAGGTAGACTTTGGGCAAAGACAAGTTTCATGTGTAAATAAATGCACACATAGTTTACAATATTTATAATATTGCTTTCCTGAAAAGGCTATAGACTTCCTTTTCCCACATACATAGAATAACCACGGTGATTTGTACTTTTGAAATAATTTTTACTGGATTTTCTTGTATCATGCCCTTTGGGAATTCTGAGGGACTAATTCACCCTTTCATCAAGCCTTTGGATTCTCTGAAAAAACCAAAGCACCAAAGTGGAATACAGTCAGACTCCAACCCAGAACCATATGGATTTCAAAAGATATATTTACTCACAAAGCTGTCATGATACTTTGATGTAGAAAGTAGTGACCCTGGTGTGCAACATGAAGAGCGGTCATTGGCACATCTGTTGAATCCTACGTTTGTTACATTCCTTCTAGTTTTGGGCTCCGCTTTTTTCCAGTTTCCATAACTACCCATCCAATGCCAGATCACACGGAGCCTGGAATCCATCCCAGGCAACACCAAGCACTGAGGATGCGGTATGCAGTGGACTAGTACATCATCCCAGGCAACACCAAGCACTGAGGATGCGGTATGCAGTGGACTAGTACTTCAAAAAGGCCAACTCACACACTATGAGACAATTGGAGACAACTGTCCACCTCGATCATGAATCTTCGAACAGCGGCGGAAACCCCAGGGAAAATGGAGAGAAGATGGAGAGAAGATGGAGAGAACTCCACACAACGGCATGGCTGCTTCCTGGGGGTCTGGGTGGATTCCAAATTGAGCCTTACTGAGTAGCTTTAGTTTATCAGTCTCTATAGAAGTAATGCTGTAGCCCCAGAATATCACTGTCCAGAAGACTTCACCTGCAACAACACACTGATAGAACTGCTGCAACAAGGATCTGGAAACTCCAAAGGATCCAAGCCTCCTCATGAAATAGAAGCCACTTAAGCCCTTCTTCCACACAGCCACTGTGTTAGCAGTCAAATCTCGCTTGCTGTCCAGATGCACACCCAGCTACCTATAAGTGTCCCCTTCCTCCACTTCCTCTCCTTCTATGATCATAGCGTTCGGCACCCTTAGACATGCAGTAGTCCACCACACATCTCTTTGGCTTTGCTGATGTTAAGCTGCAGCTGGTTCTGCGTGGTCCCCCTCCAGCTCCCATAAGCCATTTGCTGCCCATTCCTTGTACACCTCACCAATGCTTTTCCCCGTGAGAGGGAATCTGAGGAGTACAGGGCGAACATGAAGAGAGCCAAGTATGCTCCCTGTGGGACCCCCGTGTCACTCACAGCCATGGTCTATTATCCGGGATGCTGATATGGATGTGCCCACCTAGCATCTCATAAAGCTTCTCTTTCAGCAAAACATACTGAATGGTGTTGAAAGTATAGGAATAATCAAATAATATGATTCTTACAGTGTTGCTGGATATTTCCAGGCAGAAATAGGCGATGTTTATGAGGTAGATGATGATGTCATCCATTCCAATATGCTCCTCCTCTCAAACTGCAGGGGTCCAACGCTGTCTCGCCCTAGGGTCTGAGGTAAGCTACGACAAGCTGTTACATGATAATGTGAGATGTCAAGTCAGTGGTCGATGGGCACATGGTGCAGATTGTTGCTCTCTCTAGGGAACTAGGATCAGGCAGGATGCCTTCCACAATGCAGGGACCCTTTCCGGGATCAGGCTCAGGGTGAAAAATGCCCTGGGGAACTCCACAGAGCTGTCTCAGCAGCTCAGGGCTGATGCTATCAGGACCAATCCATTGCGGCAAGGTGGCAGTAGGAGAGGATGGGGGGGAGGAGGATCAAAGGCAATTGTTGTTGTAGTGAGGTGTGAGTCTGCAGTGCAGGCGGGCAACCACAGTCCTGACTGTTTTGTGAGCTGCGGGGGGAGGTGCAGGGAGGCGGGGGGAGGCGGAGGCGACGACAGCAGAGGAATTTGGACATCAAGGATGGGGGACTGCAATGGGGTGAGGCCAGGATATCCAGGAGAGCGACACATGTCATGCATTTAAGAACACAAAAGCAAATGACAGCAAAAATAACCATGCAGCAGAGGGAAAGCAGACTGAAAATCAGTCAAGTTCAAACAGACCCTTCTCAGCAGTACAATTAAAACCGAATCAATCAGCACTCGAGGGCACAATGCTGGGAATAAATAAATCAGCCACTGATGTGACTTGCTCCACTGCATGGCAGCAAGGGGGTACCAACGAGTTACCCCATACGAAGTTACAGGACTGGCCTGGAGCCTATGCCAGCCTGCAAGTTACCCCAAGTAGCATAGGGCGCGAGGTGGGGAGATACCCTGGACGGGATGCTAGTCCATCACTGAGCACATATGCACACACAAACAACGATAAGGGCATTGCAGAAATGCCAAGTCACCGACCTGGTGCCTTTGTGTTGTGGGAGGAAGCTGGAGTACCCAGAAGAAACACACACACACATATACGCACACATATATGCACACAGACCTGCACTCATACGTTTGTGGGGACCATCCATTCATTTCTGTGGGCAAAACCCCAGTCGTAACACTGACAACCTTAACCCACCTACCCAGCCCTAAACATTAACCATAACTAACCAAACAAAATACAAATCTTTTGGCATTTTAAGTTTTTTGATTGCATTCACAGATCTTTGTGGGGACCTGAAAAATGGTCCACACAACATTTAAATAACAGGTTTTTATTACATTGTGGTGAACATTTGATCCCCTCAAATTAATACAAAGATAATCCTCACACAGACACACACACCAAGGTGATAGGAAAGTCAAATAACCGACCGTGGAGATCCTACAAAACCTCTGTGCCACCTGCTAGTCAATTACTCCTTAATCACTCAGTAATTATTTCCTTAGTTGTACCTAATTAAAATAAAGGACTGATCTTTTTCTGAACAACAATAAATGTAATATGCAGTATATTGCATTGCTAATTTAATTCAGTAAGTAAGTAAAAAACATCATATATGCAGAAAATTCCAGGGTGGGTCGAACTATATTATAGCACTTTAAAATTAAAGGGAAATCATCCCTTTGTCTTCTAGTTCCCAGCACAGTTTTTTTTAATGAACCTGGAGCCATAAGAAAGAAACAGAGGGTAGAAGGCAGGATGGGGTGCTGGTCTTACACTCATGGATACACTCATGCATACGTGCACTCAAGTATACACTCACGCATGCACTCACACATACACTCACGCATGCACTCACGCAAACACTCACGCATGCACTCACGCATGCACTCACACATACACTCGCGCATTCACGCATGCACTCACGCATACACTCACGCATGCACTCACGCACATACACTCGCGTCTGGACCCATGCATACACTCACACATACACTCACGCCTGCACTTAAATATACACACACATATATACTCGTAATTTGCAGTAGCAAATTCACCTGCTGTCATGCTTTTGGAGTGTGGAAGGAAACCAGAGCACCCATTGAAAAGCTGGACGATGTCAAGAGATAATGCACACGACACACAGAGTCAAGGCAGGAATAAAGACATAAAGAGGCGTGAGGCAGCTGTGATACCCACTGAGCCACTGTGTCACGCATTAAAGGAATCTAACTACCAAATTAGCCGATGAGGACAGGGTTGTGCAGATTAAGCCTGAAGATATAACAACTGCCTTTCGATAATTATATTCTACTGAGCTGAGGGATGGTGTGTACATCAGTGGGTTATGCATGTGTGTTCATATCCAGAAGAGTGTGGGTTTCAGTAGTCCCATGTAGCTTACCAAGTGGAGTATTGTGCATAATAACAACCCATAGGAGATGGATTCAAATCCCATAGACTGTGCATAAATTCTTGCCCGTCACTCAACTGTAAGTCAGTTTGGATAGAGTAAGTGAATCCTGTTACCAGTTGAGTACTTGCAGTGCCCTTCGGTAAGATCTGTAACCCAAGCCACTATGGGATGCTGGCTCAATCTGTATGTCAGCTTTCCTTATTTTGTATATTACTTTGGACAAAAGTGTTTGGTGAATAAATCTGAACCTGTGTGTTAAAATGACTCTGTGATTAGTCACTGCAGTTTGTTACCTGACTTGTTTCCAAAATATGCCACTGGAAATGATCCATAAAGCACTTCTAGAAAGAGTGAGCAAATGGGCCTTTTTGAAGGGAGTAACTGGACGTGTTACTCAGTAAGACTGACTTTATTACCCTTCTGGGAATTTTGCTAAATTGCCTTTTGGACATGAACTGTTTTTATGTGTCTGGAGTGTCGTGGCGGGGGGAGGGGTTGGGGGTTGGCATGCCTTGTTGCTGGAAAACGACGGGCATCATATTTCAAAATGTAAAAATTTCTGAATTTAAAAGTTAAACAGCTCTGGCGGTGTCTCTTATCTGTGGTGTTAAACTTCCGTGTTATTTGGGGAGTAGCTGGGCATGATTGTGTCTAATCTTACCCGCCATGTTCACCTGACCTTCTCGTCTCCTCCCTAACGTGACCTCCTCCTAACGTGACCGTCTCCTCCCTAACGTGACCTCCTTCTAACGTGAACGTCTCCTTCCTAACGTGACCGTCTCCTCCCTAACGTGACCTCCTCCTAACGTGAACGTCTCCTTCCTAACGTGACCTGCTCCCTAACGTGACCGTCTCCTCCCTAACGTGACCTCTTCCTAACGTGACCTCCTCCTAACATGAACGTCTCCTCCCTAACGTGACCTCCTCCTAACGTGAACGTCTCTTCCCTAACGTGACCTCCTCCTAACGTGAACGTCTCCTCCCTAACGTGACCTCCTCCTAACGTGACCTCCTCCTAACGTGAACGTCTCCTCCCTAACGTGACCTCCTCCTAACGTGACCTCCTCCTAACGTGAACGTCTCCTCCTTAACTGTTGCCCCTTGTTAGTGTCGCAGCTTCAGCAGAGCTGTGTGTGGCTTGGGGGGCTAAACCTCTGTGGCTGTCATCAGAAGGTTGCTTCAGCCCAGCCTTGTCTCATCTGTGTGTTCTTGAGCAAGGTCCTTAACCCCTATCTCCCTGGGCACTGCTATGGGTATCTGCCCTTCATGGTCTGTTTGCTCTCACCTGCAGAGAGGAAGTTGGGGGAGATATAAGGCGAATTCCCTCATGGGATCAATTGCATGCATATTATTAGGTATCTGTTTGTTTCATCATCCCCAGTCTGCTCATTGATGTTGAACCTTCCTGGTTGCCAGTCCTCCTGTTTGTGATCCCTTACAATCCTGTTTGTTTCCAATCTCTGCCCATAACCCCCCCCCCCCCCTTTTCGTTTTGCCATAACGCCTGACCTTGTGTCCTTGTCTCAACAGACTGACACATGAGAGAGAGGGAGAAGCATCACCAGCAATGGTCACTCATGGGACAGGGTCAGAGACATGATAATCTGACATGATCCAGAAGTCGCTGGAATCTACACGTCGTCAGCCCTACGCTATCTGTGCCGCTTCGGATGTGAGCTGAAATTCCACGTTTTTGTGCTGACGTTAAAAATAATATAGCTTATTTAGAAAGCACATTTATACATAGAAACTTAGATTTTTATGCCAGGTCAGACAGTTCCAGAAACAACAGTGATTAAGGGCCTTTGCTCAAGGGCACAACAGCACTTAGCTGACACTGGGGTTTGAACTGGTGACCTTCTGATTGCAGACAATGCAACCCAGAGACACCCAAAGCTATAGATATGCAATAAGAGTCTTACATATAATTTACTTAGTTTAGTTTTTTGAACAACAGTTATGGATTCAGCCTTAAATAGGGAACCTGAATTTGTTAAGGAAACCTGAATAGGTCCCTGTATCCAGGCCTTGATTCAGATGCTTCTCTCCAATGCTGGAGAACCTAGGATCTGAAGGGCTTTGCAAAAGAACCGTCCCAGAGGGATCATGTCCTGGTTTTAAGTCACCTCTTTTTCCAGTGGGCCACACACCTGTCCTTTTCTGTGAATATGTTACAAGACGTCAACTGTAACTCATCCTCTGCACTGCTGTCACTTGTGACCTCTGACCTCAGGGATCACAGCTGTTCGCGTCCATTCAAAACCAGCCTGGCTGAAGCCAACAAAAACACACTGAGAATGTTAATGGTGGTACCACTGAAATTTGGGGAGCAGTGATAATATTACTATTAGTATTGCCCCCCCCCCCCCCCAAGAAATGTAGCCTCTTCTTGTACTCAGCAATAGTGAATTGCCCAAGACTGAGGTCAACAGACGTTACAAGTATGTGTGGTGGGATTAGAGATTATTTCTGATGTCATCTTCTAGCCTGATGAGGCTTGTGTTGTCCTGTGCTGCCCTGCTTTTGGCTTTGAACACACAGAGTTGGGGGAGGGGCACCGATGTCCCAGATATTCCTCTGATAGCTTGTTTCATTGTTTCATCAGAGCCACTTTAATTCCCCCTGGCTTGCGGTTAACTTGCAGTCCAACAAACAATTCTTCTCGTTATAGGTACTCAGGTCCATAGCTGCTGGATGGGATGGGATGGGATGGGATGGGATGGGATGGGATGGGGGGGTCAAGTTTGCCTCTTGTGTTCTGAGACCAAGGAGACTAAGTAGGAAATCCTTGGTAAGAAGCCTGGGGCCACAGCAAGCTGGATTGCTGGTCCACAAGACCCTTTATCCTGTGGGGCTTGTGGTCTATGATCACCAGATACTTTCTTCAGCAAGCTCAAAACTGCTGTGGAGCTCAGAGGAGTGTCTGTACATGCTGGGAAGGTTCCCATGTAATGGGTAAGTTCCCATTACATAGAGAAGGGAAGGAGACGGTTACTCCATCAGCATAATACAATCTACCACTTCATCGGGGCAGAGGCTCTGGTTGGGCACTGTAGGGCTCAGTGGATTAGGCTGCTGTACCTCTGCTTGGATAATTACGGGTTCAAATCCCTGGATTGTTAGAGTGACGTCCACATGTGTCCAGTTGCTCCTGAGACTGAGTCTGACTCTGTGTTTTTAATTGTATGTTGCTTTGGGAGAAGAAGTGTCTGATAAACAAATAAAATGTGACTGATATGATCAACCTGGTCAATAGGTGCTTTCCCACCCCAAAGCACTTTTGTCGCATTTCCACCACAGGAACTCGTCCATTGTCGTTCCTGGGAGGTAGTTCCTGAACCTTTTTTTAGTCCTGATTCTGGAGTAGGTACTTTTCGCTCAACCAAGAAATCCTGCATGTGCCTTATAGTGATAAATTGTGCTGACTGGTTGACCACATGCACCGGTACTAACTTGCAAGTTACGACGAAGTTTGGGGTAAACAGATGAAAGTAGAGGAGCAACAATTGAGCTGATGGAATTGTTTTTCTATCCCCAGTATATGAAATGCATGAATGAATACTTTTTTTTGGTTGTGTATCCATATTTTTGCACAGGAAAATTTGGTTGCTAAAGCCGGCAGTGAAATTTGCCAGCACTTATTATTGCAATAACATTACATCGCCTTTTATACTTTTTTTTTTTATTCTTTTATACACCTTTTAAACGCAAGAACAATCTTTTGGCAAGTGTATGCACGAGTGAATTAAGAATCAAACAGGTCGGGGCCATATAAATAAAATCGAAATAAAATACGATTTGTCCCATATTTCTGACCTCGATCTCACGTAATGACTAACAAAACGATTTATTCGTCTTCCATTGTTTTCGGTTGGCGGTGTGATTTTGGGGGAAATTACATGTGAAGTTTAATGACCTCGGCGTCTCCCATGCTTTGCATAAAGGTCACATTTCCTGTTTGGACAGCGAAACACAAAAGTGGCCAAGAACTGCAAAACACAGTCCAGGAACTCAGAACCAGGAACCAGCTTCTTGAAGTTCGGTGGGTAAAACTCTAATACGTTCGTTATCTTTGAAAGCATGCCAGGTGCACAGGCACTAATGTCCATCAGTTAAGAAGAATCAGCGTGAAGCACCTTTAACATATGTTTAAGACCAGGCTCACCGTGCAGAATTCCCTGGGCAGACACAAAATTACTTCAACTAGGCCCCCTTGACACGCAACCTCTCCCACCTGAGCCCCTTACATTGCAAAAAAAAACATAAAGACTCCAAATAAGCCACAAAATAAGTCAGCACAAAATATTCACAAGTTCCATCGCGCTCTTTCCTTCCTATGTTTTCTTTAACACAGTGGTGATGAAAGTGTGCTTGGGCCCGGAATGTTAAGCACAATGTGAGAGCAGATCAGCAGGGGAGTTGGAAGGGAGGACAGTCATGGACAGGCATGGTACAAGGCAATCTGGCCTGTTGCGAGTACGCCTTAACACAGCCGGTACACTTTAGCACGTTTTACACGCCAGTCACTCCAGAGGTGACTGCTGATTAACACAAATGTCCCTCTGTATTTTAATTTTATAAGCTTTAAAAGTTAGTATTATGGAAATTGGACTTAATTATCAACATATGCTGCTTCCTAGGACACACACCTTCCTGTTATATGATGTGGACAGTGAAACTACCAGGATGTAATGCTGGTTATTTCCTCCTCCTAACGTGACCTCCTCCTAACATGAGCGTCTCCTCCCTAACGTGACCTCCTCCTAACGTGAACGTTATTAAGTTATACGTGTAGGTACCTGTATTGTTGAGGCACTTTACAGTAGAAGGGAGCTCACTTACAGTTACATTACATTTATTTAGCAGTTGCTATTATCTAAAAGTAATATATGATTGACAAAGCAGGGTTTGCCAGTCCATAAAGCCATTGGGATTAGGTAGGTAGATGCAGGTACCACCTGGTTTTGGAGAGAAAAAAAGACCTGAAATGTTTTTGCATCTGTGTTTTTTTTTACTGTCTGTGACAAACTTCTGGGATTTTATGTTTGTGCAACTGCAGTGCCATATCTGCATTTCCATAAATCCTTTTTTTTTGTCTCCTGTAACCCAAATGTGCCTGGATTTGACCTCAGTTCCCTGAGGACTCTTTGTTTTTGTGGTAGTCATGCACTCAGCACAGTTGCTTCGTGTGGCTGTGGTGGACGCAGCATCTGGGTCATAAAGCCAGTCAGAGACACGGGTCCTACGACATCCACCCTCAGCGGAGCCCAAACGAATGCAGAAACGACATGGGTCAGTGCACCTGGGGTTCTGGGAAACCGTGCAATCGATGCATCTGAGAAAAGCTTGGGGCCACCGGGTCCTGAAACATGACATGCCATCACGCTCATTTTCTAATTAATGTGCCGCCACTGCGGGTCACCACGACCCCTAGATACCTGTCACCTGAATCTGGGACGCGCCGCGTCACTGTTCCACGAATTTCCGGCGGCCGGCGCATTTGTTGTGAAGGGAAATTGGCAAATGGGCAAACAGAGCAGAGTCAACATGCCTGGAGAGAAGAGCAAGAGTGCAAATGTGTGAGGAGAGGGTCCACATGGACTCAGTGCACTGACTCATGCTCACGTCACTCGATTTACAAACATACAGGAAACTCCTCATTAACCCAGGGAAAGACATTAAACAGCCCAACTGCACATTATCTGCTACATATTACGCAAAAGCCAAACGCCTAAGGCACTGCTGTTGAGATTTTTGATAATAATCTTTCATTGGAAATGTGATTTGAATTTGTTGTAACATCCTGGTCTTACCCGGATGCATTTATGATAAGTATGTTAAAGATAGACATGTTAAATATAAGAACAAAGAGCAAAGATTTTTTTTTGTCAAAAAAAAAAAAACATCAGGAATACACCTGTAAATACCACAGTTTCAGCTGTTCTGAGATATTCTGTGTTCTGAGTATTGCTCAACCCAATCCTTGGAGAACCCCAGACAGTCTGCAGTTTTGTTCCATTCCAGCTCCCAGAGCACCTGTACCAAACAATCAAGAACAACTAATTAAGAATGAACCAAGCAATCGAGAGCACTGGATACTTGGTACAGGTGTACTGAGAACTTGGAGGGAGCAAAAATGTCTGGGGGTCCCCAAGGACTGGGTTGGGAAACATTACTTCAGAGATATATAGTTGTAAAGCATGTAGGAATGGTCGGTGGACAATATTTCAAGCAATAGTGGCCAAATAATCAGAATAGTCCCATGAGGTCATGGGTCATTTGTATGAAAATCACTATCTATTACAAAATATAACATTCATCCAACTGAAATCAACAGTGAAATTGGGGAAATTTTAAGAGCTATGTTTCAGTATTTGAACTGGAGTTGAAAAATGTGCCATGTAATGTACACTAGCAATATCAGCTAAGATTGATTAACCAATCAGAGCCGTTGAAAAGGGACAAATTGGCAGGTCTACAAAAAAGTATGGGAAGATGGGAGAGTTTCCCCAGCGGATCTAAAGTCCGAACACAAAGTATTGCTTGACTAATCAAACAGTTACACAATGTTCTTTGAACGCAGCATGTTAATGAAGGTATATGTAAGGGTGACCTCATTTATCACCTGTTACTTTGATAAACAGGGGGAGGAAAGGGGTGGAAGAATGAACCGCCATCTCATTTATGGTCCGGCTTGGGGAGATAGCAGGAATTCCTGGAATGTGGCTTAACGCCAGATCAAAAGGTTTAGGTATTAACTAGAGTGAAGTCACAGATAGAGAGAGGTGCTCTCTCAAGGACCTCAGTGCGCACATGGTGGTCAGTTTGTCCAATGCGTCTTGGCAAACACAGTTTGTTTACGCTCAGGAGAGGCACGAGCATGAGTCAGGGTGATGTCAACCATACCTCCGTGGAGCAGTAAAGCTGATGCGTTTATTTATTTACCTGCTGCCCAAATTGATGTACAAGAAGCACTTCTACTGAGCATTATATTTAATCAGTTTTCCACAAATAAAACAAACCAAAAAATGGCTTCCTTCGTTTATGATTATCTTTATTTACACTATACTGGTCCAGTTATTGTGACTTTTTCTGATTGCAATTGTAGCTAATTGTAATTACTTTACAATAATTACATGTTCTGTGAATGCCTCTTTTAAATATGTAAGGAGTTACAGAGGCAGTGAAACATGCATTTGTATTTCAAACATTTTTTCAAACAAATTTTCTCAGAAAATTGTGTACATCAATAAATTAAAAAATTTCCATAATACAGTACCCCCTTAAACTTCACCTATTATTCTGATGTGCCTGAACAATCTATAGTCATCCTTTGTCTCTCTATAGCCTCTTGTTAGCCATTTCCTTCCACTCTATCACTAATTAATGTCACATGGGGGGGGGGGGGGGGACCATTTAACCTAAATTTTCCCATTTTCCTTTTTATTTTATAATGTGCTCAATCGGTCATCTCATAGGAGGTGCTCTTGCTTGAAATGAGCTAGTGCTCTCAAGTTCTGAAGCTTGGTTTGGAGATGACTTCAGTGCAACGTCTTCCTCATAGCACTCTCATTGGACTGCTGCATTTCACAGACACCCAGCCTCATCGGGAAGGTTCCTGGAACCCTACTTGAACAACCCTCCATCCTGCACCAGAGGGCATCGGCAAGTCCCGCCATTTACACACTGAGCTATTGTTCAAGGATTAAAAGGGGGGAAAGGCAGCCCGGACATCTGCAGGCGTGTGTTGAACACTGGGGGGATCTTAAGGTCAGCTGGATGATCGGGGCCGCATATCATTCACCACAGGGCCGTCTATGTGGAATTCTGAGGCTTTCTCATGTGACGGAATGGGGGAACGGTGCTCTGGATGGGCATTCATCCTGCCTGTACACACGTCTGCCCTGTTCCCGGGCCGTGGTGCCTATGGTTGCCCAAAGACAGCATCAGGGGGTATTTCAGTGCGGGATCCGGAATAAGACTGCATTTATACAGACAGCATTGCAGTCGCTCTGGCCTCCTCCTGGATGCCTCTTTGCCTCACATGGCGTTGACAAAACGTGGTATTCATGGCAGCGGAGGCTTTTTCACACTCACTCCCAAGCACATGACCCACCACTGCCGCTGCTTTGTAAATCGCCTGATTCATTGCCGCTTCTGTTTTTCCCTTTTTTGTGTCTTTCACAAAAAACAAACAAACAGTCATTGACATGGCGGAGCGATAGACGCAGATGAAGACAGTCATCTGTTTGTGTAGCTTGTTGCGTACGAGGACAGAAGGCCGCATTTCCCTGAAAGTGACGCCGCTGGGCCAAAGACCATCCCTGGTCAATACCGGATCCGAGGTTCCGGCTTTTGGAATGAACGCGTGGTGAGGCATGTGACTGGGATGAAGCATTCCGGTTTCGGAAGAATGCCTCATTTTCTGAAGCCTTTCTCCGGACGGCATGCAGTCAATAAGCCTTTGTGAGTGATTCCACTTCTGACAAAATCATGGGGCTGACAGATTTCGCGAGACATGTCGTCACTAGAGCACGACGTCTACAATCAACCCTCCCACATGTTGCAAAAGATCAGCTGAGGCCTGACAGTAGCTTATTTTTAGCTAAATAGTCTGTCCTTAAAATATCTGGAGGCTACAATTACAGAGTAGTAGCTACACGAATTCCACAAATCACGACGTTGCTGAACAACTAGGACACCAGAGCACTGGATGATGCGTAGGAGGACGTATGGGACGCAGGGGTGATTTTAGAATTTTAGAACGTGTGGGAGAGCATAAAAGGGGCCACAATTCATAGAGAGGGGCTAATTTTATTATTACCCAGATAGCACCATGTTATTGTTTCAATGCTGAATGTTAAATGTATTGAATTATTTTCAGTGTTGAATTATCAATGTTGAAACTGAATTGGCTTTTGGTCAGATTTTCAATATTGAAAAATTGATGGTGACAAAACCTTCATTCAATGTTGATATAAAGTGAAATATTGAAGATCAACGTCGTTTCAACCTTTTTGTCTGATACGGAATCAATGTTGTTTCAACATATCTGTGCTATGTAGGGAGCCAATGCCGTGTTTTGAACTGATGAATGGAAAGGGAGGTGGGGCTCTGGAGGCTAAGCAGTTTTCAGCTGGGCCCAGTGCCCCTGTGGCCCCCACCCCTGTATACGCTGTTGATGATAGGATAGGACGAGCAATCCATCACATCCCAAATGCACGGCCAATCAGGAAGTGCAGATGTTTGGCCAACATTAGCGGTGAGGTATGTGTCAGAAAAAGGCTCCTCAGTGACCTGATGCCTCCTGTAAGGTTCTCTGATGACTTCGATAAATATCAGGCTCATGCTGGACAAATAGACTGACATCAGAGGCACCGAAAAGTATGTCTCATCTTTCCTTCGTCATTCTTTAGATCATCTATTTTTTATTTTAAGCCAATTAGCAGAAGTGAAGGCAATCTTAACTATTTTCCTTGGAAGTATATTAATTAATAGATTAACATTTAACTTATTAACCCAATGAGGTAAAATAATACACATTAACAGTGTTTCTACAGCTTTTTCACTCTACCACAATTCTAAGCATTCCTGGCACGAAGCCTTTGCTCTCAAAATCAATGTGCAGTACAGTCATACAGGAACTGCTGTTGTATATTTCATGATTATGTAGGCATATATACGAAACGACGTGTATGAAAATACGGGAAAATTTGTTATAAATGGAACATTTCTTGAGAGATTCAGTGTCAGTCAGTTGAAGTACATCAAGATAATGGAGGGATATTCCACTCTCTGTTGTTACACTAATGCAGGAGCGCAAATACATGCACTGTGGTTTAGGATTACGAGGATGTACAACTTCTGTTGAACTCATTTTTTAACTTATTTAGCCAAACTGATTCACTTAGTAGATGTGCTGACAAGGCAAAAGTCACTTGAATCTAGCCTAATAATATATTTCCGTATTATAGTTCTATATAGTTTTTGTTATATAATTGTCATATAATTCTTATCTACTTATATGAATTATTCAAATGCATTTTGAATTGTAACATTTACTTGTAAATGTATAAAAGATGTAAAGCAGGTCCATTTTGTTACATATTCAGCTTTCTATAAATTGAAATATTGCATTTGGCGATGTTGAGGCGCATGACCCCCCCCCCCCAAAAAAAAAAAAATGCAGTTGAAAGCAATTGATTAAGCAGCAGAATCCAGGTAGGGGTTTACATCCATTTATATACAACGCGCTCATATTTTGCTGTTGCTCTGCTCAAGGTGTGCAAACCAGTATCAGGGGAGGGGCACCATGGTAGGGAGCCCCCGGAAAAACTAACCGGGGGGGGGTACCAGCAGATTTTACAGATTCCCCCTTCTGGTCATGTAAAATTTGCAACAATGTGAGAATCCCTCTGCCTGGGTCTGCAAGCCCTGCCCTGAGTCGTGTGCCTTTTCTCTGGATACCTTTGAGAGCAGCTAGACTAACTGACATCTCTAAAGTGTGCGACGATAAAATCATACAAAATGGCAAATGTTTTTTGTGCACAGGTGCATCGGCATTTGTCTCTTCACCTATACCATCTCGCTTTCCATAGCTTGCAGGACACGGCACAGGGTCAGCCGGCATGCAGCAGCCCTGCAGCTAGAGATTAACCCTGCGTTCGATTATCTCTCGGAAGTCGGAAATTCTGAGGCGCGTGACATCACTTGCGACGAATCTCCCGCTTGAGCTACACGTCTCGGAACAAACACGGATGCCTCCATAAACACACTGTTGTGTGTTGTTGCTTTATATTTTAGTAGATTTGGAGTGAGATTCTTTTTTCCCAGAGACAAACAAACAAGAAACATAAACTAGTTAAACCACATTAAAAGCTTTATAAGATATTTTAGTAGATCCATAGTGATTCTTTTTTCGAGAGGCAAACAAACTATAAACAAACAAAAGATACTAACAAGTCCGGTAAATATCTGATATTGTATGCTAGGATACTGTTTACGGTCCTGATATGGTATTTTCAAAATCGACCACGGGCAATTACATATATAACTATTAATATATTCAACAAAATAAGCATTTAAAAATATCTATAAAATAGAATTACTGTTGACTGCGTAACCGCCATGTTGAAATGATGTCACAGGGGAAACTTGGACAACAAAATTCTGTCGGACATCAACATCGGAAAAGAGCCGCGTTTCCGACGGGAAGTTCCGACTCGGAGAGAGATAATCGAGCGCCGGATTAGGCCTTGCTCAAGGGCCCACAGACATGCCACTATTCTGCTGAGGCCAGGGCTCAAACCGGTGACTTTCCAGTTATTGGTACAGAGGCTGAGCTGACTGAGCCGCTTGGAAAAATCCTCAGAAAGGACGGCATGTGTGTCAGTTCTGTGATGACCCCCAGCCTAGAGTCCTGTATTGCCTGGGATAGGCTGTGTACCCTTCTGTGACCCTGGATTGGAAGATGGATGGATGGACTTTTGTTTCACGGTGCTGGGTGTGTCTGAGTGTTATCAGACATACAAAAGGAGGGGATGGATTGGCACGTTCAGTGCATGCTTGGTGGCACTGAGGACATTTGGCCTGTTGACAGGTCACAGAGATCTCATGCTGAACTTCCAGCAGGCTGTCCTTCTCAGATAGGAGGCACAGGATCACAGCCTCGCCCCCCCCAAGCTCACACTGTTTTGTTTCAAAGCGATTTCACTGCCTACAATTCAATTAGCAAGCAAAAACCAAAAAGGCAAATTCTGGCTAATGGGTGTGAACATTTCTCAGCCCTTGTTTTTTCAGCTCATTGAAGTTGTTTTATATTTAACCTGAGAAAAAAAAACACTAATGTCTGTTTAATTACAGCATGGGTAAAAGGGGCTGGTTTTGCATGGAGACAATTAGTGTAATTTGACCCAAAGGTGAAGGTTCCTTCGAAGCCCAGCTTCTGACCTGATTGGAACAGAGGGCTCTTGAAGGGAAGGGGTTTAATGTTTAGCCGGGAATCCCAACCTCAAACAGCTGAAATGTTTAAACATTAATACCGCAGCTTTGACACTCTCAGGCTCCTCTATTTGCAATTCAGATCCAGCATGATTTCGCGGGCCAAAGAACATCAGAGCTCTCCCTCTTAATTATGTGCGAATAAATATCCAAAGTGCTGACATCCTTTTCGACACCCTCTCCTTGTGAAAGTCACCCCCTCCCCCCATAACTCTGATACACAGAGGCAGTCCAGGGAAATGTCGCTCATTAATCCCCTAAAATTGGGAGCATGGCAGGTCTTATGGTGTTGTGTAATTACATTACTGTACAGAACAACATTAGAAAAACACACATTCACTTATGTCAAAATTTTAAATTAATTCACTTCAAATGTATGCAATATTGTTATGCAAATCCTGTCAGCTATGAAGAAATTCTGGTAAATGTGTGATGTTTCATCATTTGTTTAACATTTAATTAATATTTTCATTAATACTAATGACTGATAGCACAGGGATGGGCCATTAAGAGAACTGGCATATTTAAAAAATCATGCATATAATCATGCATATATGCCCTGTGCCCTGTGACAGAGTGGCATGCCTTCCATGGTGTCCCCTTCCTTGTGCCCTGTGACAGAGTGGCATCCCTTCCAGGGTTTCCCCTTCCTCGTGCCCTGTGACAGAGTGGCATTCCTTCCAGGGTGTCCCCTTCCTCGTGCCCTGTGACAGAGTGGCATGCCTTCCATGGTGTCCCCTTCCTTGTCCCCTGTGACAGAGTGGCATCTCTTCCAGGGTGTCCCCTGACTTGTGCCTTAAACTTTCCTGGGATGGGCTCCAGATTCACTACCACCCTGTACCCGACAAACATAATTTGTAGTTTTCCTTTTTCACGTCCAGCTTTTTTTGACGAAATTTGACGAATGTAAAATTCAGGCAGTCTATCAGACATAGAAGCAAGGCAGTATGATCCCGCCCCCATGCCACATGTCACATCCCGTGCATCCTCTGATATGTCTGTCACTGACAGGCACGTTGTGCCCTCAGATTATCGCTTGTTTGGCTTGGTGGCAGTTGCCCGGAAGACTGTTGCCCTGGTGACTGTTTGACATACAAAGTGTACGTAGAGTAAATCTCAAACTGTGACCAAGTCGGATCCGAAATTTCACTGTGACAACTGTAACTAATCTGACCTGCCGGTTTTAAATCAACAGTCAGATTCTTGACATATATATTTGAATTTAATTTAATAATCCGAAAGTACTCCATCGTCTCCCACGGTGTCAATTACCATGATTGTTTTTAAAACCATTAGCAGCATATCAACATTTAACTTATTAATATTTACAGCTTTATTCTTTTGTAGTTAGTATACCCAAAAATAGCGAGGTTCTGTAACAGGGACACTAAGTATCCCCTCTCAGCTTAGAACAACACTTAAAAGACAAAACTTCAAACTAGTACCTCTCTACCTTTCGATACAAAATAAATATATTACCGTCTCTCTTACTGCTCACAAGAAAAGAAAACATTTGCTCTGAAAGGAGGGTTATAGTGGCCAAAGCACTTAAAACGTGCTGAAGGCTTCCGCCATCATTATTTACAAAAGTGCAGAGTTTCAGGTCTGTTCCTCTCTCTGCTCCAGCTCCGCACAACAATAATATTTAATTTTTAATGCTGTGGGGTTTATTTATTTAAGGGTGGTCATAGGGGGCAGGGGGGGTGGGGTGGAAAGGTTGGATCTCGGGGCATGAAACCAAACAGAGCTCCGAAAATGTGCGGAATGTCAGCCCCTTGGCGGGCGGGGTCGGGCGGGGGGGCAAAGGGGCCAAGCCCCCGTTTACTTTCCAAGCTACCACTCACGCTTGATTGCCTCTCCATTCAGGAAGGGGGTGTGAGAGCCAGACAAGAGCGCCGTGTGAAGGAACATCAAAGGCCATCTCCAAACAGGGTGGCAAGCTGGCCAGCACCTCGACCCGTCTGTTTATGCAGACCTGCAGCCCGCCTCAATCCCCTTCCCACTCTATCTGTTCTGCTCGCCCTTGGCTTTTATCTTCCAAATTAGAGCATCTGTGTAAACAGGCCGGCTATAAAAATGTAAACATCCCCTGCGGTACCCCCCACCCCCCACCCCCCACATGTAAAGTTCATCAGATACAAGCAGCTGCCGTCCCTGCTTGGTCTTCACAGTGCTGGGGGACAGGCCCACCGTTCCTGCTTTTTTTTATGAATGAATCTGTGTGGCACCCCCCCCACCCCATGTTATGAAAATCCAGCTGTATGCAGCAATAACATTCTGCCTGGGAGATTTCCGAACCTAAGAGGGCCGAAGGAGCGTCAGGCTGGGCCTCCCCTCTATTCCTACATCTCTCAGGAGCTAAAGACGAAAGCCAGACATCGCGATAGCGGCTAAATCTGCTTTTAGCAGCTCATGTTCCACCAGCTGTAGGTCCAACATGCTTGACTACGGTTCGAAACGCGGATGTGAAATTCTTGTCAGTGAAGAAAACAACGCTTGTTGAATTATTGGAGGAAACGCGTCAGAATTATTGGGTTTTACTAGGCTTGGGTGGTATTATGGTAATTCTGTATACCGTGATATTTTATGTAAACTGTGACCTCCCCCACTTGCTGAATTTTTATGAAGATTTCATAATATGAGAATTGCCTTTGAACATAACAGCAAAATACTGTGCACTGTGATATATTATCTGGATGTTATAATGGTATGATAAATGGGTAACACGCAAAGCAAAGCTTCACTCTGTGCGTTTTGAAGCCTGTGCATCATTGTGAACTGAGTTTAGGACATGGGCTTTGAAGGATGGCCTGCTTTTAAACCCCTCTAAGGCATCTACGGCAGCGTTTCCCAGTCTGGTCCTTGGGGATTCGCAGACAGTCCAGGTTTTTGCTCCCTCCCAGCTTCATACTGGGAGGGAGCAAAAATGTGCAGAGTTGGATAGTTCAGGTCCAGAAAGTAAAAATCCAGACCAGGATTTAGTTTAGTTCAATCCGTTGAACATAAAAAGTCAGTAAGATAGTGTTCATCTAATTGGTTGAAACAAAATCTGTCTGGAGTTTTACTTTTTGGACCTGAACTATCCGACTCTGAAAATGTGGACTGGGAGTGAGCAAAAATGTGGCTATGGACCCCCGAGGACTGGAATGGGAAACACTGCTCTACTTCCTTAACATCTCCCACTGGAATCGACTACCCTTGGATCAGCTCCCTCAGCTGGGGACTTGACTTTACCGCATAGAAGTAATTCCCTTTCCAGGAGGAAGCGAGTCAATACGTTCACATGCACAGCTAAGTCAAGCTACAGTTATACCTTGACTATGCCATTTAATTGGACTATTGTCCTTGTTCCAGTATACATGCATGGGAGGGGAATTGATTAATTTACCGCAGTATGTCTGACTCGCTACAGTAGGTGTAGATATGGCTCCTTTCAGGTTATTAGCATTGGGCATTTTCTGGTTGACCTATTATTTCAGAGTTGTAAAAAAAAATAAAAATAGCAATAATTGGTGTGTGGAGAAATTAAGTGACATAAACTGTAATTGCGAACTGGTAGGTAGAACTGATACAAGATCAGGAGCATAACAAGAAATAAAGTATTTTGCATAATATACTACGACGGCACAGTGCTGGAAATGTTTCAAATATTGCAATGCGATTTTGTTGTAATAAATATTTAGGAGATAAAAAAATGGAGTTCAGTATAAATTTCTCATGAACCCGTCTAGGAGTGATTTAAACAGCAAGGATAAAAATGATTATGATTGTCTCAAAGAACACACGTACTACTCATGCAAAAGCGGTAAAAGAGGTAAAATTCAAACTGTTTTTTAAACATATACTAAATAAAAACTTGCTAGGTTTTTTCTCAGGTTTTTTCAATGAGAGTAAAAACGTTTTTGCGAAACTTGATCTCCTTGCGCTATAATATTCATACCGGACTTGATACCGAACTTAGTGAGACTAAGACAATGATTCAATTCTCTTAGTGTGCATGTAAGCTTACTGAGTGTCGTGATATTCAGGCCAGACTGGTCACACTCTCTCGTCACACTTCAGCCCATTGACGCCTCAGCTGTAATTGCTGCGTAGTAACCAGAACAAACACGAGGCTTAAATACTGCGTTTTATGGCACTTCAGAGACACTGATCCCCCTAAGCTCATGTTCTATACTACTGCCAGGAAGCATTGAGCTTAGAGGAATCCTGAACAAACCTGAGGCTGACATGCAAACTCTACACAGCCACGCAAGAGCTCCCACGTCAATATTCTCTAAAATTATAAGCAACCGTATGTAGGTTTTCATTTATGGTATTTCACATAATATAAGCATTTAAAACAAATTTACAGCTATTGTCTGACAAAAGCAGAAATTATAAAATGAAGCAAAAATGGGCAAAATCGCAATGGATTTAAACATTTGAAAAGCAGTTTATGTTGAGTTTTAAGAACATAAGGTAAAATATTTAGCAAAATAGTTACAAACAGTCCAAATGTGAACATTTGTTGTGGTGACTTTCCCGCTGTTGGGAGCACATTTACTGTATAGAAGTAACAGCTGTAGGATAAAATTCTTGGGTTTCCACGTGGACGATGATTATATGTGTGTGTGTGTGTGTGTGTGTGTGTGTGTGTGCGTGCGCGTGTGTTTCAGCAGGTATACCTTACCAAATGGGCACACAACGTCCCCACAATGTGATAATTTAATATAATAATAAAAATTTAATAAAAATCTGTGACTGCAAAACTAAAATGCAAAAACTCTTGTATTTTGTTACATGGGTTAGAGATGAGTAGGAGTTAAGGTCCTCGTGTTGGGATTTTTGCCATAGAAATGAATAGAGAGTCCCCACACGTATAATTACAAACCTTCTGAGAATGCCATACAAATGAATGGCGTGACCCTGCCTTCGGATGCGAGTTACAACACCATGACCCCACTTTGAAAAACAATGCCTTGATTGTTTATCATTGCCAAGCATATTTTCAAAGTGTGATTCAGTTGTCATCAAGCCATCATATTTTTAAAGAAGAAATTGCGGTCACAGATTAAAATCTTTAAAGAATATTCTCAGTATGCTGCTAATAATGCAACTATTTAGCTATTTTATAGCTATAAAACAGGAATAACTGCCGTCTCTTTCATGGACGTCATTACAGCACATACTGAAGGAGAGAATTAAGTAATGAACTGGGCACTCTTACGGTTGCTGTCTGAAACATGATCTGAGCGTCTCGATACTACACTGGTATCCATCCTAGATGAGCAGGGCTGATCCCAAGGCCACATACCCCCATCTCCAAGCTCACGTGTCACACGCACACCTTTCTCCATAAACCACATAATGGGCGGGTTTAGCGTTTACATCAGCTGCTAAATTAAACTCCGTGGACAAGACTGTCTGCTAGGGAATGAAATAATAACAGTAGAACAGCACATGTTGTCTAATCTGCAAAATGTTCATCTGAAAATGACACTTCTAAAAATGTAATTGACTTTAAATGTAATTGTGCATATGAGGTAAGCAGAATAAGGGCTAACTGATAGCTCTGCAATGGATCCACCTGTTAATCTTGGATTCAGTAACTGTATGAAATGGATCAGGTTTAAATGACTAAACAAATGATAACTGAATGTAAATGTCTCTTTATTTATTTACTTTTATTTTCATCTAGGTCTTTACTTTTATTTCGGCTATTTATTTAGTTCAGCCCATACAGTTGATGCTTCACTGTCAGATAAAAGCCCCAATTTGCCCCTTTGAGGTACAATTACTTGACACTGGAGCTCTACCATGAAGGGTCTGCCAATTGTAACCAAGCTGTAGATAAATATACCTTTTAAGGTACAGAAGTGTACTCTGAAGAACATTTGTCTACCATTGAGGGTATATTAATGCTGTTTGTACCTTGGGGAATAAAACCGTACCCCATTTTCTTTCTGACAGTGTTGATGTAAATCGTTTCTTTTGCATACCTTGCCAGTTAGGGAATGTGAGTGATCTCGTCATTAAGTCTTGTTTTCTGGATTTCCTTGTGCCTTAAGTCTGTCATGATCCATCTTCTAAATATGTACACTGATTTGTATTCCCTGCTTGCGTCCTTATGCGTGACCCTGGCCCAGTTTACAACATATGTGGATGCCCAGTGACAAACTGGCACCTCATCCAAGGTACAGCCCAGGCCTACGTACCCCAGCTCTGTGCAGCCTGGGGTCTTCTCCGGGACCCTCCCCCGATGCCCCTGACCAGGAAAAAAGGTTACAAAATGGATAGATGGGTAAACCATGATAATAACACAGTTTGACAGTAATGGTTCCTTGAAGGCATTACACTATCAAATAATGCATTTAGCATGGCCTAGCTGGAACACGCAGTTATTTCAAAGCTTGCCATTCCTTCAGAGATTGACCGATACATATCTCTCATTACATTCCTCCTCCCATCCAGAACGAGCTGAGGTTAAGGCGGATGTGTGTTTCATGTCTCAAGCGTCTACAAATCACAGCTCTGACCGGCTTGATCTGAAGCAATTTTACTACATGGTGACAGACTATATTCCCCCCCCCCCCCCCCACACCGACACAAATTAAAAACAATTGATATAAAATACAGAGATTAGATTCTCTCTGTAAATTGAGTTGTATTTGGGCATGACACTATGTGTGGATAGACAAAATGGAAAATACCTGAACCAGGACTTCACCTCCTCAAAGCAAGATATATGGTCGAGAACGGTTTAACAAAAGCAAATGAATAGTGAAATAAAATGTACCAATTAATAATGTGCTAATTAGTCCTTAGACATTTTTCCATATTCATAACATGCAACTCACTTACACACCATTGACTAACAGCACAGGAACACCACTGAATTTAAAGACCACAAGACACCTCGCAGATCCATCATGCAACACTCCTTCTCCTATCAGTCTACATTTAAACTGTTGCCGGTCGATCTGTGTAATCAGAGACAGCTGGGCTTCATTAACTGAGTCTGTGGCCACGCCGCTGACGATCGGTCAGCACGAGAGGTCACCCGAGCTCGCAAGGGTACGATTCAGTTGTGTTCAGTAGGTATAGTGGAGTGAAGGACAAACAGGAAAGAAAGAACAGTCAAGAAACTCAAACGTGTACAAACAAGATCATCAAAAAAACCACAAGATACACACAATAAACCAATATGACGGAATGGTTTATCACATGCACGCATTCTCCTGTAATGAATGGAAAATACAATCTGTATCAAGACAATAGGTCTGATTACATCCACAATGAAGCATTTATTTATTCATTTATGCAGTTTATTAAAAAAAAAAAAAAACAAGAGTGAAAATATCTGCTCTGCCGAGACGATGTTCAGCCACATGCTTGTTGTCTGCAGCTTCAGAACTGAAAACGGGAACAGATGCGCTTGTGAACTTCTCGTCGCTTATTACGTGATTCTAATTTAATACGACATGAGCGATACACATTTCCCATACAAATGCAACCCAAAATAACTCCAAATGCTTATATTCTTGGGATTCTTTGCCATGTTTCACACTTGTCAAATTGTCATTCATTGGGAAAATTAGAATTTGCTTAGATTTTTGTAATGAAGCAGCACCATCACCTGCCTGCCCAGATATCAGAATGTGTGTCTCCACTGGACACTTACACTCTCATTTTAATAGTTTGGAGTTAATATACCAGGAACTTGACTTCCTCTGCCGGCCCCTGGAGGATGGGCTGCCCCTTTGAGTTGGTTCCTCCCAAGGTTTTTTCCTTCTAGGGAGTTTTTCCTTGCCTCTGTTGCCTCTGGCTTGGTCTCTGTGGGCATGGGACAGGGATAATGTTTAATTAATATTTAGGGACTTGTTTTTCAAATGCACATGTTTAAGACAGAAACGCGACATGGTGAAAGGAGACAGAAAAGGACCCCCACCCCCCATGAGATACATTGTTTTGACACTGTAGCAGTAACACTATAGCTGTACACTGAGGTACAGGTCAGGTGACATGCTCATTAACTATTTATGCACAGGCTGAGTGTGAATCGTAGGGCCCTGAATTGCACACGGGTACCATACATGCCAAACTAGCACCGAGCAGATGCCGGAGCTTAGCGGGAAGCTGTCTGAAGGCATTCACAGACAGGGGGTGCCTCCCTCACTCAGATGGTGAAGCAGATGGAAAAATGCATCAAACAGCCAGTAGGGCGGAGACACCTTCAGGGACTGTGCCTCCCTTAATGTTCAGTTTGTTTTTTTATTTTATGTGCAATACAGATTCTGTGAATCCTGTAATGCGTCATCTACTGCATATATCTTATTTCCGACCAAAGTATCTATTCAAATTTATTTTTAAAGGATTGTGACGTCACCTGTCATTGTATTATCCTACATAGCTTATTGTGGCTTGTGGTTCTATACATCTTGCAACCTAAATCTTAAAATGTCCACACTAAATAATCTAATGATTCACCCATGCTGATACTCCCAGGAACAGACTGGGATCAGATACTGGTCAGAGACATGGGATCCTGAATGCGATAGACAGGGATAATATGTCCGGCAGGAGTATGAGCAACACAACAGGGAATAACAGCAAGTTACAGTCTCATGGCAGGAAATAACCCAGGACGGGGTACCTGTGCATTGCAGGACCCAGGCATCTATACTAAGTTGTAATTAAGGTTCAGTAGAGTGAGCAGAACACCTCACAGAGACTGGAGATCCCTTTTTGCCTCCCTCTGATTAATTATTATGGGATGCATTGAGGGAGTCTTTAGTGTTCAGGTAAGGAGGTATATAGTCCAGTTGGGAGTGTTGATTGGAGGCCAAAATGCCTATATAACATGTTATTATAATGGAATAGTCAACTGTGGGGTGACCTTGTGGTGCCATGTTAGCGTGTCTGCCTCCCGATGGAAATGTTCCTGCTCAGATCATGTGACGACATGATCTGGAATTTCTCCCAGGGATCAATACATTTCATCTTAATAAACCTAGAAGAAATTGTGTGTGTGACTTAGGATGACAAATAGGACGAAGAAAAATAAATAGATCACCATTCAGTATCCTTCTTCAGAAATAACAGTTCTTCAGTCCAAAAAACTAAACACTTTGAAAACTCTGACAACTTCTTAAACAAAAGTAGAGGTCAAAGGACCCCCCCGCCCCAGTTTATTTTTAGGTCCGGCCCATTTCAGATCAGAACCACGTCTGCTGAGGAAATGGTTTCTTGCGAGAAGCATTAGAAAGGGCTGGTCACCTTACTATGAGGTGCTGAACCAGGGCAGCTGTGAGATCTTTTCCAGACGCAGGATTCTGAGAAGCCCAATTTAATATATGCGCTCCAGGTGAAATCTGCAGATAGAGCTTGGATTTACTCATGTAGAAACTCAGACGCACACAGACACATTCACACACTCACGGGTTCTATATACAGTATAAGCATATAGAGAGACTTCACTATATAGGCTTAGAAATTCAAAATTTCTTAGACAGCAGTATACAAGAAAAGAGATGCCAGAAATGACCATTAACTTATCCAACAGTTTCTCATGAATCGTAGGATGAGACATCAAGTGACCTTCATAAGGAATGGGAAACAATAAGTGCAGGTGTGAAGTGCACTGCTAGGACAGCGTGTGTCAGGCTCCTAGAAGCAGGAAGAAAGACTTCATCAATGAGAAGGACCGGCAACAGCTTGCAAGAAAATCTTACAGACACATACCCATAAATTGAGAAATGAGTGTAACTGACATAAGGACTGATTGATTACTTTTTCTAGATCTTGCATACACACACACTCACACGCACACACAGGTTTGTAATTATATCTTTGTGGGGACTCTTCATTCATTTCTATGGGGAAAACTCTAATCCTGAAAAATGATCCCCACAACATTAAAATATCAGACCAAATGTCCCTCACAATGTGATAAAATCTAATTCACATACACACCAGTGTTGGGCACGTACCTTTAAAAAAGTAATTAGTTATAGTTACTATAGTTACTTCTCACAAATAGTAACTGAGTTAGTAACTGAGTTACATCATTATAAAAGTACTAATTACTGTACCAGGCAAAGTAACTATTGCGTTACTTAAAAAAATCTAATTTAATATAACTATAAAATAAATATAAAACATTGTACTCTAATCTACACTATTTTAATGTTGTTGTGGGACAACGTGAGAGACAACTATCAAATTTAACATCTTGTCACCAACGCAGAGAGACTTTTTTTTCCTGGGCATAAGTTGCACGTTACATAAACATTCTTGTCTTTCACCTCAACGAGGGAAAAGTAGAGCTTATACTTTCAGTTTGCCAAAGCTACCTTTGAACTTGTTGGACTTGCCATCGTTGTGATCCCTGGATGTTGGTGTGTGCAACTGACCGTGTGTGTGCTTGTGTGTGAACACCCGCACTACTCTGTCTCTGATTGGCAAACAATGGAAATTTACTCAATCTAAGCCAATCATCGCGTTCTGAGTTACACCACGTTTACAGACACACCGATCATCATCACTGGTTATGTGTCCCACGCCGACCCCGAACACACACAAACACACACACACACACCAGAGAAAGACAGGTCCTATGCCTGAGAGCTGCTCGCATGAAAACCGCTTCAGTGTTCTCAGTTATAGTAACGCGCATTTTATTGTTAGTAACGGTAACGGCGTTGTAACGGGGGAAACAGAAATTTGTTTGATTACTTGTTACTGAAAAAAGTATCGCTGTTAGTAACGCCGTTTATTTATAGCGCCGTTATTCCCATCACTGATACACACACACACACACACACTGATACTGGTGTGTAGGTATATGTGCTTTGTGCATGATAGGTTTCAATTAACAGATTTGTTTATCACAGTAAGCAAAAAACCCAATGAAATTAATTTACAGTCACAAGGGAAGATTTCAGAAAAGCCCTCGTACGTAAACTTTGCAGTTTATGACTCACTCATATACACACACTCATATACACACACTCATACACACACACTGACACACATGCTGGTCAATAACTGCTGTCAAGATCTTTATTAAAGTTCACGCAGAGGTGTATTTTCCCTGAATTGAAATATCTCTCAGTTTCTCATAATAGATGGCACTATTTTGACCAAGCATTTTCCAGCCTCTGTTTGGCATACAGCTATTCAAAAGAATGAGGTGAATATAAGCAAAGACAATCCCTCCTTTGGCTTAACGTGTCTTACTAGGTAATCTATGAAGATTAGATAATCCAGATAAGCAAGCTTTCAGGGGGCTTTCTGTCAGGTGAAGGAGCTCATTAGAGTCCTTCTGCCTCACGCAATTTCTATCCATCCATCTGCAATAACTGTTTATCCAGGACAGGGTCAATGTGGGCTCACAATGATTGTCCTCAGTTAATTAAATACAACCCCCAACTCACAGTACATCCTTCATAAAATTACAGAATAAAAAAATAGCAAAAGTAATAATGTCAGACTTGCTCAATAATTGGGTTCTCAGTAATTCAGGGACATATCCCACGTCATCCCAGAACACAAAGTCAATAAAGCTGTAGATAACAGTTCAGCCTTTTTAAAGACCAAAATGAAATAATTTAGGCACGCATATAAGCAAGAGAAAATTTTCTGAGTAATACATCACATTCCACCTTTAATACAAGTAATATTGCCAGTAAACTAGCACTGGTAGAAAACCAGATGTGTTCCACATCACCAAAATGTTAACTTGAGTCTTTCTTTTGATTAATGATTTTGTGAATTTCATTCACATGACTGATTTTCTAGTTAAATCGACTATTTCCAGCATTCCTCTGCCATTGTTATTTGCACAACAGTGCTAATTTGCACAACAGTGGCAAAAACATTTAACGTGGCGATTTGTCAGCAAAAATAAAAGGAGAGTAATGCTGGAAATCGATGATGTGAAATCAGCCACTCTTCCCGAATGTGCTGGAAGGCTGCATGTAGCTCACTGGCTGATTTTGATTTCACTAAAGTAATTTCTAAAAGAAGTTAAACATTGACTGAGCATTTGGCAAAACTGGATTTTTAGCAGTATTAGGACATGTTGCAATAGTTGATGTGTTTACATGTTCATCTCAATAAATAAAGTTGCAGTTGTATGTTGAAACCACCCATCCATCACCGCTTAAGCCCAACTGGGGTCACCGGAGCCTATCCTGGGAACATGGGGCACAGGCAGGAACCAACCCTGGGCGGCCGGTTGCCAACACACTGCAGGGCACAGACTCACGATTTAGACTCGCCAACCAACCTGCCCTGCACGCTTTTGGACCGTGGGAGGAACCTGGAGCCCCTGGCTGGAACAGGAAGATGTGCAAACTCCACACAGAAAGGACCGATTGCAGGACCTTTTTGCTGTGAGGCAGCAGCACTAACCACCGTGCCACTCACTATGTCGAAACCTTTGAAGTGTATTCTTAAAAGCATATTTAAACTGCTAAGTCTATACAAGGTGTAGCATGTCCTAGAGTCCCACGGAGTATCATATTGTGATTCAAGAAACATCACTTCATCGTCACCCTAACAGGAACATTCTGGAATGTTTTCTTTTGTACTCTTATGGTGATGTGCATAGTTACTACACAGCTTTGAAGAGACAAGGTGTGACAATGATTTTATTTGTTAGAAAAAATTGAAAATAAAAACCATGTCTGTGTTATGATTTCCTTTTCATGAGCTATGGCAAAGCATTTCACATTACCATTTCTGCTTTTGTTATTACTGAATACTTTCAATGTTTGCATTGTGTGCCTTTTATGTGTGGCTCTTGCGTAATTTTACCTTTTAAAACTGAATCTAGGCAACTTCTCTGCCTCTGTCGCTACTAGTAGTTAAAATCCCAGGCTTGGCAGCTTGATGTCAGCATAAGGTCCTTGAGCAAGGCCCTTAATCGACCGATTGCTCCAGGATCTGTCTGCCCCAGCTTTCTCATCTATACATCGTTTCAGACATAGGTACATGCATAGATAAATGCATTAATTCCCATAAGATTATTGTCTTCTAGCTCATAAGGTGTCTTCTTCTACCACAGACCTCATCCCTGAAAACCTCCATGGTCTGTGACAGGATCACACCAACATTTTTGAACATCCTAGCGTGTGCATTTAGCAAACACACGCAGACCGTGAGTCGCACTTTCTGTCCTGACACAGTTTCCTTCCGGCCCTCTGTTGCCTTTTAAAATTGATCGGGTTTGCGATTTCTAATCTGATTGATGTGCCGGCAGAGGAACCTGTCTTATGCTTCCTGGAAAATTCTACAGATTATGCTGACCATAATTGAGGCACTTATTAACAATGCAAATCTGATTAAGTTAATTGCAGTTTTTGGGAAGAGTGTTTATGATGTGTAATTTTCTCTGTGCCCACACTGCGGTCTCGCTTCCCGTCAGCCTCCCTGAACGTAATTACGCATGAGTATGGTGAAAGCTGCCTCTTTGAGTACTTTTGAAATGACTGTTTATTCTATTATTCTCCTATTAACCATAAAAGTAATGCATAATAAAATAAATGAAATAGATTTAAATATCTCAGGTCCACGCTAGGTTAGCGTCACACTTCCATCACAGTCCCCGACCTCCACTTGTACTGTAGCTTCTGGGATTGGCTCTGGTGCCCCGTTACCCTGCACTGGACAAGCATGAATAGAAGGTGGATCGATAAATATCTAAGCTGCAAAATGTTAAATAATACAATAATACTATAATACAGTACAAAATAATAACATAAAAACCTATTCAAACTTATCAATTAAAACAAAGGAAATATTCCTCCAGAACAATTCTACTGTCAGCTGTATATGCCCCAATGCTAAATGAACATTGTAGCAATCATTAATTTGAATAAATTCTAAGTAAATTTTACACAAATGACATAAGATCAAACAGACCAAAGGCCAGTGTGAAGCAGCGCATGTTATTGTTAACTGAAGTGTACTGTCACATGTGCTTTCTGATTCTCACGCTCATGAAAGAAACGTTACGGTTAGGCTACGTTATTCTACTATAAACCTAAAATTAGCTGCATCAAGAGCACTGGAGAAGTTTGCAAACCCTACAGACTGTTCTGTAAAAAACCCTGAAGTAGATATCAATGTGTCTGCAGACTTGTCTCGAATTGAAAATGTCACGCCAGAAAGCCGATCAAAGCTGGCAACTCTGAATGTACACACCCATAAATGCCCCCCCCCCCCCCACCCCGTCAATCAAAGACCCTGTGGTGGTGGTGCATGAGCAGTCACCTTCCTGGATGTCCTCTTAGCCTGCTTGTGAGAGAAAGCTTGAGCGTTTGAGTGCTTTACTTTATATGCCGTCAAGGACAGATTGTACAAGGTGAATGAATCTAGAGCTTGCATGACATCCATCAATCTATAATAAAAGTCTATCAATAAAAGTCAACACTGACCCCCCCGGACCAACCCTACCTCTAAGTAAGTAATGGTACTGTAACGTAATACTGCGGGCTGCAGTTGTATGTGCAGCATACTAATATATAATTTTTACACCCATTCTTTCTTCAAACCAAATTCCTGTAGCTGGTGCTAATTCCTCGTAAAACTCAGTCTCAGTTGTTCTTTGCTCCATGGACCACAGAACATGGGCCGCAGTGATGAACGATCGTGAAAAATTACAGGCAAATAATTTTATGCAAATCTTAATTAATAAAATCCCAAATTATATCCATGAATTTTATGTTATAGCTGGGTTTTTAAAAAGCTAATAGACATGTGAACATCATCCACCCCGACCCCCACCCCTCCACACCCCCCCCCCCTCCCCCCCCCCCTCCTCCCCCTCTCACCCTTCTCCCTCTCTGTTTTTTTTTCCTTTGTCTTTGTT
>JAODKE010000001.1:27559289-27573509 GCA_026779605.1 Mormyrus hasselquistii | reverse complement strand
TTTTATGCATTGTATGTCCAGCACTTTGGTCAGTGGTTGCTGTACGTAAAGGGCTTTATAAATAAAGTTGACTTGACTTGACTTGATTACAGGAAACCACATCTTTTTATTTTTTAAATTTCTTTTACCTCATGTACCTCAGGCAAATATAATATGTAAATAAAAAAGTCTGTCGTAACGGATGTTTTCTCGCTCTGCTTGTCATTCACTTCTGTTCTGTCCAACATGGCTTTTCAGATTGATACAGGAGCCCCCCGGAGGTAAACGCAGGGGTAGCGTTTGGCACGCCAGACTGGCTTAGGTCAGGCACTAGAACTCGCATCGGTGAACCTCAGCCTCTGCCTTTACGAGGTCGAGGAACACGCCTCTCAGACCTCACACTCACACTTTACTTCAAAGGGGGCAGCCAGAGCTGATGTTCTCCGAATGGCAGGTACATCCGGCCGGGAGAAGCAGCGAGGGGGCGATGCAGTTCGCGTGGGGCCTCAGGAATGGCAGTTTCTCAGATAGCGATCTAGAGTGTTGGCTTCTGGAAGTCCCCTTCTGCAAGCTCCACATTCACAGGCTGACAGTGAATAATATCTGCATAACTGCACAGCTGCAGGGGAGCCCCTGGGGGCTTGGATGTATTCATAGCTGGGACCCTGGGTGGTATACGGGTGTTGTTTTTTTTTTTTTTTTTTTTTTTTGTTTTTTTGCAACAATTTCACAGACAAAAAACAGAAGGAATATATCTCACAGTGGCGTTCATGACGGCATCAGACTGTGCAGCATCCTGTTTGAGGTACCTATCTTCATTCCCTGTCCATGCCAAAGACTCTTCACATTTTAGTTATTTAGTATTTACTTTTATCCAAAGTAACATGCCTTTTTTGTTGAGAAAACCATAGGGTTAAGGCCATTACTTGAGCACTCAACAATAAAACAACACCACTGTCCCTGGGTTTTGAACCAACTACCTTCTGGTTATGAGCACTGCAACTTAACCTGCTAAGGCACACACCATTGGAAAGAAGGCACCATGGCCATCATAAGTAACACCCCATGACGTCAGCAAGCTCTCAATATGATTGTGGATAAACCGCATTAGATCAAAGTAAGAAAATTACATGGTTTTAACTTACAGTTAGGTACTAGATAGTTACAAAGAATACACTACAAGTATTAAGTAGTATTTGACAAAAGAATGGTGCTAAACTCCATAGAGCTGGTTCAGTCAGGTGGCACCAGACCACTAGAGTCACACATGGGGCTCCATCCTAATGTGTTTGTAGGATGGAAACTACAACTATAAAAACCATGAATTGATTCACTGTGCATCAAATCAAACCCACTTCCTGATCCCAGAACCACTGTCGATCGAATTGCCAGCCATGGGCCATGAATGAAATCCCAGTGACATGGTTAATGAATAAAAATATGGAATTTACATCAAGCATCCCTTTTGTATTTTACTGAATAATCAGGATTCTTTATGAAAAATTGGCCACCAAGTGACGTTAATGTGACATCTGCAATCCAACTTTGTCATTGTCATTTTAATTGTGAAAAATGGGCAACATGGAAAACAAATAGACTGGCAAATAAATCCTAGTCAATCTAGTTCAAACCATGAATCTGCAGTCAAATCCAAATGAGACGCATGGATCTTCTGAATGATTCTGTGATTCTAAAATTTAACAGGATGAGGGGTCCCTGTCCGTGACGAATTAAATACGTGCCTTGTCGCTTCACGGAGTTCCTTAAGATGTGGTTCATACCTGGTTAACTTTTGATGATTAGGTGTGATAGTAAGATGTTCGTTGTTGGACAAATGATTTGGGGTTACTGTGAGAGACACTGAATCGATGCCCATTGTTCATGACTTGAAGAGAGCTCTGTCGCAGCAGGCTATAACTTTTTGTAAAGCCCTTGGTATTTTGCCAAGTGTTTCTTTGAAGTTACAGGTTCTTTACGAATGTACATGTTTGAGAAGCCTCAGACATTGATAACTCAAGCAATTAATGACTAAAACGTTTTCGGTTTACAAGGCGTCCACGTAATCTCATGTTTTGAGACTTTCATAACGCAGAGTCTAATGCAATAGTGCTGACAGTTACACCAGAGACGACTTCAGCAGCTGTGAGTTTTCAAGGAACAAGTGGGAATGATGGACCGTCAGATGCTTTCGGAGAACTTTCGGAAGATGAGAAAAGAGAGTTCAGTTCACTGCACCATTGATTGGGATAGTACTGAACTTCAGCTTCAGGTTTCCCACCAGAACAGTAGCTGAACAGCCAAAATACACAGAGGTCGTCACAGTCAAGGTGATACACGCATGTTCCCCATCAGGTCCCCGAATTGTGCAGGATGACGTATGTTTCAATGTTTATAACAGAGGGATTTTTGCTGTTTGGCTATTAACAAGAACAACTGGGGCAAGAGGACTAAGTCCAGAGTGATTTATTCAGTGTAGTTTGGAAGGATCTTCATTGCTATCATAGCAACTCAGCAGATAGCCAGGAAAGAGGCGGATGACCAGGGCAGGGGTGTCACATGACACAAATACCAAATGAAAATGCCGATTTCAGACACATGGTGTTCTGCCTTTCCATGAGATGACTTTGAATCCAAATTGTAACTGCCAGGCATTTTGAGAGCTGTCTGCTGAAAAGTGGCAGAAGTTCGCCATTCCAGTAATGATGCACCTAGTAGGAGAACAGAGCCATGAAATAGGTTATTTATCAAGAACCTGGGAAAATCACTGCAGGCGGAATGTTCCGGAGAGAATCAGGAAGCTCGACTGGTACATCTAGGAGCCGTGAGAATAAGGGCATATTGACTTGATAAAGAGCTGTTTGAGAATAACATAACGGAACGTTTACTCCTTAAAACTGTACTGAATTGCAAATAAAATCCTTTATTCGAAGGCTAATGGTCAGATACGCGAAACTTGGGAGAAAACGATGGAGGGATTTCCACAAAAAGCAACAAACATGGAGGGGAGATACTGTATTTGCCTCCAGCTGTCAATAAGAATCCAGTTTCACCAGCAAGCGTCAGATCCCTGGAGCCTGAGCGCACGATGTGTGCAACAAAGCATTTTTATATCTGAGGAGAAAGAGAAGCCATGTGCTGTTTATGCACAAACAGGCTCTTTCCCCTGCCGCCCTTGCACCAGTGCCGGTGGCTCCTCCAGGGCTCTGTGGACGGGCCGCCCCACCCCGCCGCCCTGCTCTCGCTCTGAAGACAGCGCTGGGAGATCAAAGGCACCTCACCAAGCAAGAAATCCAGCTCTCCACCCCACCCTTGAGACCTCCTCCGATGCTGGCTTTGGCCCCTCCATCTTTGCACACCACCAGCATCACCTGCTGTAAGACACGAAGCTGCCTCAGGTACCACATTCTACCAAATGTCTCTGATGGGGTCTTTCCATTAATGACATTAGCAGCTGAATATATGATTAATTATGGATTACACAGACCGAAATGATATATCTTTACGTATAATTGCAATACACTTACTTGTCTGTTGGTAAAAACCAAGCTGTATTATTTCACATTTATTAAGTGAATGTTTCTATTCTAAGCAATGTGCAAAAAGCAAGGTCAACCCATATCTGAAGCAACTGGGATTTAAGGGTCAGCAAACTTTTGACGACAAAAACGGTGCGTGAACCTGGCGAGCCACTCACTGCCCCCCAAAAATTTTTGAGACTTTTTTTTCATTTTTACACACAAATAAACCCCAGAATAAACCCCAGAGACAAGCATAACTTTTGGTGCTGGTAGCTGAAACCCCCAGGAATTTTGCTTCCTTGAGAAATATTCCTATGGTTATACCACTTACAAGGTTTTTAATGTGGCATGTGCAACCTCAGTTACGGCCTCGAAACAATGTTTTTATGTGTTTCCAACTCTGCGATAATGCAAAAATCCACTTTCCCATAGCTTTCTGCTTGCAGGGTGTATTTAGCAATTTTTTAGTACAGACTTCTATATTTCATGGTTTTACAGATTAATTATTTTGCAGCAACTGTGTCATTTCAGAATTTCACTCATGTTTGTCAAGGTGTTGTTTCATTTAAGAAGTCGGTGACTAATTATTTTAGTTCTTATATTAGTTTTATCTGTTTATCTTATAAATCACTTTATCTTGTCATCGGTTCAGGCTCAGCAGCCGGCCAATACTGGGTCATGTGATCATTTACACATTGAGTACCAAGCAATGAAAGGCTCCACCCCACTCGGGTCTTGTGGGGTGACTGACACAACATAAAGTCATACCCCTGGGACATCAATGTCTTGAACAAAAAGTTTGTTTTCATGTCTCATTAACTCTAACTTGTCTCTGGGGACCTTAAGTGATTCGGTTTCATTTTTAGAAAAGCCTCATAAAATCAAGTGAGTGTTGTCCTACAATGAAGACCATCGACTGTGGTGGTAATTATTGTAGTGAACGGCTGCTACCGCTAGCATACTGCTAAAGGAGCTGTCCCTCTAGCTCAGCAGAGAAGCAAGACTGTCTTTGTGACTAAATCCCCCTTCCCCGTCCTTGTATGACTAACATATATATGTGTATAACCACAGTAAGCAAGAATGGTGGGAATGATACTGTAACAGTAGGTGATTCACTCATTGGCTTGTCCACCATAATCCTCTGCACCATAATCCTCTGCAGACACTGGATTGCGTTAGTGTTGCATCGTTTGAGCATGTTGATGGGTACAATACCTGCTTGAGATTAAGAGCTCAGTGATGTAAAGTACTCTATGCACAACATCCCTCTACGACTATAGACTTTGGGGAACCACAACTGAGGCACAAATGGATGTTTTTCACCCACAGAGGTCAGACCTTGTTCTACCACTTCGTTGGGCTGGTTTTCACAATACATCAGCAGGACTGGCAGGAAAAAGGAAGATCTTGAAAGCACAGTCCTCACATCATTATCTTTTTTTTCTTTATAACTTTTATTCATAACGAAAAAAATGAAAAAGTGACTGAGCAGATGGGATAGACTGACAGCGAGCTTCAGTTCTTTGCCATCAAATATCGAAGTATCAGGAAAAATCACTGTGAATTTATTTTTGCTATTGCAGATGGCATCCTATGAGGGGTCTATGGTCAGGGTTAGCAGTAGGTGTGTCTGCTTTACGTTTGGGAGCCACCTTGATTGCGTGGTGACGGCTGTAGCAGCACTGTCTCTTCCCTCAGACTGAGCGGCAGAGCTTTCACTCAAGACGACTGCGCAAGCTGTGAACTTCAGCGCTGCTGTTCTGTAGAAAGACGCAGAGGAACCCAAGATCACGAGGGTCTTTAGCTTCCCATTCCCAGAGGAATCCATTCTCCTCCAGTGCTACTTCTTGCCAGTTCTCACAGGCTGCTGGTATTAGTGACCAATAATTAGTTTTTTTGTTTTTTTTTGATGAATCTGTAAAATTGATTTGATTTCATGACAAATGTTTCATATGTACTTTTTTTTAGTGGAAACTATTCCATGATGTGTAGCATCCCATAAAACAGACCCTAGTGAGCAAGGGCTCTAATTCATGTGAAAAAACCCAAAATGCCGACTTAACCTAGAAGAAACATATATACTGTAAGCAGAGGTAAAAAAACCCTTTATTGATGTAACTAGTTTTTCCCTTATGAAAATTAGCCATGGCTTTACAAATAAACATGGTTTACAATGGTTTGCCATTTTCATGTTTTTTTGGGTAACTATGGTTTTATCTTTGTTTCGCTACAGTTAAACCCTAGTATAATCTTAGTCATAAAACGTGGTCTTTGTTTTACCATGAAGTGCTATGGATAAACAATGGTAGTACTATGGGTAGTACCAAAGTACCATCAGGTACAGTACCATAGTAAAACTTTGGTTACTGCATAAAAACCAAAAGAAACCATAGTGAATTTTCATACGGGATGGATAATGCAACTACGTGTGAAGTACTGATTTAGCAGAAATGCTGAGGTTTGCAAAGCTTCCCCTACACAATTAATGTTTCAACAGACGCCAAACAGTATCCAGAAAAAGAGAGATTAGCGTGAAGCGCACTTCGCTGACTCTGCCGTGGATTTTTTTTTTATGAATCCCAGAAAATCTGACAGTGTGAAGGACAAGATACTCCATGGCCATCATTATCTTCTCATGGTATTTTAAAATGGTAACCCCGAATAACTTATTATGCGCTCTGTAAATATTAAATCTGTTCACTATATATGTACGTGTGTGTGTCTGTGTATATGTACATATATGAACAATTTATTATTTAAACTAATGTATGTCAAACTAGAGGTTTAAAAAATAAGAACAGATACTAGATTTTTTTTTGTATTATCTAAATTCCTGTTTCACAGGCTGGCAAAAAAGAAAAAAAAAAGATATATTTAATATTCAATAGTGTCACTCCTCTAAGTTTGATTCCAGCTCCCGTCTCTGTGAGTGTGGGCTTTACACCTTCTCCCTATGCCTGTGTGGAAAACATGCAACCCAGGCAATTCAGATCGCACCCGTCGTCCGGAAGCATGCAGTTAGATGTACTTAAAGGAGACATCAAGTTCCCCATTCGCTGTAGCTGTGACTGTATTCCCTGTGATCGACTACAATCCCGTCCATGGTGTCCCCTGCAATGGACGGAAAATGGACGGATGGACGTTCTCCTGAAATGTTCATTAATATTGCATGTAAAGTCATTCACATTATAAGTACATTCTTTCACTAGGCTCACATTTCTACAGCATTATGTGCTGCATATAGAGCACATTCCAGAATAGGATGCATTTTCTCCTGTAGGGAGAAGAACAAGCTGATAACATGTAGTTACCTGTGGAGACAAGAGCATATTTTTTGTTGGAATGTTTTGTTCCTCAGTGAGGTAAGATGCTGTGTTGGCGAGCAGGAGGTTGTTGCGCCCCAGTCCAAGGCCCTTAACCGCTCATTTCTCCAGGGCTTGTCTGACCCTGCCCTCTCATATGCACCTTGCTTTGGATAAAAGGTATTTGCTAAATCAATATACATTAACTGGGTTCTTTACTGTGCAGCTTGATTTCATTTGTGGCTGGACGACTGCGGATAAGTATCACGCTGTGAGTAAAAAAATTAATTGTATTTGAGAAATTCCAGTTAGTCAATCGAAAGCTCTGTTTTAAGTTTCACCACTTTTCTCTAGTTTCTTACAGTATCTAATAATAACTAAAAGAGAAAAAAAATCTCACGGTACACAAAACAACCTTGAGGACAGATGACTCACCTCAGTCATACCACAAAATGTTTTCTAATGAGTCACTGTGGCTGGCAAAGCTTTACTTAATTACAGGTTAAAATCACAAAACTTGTAAATATGAAGTAAAGAATGAAAAAATAGTAAAAATCAAAAGTGTTTATTGAGCCAAATAAAAATGTTAAAGTGTAGTTCTGAGTAGTGATTGGAGGAATGAGGCTTTGAAAGCATGGTGGGCGGGAATGTTCTATGCTGCGAGGGACCAACCAGCTCTGAGTAATGTTACACTCAGGGAGGGACCAACCAGCTCTGAGTAATGTTACACTCAGGGAGGGACAAACCAACTCTGAGTAATGTTACACTCAGAGAGTTGTAGATGTGCATTTTTTCATTCAGATCCTCTTGAAAATGCTTATATTTATCATACCCCTGGTTAAGTATGGAAAAACCATTTATAACTTTATGTTATAACTTAAAGTTATGTATAACTTTGTTTGGTATAGTTTTCTTCTGAATCTGTAATCTTCGATACAGGATCTAAAATATAGACCATTTAAATATTTCACGTAAAGATGACAGGACATTCGCTGTGATCCAATAATACAATAATGCAAGTCTGTTTTAAATTGATTTCCAAGGTATTATATCGATGGTGAAGATCCTGATTGAAGACAGCACATTTTGGAACAACGCCATCTCTAGCGGAGATTGACTTGACATCGCCTAATAAAAATTACCTTCTTGATTGATTTGACATCCTCTCCATTAACTGCAATTTAACAAACCCAGGATATAAGGGCACCCAGCCAGCAATGATGCAGTGTAATAGTATCCCATCCATGCTCATTTGTCACTCGCCAACTCTTTTAGTCATCACAGCAGATTTAAAACAGCTGGGAGAGGGGCTTTGATGTGAACTTCTCAGGGAGGCTGGGTGCGGTCCACCAGCCATTAGCCGAAGTGACACAGCTGAAAGTCAGCTCTTTTCAATGCCAGTGCATCTCCTTGGGTTACCAGCCCACCAGTGCTGAACTCACCGTGCCCCCTGTGAACGTCTTAAAACGCGCATCTGATCAGGAAATCCAGAGACGATAAACATTTGCAGATGTCTAGTGAATCTGTTCCCTAAAGGCTATTCAGGGAACGGAATCTAAAAATAGACGAGAGATCAAAGTTACAACTGCAACAATTCACATTTGCTCCCTCGCCGACGCTTCGCTTGGCTTCGCTTGGCTTCGCTCTCATGATGCCTGCCCTATTGCACAGAAATACAGTATCATGCATTAATGCCGCAATGCAAATTTGAAGAGTGTCCTGGCATCTAAATTACCTGATAATGTGGCCCGGGAATGAGGATGTTTCAAGCGGAAACAAAGAATAGCTTTCAAAAGGCTAGAGCTGAACTGCATGCAGTGATTCATTCATTCACTCGCTGGCCAGCTGGGTTCACTCCAACAATAACCTCCAGTAGCAGCAGCAAATTCATCTTCTGAGGTCTTCCAAGAATACACTCTCCGCCTGATAAGTATTTCCTTATGTTTCCTTCCGTTTGGTTTAACAGTAAAAGTGAGTAATGAACTTAAAGACCTCTTTTTGACATGAGAAAACACTCAGTAGCTGCTAACACTAGACTTTTACTGAGAGTTCCTATGTCATGAGCTCAGCTGCATGCAACACGCTACTGAACAATGCATGTGGTATCACCCGACGATGACTATAATCATTGCCTTTCATCACCAACTTCATACACAGCACATGCAGTGGATACATACACATCGAGTTACATACTAGGCTATGCAAACAGAAAGGAAATCCAACTGAAAGGATTCAGTTGTAAATTCACAGCATTATTTTGCTGACACAATTAGCATTATTTGCTAAAATGTCCCACCATGATTTTTAAAACCATTGTATTCTAGGACCCGTGACTCACTTTAAGTTCTTCTCAATTGTATAACTGAAATTGTGAGCTGATTCTCAGTGACAGACATTGCTGTCCCCAGCCTCTTCACTGATGTGATAATCTGATGCTCCTCCATGGCGCTGTTGCAGCAGGGCCAGCTAATTCACATTCTCAGCCCTTCCGTGATGTATGGTCTGTTCCTACAGCCCTCATTGTCGCTGAAAGGCAGTTTGATGGATGTTATCAACAGAGATCCCACATGACAACTGTGGTATCTAGAGCACTTCGGTTCTCTACCGGCAACTTAGCCACTAGCGTTAGAGAGGAAGGTCACCAAGGGTTCAACACTGGTGCTTTTTCAATGAACCCCACACTTCCACACTCCTGGTTCTGAAGTGACAGTTAACTTCCAGTAGGAATAACAAAGAGTGAGCCCATCCTCTTCTCTCATTGCAAAGAATATGTCTACATTTTGTTAGCACTCCCCAAAGCTCCATAAACCATTATAATGCTGCTGATAAACAGTGTTTCCTCATAGAATGCCTTCTACAAATTTCCACATTACTAGCTCAAAACCATTATAATTTTAGCACGGCAAAGACGATCCTGGAATGGTGTGTATGTAAGCGGCACATCCGCTGACCTTTGTGTAACCTTTGATGCTGTCCTTATCTGCAAGACTCATTGTCAGTTTCCTCTGCACTATTAAGAGGAACTTCTAATTCATGGCTGCATTACATGCTGCTATTAATGATTGTAAAAGTGCTACAAAAAAAAATGGCAGAAATACCATACCCTGCCACTCTTTACCTGGTTTAACCCAATGGGAACCTAGTAGGGAACAATAAGGTTAATGTTGAGGAAGATTCCCATTGGCTGCCTTGTATTTAAGAATGTAAAATAATCGAAATTACTATGGGTCTGACTCTCACACGGCTGCCTTGTCAACTGTCTTATCTAGAAGCTTACAGTGTAGTCACCTTAGAAAATTTAGGGCTTAGGAATACATTTAAATAATAAAATAATTAAATAATACGCTATGAAATCATACTGAAGTCCTTTCAAGAGGTGCTCTCCTGCTGCTTTTTGTCCAGATTTCAACAGCAGTGGCGTGTAATTCAGCATAAAGTTAGACATATATATACTGTACAAAGAGAGGTATCTCTTTAAATGATCACAGACGCCTCTTGTGTTGGATCTCCTGGACAGGTCTTGGTGCAGAACCTTATTAGCAATTTGAGGCACGGCTTTGCAAGTCCCTACCCTGGCAGATGTTTCTGGGATAACGACTGGGATCAGATTGAGGTTACGACGAGGCCAACATTCCTGACATCCCAGATCATTCCAGGACTTCCCCGTTAGGAAATAGTTTTCGGGGGAATATCTCAATCTAATAAGATGCGTACGTTTTCTTTAGACTTATTCACTGTGCTTTTTTTTAATGGATTATGAAGCGCTTATTGAGATGCTGGTAGAATAGCGTGCATCGCTTCCACAAATGACGTCCATAAGCTACTTCTGCCGCTAATATCCTGCCAAATACTACTATATACAAGTCAGTATATGTCACAAAAAGAGGAAAGACACTCAAAGTAGGACCAAAAGCTCTGTTTTGAATAATCTAATAGGTTAAAAAAGCACATTGAGTAGGGCGAAGGAAACACAGAGGGTGAGCAAGTGTATAAGCAAAACCTTTACTGTGTTTAATGAGTGATTTAATGAATGAGAATCGTACTAAGTACATGACAGATCATTCTGGGCAGATTCATCATAATCAACTGTTTATTAGGCATGATCAGTGAGGCTGTGTTGCCAGCCGCCCCTTTGTGACAGCGCACGATGCCGCTTGGCAAACAAAAAGGTGACAGAGCGCGTGTTTAAGTTCAAAAACCAAATGACAGTGAACGAGTCGTCAGCAGACTTTAGCTAATGCTGTGGTCTTCATATCAATGCCAGGTGCTAGCAGTTGGCTACAGAGCTTTTGCGCTGCGCGTGTGCTTTTGAAAGTAGTTCGGCCTCTTTCAGGATTTAAGGTGCCTTTTGGATGTAAGCCCAATGTGGCCCTCAGCCAGCAGAAGACAGATCCGTAAGGCTCAGCGAGCAGGACAGGGGCAATCCTGCCAGCACCCCCCCCCCCTTCCCCAGGACTCCAGACAGAAGTAGTGTCACACCAGGAATTCCGAGACATTTTTCACCGTGTTGGCTAGAATTCATCGCGTCTTTATTTCTTGCAGCGAGCAGTTGGAGGATGAGGACGTTTTCCTGCTGGTGACTCTGACAGCGCAGCAGTGTATTTGCTTACACATAAGGGAATCTGCCAGACACTTCCGATTAAGAGTGATCGATCGGCGAGAGGTCACCGGCTATGCATGGATGCTCTTATCCATCCACGTTGTGTTTCGTGTAAATCTCAGGCAGCCCAAGAATCCGCTACACAATCTAAGATTATCTTTCTCATTCTTGTGTGACGAGAATTTCTGTCAAACTCATATGATAAGAGAATGTTTCCTTTCATTACAGACATGGAGAGTGTTAAAATAATGCACAGCATTTTCTATTTCGGTGAAGAAAAAAAAAATCCCAAAATAGTAAAATGTTTTATCTGTCTCTGTGGTTCTGATCCAGCCATGCGACCTCTCTGTGTCACCATAAAAGCATTCAGAACACCGCATTCATTAAATGTATTGATTTATATGCATCTGTGGTTAATAATATTCACAAAATTCCTTTTGTAATGCAAATGTTATTTACGCAAAACAAATGTAAAATGTTCTAACATTCCTATGGAAGATTTCAGCCTTCTTTTAAAGTCCTAATAAACTGTACTCAACATCTGAATGACGAATTTTTGACGTTATTATGATGCATTACGGAACAGTAACGAACGTGTGGCCATCTGAAGTGTGCAGGGGCTGTGAGTCCAAATCTGTAAGAATGAGGAAAAGAGAAGAGTGACACTGCTTCCACTGTTCTGTGCAAAGACACCGTCCTGTGCCGCAGTGGAGCTGAGGACCACAGTCCTTGCTGATACTGTAACCTGATGGACAATAGAGCCACGAGTGGGAGAGAAGGATTTGGGATTTTATGGAGCTGGTGAAGCTGCAAGATACCCCCTTTAATCAATGAGTCGTTCCTCAAAATAGTTTATGGAAAACACCACCAGACCAGCATCTTTCTGTCATTATTATCATGGCGTTAATCAATGAAATGTGATTTTATGATGAAGGATTCTAGTGCAATTGAATATAAAGTCAAGTTCATTACCTGGGGAAGACAAGCACTGCTTTTAGTGTATGTGTGTCTGTTTTAGCTGTTATTCAGCCTGGTCTTGAGGTAATGAAATAGTACATATGTATTTGCATATGCATTATTATCTCACATTATTGTGAGATATTGGACATCTATAACAGAGGGATGTATGCTGAATCATCCAAACAAACAGACAGGACAAAACAACAGGAAGCTGTAAGAGCAGCACACGGAGTGGGAGTCCCCACCTCCCACTACTTATCGAATTACAGCCAACTATAATCAGCTGTCTGTTAACCCTTGCAGATGACATCATAACCCTGTTCTGGGCAGGAACACCGTAGCTGTCCCCATCTTCGATCTTTCATCTTAATTGTGTCCATTCATATCTGCCTCCAGTCACATGCACTCAAATAAACGGAAGCAAAACCAAAAATGGGTCAAAAAAAATGTCCCTTTTCAGCAGAACGACACTATTCAGCCTATCATTATAATGTGCACATGACAGAAAACAGACAGAGAACCTGCCTTTTCCCAGGAAAAGAAGAGAAACACAATGTCAAGACAATCATTTATGAGCAATTCAGATATTTGCATGTTGTTTATGAAAATTTTAGACAAGGTTTGAGGAAATGTAGTCATAAAATGAAGATAAATCAGTTTTTGTTTAGACATAAAATTCACTTTAAATGTATTCTTTTTGAAATATATACCATGAATTTAAATTTATTGTTGCAATGTTCATTTAGCATCTAGGCATCTGTAGCTGGCACTAAATAATTGTGTTCATTATTGTTAGCTCTTTTTGTGCAATACTATTATTATTATTATTATTATTATTATTATTATTATTATTATTATTATTATTCAGATGTGCCCTCCCAGCCATAAAGTGGGAGACAATAAGGCTATGATTTGGACATTAGACCACCAGTGGGATGGACAGCAGTGTGTGGAGACTAAATCCTTTTAACTTTAGCCTCAATCCATCCATTTTCGATACTTGCTAGCCCCATCCAGGATTGCAGGGGTCCAGGCCAGTTACAGGGATAGTGACCACTCAGGGGGGGTTAGAGGGGGTGTGTGTGCTGGGATTGAATTTGGAAATGATACAACACCAGGAAAAAAAAAATAGGAAATAAAACTGGCAATTAAACATAGGTAAGGCACTTTTTAAATAACTTGTATTCGCTGCTTTCAAGACTAAACTGGGGGTTTGTGGGAAAAGCTGGTGATATGTTGCCATTGCTGAATTGATCGAGACAAGATTTATATCGATTCTTCGTAAGGGTCTAAGATTTCAGATGCTTTTAATGCCAGGAGAGAAACCCACATTACTATGTCTGTGAGGATGAGTTTGTTCCTCATTTGAGTTTGTGTTTGCTTAGCATCTTAGCAGGATATAAACTAGAACATGTTTCGGAATGTTTGCGCGAATTGGTGGGTGTTTTAAGCGTTTTATTTTGAGACGGTCTGCTCGCTAGAGCTATTATAAAAAAGGGGGAGCAGGCTAAATGGCTACATATTAGTGACCTGGGGTGCATTAAGCTTTGTCCTGTTAAACTGCAGGTGGGCCACCATCATTGAGTGCAGCTCTTGATTAATTTCCCATTTAGTGAATGGATAGCACGCGTCAAGCTGCGTCAAACTGAAGCACGATTTTAAGTTGTTTCTCAATTGTTTTTAGCCTTAGAGGAATCGAGTGCCTGATTAACTTTGACTTGGTTCAATACTAATTAACATTCAAATTAGGGGGGAAAGTACAAGAATCCCCAAAACATGCTGTTATGTAATCATTAATCAGTCAATCATTAAATGAAATTGTGATCACTGTAGGCTATTGGTAAATTAAGGGGGATTATAT
>JAODKE010000001.1:27547451-27558775 GCA_026779605.1 Mormyrus hasselquistii | reverse complement strand
GAAACAACATTCAGTCACATAGAAAAATTCTCTTGAACTATACCACAGAGAGCATCTGATAACTGAATAACACAAGAACACTGGAAGACAGCTGAGTTTTACCATCAGTAGTAGAATACACCAAACAAATCAGGTAATTTTTGGATAAATCAAAAAGTACATTCTTCTCTCATCAATCACATTTAATCACGCAAAGCCTTCTTAAGAAAAACCAACAGTATGAGTTTCCAAAGATATTGACAGGTGTCTTGGTGAAATGTAAGTCACAGTGTAGAGAAACCTACAGATAACCCCAGTGTCCCGGTAAGTCACAGTGTACAGAAACCTACAGATAACCCCAGTGTCCCTGTAAGTCACAGTGTAGAGAAACCTACAGATAGCCCCAGTGTCCCTTTGCCGATCATCAGGGAGTCACAGGCTATGATCCGGGCATTAGACCAACTTGGAGCAGTGGGATGAATAGCAGTGTGTGGAGACTGAATCAGATCACTTTAACTTTAAAGCCCAGTGGAAAACTGTTCTTAACCATGTGTATTATGAGTCCTTTAAAGTGGAAAAAAGTGTGTGTATTAGTCAGTGCTATTTATGGTGCCAGGTACAAATTGTGTATCATTTATATAATTTGACATTTAGAAAAGTTATTTATTTATGTAAAACTGTAACATTTTATTTTTTTAAAATGTGGTTTAATGGTTTAAACCCCGATTTCACATGTTTCAAAAAGCTGACTTAGAAATCTGGGCAAAAATCAGTGATTGTACAAAAAGTCAAATGAGAGACTAGACATTAAAAAAAAAAAAAAAAAAAAAAAAACACATAATCCCATATGCTTAAAACACAGGGCCATCATTTTATTGCTGTCTCATTGAAAATGAACCTAGAATAATTAATTTAATATAAATTATTAAAACTGGAATTATGCCGAAGCAGGATTAATTTATTTAATGCAAAATGATAACGTGTTATTCTTCTGGAAAATGATACTGTTGTTTCAGTAGCTGAACTAATCAAAGTAGTTCAGCCAAACGTAACTTACTGCGACTTTTCTTTTCAAATGATTAGTTATGCTGACAGAATGGTGTATTCAGGTGAACTATAACTTCTATGGTACAGTGGACACATGACATTGTAGCCAGTAAAAGAACTGATGTTGGCATTCCTTTCACAGATTAGGGACCAGGCCCAGATCGATGAATGAGTAACGCCTTGGCCTGAACCATAATCCTTCACTCCCAACGACGACTGTTTGAACAAGGCAGAAGAGGTCACGATCCTCACATTATCCCTGTAGTTCATCCTTTTGTAAAAGGTGAAAGAATCACAGAGTTTAGATTAAAGGTTGCTATGGAATATGGCTGCATTACCTTTTAATGTTCAGCATGGCCATGTTTCAGCCTCTCGGTTGTATAAGCATACGTTTGAGACATGGTGTTTGGCAGGGCCAAAAAAGGTCTTCCATTCATTTTGCAGATACTTTAAAACACTCTTAAAACTGAGAGAACTAAATATTTACACTGCAGCCTCTGTGTGTTTAATGTTGGAAACACTCTTTGTGAAAACCAAATACAAACTAAAAAGCAAATTACAACACAGTTTAGACAAAATGCCTCTCGGCTTGTGATGATTGCCAGACGCGCTCTTTCCATTGAAGAACAGAGAGCTCACCTACCCCTTCCAACCTCCTTTTGAGGGCATCATCCAGCAGCTTCCAGGTGGCCCGACCGGCGGCTGAAGTTCTGATATCGCCTCCTGAAGTTATCCGTCAGCAACTAAAAGATTATCACCTACGTGAGTCGGGCAGATTTAAATAGCCGCCATCCATCATCGCGTACATTAGCGGGGGATTGAGAACACTGTCCGCGGGACCCTAAGCAGCCTCCGGTGGTGGTGGTGGCGTAGCAGAGGAAGAGGAAGTCTTTCATATGTTAAATCACGCCATGGGGCATGGTCATATGCACAGGCTGGTCATAAATTTGATAGAAAAACACAGCGAGTGCTAACAGCAGGGAGGCTATTAATAATAGTGACCAGAAGCATGCAGAGACCTTGGGGGGGGGGGGGTTGAACGAGGTGGGAGTGGCATCAGGAAAACGTCGATGGAAAAGTGCCGTTTCCCCATGTAGATGTTTACACTCTGGAGGAAACAAACCAAAGGTCGTTTTGCCGTACAAACGCTCTGACTGCTGGGCGCTAAAGATTTAGCCTGACACTATAATAGGGTTTGTGTCCTGCTCCAGTGTCACTATAAAACCCCCTGAGGCAGACCCCCCCCCCCGCCCCCACTTGTAGCAGGATCAGCTGTCAGGGAGGGGCACGCCTTTACGATGACCACCTGCTGCCCAGCCGTGAGCAAGAGGAAACCCGCAGCCCACTCACCCAGTTATTATGCTTGAACTTTTCAGCTACGTTCAGTGTGGTCAGTAAAAAATTTTGATTAGGGACAGTTATAATTTTGGAGGTGATGGGAGTGCCAACAGGGGTGGCCAGGTATGTACTTGGGGGTCCTTGGCCATCCTTAGCTAGTCTGTAGATACACCCCTGCACCAGGAATGAGGTTTGTGCTAGTGTTGGTGTTTATAACCTCTCTGCCCTCCTGGGAACATCTTTGGGTAAAATGCCCCTGCCGAGGGCAGTAAACCATGGGATGTTTTTGGGAGATACCCATGAGGTCATTTTTTATTTTTTTTTTGTAAGCAAGTCAGTCTATTTTCAGTTTTAATTTCTCTTTCAATTAATGTTTTTTTGGTTTAGAGACAAATGTAAAGACCATGGCAAGTCCCTGACAATGACTGAAATACGGACATGTTTTACTGTGACAGCAACTGTATCTTTGTGCATTCGCATCTCTTTCCGGCATGTGTGCATTTGTAAGAGAGACAGAGCGTGCACTATAATTTAATTAGGTGTTTAACGATAAACGAATACCTCAATCACTTATCGAATTACCAAGGCGCATGATTCATTGGGGTAATTATTTTGACCTACTCGGATTACAGAACAAGAAAACAATTCAAAACACATGCACAAAAAAATTCTATTCTATTCAACATTCAATAGATTTTATATGCATCGAATCTGTTAAAAGCCACCATTCATGTAGCGTCCTGTTCGATCAAGTACATTATGCTGACAGAGAATGATTCTTTTCATGTTTTATAAATCCAACTTGACAAACAAAGGATCCTGATACAATACAAGTGGAAAAACATGCTACAATCTGATATTCATGAAGATCTACAAGCAGCTGTTATTTTATTAAGTTCTAATCTATGGAAGGGTTGGGATAAACGCCTCTGTGTGCCTGTTATGTCTGTATATTCGAATAGCTGTAATATCTGAGTTACAGTCTGTCTCTGAACCCGCCATAACATTGCCTTAAGACCCTTTAATCACTGGTTTTCAAAGTGAGTGGCATTACCCAGCCACGTGTCACATATAAAATGAGCTAGCTAGCTGCTTCAATTAGGCCCCGCACTCATTTAGCTTAAACGTGTTACTGAAACCATTTAGCAAAATTGATCCGCCCTGCACCTTTTCCAGTAAGGAGCCATCATTAATTGAGCAGTTACGTCTGTGAGTCACCTCGAGTCAGACAATCCGTAGGGGATTCGGTCATGAAAGGGTCATTTACTCTTCCTCTTTAAACATCCAATGGGGAAAAAGCGTAATGTTTCTTCCACTCCTTATTAATGGTTCAATAAAGATTAAATAAGATCGTTAACTTATTTCGACAGTGAGTTTAAGAAGAAGTGTGCCATTAAAAATATAAAAGCAGATATTATTTTGATTGACAAGTCTATGCAGCTTATGCGGGTCAATCAAATGTTTGAAAGTAAGCTCATAAAATAATCCATCCATTCATCCGTCCATCCATCCATCCATTCATCTTTCAGCTACTTATACTATATAGGGTCGCAGGTGGGCCTGCAGCCCATTCCAAGAATCATAGGGTACAATGTATAACAGAGATGGGCATACCAGTACATGGTAGGGTACACACAGACACACACACGCGTACGCACACATATACACACATACACACGTTTGTATCCATATCTTTCTGGGAACCGTCCATTGTTCTTTATGGGAAAAACCCTAATCCCAAGAATAACAACCTTAATCTTAACCATAAGTAATCAAACAAAATATTGATTGATTGTAGACACAGATATTAACAAAAATAAGTTTCCGCTTGTGGGGGCTGAAAGAAATGTTTCCCAGAATGCCAAAATAACAGGTTTTTATCACATTGTGGGTACATTTGGTCCCCACAATGTTATATGTATAACCCCCCCCCCCACACACACACACACACACACACACACACACACCCTGAACGAATTAGAGACACTGATTAGCCTAACTGCATGACCTAGGAAAGTTGTGGAACACAGCGAAAAGGTGAGATCAGGTAATGGACACACTTAACCGTGCCAGGGTGTGCGAGGACTACTGCACTGCTATAATATACACATAGAGCACAATATGTCAATTACAGTATCACGCCTTCATAGGGGTCAGTTCTTAATAACCTTCCACAGGTTTTAAGTACTTGAAGGAAAACAGTAAAGGCAACAATATAGAAAAAGCATGGTAACCTAAAACTCATAAACAGTCATTTAATGAACATATGATAGACGACCCTGACCCTGAATTCTTCACGTGGCAACCATATACTCAGCACAATTAAACAATCAATTGCCAAATACGAACTTCAACAAATCACCATTAAATAGAATGATAAAAATTCATGTGTGTTTTTTTTTAAAAAAAAAACACATCTAGGGTTTTCCACTTTAAAGGACACAAAAAATGAAGAACGGACTTAATTTCAGCAGAGTTGAAAAACGGAGCTTTTTACATGGAAATGCCATAACGTGAATCTCAAACATTGTTGAGTATGTAAAAGAAGGAAGTTAAATGCGCTGTTTTGAAATCCCTAGACTGTTAGTAACAGCCTTAACCACACCCGTAAACATAACTAACGCCGGCCCACTTTCAAGCTGATTGGACATGTGCATTAAGACCTCAGCAGTTCTGCAGATATTGGGAAGTACAAAGCAGAGGACAACAGTGAAAATGGCAGCCTAAATTGAAGCCGAAGCTGAGTTGTGAAGCAAATTTATTCTGTGTGAGCAATTGCAGTGCCTCACTGTAAACCAGCCAATCAGAGCAGAGGTTATTAATGAGCCCACCAAATAAGGGAACGGCCTCTCATTCTAGGGCCAAATTACAGAGTGGTACGTGGGACAGTAAAACTATTTCCAGACATTTTTTGACAAATTCACGTTCACATACCGTCTATGTAGACACTAGAGAACAACATGCAAAAAATCTTAAAAAAATAAATGCATTCTATGGCACCTTTAATCACCCTGATGACATCCAATATTGATCTGATCACTATCACTTAGTAAGCATAATTTAACTGTTAACTTGACAAAAGACTGAGTATAATATTAATGTATAGTTCTTGAAAAAAAGATACATCTGCACATTTCAGCACCTTCAAACTTTGACCTCACAGCTTCCTCATCATGTGTGAGACATTTGCCCCGGCCGAATTTGCTCTGTTCCCACGGTGGGGAAACTCTGGGCAAGGAGACGCGCGCTGTACACTGTACAGCTCTGTCACCCCAGATCAGGAAAGTGACAAAGGTTGACAAGAATGGTGTAAGCATATGTTCCCTGACCCCAAATGCCCTACAAAAATAAACCAGACCCCAGTGTCAACGAGAAGAGCAGGTTCCCCCAAACGTGTCTTTTTTATGCCCACCTGCCCCCAGCTGAACTCTACGCTGATCCATTCTCAAGTTCTGTGTGTTCGGTTCATGCTATTGTTCTTTTTTATTGTTTTATACAAAAAAAAAAAAAAAAAAAAAAAATTATAGGAAAAAATTTACATTGTCAGCAGATTGTTTTGTTTTTTTTTGGTGACTTAAGTGCGGAAAGGGAACATGAGAAATTCAGAGTGTGGCCCATAAATGCGAAGGGGAGAGCGGCACAAATCCTGCCGATGACTGGGGGGAACAGTTTGTGGGCTGTAAGTGTTTGAGTGTAAGTGTGTGCGTGTGTGCGTGTGTGTGTGTGTGTGTGTGTGTGTGTGGGTGCGGGGGGGGAGGGGGTGATACCTCCGGGATGAATCAGCAAAAGACCATATCGTTTTCTTCAGATGGCAAGTCATCTCCTGTCCCTTTATATGGTGGGTGCAAAGGCAACATCCCCCCTCCAGGCAGGATCACTGTGTCTGTAGTTACCCGTCATAGTTGCGGTGGGACTGTGTTGACAGCCAGAGCCAGGGAGAGAGGATACCGTTGGTCCTACTAGCTACCTGCTACAGGTAGACTGTGGTCAAGGAGACCAGCCAGAGCTGCTTCTTCCGCCTAGCCCCACCTCCAACGTTCTTCCATCACCGTTAAGCGCAGTTAGGTGATCAGTAATCGAGTGTGGGATGTGCTGGTGTGTCACGTCTAAACGAAGACGATTCCTTTTGACGGGTCCTGGAAATGTCACGTGTGGAGTGTTCTGCTGCCGTTGCTGCCTATGCTGACTGTCCGACCCCGCAGTAGGGAAATCCCTGGGTGGGGTGAATAGGGGGTGGGGGGTGTCTCTTAAACCCAGGCTATGATGGCCCCTTTTAATGCTGAATTTTATGGAAGCCCATTTCCCTGGTCTAACGCGTACTTATGACTACTGTATGCCTTTCCCCAAAGCATTATAGGTAGTTTTTGCATATAGGACACTGATAAATGATCTTGCTAATAATTTATTTTAAGAAAAATGGAAGTATCCAGATTGTGAAAGTAATTAAAGAAGAAACCTATGTCACATGACAGCTCTGAGTGAAGGAAGGTCCGATCCTAAAAGACCTCAGGGAGCCCTCAGTGAGCCTGCCTCCTGGGTGACCAGCTCTGTGTCACGTTCATCACCCTGCATTTTGTCACACTTTCAAGTGCAGTCACATTAAGTTAGCCGGCCCAAAATAACGCAGATCCTCGTGTGAGCCAGGGAGTGCCAGCCCCCCCCCCCCCCCCGAATCCGTGTCATCATCAGAGCCGTCTCACTGCGTCCAGCCAGTGTGCCTCATATGGTCACACATGTACAGTGCCCACCCCCGCTCAAGCCCGCCTAGTTCAGGTTTGAACAGGCTCTGACGGGACAACCCTGGGACGGGGGCTTTCTTTGGCCCAGAGGCCAACAGGTTGTCACTGGAAGCTCCCCGCTGGGTGACAAACTGACATTGGAAACGTGAGATGGGGCACCGGGCGGGAACTGGCTCACTTCACTTTCGCACAAAGCTGCGGAAAGGCTGCATTAATACGAGGAATCCCACTGAATGTGATTTCCTGCATCCCTGAGGAAGATAAACGACTGAAGACTGGAAATGAAATTAAGCTTTATTTGTATAAGTAATGAAGGAGGGAAGATGGGATCCGCTAAAATATGCTCTCCAGTGTGCACAGGGATCACTTCTTCGGATATCCCATCAGGCTCTGCCTTTAGACATGCACATATATATATATATATATGCGATATGGACCAAAGTATTGGGACCCCTGGCCATTACACCATTACTTCTATGACATCACATTCTAAATCCATAGGCGTCAGTATGGAGTTGGTCCCCCCTTTGTAGCTATAACAGCTGCCACTCTTCTTTGAAGGCTTTCTAAAGGTTTTTGGAGTGTCTGTGGAATTTTTGCTCATCCATCCAGAAGAGCATTTGTGAGATCAGGCACTGAGGTTGGATGTGAAGACCTGGCTTGTCTAGCTCATCCCAAAGGCGATCGATGGGGTTGCGGTCAGGGCTCTGCGTGGGCCAGTCAAGTTCTTCCGCACCAAACTCAACAACCATGACTTTATGGACCTTGCTTTGTGCTCTGGGGCACAGTCATGCTGGAACGGAAAGGGATCCAAACTGTACCCACAAAGTTGAAGGCATAGAATTGAGCAATTGTCTTGATATGCTGAAGCGTTAAGTGGCCCCTTCACTGGAACTGAGGGGCCTAGTCCAAGCCCTGAAAACCAACTAATATGCACTATGTCCCTCAACACTCTGCAACCACACTTTTGTTACTTTACACCTCACTGCATTGCTAGGTGCTTAATTCACCTGTGGCAATGGGTCTGAATGAAACACCCAAATTCAATGAGATGTATCCCAGTACTTTTGTCCATATAGTGTGTGCGTGTGTGTGCATCTATATATAGTGCAATTCTAAGCAGTTCTAAGAAACAATCGCATCCCTTTCATGTTACGGTTACGCAGAAAAAAGGTCACGTTCAGTGGCTCTGAACAGGCGGAGAAGGCGGCAGATGCTGCTGATGAAGCTGAGAGGGGCATCGTGTCATGTTCGCACCACTAAAGACTCGGGGGGCCACCATAAATCTTCCGCTGGGGAGGAGAAATGACAGTGACTTCCTGCCTCAAGAAGTGAAATCATGCAACTCCTACGATGCAAGCTGAGAGGACCAAACGGCAGTGACAAGATCTGTGTCGTATCGATATCAGCAGTGAATATGATTAAAGTCTCCCATTCTTCTTTTCTAATCATTACATTAAAAGCTCTTGTACCCTGGAGCATGGTTAATCTGACACTTGCAACGTGGATTATATAGGTAGCTTTGGACTAAAGCCGCTGCTGAACCCACCAGAAGTTCAAAATATCTCTTTTTGAAGTTACTGGTATAAGGTTCCAGTGAAAACCAATAAACCACATATCAGTTTAGTCAGATCCATGACTTTTGAGAATGAGTAAAGCTAAATTAGATGCAGGTTTAATGAAAAGAATATATAGACATGAGACTAGTATATGTACTATTAGGTTCTTAGGAAGTACATTCTTTATATGTAATATTTATACAAGTATTTATAATCAGTTATTTAAAATGTCTATATAGTCCCTGGATTGAATAACCAGTACGGAAGATGGGTGGACTTATTTATTGTTTTAATATAGATTGGTAACCATGTGACTAATTGCTCATTTTAATGCTAAGGGCACCGTGTAAAATAACATCTTTAGGTACCGCTGAGTACTGAGTACTGAGCAGGACCTCATTCTGTCTTCAGAAAGACTTCAAGGGTAGGTGAGTCATGCGTTCAGAGAAGCCTTTCTGCACACCACTGCTGTTAGTTTTGCAGCCTTCCAGTAAGCTTTAATGAAGCTGGCCATTCCCCTCTGATCTCCCCACTAACGATGTGTTTGGCTTAAATACTGCTGCTGCCTGGATGTTTTTGTTTACCCCACCATTGTCTGTAACTCTAGACACTGTAGCGTGAGAAAATCCCAGGTGGGCGGCTGTTTCTGAGAGGCGGCTAGCACAGAAAATCACACAGATCACATGTCTTTGCGGTTCTGATGCTCAGCCACATAGTACCTAAACCCCTTGACCCTGTCCACATGCAGTATATATTCAGTTGCAGTCACATGATTCACTGTTTAGAGGAGCAGCCTGTTTGTGTTATTAAGTAGATGTACCTGTTAAACTGGCTCCTGAGTGTACATTTCCTTGATAGATTCTTGGGATTTGACATTACGCCATGAAAAAAGAAAAAAAAACAATTGTGTGGGGTTCAGTTGTATCATTGGCATACAAAAAGATTAAACAGCGTAACAATACAAAGAAAACAACATTCATATGTAATCCACCAGGTGCTGCCATTGCTACTATCAATACTGACAGAAGTGTTTTTAACTTGAACTAGCTTATACCAATGTTAACGTTACTGTAGGTTGATTGTTGGAAACCCAGGCCTATTATTCTGTACTGGAATTGCTATATAGCAGTCAATGGCTGTAGGCTACCAAAGCAGCCCTTTGATTCTCTCCTTTTCTGTTACAGTATCTACTCAATAACTGAGGCCTTAGAACGAGAGTTGAATAATCCCTTCTTTGAACCATTTGATGTGGGTCTATGCCGCGAAATCTGAGGTGAGTCTAATACTACAAAACAGCTGATTATTAAAATGGGAAACAGCAAAACACTCAGACTCGCATCCCTGTGATCCGCAGGAAACGTTGTCATGGCGCCGCACGGCCTCTGGTAATGCTTAAAACGCAGGTAGATACGCATGATCAGGGATCTCATGGGTCTCCATGTCGTTTTGGACCTGCTAGCTCATATTCATTAGTATCAAATGGTAATGTGATAGCTATAATCGTCTATATATAACGCATTAGTTAAGAGGGTCATAAAACCTTACTGTTGACTGTCGTGATAATAGATTAGGCCTAGCATACAGTGTTTTTGCTAGATTCAAAGCTATATATTTAGTTATAACTAACCAGTTAGCTTAATCATGGCTAGATCATCATCATGGATCAAGGGTAACGGCAATTTAACAATGTTTAATGTCCCTACAGAATTTAATCTTCATAAATTCTGACTGATGTTTATAAATTCAAGATCTTTTAGCACTGTGGAAAAAAATAGCCCTTGATCTTATTCATGTAATGGTCTTTAAATGAAACCTGTCTCTAGCCTTGCCTATTTAATTTTAAATAACCGGTCATATTAAATTTTGCCCATTCATTCATTTCCCGAACTTCCCTGCTGCACACAGGAATGGGCAGGACTTTCTCCGCCAAACCACCAAGCACACGGTTAGCATTTCCCTCCAAATCGCTGTGCATCTCTACCCAGGTACCATTCATAAGGGAATTGTGTTGTCACCAGGAAGTGATCCAGTCCAGGGAGCTCTGCTGAGCTTAAACCATAGCCTCCCACTTCTCTCCCCAGGATAACATAGATGTTGCATAGTCACCTGCCGAGATTCATGGGAGGTCCTACTAATTAATCAGATGGAAGGTGACAATTAAAAGCGTTTTATGGAAATGGAAAAACACTTCACTGTGTCATGCAGCCAAATTCTGCAGGTCCCAGGGCTATAAAGATTGGCTCTTCACGTCTCATGTCAAACTTCATTAAATTAAATTCACCTGTGTCCTTACACTTTTGATCTAATTAAGGAAATGGTATCTTTCAATGCTTTTTAGCATACTTGTAAAGTGACTTTTAACATGTAATTTGTACAGTAATCAAATCTTTAATGTTTAAACATGTTAAAATGTTTCCCTGTTTCACAAACCATTTTGTATTTTGTGTAATCAGTGTTTGGTAATGGACGGCCACGCATTCTTGTCAAGTGGCTTGTGGCAACTGTTGTGAAAGGTAGTATATAAATAAATAAATTAGTAAAATAACATAAAAATAATATAATATTATTTTAAAACTAGCTGTTATTGTCACGTTTCGGCTGGCAAGGCGAGCGGGCAAGGAATCGAAACCAGCCAGAAGGACGGGGAAACGGGGGTTTAATT
>JAODKE010000001.1:27502713-27523546 GCA_026779605.1 Mormyrus hasselquistii | reverse complement strand
ATATAAACATTTTCACTTTTGTCATGTGATAGATAATGACCTTTGTAGCCTTCTGGACAGGAAAGTAGTATTTTTGTTAAGACAGTAAAGTTTATGCAATAAAGACGTGAGCAAGAGGTGGAATTCGGAATCTTTAACGTAGCACTGCAACGCTAGAACATCTAGTGATAGAATCAAGATCAAGAAGTATACACACAAAAGTTCTTTGCAGCTTTGCAACTTCAGTGAGACTGCAAACACATCTAGGCATGATTCCCATATGAGTAAGACAGTCATATTGTCCGAAATTGTGCAACTTGAACAGTGTAATAGCATTCAAAATGTTATAATACTGAATGGAACAACACAGTGGAAAAAACATCCATTCCAATAACTACTGAGGTTTTTTGTGGTCTGAGCCCTATATCAGGCAGCAGAGAAGAGCCACTGGCAGAACTATAGGCAATGCAGCCACCGCAACTGCACTCTGGCCCTATGGAGGGTCAACAGGCCGCTTCACTAGGAGGATCAGGAGGTTATTGATCTATTAGTTTAAGCTACTGAAGCACGTTACAGTGCCTTATAAACCACTGGAAACCAAACGATATATACGCACCTGGCTGGCAAATCTGTCAACTGTTAAGGATCAGGGGCTCTGTTGGTCATTTTTTGAACGTCTCATTTTGGCATTATATGAAGCCTGTAAAATGTCCCGTCCCCTCACGTTTATATATATATATATATATATATATATATATATATATATATATATATATATATATGTGTGTGTGTGTGTGTGTGTTTGTGTGTAAATACTTCATGTCATTTTGTTTTAGCGTGTATTTCATACAAATTATATGGCTTTACAAAATTTATTGAATCTTAAGTACATGACGACGATTCTGATGCAGTCAGGTGGCCTTAATTGCATTTTGTTAGTGTGCTAGGTTATTTATATTTAATTAGCTGATTCAGTAACTGAACCGGAATTTCAGACTCGGTAAAAATCATGACAGAGTGTGAATGGAAGGCTGAATATTGTTGCGTGAGAGAGGCAGGCCAGAATCTGTCAGCACACGCTGCTCCTGTATTCCGGGATGCTCACAGCCAGCATTTTCTGGCCAGATGTTACATTGTCATCAGCAGTCTAAGGCAAAGCATCTGCCGTCAATTCAGGGCTAGAACTGGCTTTCAGTTTGCAAAGTACCGTATCAGAATCTGTGCTGTACCATCAACACGGATGTTATATAAAACTAGAGTACATTTATTATGTAATAAATTGTCATTTAGGCAGAATTTCTCTTTAAGTTGGAGAGGATCCTGTTTGGTTTGTCATGGTTTGACTCTTACCTATCACACAGATTCTTCTCTTGGGGTGTAATGGTGTATAAATTACATCTGGTAAAAACTGGTGTGGCCCAAGGTTCAGTCCTTGACTCCCTATCTCTTCTTCCTGAACGTTGAATCACATGGCTTCCTACCGTTCTCCCATCATCCAACACAAACTCAAATATACAGTATGTGTATATGCAAAATGCAAATATATGTAGATACACAAAAATTTTATCCAATTTGTAGTTTGTGGCATATGGGCTACTAGTAGGTTGCAGTCAACACATTAAAGAGCTACTGTTGACGTGATGTAGGTTCTCCTGAATATGTTTGTACAAAGGGTTTCCAAACAGACGTTATTTTGGTGTTGTCAGTGTGCTTGACATGACTTGTGACAGCAGCCTCAGGCCCTCATTTTGGCTGTGCCTGGGCTGCCCTGCCAGACACCAGCCCCAATCTGATTATCTGTGTGCTCGACATGACTGGCGTGACAGCCACTGTAGACCCCTGTAATGGCCGTACTTGTGTTGCCCTGCGAAATGCCTGCACCAAGGTGACTAGTGACCACAGTACTTAATGTTTCCTAATTTTTATCTGTTGCATCTATTACAGATGGCAATGTAAAAAAACACATTTCATCTTGTGCTTGTTCCTGTCATTTTAATGTTTATTTATTAGTCCCATAAATCTGTGCTTCCTTGACCTGTGTTCCCCAGTCCAGTCATTGAAGTCAGTCCCCTTGTTGCCTGTGCCCTTCTCAATACTTGCCTTCCAGTTTTGACCCCTTGTGGTCCAGTTTATTTCCCTGTCCCTGTTTCCATCCCAGTAAATCCTCCCTTTGTTCATCAAACGTCCGCCTTCAGGTCATGACAGAATGACCAGACTCTCGAAAACCCCCAGCAGTCTGCATCTCTGCTCTGGCATCCAAATTGACCTTCATCTGGCAGACCAGATACCCAAGGTCCCTTGGATCCAGGAATCAAAGGTGTTACTAGTGCTGTGGGAGCCACCCTCCCTTTACGCGGAGTGGAGGAGTTATCCCACAGTCTGGAGGATCCCGCAGGCCGAAACCCTTTTCTGGTGGGCGGGGAAGGTGCTAGTGAGAACCCAGGAAGTAGATCTCCTGAAGGTCTGGCAATTGTGTGGAGGATAGTCGAGTGTGAGACCACTCAGCCCGCCACCTCTCCGCATCTCCACCCACTGTCTGTGGCCACAGGAGAAAGAAGTGGAGGAAGCTGGCTGTGCCTGTGGCTGCTGCCTCGCCCGCCCCGATGCCTACTGAGCCCCGCTCAGGGGAAGCTGCCGCTACTCCTGCAGAATCCTGCTCAGAAGAGGCCCCTGCCGCACCTCTGGAGCCCAGCCTAGGGGAGCTCGCTGCCACACCAAAGTCTCCAGAATTCTGCCCCATAGGGACCACCACACTTCCCAAGCCTCAAGAATCTAGCCCACAGGGACCCAGTCTGCCCGGCCTTGCTTCGACTGCGCCCCCAGAAGCCATCCTTTACTCTGTTTTACCCTCAGAGAGGGCCGCTCCACCTGCACTCCAGGATCCTGACCCAGAGAGGGCTGCTCTGCCCACGCTCCAAGCTGCTGGCCCAGAGAGCACTGCTCCGCTAGAGTCCACGACTCCCAGCTGAAGAAGGCCCAAATTACCTGAGCCCAGTTCCAAAGTAGCCATGCCACCTGAGCTTGCCTCAGTGACACCGTTCTAGGTATGTCTGCCCTAGGTAAGACTACACCTCTGACTAAGACCCCACTCTAGGGTGTTCTGGCTGCTGTCTCACCTGCCGTCCCACAGGGAACCACAGTGGTGTCCTGGCTTCACCCTGCTCGCCTCCTGGTGCCCCGGCTGCACCCTGCTTGTCTACTGCTGTTCCGTTGGTTCCTTGTCTCCTACCATCCCATCGGCTCCTGCCTCTTCTTCAGCAGTCCCACAGGCACCCGCCTTGTCTTCTCATGTCTCACCTTTGCCCACCTCGTCTCCTGGTGTCCCACTGGCACCAACCTCATCTCCTGTCATCACCTTGGCAGCCTCTGCACAGCCTCTTCATACTTGGCAGGTCACCTCCAGACTGACCACTGCCTCCCTGATCACCGCCAGGCTGACTCTCATTTCCCTGGTTACCAGCAGGCTGACTTCCTACTCCCCAGTTGCCACCTGGCAGAATTGGACTGAGCAAGAGGATGCCCCACCAGAGGACTTAGGGCAAGGCCTAGAGGGAGCCACCTGGTCCCGTTCCGTGGGCCGCCACCTCAGCCTGGAGTCCGCACCGACCTGATCCTATGTGCCGGTTAGGTCAGTAGTGTCAACTGGGGCCCAAAAGAGAGGCTAGCTGAGTCTCTGTCTCCCAGAGGGAGACACTATCCATGCCAGCTAACCACACTCCCATTCTCTAGACACTGTATGCTTGGGGCACTCCTGCTTCAACTCTGCAGTTTCCCTTGATCCCTCCTGCTCAGGCTCCGCCGGCTCCCTAAGGCCCTTAGGTCCTTTCGTCCTGACGGGCCTCGCCTTGCCAGTGACCAGACCTAGGAAGATGTGTGTCCCAGGTTCACTGCCCAGCTCCTGGAAGACTCCCCAGCCATTGGTCCCTGTCCCGTTGCAATGTCCTGCTGTTGTTTTGCCTTGGCCTGTGTCCCCTATCACTCCTTTCCATCTCTGTCTCCATTTTCCATCAACCCTCTCCTGAAGTGTGTTGTTTTGGTTGTCCCTCATGCTGCCCTTCTGGTTCCTGGTCCCACCCCTGCCTGTGCTACACCCCTAGTCATGCTGTGTGTCCTGTCCTACGGTTGGGCTCCTCATATCTTTCCTAGTGTCTCTTCTATGGGGTCAGTTTTGTCCTGTGTTCCGAGTCTGGCCCTGGTCTTGTTCTTCATGTTTTCTTGGTGGTTTGGTCTCCGGCCCTTCTTTTACCAGTGCCAAAAAGTTATTGATGCTAAAACATTTGACTCCTGGATCTTTTATGAATTCATGTACATCCTCAATTCAGTATCACCTATTGTCTTATCTCTTTCTAAGTTTGTCTAATATAATCAATCTGCCAGATGCCGTAAATGTAAAATAATCAATATATCTTCAAATAATAGGCTGCAATCTCACCATAACGCAGACTGAATATGGATGGATGAATGGATGGATGGTTAGGTGGGTGGATGGATTGATTGGGCAGATACCCTCAGTGTCAGTGTAATAAATCTATTTTAAAGACAAAACCTGGGATCATCAACCCAGGAAACAACACAAGCAGGTGACTCATAAGTAACACGATCCTTTGGCTGTCCCTTGTTTTCGTTCTTTGCATTACTGGTAAAATGTTAAATATTTATTGTCTGTGAATAGGGATTTGGATAAACAGGGATTTAAAGTCATAAAGTCAGCCTCTATTTGTATGTCCTAAGGATACCCTAAGGATAAATTGCTGTTTGTTGGGGACCTACCCGTACATGGACAAAATATCTGTGGGAAGACACTTTTGTTATCGCAGCAAAAAGTTTTGACTAGGAAAGAAAAAGAAACTATGTCAGCTGCTTTTTGAAATACCATATCTGAGGAAAAAAACTGCATATTGATCAAAATGTCCATCAGAAATCGGATTGCCTTGAGCCCTAAACAAACATTATTTTTACTGGAATATTAAGAGCACAAGTGATTAAAGAATAAATCTTATATGTGATTTCTGAAATGTGAAATCTAAAATCCTACAAAAGGTTCCATGTCAACCAAGAAAAAATATTGTTATATAAATAGGCCCTACAGTAAATAGCGAAAGCAAAGATTAATGAATGAGTAAATTTAAATTAGATACTTTTACATAACTCTGATATTTAATTAACACCTAGATTGTCAATTTATTTTTGGATTAAATCATTTGATTAATTGACATAAATGATGACACAACTTACAAATTGATTGACTTGTTACGTTTCAGTGGCGTATTAGTCAGTTCTTGTGTCATGAAAAATATGAACACATTGCCTTTTCTATTTTCAAATACTCGTTCTGGCCAGCAGAGGACCTGTGATCGTTCCGCATCTGAATTTGACTATATATATATATATATATATATTCAAGATATAATCCCTGGGATGGATCCTCCCGGTCTAGCTCTGTTTAACATTACCTGGTGTACACATACATCGGTAGACATATAAAAATTTATAACGTTTATAAATAACCCTGCTGAGCCTATATACGTCTAGCTGCAGTGCAGCACGTATAAAGAAATATTGCCCTAATATATATCTAAAAGGAATGGGCGGGATCATCTCGTGTTTTGCCGTTCTTGTTTATTTATTTGTTTGCATATTCTTTTTTAATATATGGGATGAGATGGTTTATTTCCGATGACTCCTATCCCCCCCGCATCCAATTGAAAGGGCCGGGGTGGGCGATGACGCCAGGCTCATGGGCGTGGCCTGAATGTACCGACCCACGTGTTGCGGTGGGGATGGGATGATGCTTCAGCTGGGTTGCCGAGGCGCAGGTTCCGTCTCCGCAGAGCGGTCACCGGGGAGCCGCAGCGCCGCCGGATCTCCGCCCAGTCAGCTCCACCGCCACCGAAAATGAAGATTCGCCGAGTCGGATCGCCGGCCTGATTCGCTCGTCCTTTTCCCTTTTTGCCCATGAACGATGGAGAAATATTCAAGAGAAATTTCCGGTGACCATCAGCTCTTCCCCTGCGTGTACTGGGTGATGCTGCTGCTGTGTATGAGAGCAGGGACGACAACAGCTTTTGTAAACTTGGGCTAAAAAAAAAAAAACGAAAAACACCGGCTATCCGTTCAGTGGATATACCGCCTTCCTCCCACATTGCTTAAATTTCACAGCCGCGAAACAGCAAATGCACGCTGTGCCGCTGTCTCTGCGCCGATATTATGGTGAATATTCCTGCGTTCGCTCCTTACTGGCCCCTCGTCCGCTTTCTGGTGCCTTTGGCAATCACAAACATAGCCATCGACCTCGGAGAGCAGGCAAGTATGGTTTGCTATTTTTGCGCCGAAATAACGCTTACTGGGTGCGTGTGTCGGATGGATGCGGTGTGTTTATGAGGGATCCTGCTCCGAATGTCATGCTGCGCTATCATTCTGTTTTCGGGCATCACGCAGCCCATGACATTTTCAGGGAATAATCTAGCACCAGTCCGCAAATTGAAACGCGTGACTGTGGCAACGCATATAATTGTTTTCGTACCGTCCTGTTCCTTCCTCTCGATGTGGGAGATGACTTAAAAGGTTAGTGGGGGTCGCTGTATTTTAGAATGCTAACGAAGATGGCTTCAGCTGCTCAGATCCCGACCCGATTTATTTTGCGCCGTCCATTTCAAACACCGTGCTACCTTAAATCGTGGTGGGTCACCGTGTCCTTAAGGTAGCTATAGGCGTTTACGTGCGTTCATTCACATCCTTCGCATACTCCCACTTATACCTACGCAGTGCTATTTTGTAAACTTGACTAAAAGGGTAATACAGCACTAGTAAACAATTCTTTCTCTTCTACAAGCAGCCTGCTTTGCAAAAGCGAACATGCAGACCTACAGCACACTAGATCACACATTGCATAAATACAAATTATAGGCTTTGCCGATAGACTTGCTTTAGGTGGCACTGGGATTTTGATTTAATATTAAACCTAACTAGCTGGCGCATAACCTGAAGTAGACGCGAAGTAGACTCGAAGTGGACTCGAAGGACCAGTCTCACTGTTCACAAAATGATGTGATGTACGCCTGTTTTTAATTTTCAGAAAAACTTAGATTATTAAAGACTGGACCTTCAGTACGCACGCAGGTGAATTACAGCCCGAAGACATCAGCTGATCTCACCAGCTGACACGCACCAAGGGATAAGCAGAACAGCTACTGGTAGAGCAGGATCAGTATTTTTAACTCAAATCCAGAGATGATTTTATCCGGTCAAAGACCCAAAAGACATTTCAAAACGAGAAAAACCACTCCGAGTATAAATAGCGTACTTGTCCGACCCTTTTAATACCACGTGACGTTATATATTGAAATCCTGCTTTCAGTAATCAGACAGCAGCTACAGCTCCTGTTGTGACGGTGTCTATGGGTCATTTAGGTCAACATTACATGTGCAGCTTGCTTAGACAGATGTAGAAATTTCTGTATGTTGATACTGCATGGTTAATTAGGTAGTGGCCCTGTCTAGTATTTGCTGCTTGAATAGTCAAACATCATGCTTGTTTATCCTTGAGATACTTGGATATTCATATAATGTGTAAAATTAAACATTTTTGACATTTATTTGGGTGAAGGCACCACCTAGCATGAAATATAACTATCCTGTAAGTCTACTATTAATAATTAACAATATTGATAATATTGTATTTATTATTGCATTTATTATCAGAAAGGCAGCAACCTCCCACTGGCAATAAAATCTGTACACTGATATATTAAATATTCAGTACTGAATATGCTTTTCTGGGTAAAAAGCTTAGATGTCACATGTGGCTGTGAGCTTCTCCACATTATATAGAATATCAGGATGGATGTATTTCTCTCACAGGAAGAGGCTGGGTGATTATATCACACGTGCAGAGCCCCGGTGTTTAAAGCACGGTTCCGCCATCCATTTGACGTAGGGTGCAGTTCCTGCTTTCCCTCCCGTGATGCCTGCCAGCCAGCCTTCCCTGGCATTCCTCTGCAGGGTATACCACACTGCTTGGTTTCCGTAGGGTGACTCCCATAATCTCAGTAATACAGCAATGACAATATAGCTCTTTTAGTTGTACAGTCTGCTTCCATAGGCGACTCCCAAAACCTTAGCAATTTAGCAACAAATTTTGTGGCTTTTCTTAGGTTCCTGTATCATTTCTAAAATGATTCTCATAACCTTAATAGTATAACAACAACTCTTCCCGGTTCACTTCCACTGGTGATTCCTATTACTTCAGTAATATAGCAACAATATATTAGCATTTTTCCCATAGAAAATATATAACAATATTTTCCCATATAACAATATATGCATGTGATTCACTCCTTAGGTGATTCTCTTAAACTCAATTATATTGCAAGGACAGTATGATTCTTTTGGTTTTATAAATCACTTCCATAGGTATTTTTCATAACCTCACCAATAGAGTCAAAGAAATAGTATCTGATACTCATATACTAATCGATACTAAACATTACTATCGGATTAGATAGTCATTCGCAACAGTATTGATACAAACAGCTCCATCTTCGCCTCCCCCAGATGACACTAAATTTCTCACAGCCCTGCTGCAGACAGACAGGCACGCAGCCCCTCTCCTCACTAACCGCTGAACACATGAAGGGTAGCTGGTTAACACTGAGCTGGCCGAACGTGGCAAGCGCTGCTGCCGAAGGGACTTCACGACCAGTTTTAGTTGACAATGAAAAAGGCAAAAGTTTTTGAAAAAAAGGTTTGAAATTGTACTATTGTGACAACCCTGCTCACCAATATAACTCTCTTAGGTTCTGATACACTTCCACAGGTAATTCTAATAAACTCAGTAATTATAACAATGATATAAGTCTATTTGGTTTTTAAATCGGGGCGGCATGGTGGTGCAGTGGTTAGCCTCACAGGTTTTCTCCAGGTACTCTGGTTTCCCCCCACAGTCCAAAGACATGCTGAGGCTAATTGCAGTTACTAATTGGTGGTACACATAGGTGTACATGTGTGAGTGAATGGTGCGTGTGTGCGCCCTGCGATGGGCTGGCCCCCCATTTTGGGTAGCTTCCGGGATAGGCTCCAGACCCCCTGTGACCCAGAAGGATAAGCGGCTTGGAAAATGGATGGGCGGAAGGTTTTTAAATCTCATCTATAGGTGATTCTCATAACCTCAGTAATATAGCAACAACAGTACATGTTTCAGATAAACTTCCATAGGTGATTCTAGTACAGTAAATCCGGTCTAAGTCGCCGGCTTGTAACTCGTCAATGTGCACAAGTCGACGCTCAAGCAAAAGTCCCGATTTTTCCTAATGATGTTTCCTTTAAAATTCCTTGTGTAAATCGCCGCTTGTAAGTCGTCAAATTCCCTTAGTCGTCACTTAAATCCCGGTCCCGAACAACACAAATGAATGGATTTTCCTACCTGTAAGTCGACACCCCAATCACTGCATTCCCACCGCCTCCTTGTCACCACAGCAATGTAGAAACGGGGAATCCCCAACTATCGCACTAATCGGTCCCTGGTTTTAGGTCTTGGATGGCTTTATAGGAACCCATACTGCATGTACTGACTGGTCAAGGAAGGATGCCGAGGCCGTGATGAGTAGAGGTATTGTGTTATATTTACTAGTCTGCAAAACGGCGAGATAGACATAAGTCGGCAAAGTGTCGACTTAGGTGTATCTCGTCATTTCTCTAAGTCGTCACTTTTAGGCTGGTCCCGCGAGTGTCGACTTAGACCGGTTTTACTGTAACTTCAGCAATACAGCGACATGCCCTTTTCATGGGCAACCTCATGGGCTCAGACTCATTTTCTTTTATCTTTTATTATATGTGTTTAATGATGAATTTAAATGCCTATACTGTGCTCTTAGCCTATTAGGGCCGTGTCTATCGTGGCAAATCTGTCTGCTTATCTGGGATGTGCTGTCGAAGCAGAAGGGAGGCATGACCTGGTGACGCTTCTAATGGGGGTGTGTGAAAAGGCGCAGTTCTCAAACTGTTTATTTGGGGAGGAGTTCAGGTCGTATCTTGCAGCATGTGGGCCGTCACTTTTTGCTCTGTGACATTTACCAGTCAGCCTGACGAGGGTCCGGTAAAACGGTAATGACTCTATAATCGTGTGAGATATATTCAACCTCACAGGGTCAAATGATAACAGAGATCCGGGAAAGTATGAAAAATGATCAGTGTAGCCATCTTTCACTTCATCCCAAAAAATCTGTTTAAGGCAATTATACGACAGAAGTAATTCCGTTACCAGAATGTCACGCAGCTGGCGAAGGGTACAACCCATTATGCAGGACAGTTTCATAACTGGCATACTGGAGCGGAGATCCGATGGTATTTCAAGCGAAGACTGTAGCCAGATTCAACTGTAATTTTCGATACCATACAACTTGCGAAAACACCTGCCGTGCACATCCCATAGAGAGAACACATCAATACACAGCTGCTCCCCAGTAACTGTATTCTGAGGGTAGCCTGAGGTTTAGTGAAGCTCTGGCCCACCTTAAGTAGCACTCATGTTCAACAGAGCCCTTCGCTTACAGGGTACTGCCAGTCTATCACAGGGCACATGCGCGCACACGCGCTCATACTCTATAGAGAATATTGGAGCAACAGTTATCCTAACTACATGTCTTTGGACCGCTGGAGGAAACTGGTGTGAGGCGTACTGACTACACACACACGCACGTCGGGTAAACGTATCTTTATGGGGACCGCTCATTCATTTCTATGGGGAAAATGCTAACGCTAACTACGACAACCTTAACCCCTACCTATCCCTAACCATAACCATAAGTAACCAAGCAGAATACAAGAGTTTTTGCATTTTTATATTTTTTTCCCACTGCAGTTACAGATTTTTATTAAATTGAGTTTTCGGGTATTCATCACGTTGTGGGGACATTGTGTCCCTATAAGATAAGGTGTGTGTGTGTGTGTGTGTGTGTGTATATACACACACACACACACAATGGAGGAGGAATTCAAACCCTGGAGGTGTGAGGCTACAGTGCTACCTACCCAACGAGCCACCATGCTGTCCCTGACTATTATACTCTTACTAAGTAGCCACAGATGTCGCAAACGTTGTGGAATCGGCAAACGCTTTACTGCGGATCTCTGGTTTGTTTATTTAGCACATTTAGCTTTACATTCCTAGGAAAGTCAGCATGCTTTCAGTGTTACTGTAGCTTAAGTCACATGATTTAATCTTAAGGACAGTTTTAGTGGTGGGCTGAGAGTTGGTACGGATGTCTTATGGATCCAGTAAGTGTTGTCTAGGACACTCACTATTGATTATATCAATAACATAGTTATTACTGATTAATCTGACTATTAATTTGTCAGTAATTCATATCACACATATGGTCCTTTTAGGCACTCTAGTTCACTTAAGGTGCATATTTTTGGACAGTGGAAAGAAACCAGATGATCTGCCGAAAAGCCCCGCGCGCGCAGGGCGGGCGTGCGGACCCCACGGGCGTGCAGGGTGGGCGTGCAGACCCCACGCGCACTGGTGTGTGTTGTTAATGTCAACATGGCATTTCCTGCACATGCAGTGCTCACATCGCAATTGTCTGCTGGATTTCAGCCTTCAATAACTTGCACTAAAACATTTTTACTCAGTCATGGGAAACAAATCTTAGCAAAGCTTTGCAATTTTTAATGGTTGTTCTTTTTCAACATTTTCTAGTATGCGCAAAAAATCTGTTTAAAATTTAAAGCACGGGCTCTGCTTTGGCTCCCTGCCACCATCGTAATCATTCTCGTGCTGTCGGACTCGCCCACAGACCATGCTGCATGTTTGTGAGCAACGGAAAAAGAAAATACAGCAGGGAAAAGTGCACAAGAACTGGTTGCGAAAAGACATTGCCTTCTGTTTTATGGACATATTTTATATTCTATGGAGACAATATTGAGCGAAAACAAGTGATTTGTCAGAACTGATGTGTCTTTTGGCACATCCCAAGACACTACCAACTTATTTGACAGATTTTGTTGGTAGATAATACATTTTATTAGGCTATATAGTTAATGTTCAACTCCGAAAATGCAAAAACTTAAAATACCATGATGTGAACGGCTTCCAGTGTAGTTCAACCCTACTTAGAATTTTTAGATTTTTTTTTTCCTCAGATACAGAAATTGTGGAAAATGAATTAAGTAAAATTATTTAGGTGTGGACAGGCTAGGCTAATCCGGGAAGCTAAATGGCACATATCATGGCTAGCCTATTGGGTGAGTCTGTCAAGCCTGAATGTCTTTTTAACATGTATTTGCATTGTAGTCCTGCTGCTGTGGTATTGATGTTCCGCTTCTCAGTACTGACAGATCACTGCATTTAATTGTGCGATCGTGACGGTTCTAGCCACGTCGGGATCCGTGAGCATATGGCTGAAGGGTGGGAGATGAGCCAGACTGTGTACGCCAGTCAGAAGTCGGAGATCATTTAAAGTCAGCTACTCTGTCAGCAATGGTTAAGATCAATTCCCTGCTAGTTTTGCTAGGTGTCTTACAGCTTTAGCATCCATTCAGCTGCCTAGTGCTGTTTTAGATGCACATGATCAATCCTAAGCCTAATTTTGCCATCATTCATTTCCAGATAGTAGTTTGTCTAACAAATTGGTTGTCCGTGAAAGAAAAAATACAATGTTTTATAGATTTATTTTTATTATTGTTGTTGTTTTGTATATTAATGCATTTTGTAATATTGAGGTGGCTTCAAAAACATAAGCCTAAAGATGAACAACTGTCGCAGCAGCAACATGTGTCTAACATCTTGATTGTTTTTCTCTCTCTATACCATGGCATGCAAAGCTGGACAGTATTGACAGGTTCACTTAAAACTCTGGAGAGCAATCACATTAAATAATAATATCAATTTGTACTGATTATTAATTTGCATCATTGCTACTTAGGTGCAGTCTAATAAATGAGTTATTTATGTACAATAATACACTTACAAAAGTGTAAAAAAACCAAAACGATGAAAGCCATTATTTTATTTCCAGACAACGGTAGAGGAACAACTGAAGTATTGTAACGGCCTGAAACTATGATTCTGAAAACAGGACGACGATCTTGTCTCAGGGATTTTCCAAAGCAAACCGTTAAGCGCACAAAGCGCATCTGCCAGGGTATCTGCAGTCTCAGAGCAGAACTTTGCCAAAACCATCAGCTGAGGTCTCCGTGGCGGCTTTGGTTTGGGACCTCGGCGATCCACATCTTCACGTCAACCTCAGTGAATGTGCAATACGTGTAAATGAATGTATTTACAGTATACATACCAAGCACAAGGAACATTTGCACATATTAATGGATGACATTCGGAGCATTAAAAAAAAAAACAAACAGTTTTGACACTCAATGGCCCCTGTGCACATTGACGAGTGTGTGAAGTCGGATCCCTTTACATGCTCCTAATGACTCCTGTGGTCCGTGGATCACTGTGGCCTCTTCCTGCTAATGCTCTTCTAGATGGCTAGACGTTGTACCCTTGTACAGTATCTTCATGGTGTCCCACACATCCTTTTCGGAACACACCATCACAGCAAAGCACAATGAAAGTGGGATTATGGTTATGTAATGGAGGGACGGCTGGCTGTAAATAGAAACGCTATGAATAGAAATGCTTTCTGTGTTAGCAGTTTGGGGAGGTTTCTTTTATTTAGTATAGTCATGGGCTGCAGCTCAATTTCCTGTTTATCCAGCAATTAAGCATCTGATGTTTCGCAGATTATTCGTCACACAAATGGCTATGGATCGGGTATTGAGAACAGTGAAGAAGCATGCAGAAAATTGGCCATGAGTAGATTACTGCTCTCTGGTGGAGCCTTACTGAAGGGGGCATTAGCGGCGGAGGCGTTCGGGGGGAGGGATTGGAAAAGGAAGACGCACGGGGAGATCATTGAGATACAGGCTGGAACGAGGTCACTTCCTGCATTAGCCTGTCCCCACCAGGCTCATTGTTCACGAGAACTAAAGCTATAAGAGAACATTTTCACAAAATCAAATGATAACAACAACACTGTGTAAATCCCGATGGGGGCGTCCTCTGTCTGGCTAAGTGCAGCTACCTGCAACAGCAATCTGGGGGCTAAAGGCCTCGTTCAAGGACCCAGATATGACTATTCTACCAAGGCGGGGTTCATCCTGGCGACTGTCCGATTATAGGCACCGAGACTGGGCTGCTGACCCACATGCGGGACGACGCAGGAATAAAATAAAACACCGCAACTAAATGAAAACCATACATTTTGCTTCTGAATCCAACTGAAATAAACAGGAAATATTTTTAGTTGCCATTTTAAAGTAATTATATGTTTATCTTTAATGACCATTAATAATAGGGCTGTGTGATGTGACGAAATAAAAATGTCTGTCGCTTCATATTATAATCTAACGTTTATTTCGTGGTGTCGCAAAATACACTGTTAATGGCAACATTTTTTTCATCATTTGGATGACGGTTTGCGAGGTTACATGCCTCATGGGATGTGGCACCTGTTTGGAAGCATTTTATTAGACTCCATTATTTGTAACCCACAGAAGTACCATGATCCACAAATATTTAAAATTGTTAACTATCCACAAATTTGTACTTTTAAATTTGGGTTGTGTATAATCAATTTAATACCTTTAATAGTTTAACATGGTTGACTCAGATCAGCAGCACATGCATGAATCAAATCTACAGTTTACTCACATACTCTAGTAAGCGCTTTTTTGTAAATGAGACATGAAACATAAGAGTGGAGGATCTCGCCGGCCGGCTGTGGGTTTACCTGAGCTCCGAGCGGACTGAGAGCTCCGCACGGGCAGGACGTGGCACTGGACTGCACTGAACTGCACTGCAGCATTTGAGAGAAATGCTTTTCTGTTCCCTCACATGTGACTCCGGAGACACACAACATGGAAAAAGAACTATTGTGTCAAACATGCAACCTGAGACCAACGCACAAAGCCTGCAGTCACCCAGGAGCCCAGCGAAAGGGGAAAATGTAGCTGTGAGCCACTGCAGTGTCACCAAATGCTAATCCCAGGCTCACCACTGCCAGTGGATTCTAAATAATGTTCATTTTGTTTATGCAGGAGAATACAGCAGACACTGGTCTAAACCTTAATCCGCTGAAGAGAATGTGCTTCTTATCACCATTGCAATAAACTGACAAAATGTTTTAGCAATTCGTGTAACAATGAGTCATTTACAATATTTTGAAATTCGCCTATTTTAAAAATAAAATAACCACATTTCAGTTATTCCACTTAATATCAGGAGTATAAGTTTCCTTTTTGGACTCCATGAATTTAAACATCTCATTCTTTGTTTTGTGGGGTTTTGTGGATTTTTTTAAATGGCTGTTTGGTTCTTGTTTGTTATAACTCTGCTTAATATTACCCAATTATTTTGGGGGATTTTGCTGTTTCAGCCATTGGCTTGTCAGTAACACAGATGCAGTCTTGTAAGCAGTAAATGGCCAATGGAAATAAATTATTTAATATATTTGTTACCATTGTAACTTTACTGACGATGCAGTAAAACAGTTGTTTTTATATAACGGTGATATTAAATTGTGGGTGTAAGATACTGAGTGATAATATACTGAATGATATAATAGTTAAAGGGATTCCAGCAAAGTATTTTTTAATGTTTATGATTATCGTGCGTTGTGAATGATTCATTTTGGCCCGGGTCAACTCACAAAATGCATTTTTCAAACATGACTACAGACAGCAGCTCTCAGTGCAGCCATGAAACCTGGGAAATAATCCTCTCATCTGATATCAGACCAGTGGTGTTTTCTTTGTGAAGTCTGTGGATGGCAAATAACGTTCAATACCACAACAAAATATGGCTGCATCCATCCATCCAGCTTTGCACATCACTTGTGATGTGTAAATACCCATTTCACCCTGACGGTTATGATATGTGCACATTTTTAATGGAGGACCCGCTGTTTCTGCATCACACTATGAAATATCGCATCACATGCTTAAGACCAGGAGACGACATTTTTGAACGTACTTCATGTTCTCTGGCTTGCGGCTTGTGAAAATGTAACCAGTGTCATCAAACAAACCAGTTGCAGCTGAAGTTATGCAAAATGGGTGGTTGGATGGATGTTCGTAATTTCATTGGGGTGAACTACTGTTGTACCACATTGTACGAATGAGGGCATGTAAGCGATCAGTGTCACGTTGTCTACATTTGGCTAAGCGAATAAATGATCTAATTCATTCCTACAGTTCTTTATCTGCACTATTGATCAACTTGTGTTACCCTGTTTTGTCTCGGCTAAAATCTCTCCCTCTCCTCTGCCATTGCCAGGCTCTGAACCGGGGAATTGCAACCGTCAAAGATGCGGTGGAGATGCTGGCTAGCTATGGCCTGGCCTACTCCCTGATGAAGTTCTTCACCGGGCCCATGAGTGACTTCAAGAACGTGGGACTGGTGTTCGTGAACAGCAAGAGGGACCGGACCAAGGCCGTCCTCTGCATGGTTGCTGCGGGAACCGTGGCTATCATCTTCCACACGCTCATAGGTAAGATCTTGAGTCCGATTGATCCAAGTGGCATTGCTGCTCTGCAGTGTAGCGAGTTGATGGCATTGTGATGTTTTTTTTTTTTTGTGTGTGTGTGTGTGTGTGTGTGTGTGTGTTATCCAAGGAAACATACAATTGAGAAAGCGTCAACCAGTCCCCAGAGCAATTGGGGGTTAAGAGCCTTGCTCAAGGATGCAATGGTGACATCACTTTGCCGTCCCTGGGGTTTGAACCGGCAACCTAATCGATCATGACGCCACACACTGCTCCGTGTTTTCAGAGGATTTTCCCTGATTAAATACAAACAAAGCGAGCAGGAGTAAACTTCTTTCTCAGTGATGTAGATATTAATGCTGTGACAAACAAACCTGCCCTGAAGTATCTTTATTTGTTTTGTGCAGTGTACTCTTCATGAGTATTTGTTTTGTGCAGTGTACTCTTCATGAGTATTTGTTTTGTGCAGTGTACTCTTCATGAGTATTTGTTTTGTGCAGTGTACTCTTCATGAGTACTGAGTCACGTTTTCCTGCGGGCTGATATTTGTGTCAGATGATATCTGTTCAATGTAATGTTATAGTGTCGCCAGCGTGCTGAGCACGGCCGAAATTCAGAAAACGCTGCAACCAATGATCAGCTTACATTGCAGATTTTGGACTCCTTTATTTTAACTTTAAAATAACCACATTGAAATGCTTAAAAATACTTTCAGCTGCACTGCCAGTTAAAGGGTTTTGCACACCACAGGATTTTTTTTAATCACTTTTATTCTTTATTTCATAAACTGCTGATTTTTTTAAAAATCTTGTTAAGCACTGGAAAGTTGACTTAACAGCTGTAAATGAAAAATCACATACAGCATGTAAAGAGTGTGTAACACTGCATGTCTGACCTCCTATTTACTGGTTTTGTGGTGTTGTCAAATTTTAGGCTGTTATTTAACTTTAAATGCACTAGTTAATTGTTTCATCCCATGAAACAGAGCAGTATTTAATGTCCCTTGTAGAAAAGAACGCCTTGAATTTTCTCTGCTGTTATAACTGCTAGAGGAGGTTAGTTTGATAAATCAAAGACGTGACATTTTCTTGCTAATAAAGGAACTCAAATGGTAAATAGGTAAATGTATTTGTTAGCGACGGATATTGAATGTATTTAGTAAATGTTAATTGAGTAACATGCAAATGTAGAACATCTCAGTGTGTGCAAAAACTTTCGACTGGTAGTGTGTGCGTGCGTGTGTGTGTAATACATACACACACAAACTGTACAAACAGTTAACGAGCTTAAATATTTCTTTTAATATGAATTGTTCTTATAAAACACCTGGTTTTCACACTGGATTGTTTTGAATTAAGAGTTGAGTAGTTTAAAAAAAAAAAAAAAATCACGATAGTTCAGCATTTTCATTTAGATGCGGGAAATTGACCCGGGACCTTGGCATCTGCGCTCCAGTGCTGAGGAGCCAATATGTCTGGTAGTGTTTACTCTTCCATGGGGATTGTGCAATTTCTCATTTAGATTTCCTTTACTGGGAGTGTGTCACATGTCACCGATCTACTGTCGCAGTTCTGCTATCAGTAGCACTACATCTTGATTTATTCTATGTTTACATTAGCGGGTTAGCTAAGAGAGTGTAGCCACCAGTATTTCATCACACTCCTCATTTAGCATCTAATGTATGCCAGCATATCTTACATATAACCGACAACGTTTTGACCAGGTCTCTGACTAGTGTATTCTGAGAAGTGCATTTTATCGTGTATAATAAATTCGGCGAAGAATGTACTACAGTTATGCCGACACTGATTTTTACATGTGCTGTCTCTGTTGCGTTGAATCTCTTTCTGAGCAGTAAGCATAGATACAAGGCTTGTCTTTATCATGTGACCATGAATGGCTGCCGCAGTGTGAACGCTAACAAGTACATTTCTAACTGAATAATGTTTCCAAGACCTGCAGCATGGAGGTCTCCTTGGCCCCTAGTCTAAAGGCAGAGGAAGGTGGAAGAGCACTCAGATTAACCCAAAGAGCTGCAGACTATAATATAGTATATAACTTTTTGCTTTTGCTTTGGATATGCAAGCATTTCATTTTGTGTGATTGAGAACGATTGAGAGTAAATTCTTTGAAATAGTTTTTTGCTGTATTTATATAAATATCGACTGTCGGCTACCATTAAGTCAGTAATAGTTTTACAGGATCCAAAAATCATTAGCAGTGCCCGTAAATCATTTTTATACCTTCATATTGCTACTTTCATTGCCCGTACACTGATAATATTGTCTAGACAATTAAAGTCCACTGTATTTAATGCTGAGTTTGCACAAAAGTGCTCTTAACCTTAATGGTGTCCACAGCGTACACTGATTTAGGATACTACATCATCAACAAACTTCACCATGTGGACGATTCTGTGGGCCAAAAGACCCGGAAGGCCTTCCTCTACCTGGCTGCCTTCCCCCTGCTGGATGCTATGGTAGGTGTGCTCATACTGGGGCAGCGAGAGCGCAAAACCAAAACAGAGAGGCGTGGTGGGATAGCGAGCCGTCATGTGACAGAAGCGCCATATACCTGACCTGCAAAAGCGATTCCGAATATCAGCACATGCTGTTCTTAGCGTTGACGTTTATCCATAGCTCTTACCAATGGAGAAGCAGCCTGCTAGTTAGTCATATTACAGTAGCTGGCATGCTGACGATTGCCAAAACTCCTGCAGGGCAGTCGATATGGCTTCAGGAAGAGATTTCTCTCAAAAACATTCACTTGTCACCAACCTTATGACTCAGTGGGAAGGTGCTTATGCTTTATGTTAAATTTAATATGCCTTTTATATATTAAACAGCACCTAATAATCTCATGACTGCATAAAACTTGTCACATGTTTTGGGAAATATAGGAATTATTTCTCGTCAGGTCAATCGATTTTTACATTACAAACAAGCAACCAAAAGAATCACATTGCAATTACATTTCCATGTCCAAATTTGACTAATATGTAATATCTGTTTATTTCACATTTGGCATTATTTATATAGAGTTGTGTTCAAAATAATAGCAGTGTGTCTAAAAAAGTGAATAAAGCTGAAAATCCTTATAATAGTTTTTATTTCCATACAAGCAAATTCATTGGGAACACAATTCCCAATTCTATTCCAAATCAAAACAAGAAGAGAAATTCAGCACATTTGTGTTATTCCTTTACGGAAAGTGAGGGAAAGGGAATATAAGGTTGTTCAAAAAAATAGCAGTGTCCACATTCTTCTTTATAAACTCAAAGATTCACTGTATGAACTGAAAAATGTTTTAAGATTTTGCTTTGAATCTTTGAACTAATATTTAGTTGTATAACCACTGTTTCTGAAAACTGCTGCACATCTGTTGAATGGAGTTGACCAATTTCTGGGACCTGTGAACAGGTATTCCAGCGCAGGATGATCGAACTACATTTCTTGGTTTTGCCTAGGAAACAGCATGTTTGATGTCACCCCACAAGTGTTCTATTGGATTAAGGTCCAGGGATTGGGCTGGCTGCTCCATAACGTCAATCTTGTTGGTCAGGAACTAAGATGTTGCTTGCTTACTGGTGTCTTTGGGGTCGTTGTCCTATTGAAACACTTATTTCAAGGGCATTTCCTCTTTGGCATAAGGCAACATGACCTCTTCAAGTATTTAGAGGTATTCAAACTAATCCATGAACCCTGGTTTAAATAAATAGGACCAACTCCATAGTACGAGAAACATCCCCATATCGTGATGCTTGCACCGCCATGCTTCTCTGTCTTCACAGTGTACTGTGGCTTGAATTCAGTGTTTGGGGTCATTTGACAAACTGTCTGTGGTCACTAGACCCAAAAAGAACAATCATGCTTTCATCAGTCTACAAAATTTTGTGGCATCTCACTTTAGGCCAGTCAATGTGTTTTTCGGCAAATTGTAACCTCTTCAGCTCATGTCTTTTTTTCCAACAAAGGGATTTTGAGACAGCTTCTTGCCAGTAGTTTGGCTTCACATAGGCGTCTTCTAATTGTAACAGTACTCACAGGTACCTTTAGACCTTCTTTGATCTTCCTGGAGCTGATCATTGGCTTTGCCATTTTAACTATTCTTCGATTCCATTTTCTTCCATGGCTTTCAGGTCTTGGTTGTCATTTTAAAGCATTTGCAATCATTTTAACTGAGCAGCCTATTGTTTTCTGCACTCCTTTGTATGTTTTCCCCTATCCAATCAACTTTTTATTCAAGGTACGCTGTTCTTCTGAACAATGTCTGGAACGACCCATTTTACTCAGAATTTCAGAGAGAAATGC
>JAODKE010000001.1:27473657-27497589 GCA_026779605.1 Mormyrus hasselquistii | reverse complement strand
GGGCTTGCTGCGGGACCCCTCTGGGGCCTGGGTTTGGGGCTCTGGCGGGGGCCTTTCTCCGGGTCTGGAGTTTGCCTCTTCTTCCCCGCTTGTCATGGGGTTTTCCCAAAGTAAACCCCCCCCCCCCCCCTATTCCCAGGCAGTCCAAAGACACGCTGAGATTAATTGTTTGAATGAGTGGTGTGTGAATGTGCTTAGCAATCGGTTGGTAGTTCCCTGCCTTGTATCCATAGGCTCCAGACCCCATGTGACCCTGAAGAGGACAAGCAGTTCCAGAAGATGGATGGACTACTAGAAAACACAAGAAGTACTATGCGTCTTCCACAAGTCACTGTGAAATAATGTGTGTTTTTTAGGCTGTTGCCGTGTTAACGGCCACATACCCAGTGGGTCACATGCCCTACGGCTGGTTGACGGAACTGCGGGCGGTTTATCCAGCCTTTGACAAGGTGAGAAACTAATCTTCCCTTTACCTTGTCTTTCCCAAATGAATTCATCACCCCAGACATAATGACTGACTCTGGTCACGGAGGTGATGTTTTCAGCCTGGCACGTGGTTTTACACAGGATTGGCCCAGTAGCTGCAACAAAGTGATAATATTAACTGTCAGGACTTATTTTCTGTGTAGCCAGGGGTGTGATGTTATGCGTAAATAGTAAAGGCATCACGGTACGCTGAACGTCGATGGTCAAAGTATAAAAGTGCTTCACATTTAGCTCAGTTTTAAAGGATGATTTAAGCAGAGGTTTAATTTTATACATGGATTAACTTCATGTCTCATGTTGGGCCAGGATTAAGGCAATAGGAGCTTAATTAAATATTTTGCAGTGACAAATTGTATTTTTGACTTGTGTATGGAAGCATGAAATAATTTAAATGATTTTAAATTAATAATCAGCATTGTCACATGCTTTGGCTTAATTATGTGCTTTGTCTTTGGCCCAGAACAATCCCAGCAACAAGATGACCAGCAGCAGCACCATGGTAACCAAGTCACACATCAAGAAGTTCACTTTCGTCTGCCTGGCGATTTCCGTCACGGTGAGAGCAGTGTAGGGGAATCCCATGACAGGGTGCTGCACGACTGCCTTTCATAGTAGCACAGGTCACTGTTTAAGAGACTGTAGTTCTTGATCCTGTTCTATGGACGCTTAAACGGTGAACTGATAAGAGAACTGTGTCCTGGACCGGAAGCTGGTGCGGGTGAATAACGTCAGGAGTGCCAGGCTGGTTTGAGGAGTCCACTAAGAAGTACACACATGGTGGAGGACATCTCAGGGAGCAATAATGTGGAAAATGTAATGGCAGTGATGCAGGTATATAACCTACAGGTAAGGATGGCTGCTGCCTCTAAAGGACACTGACATATCGGGATATTGTAATCAACCACACAAAGACATGGGGGGGGGGGGAAAGGAGGGAGGATTTCAATCGTCCCACTTTTGGGGGGGGGGGGGGGGGGGGGGGGGCGGGAGGGATGGATGGATGGATGGATGGATGGATGGAGACCAAATTTTGCAGCAGTCCAAACAGTGCATTATTCGTTATAAATTATACAGGTATAGGACAGTAACTCTTGCTGATTAAAATACAGTAGAAGTAGCTTAAGTATCACTAAAACAAAACTACCTGATAGACATAATGGGCGAATCTCAATACTGAGAACACAAAGATCGTACTTGTGGTCTTGGCAAGACGTGTCTTGCTAACTTGCCGTCCAAAAACGAACTTGCATTGAATCATGGGATTGGTCTCGTTCGGCGGGGACGCAGCCAATGGACCCTTGATATTTGAGGTGGAGCATGACCGACATGGGGATTTTTAGCATCCTCTGTACTTCTCTTCTTCAGTATTGGAACTCGTCTTGGAAGATGATGTAAAACGGGTACAGGAGAACACACGTAAGGTCAAGTACGCATTTACCCAAGACACCACACAAGCCATAACATAATAAACCTGTTAATCTATGTGTGGGATGTACAATAAATACACAAAATAGTTGAGCTATTTCACTGCAGATGCTGCATAATACTGATATTGGCCAAGAAAAATGTCATTGGTAGTATATGTCATTCGTTGTGGTACTGAAACCCATGCAAGGTACAGTAATTGTAATACAAGACACAGTTAATACGGTTAAGGTGCAGTCAAATATAAACATTTGCAGTGTTGTATTAAAGTGAAATGACTTTAAAGTCACAGTAGGTCAGGTGTTGCTCCAGTGTTGTAAACATTCATATCAGGATATTGGGATCACCACCACAAACATGCCTGTTCTTTTTAATTAGCTGTTTTTACTGCTGCGATTGTAAATTCACTGCTTAGTTTTATGTGATGGATGGGAACCTGACAGATGTTGTTTTTCTGTTCTTGGTTATGTGATTTCTGCAAAGTAGTGCCCAGGTCACTAGACTCAAGGGCTGAGTTGTGGTACCCAGAGATTATCGGAATAAAACCAAGTTCATGGATCAGTACTGTGAACAGTCTAGCATTTTCATAGCATTACTTATGGATTCATTTGGGCAAAGAAACGGCAACATTTTTCACGATACCCTAACTGTGCTAAGGAATGAGAACAGATTATATCAAGCTAAATTCTCCAGTTTTAAAAGTTATACTGCAATCATGGGAACTCAGGCCATTGAGAGACGTTTATTCAAAAATGGCAGTATCTATCATCGGGTGCATCGGGCATTCGGGATGACTGACTGTGGAGGATGAGTATAAACTGTGTACTGTGAATAGGGAAATCAGTGGGCCTATCAGAGCAGGACAGCTGCCTTAAACAAATACAGAATTTGAATATGCTGAAAACTCAATGAGAAGCACCCAAATTAAATAAGAGCGACAGCAAATATGGATGAGAGAAACTCAGGCAAGTCCATGCCTCAGATTGCGGGGGGTGGTATTGCATCCAATGGTGGGAGAAACTCTGAGACGATGAGATTACCGCTCGCTGTCAGTGTCGGCCTGCTGTACCCCGCCAGGGACTCGTTTCACCCTCTCTGCTGCTGCTGCTGCTGCTGCTCCATCATCAGAATAACAAACGGAGTCTCAGCAGAAAGGAAAAGGCAAACAGCTTTGCTTATAGCCCACACACGTCTCTGGACGCGGGCTCCACTCGTGTTATCATTATGCGTGAAAGTGCAGCTAATCGCAATGAAGGAAAAAGCACACAGGTCCACCTCACAGACAAACCCAGAAGACTGGTAGCTTGATGATAGAATTCTTGCAGCATGCCGGAAATGTTTGGGTGTCCCAGTAGTTAAATTATCATCAGTTTGGCATTTCTAGACGAGAAAAGGTCCTTATGAAAAGTAGGTAAATGGCAGACTATATTGTAGACACAGATTTCATTAGCAGCTTGAAACTGATCATCTCCGCAAAACGATATGTTTTTAATAGAAATGTGTGCATGCAGCACGACAGACTGGAAGCCTTTGTGGGCAATGAAAATGCTCAAAGACTGTAGTGATTTATACACGCAGAGTCAGTGTAAGTGAATGCCAGCGCAAACCAGCCAGGCTTCCTGTTTTCAGGTATGCCGATGTGATGAGCTGCAGAATGACTCGCGTTACATTTCAACGCAACCAAATCACTGTTTTTATACAGATAAAAACACACACACACACACACACACACACACGCAGGCAGTGCAGTGGATTCCATTGATTCCACATTGCATCTCTGGAGCGGTGACTCCCAATGCTAACTGCTACAGGGATTTCCTTGTCTTAGCACGCCTTTAGCATAGCGTTATCTTTTTTTTTCTACCATTTAAAAAGATTAATGGGAAGATTATTCACAAATAATAATGTAAAAGCTGTATTTGCCAAAGGAATAATAAAGTGGAGGCACTAAGTTTAACTTTCACTGGCTTTGAAATTGAAATGTAAGACAGATCATCTATTACCAGTCTACATGAAGTAGCTAAAACTCAAAGGAAAAAAAATTTTTTTTTTAGATAAATGAGCAATAATGACATCCGTTCATACATATACACTGTAATGTCTTTGCCTTCATAAAAGTTTGTTGCTTGGCTGAATATTTACTGTAACATTGCTCATAGGTCCTCTTTTATGCAAATAGGCCAAATAAGTCATATTCTAGGTTAGTCACACACGATCCCGCAGACGTGCAAAGTCCCCATGCCTCCTGAACTTATGCACTGGACTGGAATAATGCCGGTTGATTGTACAGGTATGTTGAAATGTTTTCCCCCCTTCTCATGGCCAGTGGACCGCATCTGGTTTTCAGTGTCTCATGTGGACATTTCCAAGGCGGTAGAGATAACTGTTGTTTTTTTTTTTTTTTTTGCAAAGTGCTGATTCGTGAATCCGATTACAGAATACAAAAAGAAAAAACACACCGTGTACACTGTTATATAATCAAGCAGCTGGGTCACCTGCGCAGCCACACGTATAGTTAATGCACGTTTTTAAGTGGCTTGCTGATGTCCTTCTGGTCTTAAATATCCTCTCTTGTTACATGTCCAGTTTCTCTCCTTCCTTTAAGAGTAATTTTCTCTTAACAATAAGGCCAAGCAGGAGAACAAGAGAACATTATATTCGCAGCCCAGATTGTGTTAGTTTAAGTAATCATTTATTATGCTTTTTTTCCTCTGGTAATTTCAGAACCTTAGACATTTATTTCTGATGGCAGATACTACAGAGCAGCAGGATTCGGTTAACCAGAGTCCTTGAGTTAATCAAGATGCTTGATAGGGCGCATGAGCTTGGTGCTAATTCATGTTTCAGTCCCTGTTGTGTGCTGTTCAATTCTGCAGTCTTGGAAAGCATTTGATTCTGCCTCTAGTACCTGGCAGGGCTTTTAATACCATAATCTATCAGTTCCTATTGAGGGAGTTTTCCTGTAACAAGGTTTGTGATGACCTGTTTTGTATGTTCCAAGCTTTGCTTTGTGGTGTTTTGGACTCCTCACATCTCTGAGAAGATCCTGGTGGACATCATCGAAGTGGACTTCGCGTTTGCTGAGCTCTGCGTCGCCCCCTTGAGAATCTTTTCCTTCTTCCCTCTGCCTGGTATGATCTCGCCACCCCTATTTGGGAGGGTGGGACATGGCAAAATGGACCTTTTAGCCATGAAAGCCTTATAACGGATAATTGCATCACTTCTATGTATAATGACGACTCCAAATGTTTAGTATTGTTAGGTTGAACCAAGACTTTTTGACTGACATTGTTTAGTCATTGGTCAAATATGATATTGGGTAAAGGGTATTAACTTATTCTAAAGACACTACCTTATACTTAGTGATCAACCATTCAGCTTTTTTTGACAATTTTGACAAACCATAGATATTAAAATAATGAAGTCTGTTACAAATAATAGTCATGTAAATAAGGATTGCGGGTGTTTAAGTAAAGGTTGTCAATCTCAAGCTGCGTTTCGTAAAAAGTCTTTCCAAGTTTATCGTCTGTCAGTAGTCTGTCCCACACTGGTGTGAAAGACCTCGCATGAATTTTACTCGCAGTATTCTGCAGTTTGCTGGCCCCAATCTGGATCTCCCTGCTCTAATCTCTCCTAACCCGCTGCCTGTATTCGGCCGTGCTGGCATGATGTGACCGGGCCGGGTCCTCTGTGCCCATGCAGTGACCGTGAGGGCCCATCTCACCGGCTGGCTCATGACGCTGAAGAGGACGTCGGTGCTGGCACCCAGCTCGGTGCTCCGCATTGTCGTGCTCATCACCAGCCTCATCGTGCTGCCCTACCTGGGGTACGTTTCCATGACACCTGTGCCCCCCCCATCCCTCCTCCCCGACTGGCCAATCTGAGGGAATCCCATTCAGGCCTATGAGGTTAAGATGGTGACTTTATGACATCTGAGGGGGGGAAATGGCCAAATGTGATTCATGCCAGTCTACAGATCTTAAAACCAGAATACAGTGGATTTAATAATGTACAAATTTAAATGATTAGTTTTAGGATTTTTTTTACAGTGGGAGCCATTATTTTTTAGTGGTGCTAATCAATTATATGTTTTGAACTGGTGAGTGACAATGAAGGGACATTCCAAGGGCCAATCAGCTTTCAGCTGGGGCCAGTGTCCCTGTGGCCCCGCCTCTACAGTATTTACACTCCAGAACATAAAACACTTCAATAAAAATTACAAGCACTATACTTTATATAAACTGCATAACCTTTATCTTGTGATGAATTAGAAATTCCTGCATAATCCAGCTGTAGTGAAATTTGAGTAATACATCTGTATTTAAATGAATAAAACTGTCCTGCATCCTGTCATTTAAACTCATGCAGAACCTTAGCCCATATCTTAGCCCTATGTCCAACCCAAAAAGCTGGAATGGGTTCTGCACTTATGAGAGAAATAAGATCATGGAACCTACAGTTATAGTGCTACCAGGACATTAAAAACGAAAAATATTTTTAAAATATAAATGTTACCTTATAAATGTGACATTACATTTTGCTGCAGTCATAGTATTCATTTTTCTTTTATTTCATTGAGAGTGGCGTGTTTCAGAATCAGAATCAGGTTTACTGGCCAAGTGTGTGTGTACTGCAGGATACCGCTAGAACATTCGATACATTCCCGGAGGTAGAGCGCGGGGCACTGAAGGTGGCTGCCTTGTGTTGCAGGGTCCACGGCGCCACGCTGGGAGTGGGCTCCCTGCTCGCTGGCTTCTTGGGCGAGTCCACCATGGTCGCGGTGGCAGCTTGTTATGTCTACCAGAAGCAGGTGAGAAGCAACCGGCTGCATCGGTATGAGGAGACCGACAACAGAAAATATAGAACAGCAAGTGGAACGTAGCAGAATGCTACATCTAATCCAGCTGTTCACATTTACACTTATTTAGCTAATGTTAGCATATTAATTTAGCAGTGTTTATTCTAAGCCGGGCCTCTTTGAATCTGGCCCTCGATTCTAAATCCTGGCCTTGTTTTCAGTTCTCAGAGGTAGCTAGTTTATAATTACTGATTCTGATTGGCCAGACGCTTCATATCTGGCTCACAAGTAAAGGAAGGTTGGAAAATCAGCAGTGCTCGGACCTTGAGGACCGTGATTTGAATAGCCCTGTTCTAAGCAATGTACAGTACTGTATGAAAGACTGTCAACGAAAATGTTTAAAGCTATTTATATGGGTAGTAAGATTATATTTGATCAGGATCCTGATTTTATGAGGTATTGAGTAGCTAAACATGGTAAGCTAGTACCCAGCTGTCAGGGAACATTCCCAGAATAGTAGCCAGCATTAGGGTGCTGGTCATCTCAGTGTGCAGAGAATGTTCTTACTGTAACGTTAAAGGAATGTTTCCATGTTTTAACAAAAGGTTCTGTGAATGTCAGCAGGATAACATTATCACTTGAATATCCTTCTAATGCAATTAATGTTGAAAATGTTGATTTGTAAAAAAAATGGCATTTTGTAAAAGTATATAAACAACTTTTGTAGAAGAGATTTTGAAAAGGCTAAGCTAGCACACTAACCGACACAATATAATTTAACGGCAACATATTGTGTACAAAAGTCCCCCTCATCCATCTTTACTTGGTTAGCATCACAGGGAGAGCATATCTAGTATGCATAACAGATCTATCTATCCAAGGCCATAGACTATAGCTAATTCGGGGAGGGTCCCCAATGTTCCCAAGCCAACTGGGGGATATAATCCCTCAGGCCTATCTTGGGTCTGGGTCCTCAAGACACACTCTGACCCATGGGTTCAAAACTATGGTGAATTTTGATATTGAGATTTTGACATTTAGATTAAAGTGCAGTTTTGTTTTTTTTTACCACAGACATGTTATTTAAAAACTGAGCTTATATAGTATTTTTTTCTAATCAAAACATATTGCACAGGCACGTTTGTCCATGTACAATGTTCCCAGTCCTGACCACCTATGCCAACTCCTATATCGACTCAATTCGAAACAGAATCTCACATATATTTTTCTATATTAAAAGCTTATGCAGAGGACAGGAAAGGAATTACACATTGAACGCAGTGATTAACAAAAAGCATTATTTGGAGAAAATATTCTCAGGACCAGTAATGACCAACTATAGCTGAAATTCCAAATGGATTTATCAAGCCTACTAAAATCACTTCCATCATTTCCATACGTTTGGACATTGAAGGAGCTGGTTAACCGCTCTGGCATCTTTTTTTAGAAGAAAAAGAAAGAAACGGATGACGATATGGCAGCAGAGGGCGAGAACTTGCCTCCGATGAATGAAGTGGGATCTTGGAGACAAATGGAGGACATTGTGGAAATAAGGGAAGAGGAGGACGAATGAGGAGCTACAGCACAGAGGTGGAAGGTGACGGGAAAGATGGAGTGTCCTTCTGCTTACTGAGATGGCTTTGAGTGGCTCGCCAGGCCCAAACGTCCCTCTGGCTCACCCAGCGCTGGTCTTCCATATGCCAAAACGACCCGACTTGTGGGCACCGGCAGTGGGCAGGCTTGTAGTAGAGCAACATTCTGCGTCCACAACCGCAATGTCAAAAATTCCCCTCCTTTGTGCTGCTGTCCCACTTTCGACGAACGGTTTGAAACGTGTAACACGTGTGCCGGCCGTAATTTCTTGGTGAATTCTGTGGCTTTTTGTTGAATGTATGGGGAGACAAAGAAGAAATGGACTGGGGTCTTCATTCAAAGATCTGGGCTTTGTGTTTGTCATTAAGCTGCAGAACTCTTTTCTTCCCCATTAAACATTTCGGCTTTCGTCACACTAAGAGTAGATTTTAAAAAAAAAAGGTCATTATATTGTGCTGAGTGTGAAATGGAAACAGTTGTTTTAATTGCATTTGACTGCTGAGTTGGTCCTTTGGTGACATTTAAGTTTTTTTCCCGTTCATTTCATTGTGTGAATACACTGTTTCTGGTTTATTTTGTATGGGTGATACGTAGTATTTGTGAGGCCTGATTGCGATAGCTTGGAAAATCAAGCTTAAATGTCTGTTCACAACAGGTTTTCCTTTCTGTCTGGGAACTGAGCTTGAGATGAGTCATGTCTCCATGACTTGCATGCTAATTTACAGTTTCTTTTATGCCAGCAAAGATTCACGAGTTCAGCATGTACAAGCGTTCATAAACTGTGCTTCTGTTGTATTTATTATTAATGTTATTATTATTAGTCTGAACATCCTTGTGGGTTGGAAAATATCACCAAACTCCCAGACTTATGTTGAAATACTGGAACCAAATGAGAAAAGCCCTTTTATGGATCATGTGTACTTGTACTGTATGTCTTATTTTCAGACGGTTAATATATTATATAATTACTATCACATACAAAGCACAAAAATAAATATTTTATTTCAGTAACGAGACAGGTACACCCCAGTTCAAACACATATAATATCAGAACAATGTTCAGTTAATAAATGTTTGTCTATATTTATTGTTGAAGCCAATGTGTATTCATTACACCGAAAACCCAAAACTGAAAAGTTATAAAAATATATATATTTGCCGTTATATATTTTGTCTGCCTTGACCTAACGGTGGGGCAGCTTCATTACTCTTTATAGGTAGTTGCTGGTAAGTTTTAATCTGGATAGCCTGAGATGTGGAAGAGTATGATAAGGAAGCAGAGGCTGAATTGCTGTAATTTCACAAAAACACCACAAATGGGGGCAAAATAGGCACATTGGTGTTAATTTGTCAGACTCTAGATTCTCTTCCATATACATAGTAGTTCTACATAGTAGTTCAATTTCAATATAGGGCTGTTTCTTTATGTTAAATGTAAAGAAATTTGGAGGCTGGCTACTGCTAGTTTGAGTGAATTAATTAAGAAAATCATTGGATTCCCCCCATAATCGTCTTTGATATTTTTGTAAACTCAAATGTCAAAGATGTCAGTTCAAAGACTTGCATTTCTGTCTTGGAAAAATAAATTACGTTTCTGATGCTTTGGACAAACAAGCTAAAGGAAGCTGGTGCGACCTCTGCCTCATCGGTGCAGAGAATAAAAGCACTTACGCATTCTACAATGGATACTTGCTTGAGAATTATATTTTGAGCAGATGATGATAAGTGTCAGCTGCCTGGGGGTATTCCTTCAGAGCTTGGTCTTCTGTGGGTTCTGCCTCCCTCAAATCAGGATGTCGCGTGGGCTTCTGGGATTTTGGGTTCTGCCAGTTTGTTCACGGGAACATTGTAGTGACGATCATCCTCAGTGACAAGACACACACAGGGCCAGTCATCTTTGTGGTCGTCAGGGTAGTAGGTCACGAACTCTTCTGTGTCCACTTTATAGAGACGGTACACTTGGATGGTCCTTTGCAGGGTGTACCCCAGCAGAAACATCTCCACCTACGGCAGGAGAAAGGTCTTTTTTTTCCTCACCGGTTCTATATGCACTGAACAATTTTTGTGATTTGTTTTCCCAGCATCCAATGAGTGTGTTTTTTGTTTTCTTTTCTTTTTTTTTGGTCAACAGGCCCAAAGATTCTATTGACGGCTTGTACCCAGGTTGTACCCAGGATATGTGCTGTAATTGCAAATGGGTGGACCTTTAAAAAGGCAGGATGCAATGATTTTTGATGTATCATGAGGATGTGAGCAGTGTTAAGATGTATTTGATAGTGTTTATAACATGTTTATGATGTTTATAATGTAGGGTCTTGTAACTAAATTCTACGCTTGTTATGACTCAATACATACATATGCACTGACTAGATTCTCCCTTTGCTTCTGCCCATTGCCATGTAAGATGAAAAAAAAGAGAAAAATTTAAGTAACAAAAGTGTAAGTAACAAAACCTGAAGACTGAAAATTTGAATATAATTGCTAGAATCCCTAGAGCTATACATAACAGAAATAAAACAGATATGTGTTTAACAATTTTGTCATCTACATTGGGCTGCTTCACTTTTACTTTCATACATTTTTGATAATCGTTTTAAAATGTTGTCTTCCATTTTCAGCTAATCTTAAGGTATTCTGAGGTCTGCTAAATTGTTTTTTCTTTGGTCTAATCACCGTGACATTCATTCAGGCTGTTGGTTATTTCTATTATTACTGATTACAGCATGACCACAAGCCCAGATGCCGTACTGTTAAGTACCTTTTAAAATCCAGCAAACTTAAGCATTTGACCAACTGAAACAGGTTCCTGGCACAGTCATAAATCTCAGTCAACAAAGACGGGATTTTCCATGGGGAGGCTTATTGACAGTTAGCAAACCGTGTTTTCATAATGCATCATCAAGGGGATTTTTTTTTGCTGGTTAGCTTCTGGAGAGACCGTTATGACAAGATAAGCCACTGGTCTACCCTTCTTGAGAAATTAAAAGATTATCATAAGGATGCATATTTAGTGTTTTCCCAACCATACCATTTCACCGATGCGAGCGATACATAATTAAATATTGTGTAATTATAGCAGTTAGAAAGCAGTAGATAGATGTACAGAAGATATAAAAATAGTTCAGTTATCTGAGAGTGAGTCACAATACATACAGAGCACATCTAATGCTGTATGTCAGAAGATCCAGCAGAAATGCACTTTACATGACTTGTGTTAACCTTGGAGAATGACTGCACCAACAGGATAAATCAGAGGTTTATAGTGCGTAATCATCCAGCTAGACGTATAATCAGTGTATTATAGTCCTGTAAATAAATCTGAAAATTAATGAATGACAGAACAAGCAGCGTATCTCAACTACTGGAGTAAAAAGTTTAAAAGCTTAAAGAAAATGCATTAGGCGAGTAATCAACAGAGTTGCGTAATTCAGGTCCAGAATAAAGAATAAAAGTCCAGACTGGGATTTTTTTGTAACCAACCAGCATAAAGAGTTACAGTCAAATTCAACTGGTTGGTTGAAACAAAATCCCGGGCTGGACGTTTATTCTCTGGGCCTGAAACTTAGTGGCTTACAGATGAGGGCGCCGTCGAGCTCACCTGTTCCAGACCCCCAGTGGAACCCACATGACTCAGGTGGTTGGCGAGGAACGTGCTTGGGTTCCCGGAGGTGTCGCGTGCGAAGAGCAGCCAGCAGAAGACGGGCACATCCTCGCCACGCTGCATGCTAGCATGCAGGTCCACCGCTGCCCGCAGCATCAGCAGCTTCAGCGCCTCCAGCAGCCCATACTCCTCCTCGCCGCCCTGGAAGACCTGCTCGCAGATCTTCTGCCTCTCCTCGGCGTCACCCACCTGCGCCGCCTCCTGGAACTGCACACCGTACCGGGGACACGTGATCCAGGAGACACAGACGTGCAGGACGTTACCGAGGTATTGAAGGTGATACTCTAATGTACAGACACAGTGATACGTAACAGTCACATAACATGAGGAGGAGGCGATAACCTCCTTGGTCAACACATACAGTAAATGCATTGAAAGCGCATGTGTTTATTAAGTCTATTGCAAACCAATTGTTTTCTTTAAACTTAAAAAATATTTGCCCACTTAACTATGTCTAAGATTAACAGTGATGCCACAATGGCGAGTGGGGGGAAAAAAGAAAGCGATTGCTTTAGATATTGAACTTGACATAATTAAAGGATTTAAACATGGCGAGAGTAAAAGTAAGACTGGAGCGGAGCTCCGCTTTAACAAGTAGTCAGTATAGAGTATTTTGCCGAAAGCAAAGACGCGTGCTGTGAGCGAAGTTACATCTCTAAGTATGCAAAGTACGCATAATCAGACTGCAATAATGACTAAGATGGAAGATTGTAATCAAAAGTGAATTTCCATTAGCACCAATAATATCGTGGCCAAAACACTTAATGGAAAATGTAACGGAATATTTAGTTATTTATAATTTTTAACACAAAATAATGGAAATAGTTCAGAATCTTAAGCAAAGTGTGCTTGTTTGTCGTGGTATAGAGAATCTATACTGAAAAGAAGAAAGTTTAAATGACAAATTCTACTCTAATAAACACTGTTAAGAATATTGTACATGCTACTGTATACAGATTCAATAAACATGTTATGTATTGCCTATTTATTTTTATTTCAAGAGTATGATATTAACTTGGGTTACATAAACTAAATTATTTTGAGATCAGTCAATAGTGAATCAATTATAATTTTTACCATTGATAATTATGTTTGACTAACAGTTCATATCATGATGTTGGGTTCAAGGCCTAAAGTCAGACTCATGGAGACCTCTCCCTCCCATCCATTCAATTTTTCACAGCACATTCAGTTCTGCTGTCTGGCCCACTGACTTGAGGGAACAGTGAATCGATTAAAAACTACTCTAAAAGGGAGAAAAAAATCAACTTAATAAACACACAACTTTCTTTGATTGATTGCAATTTATCACACCTAATATTAATACTTAAACCCATATATATTTATACAATGAATCCTTAAATTAATTTGTAGAATTAAGACAAAGGGGAGCATTTGGATCATTCTCGTAAACGCATCACAGTTATGACTGTTAGTGCTTTCAAAAACGAGTGACGTGGACTGCAAGCCAAAGGCTGACAGCGACATCACAATACCGTGTTCCTGAGAAGCTTCAGGGCGTGTGTCAGCTGCTCCGTGGTGCTGAGTGCTTCCGTCGCATGGCACTGCAGTGGAAACCGCCATGATCCGACCAGCTCTTTCTCTGCCAACATCTTCTCTGGCAGCTGAGAGAGCAAAAACAAACCTTCAAAGTCCACCAGACGTTGCAGGAAGATAACCCAAAATATACTGAAAATTGTTGCTTCTTTGGAAGTTGTATTTACTGGGCCGGAGAGCAAATCAAGAAGAACGAAAAACAAATACAATAAATTATTTTCCATTATGCCTGTTGTTCTCTCAGAATCAATTGACCTGTGACACCCTGCTTAATTTCAAATGAAATTGTATACACTTAGGAACCACAGAATTTGCACATAATTTTGCAAAAAAATTTTATTCGCTTCATACTTTGCTTAAGCCTAAGCATGTATAATGTCTTTCAAACTGGGAAAAACAATGCTTAGTTTACATTCATTATTTATTAGATGCTTTTGTCCAGATGCACAGGTCAGGAAAGCGTGGGGTCTGAGTGTAGATTCAGCTCTTTATTTGACTCCTTTGAGGCATTTGGGGTTACGAACCCTGCTCAAAGAACCAATGGTGTCATAGATACTCTCCCAGCCAAGGGATACAAACCCATGACCTTCTGGACATGGGCACAGATCCCAGACCTGCTGAGCTACACACGCCCTCCAGGACACAGTCCCTCTTCCCTTGTCACCTTGTCCACCTCACCGGAAACCTAAAGTTGAGAGGCCGCTGGCAGCACGTGTGAGACCAAGGCGATTACGGAAAGCCGATTAGCTTGGGGGACAGCAGTACAGTGGGTTCATTCAGCAGCGCCTCAAAACAAAAGCAGCCATTGTTCGCTGGCAGCAGTAATGGCAATGGTAGCTTTGTGGTTTCCTAGAAAACCGAGATGCTAACAGGAAGTGTCACGGGTGAATACGGAAACATGCAGCCTCTAGCCAAGATATGTTCTCAGGTTGTGGTGGGAATGTGCCGGAAACAGATAGGCAGACGAATAAAGACAGAAGCAGATGCTGGCTTTACAGAAACACACCACAATGAAACAATTGTATTCATTGTCTAAAGGTCTAAAGCAAACCTTAAAAGAAGTAAATAAATCAATGCAAAATAAACCACTTATACCTAACAGAAGCAGATAGAAGGTCAAACAGATGAGGTAAAATCTATTCCCCTACATCTTACACGGGTAACACTGATCAGACCTATGCCAGTCTTGACAAATCAGGCACGTTCTAGAACCTCAGCCTTTACAAAGGAGATTTGAAATGAAATAGAATAAACATACAAAATAAAATACAAAAACAAACATACAAAAACAATAACAGTGGCGTCTTTTTATTCTAGCTATTGATTTGCTGGTTGAATTTAACGTTTATTTTACCGTGTGCTTTTGTCCAAAGCAACATACAAGTAAGGATCAGAGTGCAGAGTCAGCCAGTCCCAGAAGAAAATTGGGTTAAGAGCCCTGGTGATATGATGGGATCTGACCTCATAACCCAAGGACACGAATACAGATCCTTACCCTGCCAAGCGACATACTATCCACGGTTAATTCACTTGGCAACGCTATGATGATTGGCACCTACCAGAGTGAGGTCTTCCTCCTGAATCCAGGCTGGAAGCTCTTCAATTTGAGTGAGGACTTGGAAGAGGGTGGCTCTCAGGGCGCAGTAATTATCTCCACGGACTCTGCGAAGGCTCCCAAAATTCTGTGCCACAACCTCGTAGCCCTGAAGACCAGTCAAAAGTCACTGCAGCCTCTGAGGGTTTGCATCAGTTTATTTCTGATGGAGGCCTTCAGAACGATCATGAGTGAAGATGATGCTACTGGTGCCCCCCCCCCCCACCATAAACACGGACACCTGTAACACGAGGATCGGCGGCTAAGGCTATTCAGCTTACCTTTCTGATCAAGGTACATTTGGCTGTGTTGCCCTTCCATTCACGCTGACTGTACGTGAGAACGTCGACCTCAGCTTTTACGCTGCACTTGTCTTGTACCTCTGGGGCTAAATTCAAATGAGACATTTCATTATTCACAGGCCAAGAACAACACTGCTTTACAAAAGGCAACGGTGTGAACAATGAGTAATCGAGGCGAACATAGGATGATGATGATGATGATGATGATGATGATTATTAACTATAAAAATAATATACATGTAATCTAAATGTCACTTGGCATGGTATAAATAAACACTGGAAAACATATAGATAATCTGATAAAGTATTCAGATCATGATAGGTAATGCAGTAATATAGAAATATAATACATGGTAGCTGTACAAACGGAACAAATTAGCACAGCGAGTCGGCAGGACGGGAGACATTCACAGGGCACAGAATAATGAATGCTGTATATTACAAACAAAAACACGATCTGTCAATTTATCTAGTCTACTGTTTCACTTTGTTTGAATCCATTGCCTTTGTTTTAATCCACTAATAATGCCGGTGTTAATTACAATGAACTGAGGCAGCATTTATTACTTTAAATTCGAACTGAAACAAAAAAGAATCACTCACAGGCCACTTGAATAAGTAGTTCCATCTTTTTAATATTCTCTTGTAAAATTTCATCTTCTCCTCGGTACAAGTCCTCCTCACTGGTCAGAACAATGTAAACAAACATAACACACAATGACCAGAGAATGACTGGATGTCAGGCCAAACATACCTTTATCATATATTTTGGCTACACCATGGTTATCGTTGAGATGACAAGTGCAGCGAGCATTTTAATACACAGCATCAGGAACCATCCATTGTGGCCTCATGTTGAGAATTCCAAAGACCAAAACATACTAAACAATTTTTAGTTTAAAAATTTAGCCTATGGATAAGTTGTTGCACAAATTATGATTGTCACTTTTAATAAACTTGCAATAATCAAGACAGATTGAATTGTTGCTTATGAAAGACACACTTATCTAACACACCTTCATTATAAAATATAATCAATTCCTCAGATGTGGGTGTCATGCAGCTAGCAACTGTAGCTTTCATTTGGTGCGCATGACTTCTACGTATCCATTTATCTGTCTAACCTGAGCACACAATCATAACGTCAGGCTCTCACAATGTTGCCAAACCTATTTGTTTCTATATACACACATTTTCCGACTCAGTGATCAAATCGTACCTGATGTCTTCATTCTCTGCTGCTGGAGTTTCTGCTGTCACCTCTGCGGATGGAGCGGCGTCTACATCTTCTGCTTCTTCCGGAACCTGAGCCTGGACATCGGGCGGGCTGCTCTGCTCCTTCCAGCTCATACTGGCCTTGCTCTCCTCAGCTGAAGTCCCATCCTCCTTTCCCTCCTCTATTCCCTTTTCTGATCTCGGTTTCTGCTGTTCAGCTTCCTCTCCCATCAAGTCATCCAGGGATGGCACTTCTTGCAGATCCACAGGCTGATTCAAGTCTTCTTCACCTGAGTAACTATCAGAAATAAGTGGGAAAACAGTTTAACAATATTATTTAACATAATGGCTGTTATGATGAGTATACACCATATTATTTTATTGACTATAGCTATGTTATCTCATGCATACTATAGTCTTTTGCACAGCACCGTGTACAGCATATTTTCTGTTGACTTCTGCATTCTTCTCAATTGCGTCAACATGGAAATCAACAATATATATGCCAGGGTCATGTTTTGAAAACATTCCGCTGAACTTATCTTCACAGTATACATACTGCCCAATATAGGGGTAGCCAACAGGCAGAAATAAGCATGCGTTCCCTTTGGTGCTTGTAACAATTTCCTCTGGCAACTTGCAGGCCACCAACAGTGATGAAAAGGCATCAAGCTAATTTGTCATTCACAACATCCGATTGAAGCCTGAGTCCCTCAGCCTTTCAAAGGGTAAAGCCTGTGTACAGATACCTAAAGTGAAATGAAAGACCAGCAAACCCAGTAGAATACATTTTAACTGCATCACTGCATACTCTGTAAAACTGGAGTCATGTTGTCTTGTGTCTCTGTATACTTGTAAATAACAGAGATAACAATAAAATTTACTTTGACTTTGACTTTTGAAACCACCATGAAAACCTGAAAAAACCGTGAAAAAGCTAGTTTATACAGGCTAATGAATTGGTGGACTGGTGATGGTGGTACTGATGCAAATTTGATTTACGATTTTGCGCTTGGAGAGTCTCCTCTCTTCCTATCTTCCTACTCAGATTTATGGTCACAGCAAAGTCACAGTTCTAACAAATCTAACGATCTTAACAAAGACAAACAACAAAGTCAGAAAGTTAACCAACAAAAGGATTAAATTTCCAAGTCAACAAATTAATTCCTATGGCCTTTACATTGTCATTTCATTGTGTTATTCTATCTGTTAGCTTAAGCAATTTAACCACAAGTATGTACACCCCCAATCTGGGTATAAAGATGCTAGCTTTGGTGGTCTATGGCACCATCTACTTGTGAGGCAGTAAAATGACTTTCCTGTGCCCACCTCTTACAGGTTTCAACCTGTTCTTCAAGTTCTGGTGCCTGAAGTTCGCTTGCGCATTTGACTATACAGTTCTGTTCATCTACACCAGTGGTCTCAGAACTTGCAACTGCGTTAAGCAACTTCAAAGCAGGGTCTAGCAAACGGTCCTGTCCAATGCTGCCTCTTTCTTGCAATTTTCCATCAGTCACAGGAGCAATGACCCCCAGATCCATCATGTGAGTATTCCTGGGAAGGAAATAAAAAAGTTGCCGAAAAATAAGGCCTTTTTTCTAGTAAATTTTTCTTGCATTGATGATGCCATCCTAGAGCTAACAAGTGGCTATTTTGCTAGATGGCTGCAATTTTCATTCAAAATAAATTGCCAGACAATCAGTATTTTAGCTATCCTTTAGAAAATGTATTAAATATATATATTTTTAGTTTATACTGTAGAATGGCTACATTTACAAATCTCCATAGTCATTAGCTCTAGCTAACAATCGGCCTACCCAGAGTGAGTTTGCAGGAGGGCAGCATGACCAGCAATACGTGTGACATTTAGATGAGGTACGTTTTCACAAAGACCTGCTTCTCCCTGAGTATCCTTCGTGTCCTGTTGGACTTCAAGTATGAGAAATGGTGTCTCCAAATGTCCACTCGCAGGTGTAGAGGACCTCTCATCTTTACATTCATGCCCAGTCTGTTGTGACCACACATCTGTGGCTGTTGGGAACAGAGCTTCTCCATGTACACTTGCGGCTTCATGGAGAAGGTCCTGGAGAGGTGCTTTTCCTGCCTGTTGAACACAAGCATCTACACTTGTGGCCAAGCTCTTTATATACACAGGTATAGGGCATTCTCTGCTTTCAACGCATCCTTTCCTTGTCTCAGAATCTCCATTTTGGTTCTTGCATGTGTGATTTTCGTGAATAGGGTCATCTGTATAACTGATGTCTGTTTCTGGAGAGGACTCATTCAGGTCTTCAACACCACACTGTCCTGTCTTCGTTGTGGTGTCCAGCTGGCTGGGTATTCTGAGATTCCTACCATGAGAGATGAGAGACAATTATATTGCAAAGGCAAAAAAAAAAAAAATTCATAAATGACTGACACACATGTTCTTACTAACAGCTAAAATAAAAGGTTTACTGCTCTCAACATTAGCAATTACTTAAAATATTAATATTTTATAAAGTCTTCTCATTTCTACAACATAGTGTACTAAAGCTGCAGTTAAAGATTGCAACAAATTTCTATCAGTAAATTATTTAATTAACGTTGCTATATTTCGAATAAGAAACTACTGATGCACGAGAGATAGCAAACTAATCAAAAAGTTGGTACTGAAAAGAAAACAAAGATCTGATGAAGAAAGAAAGAAGAAAAAGTACCGTCGCATAACTTAAATAATCAGACGTCTCTAACTAATAACGAGTTAATAGAACAACTTGTTAATTAATGTTAATTAATACAAATACGACAGCAGCCTGGGTCTTCTTCAAGGAAAACCTTTTTAGCTGGTTTGAGTATCTACTGTAAAAAAACTGCAAATTAAGTAAGACATCTCTGAAAAATATTTAATATGGTGCAGAGTAAGAGTTTAAATAAGCATAAAGGCTGTTATGTCAAAATCCTATGTGCACTAATTAAATTTACCTCAAAAAAACAAATCTGTAAGTAGCATGGTAGCTAAGTTCACTGAGCCAGGCTGCCGAGTCTGAAAGGCAGATTTATCCTTCAGCGTAGAATCTACATCTTAAGTGCCCGTAATGACAATTCTGGGGAAGTGCCAGTCTTACCATGACACCATATTTATCAGTATATGTGGGCAATTTTTTTTTTTCAAAATGCCATGATTACTTAAATAAAGATAACGACTTGCACACAACCACAAAAATGTCAACTTCCACTTTCCAGAACACGGGCCAGTGTTGTCTGTGAGTCATGTACCAGGACGTGTGAGAGTACAGGCATGAGGGATCTATGTAAAGGCTTCATTGTTTAGGCCAAGTGATGAAAATCTCCCACAAGTTTTCCAAAGGGAAATCAGAAAATTACAATATATGTATTCACCTTTCTTCATATGCAGCATCCTTGTTTTCATCCTCTTTATTGTCTTCAGTACTGATCTGCTTCCTGTTTGTATCTGTGTTCCCAGCAGCGTTGAGCAAACTCTTCCCTTCATCAGCAGACCCTTTACACTGTAACTGGTGACCACAGCAGCTCCCCATTTCAAACTGGATCGTTTTATTATTTCGTTACACTTTTTTTTTTTACATGGGTAACCACACCAGAGCCATCCATGAAAGGAAAGACTGAGTCAAATGCATCTCCAGAGATATTACTTGGGATTCTGGAAAAGGGGAACAAATCGGTATACGGTCAGGTTCAGGTCTGCCCCAGGCCCCTCACACATACACCAGCTAACACAGAGAGACAGCTTACATGCAGTAAAGAGCAGCTTGAAGCTAATTTACCTTAAGAGTTGTTCTTTAGATATTGAGAAAATTAAAGCATGGGAGTGTTCTACGAGACCGATTATAGATCTACAGATATATTATAGTCATATAGTACTTTTAAAACGGATACCATCTCGCGTGTTTTATCATTAAAAACGTACTAATACACTTTACACTTGCGATCGAGTACTCATCATGACAGATAGTAAAACAGGACTGTGTCACATACATTTATTCGCAAATGAACCAAGAGTCGTCAATACGTAACAATACGATATGCATTATTTTGGTCGGTACAGAATTGAATGGCGTATTTATATAGTTACATACATATAAAAATAACGAGATAACCTCCAGACAACGCGGACATAAATAAACACAGCGTTTAGGAACGTGCCACTGTGATTAACCTAAACAAAATTGAACTGCAAGTCGAGGCTGCGTTAACAACTGAGTTTCCGCATAAATCAGAATCTGAGTAGGTATATTGATTGAAGTTAATATCAAAGCAGACATTAACTTTCGGTAAATTACCTTAAATCTGTGCGGAAGGTGCCAGGAGACGCGGGGAGGTGAGGTGCGCGCTGTCTGGTTTCACTTTCGCTTTGGGGAGAACGACAGGTTTCTAATTCCGCCCCCGGGGGGCAAGGACACACTTCACTTTATATGAAATAATCACTTTGTTTTGCAGACTTTTAAGTTCAGCCTATGTAAATTCACTTTCGCAGTCCACAGCAATTTCCTCTTAATTCTTAGTCCTTCAGCAAAACCCTAAATAGGCTATATTCCCCGACACATAAACCTGTGCTGTCGGACTACTGACAGTCGCTGACAGCATGACCACCCGATGGAAAATGGCGTCAACGACGGAGTACTTCGAAACACGTCACTTTACTTTTTTCAGTCGTCTGTCTGTCTATCTATCTATTCTTATCTCTGGATCACTGTAATTGTTATTATCCATCCATCCATTTTCAGTACTAATATTATATCATAGATTATAAAGGTCAGTTTTTAGAGTATTGCAACTAAATAGCATAACATATACTAGTACATTCTTCTTATTATTAGGGTAGAATGGTAGCATGGTAGATGTTACACTGGTTTCCTCTTATAGACCAAAGACAGAGAAAAGCAAACTTGTTCCCCTGCCTTGTACTGCAGGTCCCCCAAGGCCGTCGGTGGGATAAGTGGCTGGAAGTCTGGACAGATAGAGATGCATTTGCATAGAGCTGCAGTAGGGCTGTGCACAGATCCCAAGCAGGAAAAAAACTCCGCAGTAGAAGTACGAAGATAGAACACTGAAAGTTCAGTCTGACCACAAACCCTTCTAGGAAACTACACCACTCATGACACCTAAGGGAGAGAGATTCTGAGATTACAGCAATACGATACACATACATTCCAGGGCCCTTTGCTGCGGACACACTCAGCAGAAACAGAGAAAGACCAAACACTCCAGTGAGAATAAAAAAATAGAAGTAAACAAATGGGTGAAACCATTTTTTTTTTCCTTTATCCAAGATGAGCTCAGTGAACAGCATAGCGTGAAATCCAGAGGTAAATGAGCAGTGATAGTCTGGAGTCAGAAATTATGCTATTCGTCACATTTTGCCCAAGTTACTGTTATAAAGCCAGAGAATGTGCATCGGCTCGGTATCTGTGAAGCCGTAAAGACCTACACAAGAAAGAGCGCAGAGCTGAAGATACAAAACAGCAGAAAGAGACGCAGGGTCCCCACACAACATTCCTCAGAGGCCATGGGCAAAAGGTCCAACAGATTTATTTATATTCAATAACAGAGACAATCTTGTTACTGTAGAATATTTCACGGAAGGTATCTACCTCCCAGACACCCGAACAATCACTGTTATTCACAAGCTGAAAGGTCTCAAGGAGCATCCCTGAATTCCTGACCCCGTGCAAATGGATCACAGTATTACTCGCAAAAATTCAAAGTTTAGTAGACAGCAACATAGAGCATGTGACATCATCAACTGCCTCGCTCGTTAAAATGATGACAACGCATAGCCCATCCATCCCTCCAACCTAAATCGCTTATCCTGATCAGAGTCACAGGGGGACTTGGAAAAGTATAATCTTCTCTAAAAATGACTAATAGAGTAAAGAATACGGGCAGTCTGATCCTTACCTTGTTATTCTGAAATATAGAAACACACCAGCAAAAAAAAAAAAAAAAAAAAAAAAAGTTTGACAGCAAAATGAGAAGAGCACCGCTTCCACAACCAGCTGTGGTGAGGGCAGTCTACGCCTTTACCAGCTGTGGTGAGGGCAGTCTACGCCTTTACTAGCTGTGGTGAGGGCAGTCTACGCCTTTAAAGGTAATCAGAGACGAGCTGAGTATGACGACGAGGAATGCAGCAGGAGGCATGCAGAAGCTGCAGGAATGGGGAAGAGAGACTGCAGGCTGAACTGAAAAGCCAGGGCGCAGAGAAAGAACCCCAAGTAACGAGACACCTCAGGAAAGTGCCAGAAGGAAGCCAGATGGCCCCAGAAGAAGGCTGACAGGAAGAGCCAAGTTCCAGGCAGAACTGAGAGGCTGGAGATGAATTATTCATTTATAGTTTGCCCAGTACAGAGGAATATAGCTTAAAAGCTGAGGCCACAGTGCTATGTACTGCATCACTATGCTTCCCCAGCTGTGAGAAAACGGCAGTTTGTTACATATCTCAAAACCGGCTACGTTTAACAGTGTTTAATTTAATCAGTGTTTTTGGAACACAGAGCACACTGTCCTACATTACAGTTTATGGGGAATCATAATAGTTTGAGTTGTGGAGGTCGTACTTGGTTTCTTTTCAGCACTGTGTATGTTAAATCTGTGAAAGCATTTACCTATGGACAAATCAAAGAGATTTCTAAAGCAATATGGTGGCTTGGGCATTCGCCTTTGATGTAGCTAAACAATCTGTGTCCTACAGTTGAGCCCCTCTCACTAAAAATAAGAATCTTGCATATTTATAAAGATCATGAAAAAAATCACAATACTGCAGCTGCATCGTGCTGCATTTGGAATCATCTCAGAACCGCATACTAAAAATCAGCTGATTACAAAATACAACCATATTCCGGAATATACCTTAAAAAGTTACGTGTCACTTCGGCCTGTGTTCAAAGGCACAAGGAAGAAAAAGTATTCAAGCCATGCATCTTTGCTGGTAAATAAGTAAACAAATGAATGAACATGTTTTTTTTTTTTTAAAAAAAAAAATAAATAAAAAATTCACAGCCCCTGTATCTCAACATGTAGAACATTGTGCTGTTGTTGTAATGTAAAAACATCGACAGAATTCCAAAACCTCATTCACTTGCGTAGATTCAGAATGTGAACATTAATTTTTCCTCTCAAAAGGATTAATTAATTATTAAAATATTTATCGCAGAAGCTATTTTTACAGCATTAGCGAAACCAGTATTTCCAGCAAGTAACACTCTCTCAATTAAAATAAGACTCCATGAGCACAGGAACAGCTTTATATAATAATAATAATAATAATAATAATAATAATAATA
>JAODKE010000001.1:27455417-27473557 GCA_026779605.1 Mormyrus hasselquistii | reverse complement strand
ATAATAATAATAATAATAATAATAATAATAATAATATCATAAAACTGATGAAACATGTTGGTGTTCCGAAATCCATCCCTTCATCCCCATCTGCCATTGTGGTGAAAGTCAAAGACCTACAATGCAGACAGTCCACAGTCCTGTTCACTAACATTTCACATAGTCAATATGACAAACGACTTCAATTAAAAATCTGACTGCAGCTGGCGCAGATAAAGACGTCTGCTTAGCAGACAAATGTATATGACCACAACACAACTAAGTACTCATCAACTGCTTTATATGATGGGACAGTTCTTCAGGGAGCCCCATTTCAGCCACCAGGCCCAAGCAGGTCTTCATCAGCTGCTCAAGCCTTTGTTCCAGGCTGAACGCGTCACACGTGGGGTTACGACAGACAGACAGCGAGGAGAAGTCTCCCTCCTCTGCACCCTCCTCCCTGTAACAGTCTTTCATAGCACAATCCCCTCCCTCAGGCGCGGAGTCAGCCCCCCGGAGAGCCAGGTCCTCCATATGGTCCATGACATCCGTCACGTTTGCCTGAGGATGGAGCTTGGCCATCTCCATGTTCCTCACCATCGCCTCCTCGTGCTTCACCACGTCCTGAAGGAGCTGCCTGAGCAATGGAGAGTTGAGCTGCTGCTGTTGACACCAGCACTGCATGGCACTGTGGGTATGGAGACAAAGACAGGCGTGGAATCGGTTATAATGCTTAGGTTTCTGCGTCTCACATTTTATCTTTTACGGCCGATGGTTTTATCCAAAGCATTTTTGAGAAAGTAAAGTCAGCCATTTGCTCAAAGGCCTAACAATGACCCGGGACCCTCTGATTACAGGCACAGTGCCATAACCCACTGAGTCACATAGTGCCCCCTATGCTTTATGTGCGAATAAAAGCACAGCAGTGCAAGCTGCATAAATGGGGCTGTTTAAGCCTTTGCATTCGATCACATGGTTGTTTTAAAGAATATAAAAGCCCATCATAAAATTAGGTTCTGTCAAATAAACGTACTCCTTACATACGTGCAGTGAATTATTTATTTTTACACACCTGCTTCCTATATTGCACTCAAAAGGAAACATGTAATACACCACCATATCAAAAAAAGAATATACAACAAAATTCAAAGCTATAATTTCAGTAATTGTATTTACGAAAGGCAGTGTATGTCAGAAAGTTGTAAAAGGAGAAAACGGTGCAGCAACAGTATAAAGTAGGAGGGTCGTGCAGCTCAGTAGGCTAAGCCTCTGGGCCTACACCCAGAAGATCACTGGTTCAAGTATCAGCAGAATAGTAATAGCGGCTCTTAAGTAAGGCCATTGACACCCAGCTCCAGGGACGCTGCATGCCGGCTGACCCTATGCTGTAACCCCTCATGCTTGCTTTCACCTGTATGTGTGTCTCATACAAAAAAAGATGGAGTAAGCGAAAAGAGAACCTCCCCAAGGAGATTAGTAAAGTATCACTATTCTTCTGTAAAGAGGAAGGTTCGCTGCGGGGAGTCTTCATGTAGTATACGGATGGACACTGAGGAAAGAAACTAGATTCAAGTATATGGAAATTATTAGTTCAGTTAAATATTGTAGGAACGCACAGACATTTGCGAAGGCAGTACTGTCTTTCACGTTTTTACCTCACGATTCCTTTCAGCTGTCCGATGGCGACCATCTTCGCTGCTCCTTCCCTGTAGCCGGCATTAAACCCGTGCTGTAGGGAGGCCTCTTTACCGGCGTCGGCGCCATCTCGATACCCTTCCTTACGGAAAACCGAAGGTGAGCATCATCACTTTACATGATCACTTCAGACGCGTCTATAAGTTAAACTATGTTAATTCATACAACTTAACTGCCCGTTCAAATATTATGCTCAGATGAAAACGTTATTTTATTACAAACTAGATAATAGATTTAAAAAAGATGATACGCTGTAAAAAAAAAAAAAAAGAACCCTGTGCCGATTGTTATACATTTACAAATTTAGTAAAGATGTCCCAGCTGACAAAAAAAAAAAAAAAAAAACATGCTACTAATGTACCTTCACACGCTTCTCCATATTAGTCCTCCACTCTTTATTTTGGAGACTGAGATCATCATCCTCTTCATCAAACACATCATCCCCACTACTTGGAACACTTTTCACCCAAGACATCACTCAGTTTAAAGATGATTTTAGATATAAATTAGAATTAATTCAATGACGGCTTCTTCGGCTATAAACTCCACAACCCAACCGCCACGCCGAACAGGAAAACGCGTTTTCTGACGTCATAACCGAGCGACAATCTTCCATTCTTAGGCAGGCGCATGTGCAGTACTCTATATAACTGGATTCGAGTATGCTGCCATCTACAGGACGCAGACAAAACAACGGAAACATCCCCGGAAAAAAAACTTTAGTTAAAAAGCGGAATTACTAATGCAACTACAAATGTAAATTATATTACACTGAATGCCAAAAAATGAGTATTTGTCAGCTATTAAAATGGCAGCATACACTACCTTGCCAAAAGTTGTGGACACCCATGCTAATTATTGAGTTACCAAAACTGAGTCAGCTGATTCAGCCATACCCATTGATAATGAGTGCGTTTTAAGTACCTAATATGATGTACACAGCCATGTAATCTCCATAGACAAACAGTGGTAATAGATTGGGATGTACTGAATAGCTAAGTGACTTAGAACATAAAACCATCATAGGATGTTACTGTTGTAGAAAATCAGTTCTTCAGCTAGTGTAAAGCACATCGCCACTGTACTGTGGAGCCGTGGAAACACATTCTCGGGAGTCATGAATCATGCTTAGCTATGAGGCAGTCTGACACAAATTTGGCTTTGGTGGCTACCAGTAGAACACTGAGTGACTGAGTGCGTAGGCCCCTTAATCTTTAGTCAGTTTAGCAGCATTTAGCATGGTGATGGCTGAAGGATCGAAACAGGTTTTTAGTCTGTTAGTTTTACTTATTATGGATCTGAAACGTCTGCCTGAAAGCAGGCATTCATGTCAGGGTGGGATGGGTCCTGTAGAATTTTCTGGATGTTCCTGAAACAATGGGAACTGTGCAGTTCATCAAGTGTATGGAGGGGGCAGCTGACTATCCACTGCAACCTGAATGACCCTGTGGAGCTCTTTCCTCTGTGCCACTGTGCAGCTGGAGAACCAGGCACAGAGACAGTAGGCTAAAATGCTTTCAACAGTGCAGCGGTAGAAGGACATCAGCAGTTTCTCATGGATGCTGTTTGTCCTGAGAAGTCTCAGGAAATAGAGTCTCTTTTGGGTGTTCTTCACCAGTTCAGTGGTGTATGTTGCCCAGGTCAGGTCTTCCCTGATGGTGACTTTGAAGAAGCTGGAATCTTAGACCTTCTTCACACAGTCCCTCGTGATGATGAGTGGCTGGATGTTGTCTGCTGTCTTCCTAAAATCACGGTAGATTTCACGTCTATTTTGGACAGAATTGCATATTCTTGTTTATATCTTGTAATGCAGTGACCAAAGTTCAATAAAATTCCACCTACTACAGGAGTAACAGATATTAAGCCATTCTGCTGACTGCTATAATGAAACTCAATGAACTGTGCTTGTTTCTGACTTGACTCAGCTCAAAATTTGTTTTTGCTGTTAACCCTAGGTCAAGCAGGCTATTGGGTAGCCATCCGGAGTCAGCCAGAATCAGGGTACACGAGGATGTATCAGTATTTTCCCTAAGAAAATTCTGTTTTTTGTAAGGTGAGTATGTTTTTATTTGCATTCATTTATTTATAAAAGGCTTTTGTCCCAACACAAACCTAATGAGAACTATTCAAATCAATGACAAGCACAAAAATTGCACTACTCATGATGCACATTAGACCAGGTAAAGGACTGTAGAAGAAAATAGAGCAGGTCAGTGGCAGGAGGGCTAGTTGACGTATTCCAGAAATAGATGGCTTTCTTGAAGGTCTAGAAGGTTTGTGATGAACAGATGTGGATCCACCATCGAGATCACACATGCTAAGTCATATAGGGCACCTGAGGGTCTATGGATTGAGGAAAGAAATCAAAGAACCAAAGGAACCACAGACATGTAACCCTGGTGTAGACTTGACCCCAGGTCCCAGAGGTAGGAGGCAGCAGTGCTAACCACTGCACTGCGATACTGCCCACCCAGACACATGCTGAGGTTCACTGGAGTTGCCAAATTCCCCATAGGTGTGAATGGTGAGTGCAGTGCTCTGTGATGAGGGTGGTGCCCCATCCAAGATTATGTGCCCGTAGCTTCTGAGACCCTGCATAAGACAAGTGAGTATAGAAATTGGATGGTTTGGATGGATGTGGGGTCTGTCTGTAGGATCTGCAGGACGATCCAAGGGATTAACATGAAGAGAATAAGCAAATTGCCCATTAGATGGCAGCATTGTTCAATTTTAGGCTCAGAATCTGATCATTTGATTTTAATTTGCATCTACTTCCATTGCCTGTCCATCCATCCATCCGTCCATAAAAAGACATGCTTTCCCAGAACATGGTCGTGGTTATCTAGAGTTAGATGTTTTTAATGCTGTATGAATTGATTACTTCATTGATTAGTTAGAAGGTTTATTTATGATTGGAAATAGGGTTTGTCTCTAAACTGGGATTTCAGGTCCTTAAAAAACAAATAATTAGTTAATCGCATAATATTTTGAAGAAATCATTTGTACTAAAAGGCACATCCACTGATATTCAGGCATCTCCACATATTACAATGAATTTTAACAATGGTGTCTTACTTTTATAGCAACACATTTTGTGTAAAAGTAACTTGATGTCACTAGTAATTAGTGCCCAGGCACATAGACATGTAGTAAAATTATAGGGCTGAAATATACTGGGGGGACCTTCCCCAACCCCATCCAGCAAAATCTACTGTCTGCAACAGATTCCTATTGAGTGATTCTCCTGGAATGATTGTGTAGATCCAGCTAACGGTAGACCCCATCTGAGCACTCTTTAATCCAGATTGAAGACTGGTCTTTTCTCCCTGGCTTTTGATTAGTGCAAAGTGTCTTTGTTTTAAGGTTTTGTTTGTGTTCTAATCCCTATTCATCTTAGTTTGATTTGTTTGATTCTTTTGCAGAACATTGATCAGCTTTTATTTTAATTGTGCTCTACAAATATATTTTGATTTGATTTTAATAAATTTTAAATATCTTAACTTGCGATTATCAATGCAATGGATGCTGACTATGTGTTTGGAAGCATTTGGATGGAACTTAGAAATGATAGGCTAAGGTTTCAGAAAATAAACAACAAAAAGAGAAAAGTGTCAATTTAACACAGTATAAATAACTGGCAATTGTTGTGAATGTTATATTTTGTTTTATAATTTTGTATAAGGTACAGTAACTTGTGAAAAAATAACCTATATGTTTGGAATAATTTTACTCATACAATTACAATGACTGATTCTCTTGAAACTATAAGTCTAAAGTCTATAAGTTGTGCTTGAGGCAAAAATAGCTTACCCATTGGGGGCCCTTGGCTCATTGGGTCCACCAGCAGGTGGAGGCAAATACACATCTATGGCCCAAGAATGTCAACTTCAAATTGCCAAAGCTTTCTGCTCAAACCGCTTGTCCAGTTGCTGTCATACACAATATTCTTTGTTTTTCAATCTCAACAATTTTTAGGACTAATAAAATAAAATATTGTCTAATAATATTAGACAGCCATCCATCCATCCATCCATCCATCCATCCATTTCCCAACCCGCTCAATCCAATTGGGTCGCGGGGGGTCCGGAGCCTGTCCCGGAAGCAACGGGCATGAGGCAGGGAACAACCCTGGACAGGGGGCCAGCCCATCGCAGGGTACACACACACACACACACACACACACACACACACACACACTAATATTAGACAATAAAATATTTAAAGAATAACGTCACATAATGGCTATGTGCAATATACGTAAATGGCATTTTAAAAGTATTACTGTATTTCATGAAACAATTAATGAATCGGCATAAAGCATTGAAAATAAATGTAATAGAGGTTATATGCTTTTATGTAGTTCTGCATGAAACAATACATGAAGAGTATGAAATGTGCAGCAGTGCTTTGGTGATTAATTACCAAGCAGATTTTGATATGAGTGAACAGAAAGTGATAAATTCCAATCTTGTGAGTGGAGTCTTGAGTGGGATCCGTAGCAGATAAATCTGAAGGTGCTTCTGAATTCTGTCATTTTTATGTGTTGTGTACTTATAAAGATGCGTTTGTCACGTAAAGTTAGGACAATTCATTGCTGATGTGAAGTTTAGTATCACATACTATTAAGTTGTTTTGAAGTATGTATGTATTCACTGAAAGATTTGGAAGTAAATGTAAAATAAAACTGGAATGTAATAAAATAAAATATAATTCATAAATACAAAAAGGATATATATATAGAAGCTATAAAATGAAATAATTCAATGCTGAGGTGACTAGCATCAAATATGAAATAAAATTATATAATATTATTTGAAAATATCCTGATTCTTTTCATAATTTTGTAGTTAATATTCACAGAATAACACCATATGAACAGAGAAAACTTGGTATAACACTTTATAAGGTTTTTGTTGTCAAAAACACAAGTAAAGTTTGATTTTAATGTCACATTATTTACGCTATGCTAAAATCCTTTTTTAACGTGCTTTGTTGTTTTTACACAGCCTCCTTGCCTCAGTCACATCTCCAGGGTGCCTTGAGTGAGGCCCTTAATGCACGTGTGTGCGGCAAAGGACACCAAGACAGAACATACCAAAAGAAGCATCATAGCACAACTGTACTCATGCCTGTGCAAATGGCAAGTAAAGCATCATTTCATTTTATTTCATTTCCTCTTTCCATCCATCCGTCATCCAGCCGCATATCCTGGTCACGCCCGTGGAGCAGAAAGTTGGGGTACACCCTGAATGGGGTGACCGTGCGTACCCTGTACTGGACTGTACTCTCCAGTTAAAGTGTGAGTTTGGAGCAGGTGAAGAGCGGCTGAACTTACTGGGGTAAATGTATTCCCTTGAAGGGCCTCTGTGGCAAACTTTGCATTAACAGCTTTTATGGTCAGCACTCTGAGCTCCTGGATGTTTGCAGCGAATCACAGTTCATTAACGGCCTCTGAAACAAAGAAAGAGGCATTAATATTTAATTTACGAAATTACTGTTGCAGGTACAAAGGGGCAAATCAAGTGAATCGGACGGTGCTTCTGCCTCAACCCATCAGAGCGACGTTATGTGAAGCCCTTTCATGTCTGAAGTTGCCGGGAGATGGGGGCAGTCCTAAAACGCTTTGTTGTTGGGTACGAGGCACGGCATTAGGGGGCGCCAGTGGGTGGTGTAGAGATGGTCGGTGGTCGCATGATGTTGTATGTTTTTAAGTTTTAAAGGTGAGTCGGGCTACCGCATTCGCTTGAGATCGCCAGCCTTTAAAATGCGCGGCATGAAGTCGTTACCCAAAAACGTAAAGCTACTGTCGTCAATAAAACTTAATAAGATCCTCGGGAAATATTACACAGCTTTAGTGCTTCAAACTTACACAAAATAAATGTTACTTTATGGAATCAATTATTAAATGCTTACTTAAGCCTTCTGTTTGACTTAATATGTCAATCTTTTCTGGCAAAATCATTCCTTTTAAAAGCTGCTGTTAATGATTTATGAATAGAAAAATGCTTTTTTTTTTCTAGTGCTGCAGTGACTAGTAAATATTGATCGTCAGAATACGCACATAGGGCCCATAGTAAATTGCTATAATGACCCTGATACTTTTGAATAACCAAAGTAAAAATATAATAAAAGTATTATCAGATACCTATACAAATAAATAATATAAAATTGTTATTGAGGTTATGATTGCAAAAGCTAATGTTGAATGTTGTGACTGAAGTATGTTGTTATGTTTTACAATCATAGGTGCAAAGAAAAAACATGAATTGAACTGATTGTTGCAAAAGCCACATGACACTTGTTTGCCTCAAGATGGCTGCTGTTCACACTTTAAACCCACTTAATGCAGTTCCCAGAATGCTCAGCTGGTAAAGGACCTCACTCTGAGCATAGGCTGTCTCCTATTACCAAGACCGTGGTATGATTCTGAGCCGGGTCATTAGTCGGCCTTGACCAGGGGTGCCGTAACAGTGGGAAATAATTGGCATTGTGCTGCCAGATGGGAGAGTTTGTGTTGACCGCAGTATTTCGGCTGTGTCTCACTCGGCTACTTTGCTAAAAGAATGTCCTTAATCATACGAAGCTGAAAAATATCATTCCTCGGTTGAAACTGGATGATTGCTGTAGCAAATCCAATCAAGTTCTTTGACCTTATCTCTGACTAATCCGTAGAAATTGTTAGTTGTTACATTATCGCTTTTTAAAATTTGGAATTAAAGCGGATCATCTGAATTATGTTCAAGGTTTAAGGTCTCACCAGATGCTTTTTTACTGAGTGGCTCTTGACCGAAAACTGAATGTGATCAATATAAAAACATATTTTCTTTGTCTATTCTGAGCTTCCTACAATTAAACCATGAAAATACAACAAATGTGAACATTTTGGAAAAGTTTCTGGATCTTTCTGTCAGCACACTACTGTCCCCTTTACATTTCCTCCTTTCTCTGCCAGCTCGACTCAACTGTCCACGTCACTTTATGCGAACGGTCCCCCTCTATTACTCACCCCTTGTTAAAGTTTTAGCAAGGCAATATGTTATTTGCGATGACAAACACATTAGTCGTTCATCAATATTGCATCCCTCTTCTCTTCTTTGTGTCTCTGAAAACAATGTCTGCTTTATTTTAAGATTTGCCATATTTCATGCTGTGATTTAAGAAAACACAGGAGAGGCTGAAGTGGAGTGGACAAATGTGTTTTATCTTGATGAAATGCATTTGCAGGAAGCGGTCAACAATAGCCTAGAGAATACTTCAAGCCCCCGCCAAGCTTTGACGCTCTCTGGAAATGGACTGAGTCCAGAGGTTCCATTCCCAGCAGCCTGACTTTCCGTCCCTGTTTGAGGAGCAAAACAAACAGACGGCCCAATCACCTGACACATTTCCATCCAATTTCCACAGCAGAATGTGTTCATTTTCTGCCTAATGGCATGTCATTTTGCAAGAGCCTTTGGTCAAGAATTAATCCTGGAATCAAAACAGATTTTCTGGGGAGCAGTCTTCCATCAAGTATTGATTTTTTCACACTCACAGAGCTTGTACTCTCTAATTTAACCTGACAACCGGCTGCACGATGGACTGGGAGCATCTTGGTAACTCCCAGAAAGAACTTGCAATGGCCCTCTCCGTTTCCGTTCATCTCTTCTTGGGGGTGGGTTGGGGTGAGGTGAGGTGGGGGGGGGGCAAGGAAACCTAAAGCAACAATCTTGGTCACTGAACACAGGGCATAAACACCATTCCGACTGTTTACCTCAGCCTCTGTTTTACGGCTGAGCGCCAGCGGGATGAAGGGGGACGAGAAGAGAGGAAGGATGTCAGGGCCATCAGGTGTCATTACGGTACTGTTGACATCGCTCCTTCTTTGAATGTTCCCTGTTTTTTTTACCCACAAGTAATTTTCCAAGAGATGAAATGCGAAGAGTGCTGCCTCGAGCCTTGTTCACAAGGTAGCAGTGTCCTTTCTGGTGTGATATAGAGAAGGTTAACCTTCGAAGCTTCTTTGGTGCAGCCGTGTAGCAAATGTAGGAGGAGCCATACAACGGCAACAGGTTCTGAATAATTCTCTAAACTACAATAAATAAATAATTTGATCATAATAATAATAATTGACACAATCCTATTAATATCATGGTCTTCCACAATTGTTTTTATAACTTCATAACTATCTATGAAGATAAAGAAAATATTGTTACCTGCACTGTTTCCCTCAAACCTTTATATGACTTTATATTCACACACACACACACACATGCACACACACACACTTTCTCAAAGAGAAATGTCGCTTTGGATGCTTAATATAATGTAAATACGGGGTTTCAAAACTGAAATCAAAACAGTGCGACTCAATATGATACTTTCAAGCTCAAATTTATGTTTTTATAATTAAGGGACTGTGTCTCTCGGCTGGCCTGGGAACGCCTGGGATTCCCCCAGAGGAGCTGGATGAAGTGGCCGGGGAGAGGGAAGTCTGGGTTTCCCTCCTGAGACTGCTGCCCCCCCGACCCGACCTCGGATAAGCGGGAGATAATGGATGGATGGATGGACTTTGACAATGTTTACATGTGAATGGGTCATGACAGTCCGATATGAAATTAACTTCCCAGTAGATTCAAACTTCGTTTTTGGTGTTGTAGAAATGCACAATGCAGTTTACACACATTCTGCACTGACATACCTTCTGACATACATCATATGTCAAATACCGCTCGCACGTTTAATGAGTATGTGTGTTAGCTACTTACGGCCATGACAGGACGTCAGCTGAGTATGCGGTCCTTCAGTACAGCCTGGGACACATTTACGTTCACACTGCTATAAGAATGTGGCTATATGTGTCTCAGATGACCTCTGAATGTGGTTTGAGTGATCAGAACAGCCGTTCATATGGCAAGAGGAAGTTCATTCCATTACTGCAAAAAGTTTTAATGCATGTCGTCCTCTTTTAAGTGTTGGTGGTTCGAGACGAGCAGCGCTTGATGCTCTGAGAGGACGGGAAGTGACACGATTCTTGATCAGTGTTGCCAAGTAAGGAGGAGCTGTTCCAGTTTTGGCTTTAAAGGCAAGTGTTAGGGATTTGAACCTGATGCGGGCAGCCAAAGGGAGCCAGTGCAGGTCCATAGAAGAGGTGTGATGTGCGAGAATCTAGGAACATTAAAGATGGGTCTTGCAGCTGGATTCTGGATCAGCTGAAGTGACCTTGTTGCCTTCATTGAAAGACCAGCCATAAAGGAGTTGCAGTAGTCCAACTTGGAGATGACCAAGGATTGGATGAGTACCTGAGTAGCGTCTGTCGTATGTTATAAAGAAGGAAACTACAGGACCTGGACAGGTTGTTAATGTGTGGCGAGAATGACAATTCGTAATCCAGAATGACACAGAGACTTCTTACTGTTTTTGAGGGGACAATAAGAGAATTTCAAAGGAAATGGTAAGGTCAAGAGCCGCGTTTAATGTACAGCTGTTCAGTCTTCCTGGGGTTTAGCTTGAGGTGGTGGGACGTCATCCAAGAGGAGATATCAGTCAGGAAGTCTGAGAGTCGAGTTGAGACCTGATGGTTATCGGGTGAAAATGATGGGTGTCATCAGCATAATAATGGTAGGAGAGCCCATGTGCAGATATGACTTTCCCAAGAGAACCCGTGTATAAGGATAAGAGAAGGGGTCCTAGGACTGAGCCCTGAGGAACACCATTAGCTAGCCTTCTTGGGGCTGATTGGGAGCCCTGCCATGCCACTTGAAATGACCGGTTATCAATGTAAGATGCAAATCATTGCCAGACTGTACCTGAGATCCTAAGGCTGGAGAGAGTATCCAGGAGGATCTAGTGCTTGACAGTGTCAAAGGCTGCAGACAGGTCCAAGAGAACCAGAACCGAGGATAGGTTGGAGGATTTGGCTGCATTAAGTTTTTCAAAGACAGCGAAAAGTGCAGTCTCGGTGGAATGGCCAGCTTTGAATCCAGACTGATGAGGGTCGTGAAGTGCAGAGAGAAAGGCATTAAGTGAGTTATAAACTCCTCGTTCCTGTACTTTTGAAAGAAAGGAGAGCAGGGACACTGGTCTGTAGTGGTTCTTCTGTAGTGAGCAGTACAAAGAAGGTTTCTTTAGAATGGGGTTGGCAACTGCTGACTTGAAGTCAGACAGAACATGGCCGGTCATTAAGGAGCCATTGGCTATGTGTGTGATGTGTGGGAGAAGGTCCTGAGAAAAAAGCTACAACATTCCAAAAGGGATCTGGTCAAGTAGTGGGGTTGCTGGCTGTCAGGATCAGGGACACGTCCTCTTGGGAAAGTTGAGTGAAATAAAATATTTCTTAAAGAAAATATTACATCTTGTAAATGTCAAAAGAAATACATCACTTTATTATAATTATAAATAACCTTAAAAGAATACTGGTCACGTGATATATAGGTGCATAAAGCTGGTACTATCTTATTATTTTAAAGATGGTAGTGCCCCACCACCTGCCAACCAGGATAGCAAGCCCCATACCTCTGGTTTGGGGAAGGCTGCAGTTCCTGATAAACAACCATTATTCAACTAAAAACGGATACCAGGAACCTCTTTTACTTTAAATTACTGCAGAAATTAATTGTCACAGCCTGTGCTACGGTGACTCACTGCCAGATGAAGCGTGTGCTGATACACTTCAGTGCTCTCGAAGACTATCTGAAATGAACTCTTATTGCAGGTCCTTAAAGTTTGGTCTGGCTGGTCATTAGTAATTGGACTACTTAAAATAATGTCTGATTCATCAACAAATTGTTTTTTGAACTGGTTCTTTTCAGTGAATTGGTCAAAAATCAAATCAAACTTTTTGTAGATTCATGCATTGTTAAGGTCAAAGTATTAGATTCTAAAACTCAAAAGATTTTTGACAAGTTAACATTAAAAACATAGAGCAAAATTCACCTAAATTTGCTTCTTGTAGACAGTCTTCAGAACCCCTCTGCATTGCTTAATCTGTTGTGTTTGTGGTTTGTGCATAGCTGACCATAGGATGCCTATGTCTTGCTAATGCCCCTGCTAGCTCATACTGGCTTATTCAGTTACTGACTCTCTGCTTTAACCAAATCTCCACTCAAGTTAAGAGCTGAAAGAACTAGTTAGCAATGTGGCAATAGCAGGAGACCTAGCAAACAGCGTTTGCTAAGGATTTAGGCAGACCCAATATAAACTAAAGGTGATGTATTCTGCATGCTAATAAATGAAAGATACAATATTTGTTGCAGGTTTGGTATTGTTTTATCCTTTATTTATAGCATTTTATAGTATGTTTGCAGCTTTCTTAAGGTACAGTGGGACCCAGTATCCATGGTTTCAGTTATCCATGGTTTATCATGGTCCAAAAAATGGAAAATTCCAGAAATAAACAGTTCATAAGTTTCAAACCGTTTGCCAAGTGAGTACAGGCTATAATATGGTGAAATCCGCCAGTTCAGTCACACTCAGTACTGCCGCTGTATACCCACAATAGACCAAGATAATGTGGCATCCCACAGAACCAGACATACTGAAATAAAAGAGAGTAGGCAGTTTTACTGTAACACAATGCTCTTTTATTCTCACACATGGTGGGTAATTACAGGAAAGACGGTGACACGCGAGGAGCAGGTAAGGTTTCTGTACATACACAGGTAAGTCGCGGGACATTTCAGGAAGACAACACAGCTATTTACAATAACACTACAATAACAACCAGACAGATGATACAGACGTTCAATGCCTACCGGTCAAGATGCACCACTCATTTTTGCAGTTCAAACCCTTTCGCTATGTATGCAAAATCTTGTTAATATGCATGAAAACAGGCTGTTAACATAAAATGTATGAAGACCTATGTCATCTTCCCAGTCACATAACTACACTGTGTGTATCTGTTTGAATAATAAAGGAATATTTAGTGGGTGTGCATGTTAATCTTGCTTTATAGTATATCGGCAAAAATAGGGAGCACCAAGACTCTAAAGACTTAGACCTTCATCCTCTTATAAAGGTACTGGGGGCACCACACACTCCTTTCCAGTGACCTCATGATCTCACCCTTTTTCTCCCAATCTATTTACTGACTTTATAGGATGAGTCACCAGATACATAAACGTCGCTGCCAAATTAAGTGAACCTCTTGACACAGTCAAAATTCTCTCTGCAGACAGACACACTGCCCAAGAACTCATTAAAGGCCAGGATCTTGGTTTTTACCCAGGACATTCGCAAACCCAGGCATTCAGACTCATTGCTGAGTCTCTCGAGAACCCAATCAGAGCCTCCATTGACTCCATTAAGATTACAGCATCATTGGCAAAGTCAAGATCAATGGATTTTTCTTCACCAACAGATGCTCCACAGCCTCTGGACCGCATGACCCTGCCCAACACCCAATCCATGCAAGCATTGAACAGTAGGAGCAAGAACTCACCCCAATGAACTCCAGAATCAACAGGGAGGAACATAGAGGTTCTTCCTCTACTTTGCACAGCACTCACAGTATCGATTTACAGGCCCACCATGATGTCTAGCAACTGCAGGGGGATCCTAGTAAGTCTCAGAATGCTCTGGTATATGGTAGAAGAACTAGTGATCATGGAACCTGTTGATGATGACCCTAGCAAGGACCTTCTCTGGCACTGAGAGCAGTGTTATCCCCCTGTAGTTGCAGTAAACATTGCTTGCAACGCTAGGGGGACAGCCATACCACCATCCTGGAGAAATTCACTCCAGATACCACAGATTCCTGCGATCTTGCCTATCCCCAGCTGATTCACCAGCCTCAAGAACTGTGGACCCAGAGATGACCAACATCATTACTGGAGGATCAGTTTTACATGGCTGCTCAAATTAGCTAACCCAGCAGGTCACAACTGCAGTGTCATCTGTAAGGACCTTTACCTGCCCTGACTGCAACTTTTTCAAGAATAGATTTGGATGTGTGGTAATGCTTCGATTTCTCTGTAAGCAGGATGTAGGTCACTAGCTCATAGATAGTGGGTCACTTAATCACAGATTTGTCTAACAAACGCCTCCTTATCTGCCCTCAGGGCCCTTGCAACCATCCATCTCAGTTCCCTGTGCAAACCAGAGTTGCCATCAAGCCATGCACTGTGACTCAATAATATCCAGGGTGCCCAGTGAAATAAAACACCTCCTTCTGGGAGCACTGGCAGCACCAACACAACCCTCAACAACCTTCAGGGTCTTCTCACAGAAATTCTCCCCCGTCATATTAGAATTGGCAGTCATACCCAAGTTTGCATGTTCCTCACACAGATTGCATGCAAGCTCATTAGAAACAGCCTGATTTTTTAGTCTGGCCAGCCTCATTCTCCTAGTAGCTGAATCTTCAGAGTAGCAACTGTCTGTGATCAGAATTCACAAACTGGACACTTTTTGTAGACCCTGCCGTTCTGTTGGAGCATCTGCCCATGAGGATGTGATCAATCTCCTTTGCAGCAGCACCAGCACTAGAGAACCAAGTCCAATGCTGTGACTCAGGCTGCTGGAATTAAGATCCAGCAATTCACAGCCCCTGATTCTTTGCAAAGTAAAGGAACATGGAGCCACTTTCACTATGGTTGCCAGACCCATGATAATGACACAATGTTGGAAGCCAGCTACATCACGACCAGTGATCTCAATGAAGTCACCTGTGACCAGAGGAGTGTCTCCTTGTGGGCACCAATCAACCCCCAAGCAAAGTCGGGAATAAAATGTCTCTCTCAACAAGATCACTCACCATAGTTGGAGCATGCACTATGACAACAGACAAGACACCCAGAGTGTGCCTAGACTCATTGAAAGGAGTGACATCAGACACTATCGGGAGGAGCCAATCTGCCACAGCAACAGCTACTCACTGAGTATGGCAGGCATCAGAGTGACCAGACAAATAATAGATGTACCCATCTACAGAGATCTGGCCAATCCCCAGTCTGCATACATCAGAGAGTAACACCACTTAAATCTGGAGTTTACAGCGCTCCTATATGACAGCACAGGAATAGGAGAGATACATGACAGAGACATGAGAGACAGACATGACATGCTGAGGGAACGCCATACGCCCTCAGCACCACACCAGTCCCAATCCCCAATAGGCCTGATCCCATTGGCTCCCCGATGGTTTTAACTTTTCCAGGGATGGGACTCCAAAAGCTTGATAAGATCACAGTTACGGCAAACTGTCGTTTATAGTGCTATTTGAAAAGCTAAATTCTGCCTATGAGACAACTCACCAGTGAGTATAGCGTCTAAAAATGTAATTTTATCCTGTTGCTAGTCTTCTTTATTCTATAGATTTGAAAATGACAGTATCTAGGGAAAAAAGCATTTAAACACGTTTATTATACATCAGTCATAGTCAAAACATTGCATATTATGATCTGTAATATACATTTATTGTAGACAATAAATGGAAATTATGTACATAGTACTACTATACAAAGCGATTATTTTCTTATTCACCCTATAAGCTATATTATGTAGGGTTAAATCCAAAGAAAACGTAATACTGTAATAGAAAGTGATAGATAAACGTAATCAACAGAAAAGCGGTATCATCGGACAATATATATATTCCGTGTTGGGATTTAATTTGAGTCTCCAAATACATTTCTAGACGTTAATTCTCCTTAGTATTTTGTTTACTTTAACACTGTTTTGATAAAAGCTGCACTGACACAAGCCTCAAACATAATCCCACTTGCACTCAAAAAACGACTACGCCGAAATAATTAAATGTTTTTTTAACGTGTAAACAGAGACATAGCACAATCATGACTACATATACTTTTGATCCAAAGTTTTAAAAAAGGAACAGGAAAACATTATAGGAATCAGAAAACACAAACATAAAACGGTCATACAGTTATATTAAACTGTCATAATATTTTTAAACATCTTTTGTTATTTACCTTTCTAATTCAATGTCTCTATCTCTTTTACGCCATTCCCTTATACCCTTACACTTTTGATTCATTTAAACCAATAATTCGATAAAATTGAACCGAACTTCCATCACTAGTCTACGTATTTAAAAAAAAACCCTGGTGTGAACGCAGATCATGCGGGATGTTATGTAATCGCCCCTCGGTCTCTGGATTCGTCATGTCAAGAAAGACATGAGAAGGCAAACAGGCTGAAATTTGCCTGGGGACTATCGTCTGGTGTACAGCTTCAACCAGACTAAGGGAGGAGAGACATGAAACAAAAATGATCAGTTCTAGTAATAGCACTGAGATATTACGACCGCTCTTTGTGACCGCTTTAAAAATCTGCTGCACCGAGCGTTATGTCTAAGAAATTACAGTGAGGCCGTATATTTCCGCTCTAACATGCAGAGGTTAGCATTAGCCGTAGTGCTAGGGATGTCACCCGTGTCTTATATATAGATAGGGATCGTCACGCATTGGAAAATAAACTGCTTCGTCCCACATTAAAAAGGACGGGTAGCAACCGTAGTCTTATATAATTTTTAATGTTGTTGCAGCTGCTTAATTTGTACAAGTGTGAATTCCAATGTGCAAAATATACGTACGATCTGTATGAAGTTACCAAAGCAATATGCTGTAAATATAGAGAAACTCTTAAATGTACAGCTAGGTGCGTATAGGGACAACCGTTTTTTCAACAGGTTTGTACACTTGTTTGGTCAATATTAACCAAAGTAACAGGCGTTAACTGACACTAGGACTTTCGGGAAGTGCCTTTGTTCTTAAAATTGCGCGTGCACAGTGCGCGATCCCCCAGTGTTTCCATGGTTACCGGTCACCTTCACAGCTGCCAGGTACGACAGTGCTTGCGGTCTTGGCACTGCGCCGGCCCGCTATTGTTCTCGGCTGGCCGACGATGGCTGGGAGCCAGTGCGACGTCCAGAGCTGCGGGCTGCCGGTCACTTGGCCGCTACGCGTCTGTCGTGGCTTATCTCTCTTGGCATTGCTGTGTACGCGATTATTTATTCCTACTACAACATTATTATTAGTACGAACGGTCACAGTAAGACAGTAAGCCAGCTTCCCTAGTTTACTGAACAAAGTACCAGGCGAGAAAGAACGGTTCTGCTTTTGTTTACATATAAATATATAGTATGTACAAATTTATCTTTCGGCAAACTTAGGAGTGATTTTTAGTTCCCATATTTTAAGGTTCACATTTGACTACATTCTCAAAAATATATGCCACCTTTAATGTACTAATGAAGTATTGGCGTCCCCTTGTGACCATTTCGGAGAACTGCAAAATTGTATCAGGTAGACTTAGGTTTTCAACGGAATTCGATGCAAATAAAACCATAAACGTTATTATAAATATCTCTACACTAGTGGCAGCTGCAGATAAAAATTCTTAGTGAAGAAAACTCTAGACTGACCTGATCATATATTAGTCCTTACTATAAATATTATAGTAAATATTAAAACATTCATTACACTGTAATCCTAAACATTTTCCATTGGTTGCTTATTTCAATCAGA
>JAODKE010000001.1:27434665-27445764 GCA_026779605.1 Mormyrus hasselquistii | reverse complement strand
TTTCACTGGCCGTGAACTGACTCTCATCCACTTCTCAGTGCCTGCTTCACACAGCTCAATGTGATAACCAAGGATGGTGTCATTGCAATGCAGATAGATGGGCCATACCTTGGTTTTCATTATGAAACCTATAGGAAATATGTGTGTGTTACAGAGTAGCACCTCCTTACATCATTTAAAAATGGCATATATTTCAAAAAGGGGCGCATATGTATCCACACATCTGAGCTTTGTGGTATGTTCTGTTTCGGCGGGTGAGTGGGAAAGTGGCATTGGCTATGATGTCATCGGAAATTACCATCAAGTTAAGGGCTTCTGTCGGCCTCCTGCTGGTTTACAATAGCTATTCCTTGTGTGTCCCAGGTTTATGGTGTCAGGTCATCCATTGCTTGCAGAAGACACATTTCCTGCAGTACTCCGTGGACCTGACATTCATGGTGGGGGGGGGGGTCTACACAAGGAAAGACTTGTATACTATTATTATAAGAAAATGTGTCATAAAATCACAAACTGTTTTTTTTCCCACCGAAGCGTGAAAATACTGGAGTTCCATAGGAAGTTACTTTTGTGAGGATAACTCTATGGGAAGAGGTGTCACTTTTAGTACATAAAATGGGTGGTCTGTCATCCAATTTTAGTGGATGTGTTTAATGGACCAATGCTTGACATTATGGAATGTAAATGGATAACTGTACTTATGAAGAACAGAACTACATTCCATTATCAGAGAATATAATTCACTTATTGTATAGCATTGTCTCCGTCTCACAACTGTTTGTAATTTTGCATTGACGATCACAGGTTAATTAACAGACGACTTCCGGGTTGCAATCAAAAGATCTTCTTGTATATCAGCATGTCATCATTGATAGACACCCACTGTGATGGCAACTAGGTTTTCTCCATTTTGTCCTTGCCTTTATCCTGCCCTCCCGCATCACCCCAGTAGGATGAGTGATGTCATTGTTTTGAATAATAGCCAGATGTGCTGGTGACCATTGCAGCCCTGACCTGTAGGAGGCAGCGTGCCTTGCCCACACATATCAAAACCATCTGGCAAGGACAACAGCTACCGAACACATGAATTGTATTTTAAAGCCCCTACCTCTATCGTACCTGCTGAATGATAGCTATTGCTTTTATAGAAACATCATGCAGTCGATAAAGTGCTGGCATATGTCTCTATGTTCTAACCTTTTTGTTGTGTAAGTCCATTTCTATTAGCTCTTAGGTGCCCCCATTGAATTCTGATGCCAAATGTACAGACTTATTGAAACCGACTGTATTTATATATAAAAGTGTTCCATAAGCCCCTCTCGATTGAGAGTAACAGCCATTACTTTTTGTCAGTAGGCCAGCCAATAGCAATATACACAAACTTGGCACGTGTTCTGTCTTTTTCAAGCAGGTTCAAGGTTTTCACTGAACTATTCCCTGTGCAAAAAAACGTATATAGAAAATAGACTATAACATCAAAGTTGACATCAATCATACTTGGCATTTCTAGAATTATCATCATTCCTACTGCAAAACTACTTGAAAACTGTTAGAAAATGTCAACCAAAACATCCATAGACATGATGTGGATCTGTGGAGTTTGCATGTTATTCTTACGTTTGTTTGAGCTTCCGCTGAGTAATCTGGGTGTCTCTTCTACAGTCAAAAAAGACACTGCTTGGTGAGATGGTGTCTCTAAGTGTCCTATGGCAGTGTTTCTCAAAACAGTCCTTGAGGACTCCCAGACAGAACACATTTTTACTGGGAGGGAGAAAAAATGTGGAAACATGCAAGCTGGGAAGCATGGACCGTCTGGGGTCCCTGAGGACCGGGTTGAGAAACACTGTTCTGTGGTGTATATGCAAGTTATATAATAGACTGGCATCCAATCTTGGGTGCTCCCTTGCACTGGGTTCTTTCTAAAACTAGGGACCATCCTGGATAAACACTATGGTAGAATGGAAAATATTTTGCATGGGTTCATAAATGAGATAACTTCATGTCAGCACCCCTTCATGTGCAGTAACTGAAGGCACTTGTTATGATAAGCTAGTTTGATTGTAACGATGCATTATTTACTAATGCAGATTATGTAATGAATTAAAATTGCATTATTACATAGTTTTATCTGGGAATACAAACTAATATTTTGCCTGAGACATCTTTGAATGTAATGGTCCTTTTCCTGCAAATTGAAACATTGAGTATCACAGGATGTAAGATGCCTGCCTTTCATTTTCAAAGCCATCTCTGAATGTATTGAAGCATTTCAGGAACCATTGTGGACCTTTACAAATGTGTTTCAGTGGTCTTCATATGTTAAGTTTAACGTGTGTGATAGAGGTTGAACTGATAATCTCACCAAAACTATGTCCATAGGAAGAGATATTTTGATTTAATTGGACAGTGATGTCTTTAGTGACATTAAAAGGACTTTAGGACACAAAGGGGCAGGAGGCAAAGTCTGAAGACTTTAAATGTATCTAGTCATGGGATCAGTGACACATTTATTTTCCTAAATAACTGCTCAATTTAAGCATTAGTTGACTCCATAAACTGGGGAGGCCTGTCTTAATTTTATGGAAACCCTGGGATCCAATTCCTCAGAAAGGCACTCAGAGTTAAGCCTACAGTATATGGCTTCATACTGGCTACATGCATATATGTGTAACGTGGCTTTATTTGGGATTCTATCTGTAATAATACTTATATTTAAATATTTTGATGCATACTGGTTTGAACTTTGGACTATATAAAGTGCAGTTTTATGCATATTCAAAATATTTTTACATTTATTAAAAAAAGATGCAACATCTATCAGAAAAAAATCAAACTGTTTGAATTTAACTGTTAATAATTTATATTTTGTATTTTATTATTTATTGTTATGGTATTTATTTATGTCCATAAACCACCGAATGCTGCTAGAAAGTCACCTTACAGTCAGTTTAGAATCTGACAAAAGTCTTTGCATACTGTTTTTGCCTTGTCCTGCTGATGCTGTATGGTGAAATAATGGAGTGAAACATTGGTGTTATGTAACCCTGACAGGCATTTGTTCCTGTTGAAGTGATTGTAAATCTGAGTGAATTGTTCCAGAGGCTGTACTCGCCATCAGTTTGATTTCAGAGTGGCCCATTGAAGAATTATTTATTAGGAGAAAAAAACCCCCTGTGGTCTCATGTTCTCCTTCACTCACTGTGATTGTTATTATACTGAAATCAAGCTTTGTTAAGCAGTTTTGTAACCTATTGAAAATGAGTGCACCAAAAACAATGAGAATCATGTTGAAATAATTACGAAATAATTAAACGTCATTATTTATGGGAACTTGACATGAGCAGATAAGTACGAAAAGTAGTTATTTCCACCCATCAGGATTTAGACGAAGAATGGATTGTAAAATCATTGTTTCGTCAAATACATGCTGACTGAATATTCAACCAACTCACTCTGAAATCAGTGTGAAAGACGTACCTTGACAGGAGTCTATAAAATAATAATGACTGAATGAAGAATGTATGTATTATTGGAAAAATGTGAGTGTTTTATAACATAAAGAACTGTTGAAATAGGTACTAGTTACTCACAGCATAATTGTACCTAAGGCAGCGACAGTAATAATTCTCCGATAGCCATGCCCACGTATGCTTTGAATTGGTGCCCACGCTATTCTCTATGCTGTAATTATAGGTGAGTTTTCTTTGGATCGAGGCAGCGGCTCATAGCGGTTTGTTCGTCAACGTGAGCGCTCAGGCACGGACAGTACGATGGCAGAGACGGAGGGTGCAGGGGAAATGTCGTCTTGTGAGAGGGAGGCCGACACAGGTGCCGCAGACAGATGGGGCTTATGAGTGCTTGTGGCGTGTCAGGGGACCACATGTCAGCCCCAATAAAAAGCCATTTCTCACATGTGTCCGCATCCTTCGGCACAAAGGAATGGTCTGCAGGGAATTTGACAGGGAGGCTGGTCAGTGCTAGGAGGACGGCGATCTGTGAACTCGGCGGATCGGATGACAGGCTGTGTCAGAGGCTATGAGGATTCAAATTCGAAAAATAGCAATAGCACATATAAATTCATATACATTCTAAAGAAATATATGTACATTTCATACCACGCAGTACTAATATATATTGTTATTTAATGTAAAGTGCTGAAGAAAATAATATATTGCTAGGTGAAACCTGTCTCTTTCTGTTTCTTCTGTTGCAGGTTGCAGTATAGCAGGAAGGTCTCAGTTGGCTAATGAGAAATGCCACATGTCTTGCTATTGAATGCAGGTGTTTGGCTACTACAGTACTTGCCATGAAATTAGCTTAGGTTGTCTTCTCTCTATCAGTCTCTCCCTGAAGGATTTAAATGCTTTACATAAAGTCCTGTGTTCATGTGCATTGATCATTCGCTGTTGGAACAGATTGTTATACTGTAACTAAGAAGGTTTTGTGTTGGTTTCGGCCTGGCCTCTGTGGCATTGCTTCAGCATGCTTTATTGAGTTTAACAGGACATTTCACCTATCCTTGCTCTGCCAGTGACAGATGGCTGTCAGCAGTTCATGGGCAATCCAGAAAAGGCAACAAAAGTTTATCAGGCAACAGAATTAATCCAATAATGTACTATTGACGTTATGTTGCGTGAAGTGTGCTGCTTTCAAAAATCGCAAAATATGGTGTGATGCTTGTCTAAGACATTCTTTTAGTATGCAATCACTGTGGTTGAGAACCACCAACAGTACTTTCCTGTTTGGTTGATTTTTCCCAAGCATTGTTGACATGGAATACTCGATGGAATGTAAAAAAAAAAAAAATGGCCTACTTATCACAATCTGAAGCTTATCACCAACAACACAGGTGATACTCCCTGCACCCATGACATGATGTCAGATTCTCAAAGCAAATCAGTGTTTCTTTTTTGTATATCCCCATTTACCACGCTTCAAATTGAGTGTATTCATGCTTTCTTTGTTTAAACATATTTTTTTTCTGCAATGCAAAGCATTTAAATAATGCATGAAGGGTAACTGCGTGTTTGATTGGATACCACAGATTTCAGATTTATACTGCATATCAAGATGTGTAAATGCGAAAAGGTGCAATGAGCAGAAAGGAAACAATGGAAAAAATAGAGAAATTTAATGCATTAAACATTTTACTGTTGATTTTTTTAAAATATTAAAATATATGAGATTGAAACACAGGCATATTGTGTATGTATTCTGTGTTGTCATTGCAAGTATCCTCCTGATAAATGCAGAGGAAGCTGGTAATGGTCCCTCATTGGCTGTGGGTGCCGATGTGTACGTTGTGGGAGTACGTGCAGGAGAGGTGAACCTTGACAACTAGATAAATAGCTATCTAGATAAATAGTTACCCTGAAGTACATGATAAAACCATTTCAATTTCATAACCAACAAACTACTGCATATTAATCATTTGTATTAATTGCATTGAAATACGGACTTTTTACAGAGTTCGTGCAATTACCAGTTACTATAGTATGTCTTGTTGAGAATATCCATACATGCACTAATCCATCCATCCATCTTCTAACCAGTGATCCTGGTCAGGGTCACCATCCCCAAAATTCTCCCAATATGTGATAGCATAAAGAATGCATAATGATTCTAGTCATCCAACATTTGATGTCAAACAGTTTATTATTTATGGTACAAATAATGGTGACAGAATTGAAGCTGTTTATAAATACACAAAGTACAGCTTTACGGACCATACAGATATTGCTCTAGAGAGTAAGTACAGTTTTCAGTCTATAAAATTTAACAGCAACCTGTGCAGGTTTTCAGCTTTGGTTTAAAGGTCTTCAGAAATAACAAGATTAACTCATTTCTATAACAGTTTTTTTCTGTGTTTGTATGCTGATGTATATTTCAATGTGTTTCAATTTTAAAAAGTTCTTTTTTAACTGATACAGGTCACTGATACAGGGCAGTTATTAAATACTGAAAGTTAAGAGGATAATTCACATTATGTGAAAAAATTAAATTGATAATAATAATAATAATAATAATAATAATAGAAGAGTATAATCACAAGTCACCCTGTTAGACGATTCAATGTAAAACCATGGTTTGGGTATATATTCTTAATGTCAAATCAAGCCTCCAAGGTGACAGATCAACGTTACTTACCAACACATGTAGAACTCAAATAATCATTTTTTGGACTAACATCTAAACAGTGTTTTTATGGCATTATTCACTAGGTACAAGTACAGTGCTGAGGTAAAAATCATGATCCATTTGCCAACCCATTCAGTTTCCCTTAAATAATAGTTTAATATTGCAAGATTGTCAGCGACGTTAAGCTGTGTTTCTGTACAATGTGCATATACCTACAATACGCTGAGCTTTGGTCCAGCATTGATAAAACCAACAAAGGCAATACTCTTTTTTTTTTTCTTTTTTTTTGGTTACAGCTTCATTAACAATCCTCTCTAGTAGTTTACAACACAGGCTATCCAATGTCTTTGACTGTAAGGTGAGGGACATATTTTAAACAAAATGGGCTCATTTGAACAGAAAATGTGCGAAAGAAGCCCAGAGAAAGTTGAAATGTACATTTCATCACATCACAACATAGGAGTGCAGGAAGATGAAGGGTATATTCCGCAGCGAATTAAGGCTGTTCTGCTTTATTCAGACATAACCTCAGTAAAGTTATTTTTATACATTTCCTAAAAGTTCAATGATGTATTCTCACATAAAAAAATGCTCATTTGGTTTTCATGTGCTTGAGGAAAAAATAAATAAATAAATAAATAAATAAATATAAAGGAAACTCCAAACACTTGTGGCAGTTGATGTTTCTCATTACACTGACGTTGTAAAATGTACGTGTAAGATGTAAACGAGCATCGTCAAGGTGATGTCCTCCCTAAGGTAGGACTTACTCTCCATGACGAGGGGTGCTGTACCATCTATTTCATTTAGCTACCTAATACTTAGGGGCCAAAATAGCTAATGTTAAATAGCTAACAATCATATTACTACTTATTAAAAATGCCATTTTAAAAATCTTGTCAATTCTTGTTAAACGGCAATAACACGCTTAAAAATGAGACTCTAAGAAAACATTATCGTCATCTTTGCTTAGCAGCTAATGTAACATCAATTCTTTAATCCTTCAGATTATCAAATATAGTATGCGTTTTGTTGTCTGTTGCCTGGAGACTCTGTGTTTAATCTGTGTTGGCATAGCTGTCACTGTACTGGCATTATTTTTATAGGTATTTCATAAAATTAGAAGGTAAAATAATCTATATGTAGTAAAATGGTCTGTTTGCAATGAACCCAAATTCAAGCACTTAGTATAAGAATGTATTAGACATCTTTCTCTAATAATCCCATTAAATGCGTTTTTAAACTTCAGCGAATGTGGATGACTAGAGATTGCCGGTTTTCAAAATGGATGCCTTATTGAATATGATACAGCATTGTAACTGTGACATTAAGACACTAAATTCTCTACATGAATTACGAGAAATTCAAGATCTCTTTTTAACATCACATTACTGGTATTCAAATGTAATGTGCCAGACACAATCAGAAGCTGAGAGCTGGGTTGAAGAATTTCTAAGTTCCGCAGATCCTTCTCTATCTGAAGGATAATAAAGAAATCAGCTCAGGGGAAAACATTAAATCCCAGCTATTATTTTTTTCCTAATCTAACACCAGCCTTCCACTTATGAGAAACTTGCAAATGAAACTGTCTCCCTGTCTTGATGCACTGCAACTCTCCAGGGCCTGGAATGGCAAAAGATGCCAATCATATTAAACAAACACATAAATACATAAAAACAACGCAATGGGATTAAAAATCAGGTTATTTTTTAAAACATTTTTCTACTTTCATCGAAACACAGAACAAATGAAATTACACAGGATGAAAACTAACTACTCTTCTCTCATTAACACATATACACATACAGCTACGTGCCAAGCTCTCTTGTTCAGTGAGCGAACACATAGACAACAGACCTGGATCCCAGAGCAGCTGAACAAACTCAATAAAATAAAAACATCAAAGGGAATCTGATACAAGTAAATCCTTGGGCATTTTGACACATATCAGATCTGTACATTTTCTTGGGCCTAAAAGTAGATTCTTTGGCTATCAGGCTTTGGCAACATTTAAGCATTGCTTCGGATACAGCCATTGTAGTGGTCCTGGATGGCCGCTCGCTAGGACAAGCTGCCAACGAATCTTCTCTGTTTCTGCCGTTGTACAATTTCCTCAACTAATTATGTCTATTTACATCATCCCATAAATATACAATCTTGTAAAAATGAATAAATACCTGTACAGTTTTTTTTTACAAAGTCACACAGAAACTGAGAATTTTAACTCCAGTGAACAAAAAGCATAATAAATGGGACATTATCATGACCATTGTCAAGACAGCACAACACTTTCAAGATGAGTTGTTACTTATACATAACTGAGGAACAAAGGATTGTGGTTATTTACAATTAAACACAAGCTCATTAGCCAAACAAGGAGATATAATACAAAATGTCACTACCTCATAAATGTTTTTTTCTTCACGTCAGTACAAAGGTAAAAATTTAGGATACATTTACTCATAAAATGAAAGCAATCAGGATTCTGGTGTAACAGACTTTGGTAAGTAGTTTTTATTTATGTCTTTTGGTGTGATTTTTCAACATAAGTCCAATACTCGGCATCGGAGAAGGTTGACTCAGTGGTCTCTGCTTGACATCTGCCAACTCTGACACAACCTTATTTTCTAACATTTTGTTAACTCTCCCACAGAGACGATGTTTGATTTTCTGGATTTTCTTTCGTTTTGGTTTTCGTAAATACCCGGTGGTAGCCATTACACTGACAAAATATTTGTATGCGTCATCGTCTTTGTCATTCCATTTGTCAAAGGAAAAATAAAAATCAGGAGATCGTCCAGTGATGACTCTGGGGAATTCTGCATTCAGTCCCCGCCGAGCTGTTATCGTATAGCGCACTTTTGACGTTAGCTTTCTCTAGGAATGATCTTCCACCGAGTCGGCCAGTGTGTCCATGGGGGCGGCCGGGCCCAGTTCTGGTTGTTTCAAGCGCTTTATCGTGTTTTTTAATGCCTGCCTCTTGTTGCAAAACCAGACGCGGACCACTTCCCGGTCGTAGTTCAGCTTCTCAGCAATCTCAGTCATTTCCTGTCCAGACGGGTGTGTGTTCTTCTCAAAGTGGCTATTGAGAATCTCGAGAGCCTGCGGCGTAAAAGAGGTCCTCCTCTTGCGCTTCTTGGACGGCTCGCTGCCGATAAACTCGGTCAGGTTCTGCATGCCGGAGCGATGCCGGGCCTCAGCCTCGGCCATCCAGCGCTCCAGAACGGGCTTAATCTTCTGCGCGCTTTTTGGGGTGATGTCCAACTTCTCAAACCTGGCAGGATATAAAAGGCCAGGGTTCAGTTTGGCTCTCAGACTGCTAGCTATAGTGTTCTCCTGGGCTTCCTGTGGTAGAAAAAAGTGGCTTCTCAGGATGGTGTGTCTGGGGAGAATTGAGAGAGAAGAATCTTACTCAGGTGCCCTTTGACAGGGCAAGGGATATGCTGCCAGTCTCTGAGGGACTCCTTAAGATGCTGCCGGTGGAACCAAAATCTCGTCACAAGCCATTTTTAGCGAAATTGCAAACTTCTGCAATTTTCATTTGATGGTACTGGGTAACCATTGCTTTTAAGCTATCGAAACCAGTTTCAGGTGTCAGTGGTATGATTTTTTTCATTAAATGTTACTTCACCATAAAAAGGAATGGCCTTTCTCATTAAGACGAAAGAACGGGTCTTTTTAAAGAGCTGTATAAATCACAGGCAGCTGATTTCATAAGGAAAGCCCTCTGTAGATTGGCAGATATACATAGAGCATTAAAAGAATCTTTCTCATCATCTATTTGCTTAGTAAAGTATACATTTAGAATATGCTCAGTTGATTTGAACATCTGAGAAACTTGAGAAAAATGTTCTGGGAAAACATCAAGACAGATTTTGCCAGTGCCATACAATGTGGGAATAAGGTAGATGATACCAACAGAAAAGAGGACAATGCTTTCCACTTTCCAGCTAATAAACCGTGTGGTTTAGAGAAGTAAAAGCTGGCAGTAACAGGACAGGAATACACATTGTAGAATTTCCCAAATTTGTTCCAAGTATAATTTGAGTTTCTTTTAATGCTCAGCATACTTCACACAGACTAATGAAGACATGTGCAATTTTCTTTCACTGCATGTCCACTATAAGGTTATGCAATTTTCCCATTAACAATAAACACTCCAGCATTATTTTCAATACAGTTAGCTAAACAAGAATGTGTCAGACATTATCAGTTCCAAACTCAAAATTAACAGGAAAATATACAGCTTTGATAATAGTGGATGTAACATAAAACTATCTATCTGGTAAATTTCCTCAAAGTTAAAGAATTACATGCAAAATATTCAGTCAGAGGGAAATCAACGGACACCAGAGGAGATTGCAGTGATGAATCATTATATTCCTTTTGCATTTTTCATGTAGCTGGTACACAAGTTAAAAAACTACAAAAAATGTAATTTTGATGCATGGTGAGGCAACTATTAAATTAAACTTTAACATGTGGAGAAACACCAGAGGATCAGGTTATTTATGCAATAATATACGAGGAGTGGTGATTGCCGTGGTATCTTACCGCACGAGTTCGAGTGTGTTATTGCTTTTATACAACAATTAATCGAGTAGTATTTATAAGGTAACAGTACTGAGATAAAGCATATTTTGTTTGTTTATTTAAACATTTACGGACCTCCGCCAAAAGAAATAGTTCATGTAACGTCAACGAAAGTGGGACGGGCTCTGCCGTCCGAACCTTCCGTGAGCCCGGAAAATTCTGTCTCTAACCGATATAGTTTCGTTTAATATCGAAGGTGCCAGCGGTGAAGCAACTAGCCATCTTATTAGCGGAATAACTTTGCATTGTAAATTTAAACTATGCCGCAGGTCTAATAAATAAAATATCGTGGCGCTCGAGTGGCGAAGAGATCATAAGGTGGAGAGCAAAGTTCAGTTATTAGCAGACTTTTATTGCGCGATCCTTAAAAG
>JAODKE010000001.1:27415053-27431371 GCA_026779605.1 Mormyrus hasselquistii | reverse complement strand
CAATTGATGCAAATTTTTATATTTTTAAATATATATTTGTATATTTTTATACATCAGAAGGTCAAGGTTCTTTTATACCGATACAGTTTGTATATGTATATGTTTATAATGCAAGCAAGAAAAGTGGATGGCTTGTAATGACTCTTCCTTACCTGCAGATGGCAGACTGGCTGTAGGCTGGGCCCTCAGTGGCGCTAAGCGCCTGGCCCACCTGAGTTTGTGTCAGGCCCAATGACAGCCGGCGGATCTTGAACGCTTTGGCAAATTCGCGGATCTCCTCCAGATTGACCCCATCCACCTCGCTGGGGGCTGTCTGTGGGTCTGAGGAAGAACACAGACCACAAAATCAGTGCGGAACCATCCAGCATAAGAACTGTATTACATTGTTAATAGTGACGTTTCACCAGTTATATACAGTACTATGCATTATATTATATTATATTATATTATATTATATTATATTATATTATATTATATTATATTATATTATATTATATTATATTATGTATTAAGTATCAACAGTATGAGTCTAAATGATTAAGTTACTTTAACAGTAAGACATTGGTATGAAGATGAATTAAGGCACCAGGGTGATGTGTACAATCCATTTCAAAGATTTTTAAAAGCCTATGAACCTCTGTTTTTCCTAAAGAGAGTATGTACCAATATACGTGATGTATTATCGTACGTTACTGTGGAGTTTGGTGAAGTAGCCTGATTACCACCTGATCTGTGGTTAAAGGTACATTGCAGTGCTGTTTGGAATTGAAGACGGCCAAGACACACCACATTCAACAAATAACTTCAGTGATATATCAAAAATGTGATTCAAATTAATCTAAATTATTTCAATAGTTTTCACGCAAAATATATTTATAATGTACTTCATATACTTGAATGATGGCAATAAATCAGTCTCTGCCATCTCTACATACAGCAATGGACAGAGTGAAAAGGGTCTGCAGTCACGTCGAGGAGAGTTCTGTCTGTTCTGGGGAATGCTTACATCTCGCAGATTCTCCTTGACTGAGCCCACAAGAAGCAATTCTGAATTATTTCATATGTCATCTTCTGATTTCCGGGCTTCCACATCCAATTCTATTCTCCAGACAGGCTGCAAGAATCTGTCTGTGTCCCCCTCCGTTCCGAGTATAACTATTAATTCTGACGTTAGAGTGGTATCGCAAATTAAAAGCAGTTTCGCATTAGAAATATATCAGTGCTAAGTGTCCAGAGTAACTCACAAGAAAGTTTATTGTGTAAATTATGCATGGGGCTGTATTATTAATGCAGAGATCCCCCATGGGTATGTAAAGTAAAATCAATAGTCAATCGGCGTCAAGCCACCATTCATTACCGGCTTGCATCTCCTGTCTGCAGCGCTGGGAACTGTCTTGTCACGGTATGATATTTTCCTTTTATTCTGTGCCTGAGAGGCTAGCTGAACATATAAGCTATCGGAATTGTAGCTGGCCTGCACCTCTGAAAACCGACTAGCGCTTGTAGTAGCGTTTTAACAAAGGCACCAGGCACATGGAAGGAACTGCTGGCTGTAGACATAATGCGTTTGTGAGCCTCGGATTTGTTGTGTCGAGAGGTTTGTTGGTGTCGGATGCTCACAAAATGACTGGTGGCCCCTAGCTACCTTCAGAGGCTTTGCCAGTATCTCAGAATATGGATCTTCGTTTTCTCCAAAATTCAAGGAGAGAAACATATTGGTGTACCAGGCAGCAACGCAGTAGGGCTATGAACACCCTGGCTGATTTAGGGGGTCCAGCACTTTACAGGCACCTTAAACGTGAAATTTTAATACGCAAATTCTATTGTGTGAGGGACCAAGATGCCATTTTGTCCCTGACAACAGATGGAAGAAAATTATGTTTATAGCTATTTTTCTGAGTAAATGTGTAAGTGTACGTTTGCGCAGAAGAAAAATACAATTCACTTGTAAAATACTCATTTAACATGAATTATTATGGTACTTTACTTGAGGTGGCCAAAATAACTTAGTAACTCAGTTACTACTGAAGAATAAATCATGAACTAATACTGTACAGTTACTAGATGAAATACATGTATCATTATGATTTATTAATGATGAATGAACATGGGATCAATATGTAACTAACACTTAATTTATGGTTAATTAATGCATTAAGTAAGAATGTACTACTACATTATTTGTGTCCCCTCAAGTAGTGTTATTGGTAGAATACAGTATATGCAAATGAACAAAATACACAATATTTCTCTCTTCTAAAAAGTTACTGATATCTCCTCAGCGGCACCTCAGCCATGTATTTGTTAAATTTTAGCACCAGCTCACTTAATTAATTAATTTCATCAGTTAATATTCTAAATGAAGTATTGATCAGTGAAACATGATGTGTTTATGATCAAGTCCAAGAAACATATGAATGTCCTAGATGGTAACTGGAGTTACTGGAGTGGCCTGAGGAGAGGTTTTGAAGTAGCTACTGTAACATGCAAACACAATATGTTTTATTACATTTTTTCGTATAATGTATGCATTTGGAAGAAAATTACCATCTGGAGCCCTCCATATTATGCACTAGATTAAGCGCTAATATCATATATTTCAAACCACGTTATCCTGTGTTTTATTCTCTGCATGATGTCGTTTTTCATTCCAGAGTTTATCTGTAATCTTTAGCATGTAGCATAGCGATTAAGGAAATATATTTGTGAGGGAAATTCTGGTGGTTAGTGTCCCAGGAGAGGTGTCCTCTGTGGATGCTTTGTGAAGAGCTTAGCAGAAACCATGAACTGTTTTAATGTTCTCTGCTCAGATCCACCCGCTGAGTAATCAGCTTGGTAAAATGAGTGAAAAAATATATGATTTATGAGTTATTTGAGGTTGCTGATATTGAGTCTCTGTTCAATTTGTATGAGTTTAGATGTGCAGAACCAGCACCCAGCAAAATTTTCTTTTCTGCAGGAGAACAAACGTCACAAATATAGCCTACAATCACAGCAAGAAAGTTATTTTCTGTATTATTTATTTATTTGTGTTTTAGAACACTGACTATTAGATTATATAAGCTATATAAATCATTCAAGCATTAAAAATATCATGATTAAACATCCATCCTGCCATTTGTGTTCAGTAAACACTTATGCAGGGAGGGTGTCGGTCAACCATAGGCTGTTCCGGGAAGCCTGGTGCGTAAGAGGGTGCACTCCCTGGACAAGATGCCACGTGTTCACACACTCGCACGCACACACAGCACGGCACAACAAACACTGTCACAACAAACAAGCCACCATGAAGCCACTGGAACAGCTGCCACTGTATGGAAGCTGTTGAAGTCGGGGGTCCTGTTATTTAGTGCATATTGTGAAGGTATCTAATTTAAAAATATCTCGAGCAGTATGAATTTATCTAGATTTATATAGAATGTAATTACACATGTATCTTTATATCTAAATAAAAATCACAGCTCTCTAAACTATATTAATTCCAAATAATATCTAATATTTTAAATGAAGAGGAACTGATATACAGAGATCTTTATATATGAAGTGATTTTGAGTAACTGTTTTTGTACAAATGAATTAACCTACGAAATGCAATGTGCTAGATGCCGCATTTCACTTCTCTAAAAAGCTAGATTTCTGCACCTTTTTCAGGCCAAATTTCATAGACAGAGTCAAAAAAAAAAAACGGTAAGCTACTCACTGCTAACCAGCTGACCCACGCTTAGGGCAGAGGATGACGAAGAACTGGAGGAAGAGGACGACACCTGCCGCAGGGGACTCTGGGACAGAGGGGCCTGGCCGTGTGGCAGATGGAGCAGGCCGCTCTGCGAGGACGTCGGGCCGGGCTGTCCTTGCTGTGCCTGTGGCAGCTATGAATCAGAGGAGAAGGATCCCAAGTGTCACCATTATGGATGAATATAGGCATAATCATTGTGTTAGCCTTACACCTTCAGGGGGCGCTGTGTGGCTCATTGGGTTAGAACACTGTTCCTGTAATCAGAAGGTCACCAATCCAAGGTTGAGAGAGTGATTTCAATGTTAACCTCCAATTGCTCCAGGGACTGGCTGAATCTGCCTTGTTCTCTGTACATCCAGGGATAGGCTCTATCTTCGCCACAAACCTGTTCTCAACAGCCAGTTATGAGTGTAACCCCACCGGATAGACCCAAGAGTCATAGCTCTAGAGCACTGTGATATGGAGACAGCTCTATCTGTGAGCTGGGCATCATTGTAACAAACGATACATGAGCCACAGTGAGATACTGAGATAACATGACAGAACAGCTAAAAGAAACAGTAGTGGTGGCTAATTTTTCTGAGTATGGCTATGGCAAACTTTGTGGAAGATCCTGTACCTGGGGTAATCTGTAACATGCCTGAGTAGAGAGAGAGGTTTGGGTGATGTAACAATAATCAAGGAAAGAGTAATGTATACACGTTAATTCAGTAATAGTAGGAGATCATATTCAGTTTTTACTTAAAGAAAGTCAGTTACTCAGACTCATTTTCGTTGTCCTTCCACATTAACAGATGTAACTGTTAATGCCTGAGCAAACATCTCACGTTACAAACAGTGGGAACCAATAAACGCTTGAAAAGCTGATGTTTCGCTCATTTGAACTCTGAGCTTGTAAGGCAAGAGTGATACAAAGGCTCAGTTTTGCCTGACATTCTTATGAATTCACAGTTTGGTTTTGTGTCACTTCCCTTTTTCTTACATTATTCAGAAAAGTCAGCGTGACCTCAGTCAGGTTAGATACTGTAAGGCTGTCCTTGTGGGTGGCCTCATGTTTTCACCAATTCTTTACAAGCTTTAAAGCCTTACTGTTGATAAGTCCCCTTGCTAAGTAACAGAATTTTGAGAAATATTAAGCAAATATGAGTAGCTTTTTCATAGCTGAAAAAGAAGAAAAGACACGCATTATGTAATAGAGCTTGCTAAGTCAGTGCCTATGATCAGAATATCACTGGTTTGAGCCCCGACCTTGACAGAACAGTCACATGTCCATGGGCTCATGAGCAAAGGTCTTTACCGTAACATTCAGCTCCATGTGTGCTGCACATTGGCTGATCCTGTGCTGTGACCCTCAAACTATGGAGAGGAAGATGGGGTAGGCAAAGAGAAAAATTCCAATATACCTGTACTTGTGTAAATGGTGAATAAAGGATTTGTGATTCACCTGAGTTACTTCTTATTCTGGTTTCCTCCTGTAGACCAAAAGCATAATTTGCAATTTGGAACCTGTTGATTGCTCAGTGTGTCATCATGTGTATCCAATGCTTAAAGTGGGCTGGTATTCACCAGTACGTAATACCAGCACCTAATTGTTTTTTTCTTCAGAGTACTGGCACTACTCATATCTGCTGACACTGAATAACAAGGGGAATACCGGTACCTGGTACTGAATAACAAGGGAAGCATTGATATCTGACACTAAATAACAAGGCGAGTGTTAGCATTTGGTACTGTATAACAACAGAAGTAATTGCACCTGCATTAAATAACAAAGGGAGTACTGGCACTTGAAGCTGAATAACAAGGGGAGCTCTGACACCTGGTACTGAATAACAATGGGAGTACCAGGAGATGGCACTGAATAACAATGGGAGTACTGGCACATGGTACTGAATAATAAGGGGAGTACTGGCACCTGATGGTGAATAACAAGGGGAGTACTTGCACCTAGTACTGAATAACAAGAGGAGTGCCGGCAGCTGGTACTGAATAACAAGGGGAGTACTGACACCTAGTACTGAATAACAAGGGGAGTACCCACACCTGATTTCTGCACTTCAAGCATTGCGTGTGTGTGTGTGTGTGTTTTTGTTTGTTTGTTTGTGTGTGTTTGTTTGTTTGTTTCCTTCCTTCCTTATGGGGACACAATGGGCCTCATTCACCAATATTTTCTTAAAAATTCTCTTAAATTTGTTCCTACAAAATTTGTTAGGAACAACCTACGTCGGATTCATAATGTGTTCTAAAGTAATAGAATCGTTAGCACCTTTATTCTTAAGAAGCACGTCTTCGTAACTGCAAGCGCGTGCCAATTTGTCCTAATTAGCGTAGGGAAACGCCCTGCAATTTCCCATAAAAGGGCATGAGACTGTAGGGCCGTGTGCAAGGAATGGCGAAGACACGCGCAGGCTGTAAGCCGCTTGGCACTAAGAGGGGGAAAAAAAAAAAAAAAAAGTGGACTCGCTTATAATGGAATATCATCGATATCCATACGAGGTCCGCTGGTCCCGACTATACGCCTTTAAGAACATACAGAAAACGCATCGAATTTAGCAAACTCGCATATAACGGAATTTCGTTTATAACGGACAAACAATTTGGTCCCCAGGACCGCTTTTAGCTGTAGTTTTGTTTGGATATAATGGACATGTAGGCTCCGCCTACAAGGCGCCTGGCGTGCCGGTGATATCCAGTGCAGATACGTAGTCCGGATTATTAATAGTCACACATCTGGTCAGGTAAAGTTGGATTACTACATGTACAATATAATAATCTATATCACAAGTGTGTCTGCTGGGGTGTGGCATGAGTAAATGGTGTCCTGTAGTTGTGTTCCGGGCATACAGCAACTCTGTATATAGCGGACTTTAGATATAACGGACTGTGTTGCCAGGTCCTTTGAAGTCCGTTATAACTGGATTTTACTGTACAGGAGGTAAATGCAAATAGACACGTTATTTAGTAGCGTGACCAGTGGATATAAAGCCCCCAAGAAAGCTGGACACATGGAAAGATATCACCTCGGTGAACGCTGTGTGTCAAATAAATCTAAATGATCTCCAAACATGCGTTCCCTTCTCAGAGCACGATTGGCAAGCTCTTCAAGAAGTAACAGAAATGCCATTTTAATAGCAAGGCCAATGCGCAGAAACAGACCTATTTATGATCCGCATGATCGCCGTTACGACCATGAAAATAATTTTTACACTTTAAAAATATTTTTTATATTTTACTTTTATAAATTATTCAAATACTATCATTTTAAGAATTGTAGAATTAACAAAACTGATATAACCGATTATTTTGAACAAACTATCATTACTCAAATGTGCGTACGAATGGTCTTGAGTGTTCGTAGATTCTGTTCTTAGCTAAGAACAAATTCAGATAAGAAAACATTGGTGACTGTCAGAATCTTCTTTAAAAAGTGTGTACGTGGGGTTTAACAACAAATTTTTTCGTAAGAACAGTTGGTGAATGAGGCCCAATGTTCCCACAATGTGGTGAATACTCGTTTTTTTTTTCTCTTATGGGGACCGGTTTATAAAAAATGCAAAAAATTATATTTTGCGGGGTTAATTAGTTAAAGTTAGCGCTGGGTAGAAGTTAAGGTTTTCATTGTTGGAAATAAGGTTTTTTCCCATAGAGACAAAAGTAGAGTCCTCAGAAAGATATGAACACAATTGTGTGTGTCCTTTAATTGACTGACAGCCTATCCATGGTTCCCTGTGCAGTGTCATGTGCTTCCTGGGATATGTTCCAAGCTCATTATGACCCTGTACTGCATAAGGGTTTCATATATGGATGAATGGATCAATAGATGAAGGGGTGAATGGATGATAAGTGAATGGATGATAAATGATGAAAATGATCAATGTCATCATTATCTGTGTTGGTTATGCAGGAGAGGTCACTGTGACCGAATGACATCACTCGGGAAGCTGAGGACAGGACGGTGAAGGTAGGGTTGCTGCTTTGCACCTTCAGCACTGAGGCTTAGACCCCCGTCCTGCAGTGTGTGAGGAATCAGCATGTCCCACACATGCTTATGTGGCTTCCCTCCAAAGCTGTGCAAAGGCATGCATTTCCAGAGGATGTATAAACTGCATTTAGTGCGTGCCAGTGGGCTTGCGTATGGGGCCAGGTCTACCTTATCAGGGGCACTCGGCAACTGACTTCTGATGTTAATTAGAGCCAACCCCGGACATGTGTTCCATTGTGTGACAAGTTTTCAAATGAAGTGGCTTCTCTTTTGTGACAGCGTGTGGCTCAGCAGGTTAGGACACTATTCCCATGAACAGAAGATTGCTGGTTTAAATCCCAAGGTTGGCAGAGTGATGTCACCTTTGGGCCTTTGAGCAAAACCCTTAACCCCAATTATTCCAGGACCTGGCTGACCCTGCCTTCTTAATTGTACTTTGCTTTGGATAAAGCATCTCCTAAGCATGTTGTCTCCTATAATTAGTGTTTATCACAAAAGGGTTTCAGGGAAAGGAGACTGAGTGAAGGCGTTTGGTAACAATTAGCAGATAACATGCATGTGACCTCCAACCTGCTCTAGTTGTAATCCTTTATTATTGTATTATTACATATTGTTACAACCCTTAAGCTAGACTGAGAAAATACGTCACAACAATACTGATAATGAAACCCATTAAAACAATTTCTCTTTCATGTAACTGCTCCTAGCTTGTCTAAAACAGTGAACTGTCTGAGTTTCTGAACTTTAGTGATTTAATATGGGTCTGTGTGCATTTATGAGTCAATTTTATGCTTGTGAAACTTGTTTTTTTTTCTATAAACTACAGAAACAACTTGTTTCTTTTCTTCTTTATTTTTTTCTATACTATTTTTTCTATACTTATCTCAGTGTTACACTCCTTGAGTACTTTGGACTCACTAATGTCGCACCTCACTAATGTATCTCCAAAGGGATTCTGGGTAATGCCATGTAAGAAGGATGGCAGCTTGTTATGTGGCGGAAACGAGACAAGCTGCCATCCATCACTGAGATTTTCTCTCCTCTCTTTGTTAGCATCACAATAACTGGTCTGCCATTGTTTCCACCAGAGTAATTTACTGGATGTTAGCGGCACACATTGTTATACTCGGAGCATAATCAATTCAGGTGCTCTAAGCTTGGAAGTCACACAGACAGTACATTTCATAACACAGTGTTCGTTTGCTTGTTTATCGTACTTTGACTACAAAATCATACATTTTCATGTTTTATGCGCAACTACATTCCCACAGCCGGATCAAAACCGGTTCTCACTTTTTAAACGAAGGGTGAGTTTTTCTAAAAGTAGGCTGGCCTTTTTTTCCCCCTCAACTCCATTAATTATTTCTTCTTCAGCAGGTGTTTGTTTGTGGGCTGGGGACCGACAGTGCTGCCGCTAACGCTGTCACGGCTCCTGACAGCTTGTACAAATCATCGGGTGCTGTAAGGAACATTCCTGACTCTCCTGAACGGGGAGCATAAATTATACAAATGACTCCGTCAAAAATGACTCGCACAACTGTGTTCTAATCATAACTCGTGTGCTTCCATTATGCTTAATAAGGGTGGCAAAATCACATTTTTAACTCATTAAATTGTGCTTCTGTCCAGTGTCCAATTTGACCCGGACTCATCGATGAACAGGAGCACCAGTGATCATGGGTATAAATTACGGGATAATAAAATAATCAAGATAAAATGGTTATTGTGCCGCATTTCATTTCGCAATGACGATCCCGTTTTTGTCTTGTAAACCAACGCACCTCTTCCTACCCAGTTTTTAGCCTCTTTCTCAACTGAATTTTATTTTGAGCTCAAGGACATCCTCCGTTAAAACGGCACATTTTTAAAAAGTTTAATTCATGATATTTCCAAAGGCAATTTTGGAAATTCCAAAGAATTAACCAAAAGAATCGTGATTATGATTTTTGCCATAATCGAGCAGAGTCCCAATAATGAAAACCAGCCAACGCAACCCTCTGGACCCCCTTAAATTTACTGGAGACCTTAACCCCCCTAATGCTCAACCCAAAGATATGCCCTTGTCAGTAATGCTGTACTCTAACCCCGAAGAGTTTCTTGACTTTTCTGAATAGTGTACCCTCAGAAGAAATATGAAAATTAACAAGCAAATCAGTAAATACTGATAGTAAATGTATTGATAATGTTATAATCCTAGGTCGTGCCTTTTGTGTTTTTTGAAACTCAAGCCAGCTTCCTCCACTATGATCTAGAGCTGAAAACCGAGCGCAAGGTGGATCAGACAGAGCTCAGCTGTCACCAGGCCGTGTTCTTATAACTGGTGTGCTCTCCCTCCTCTTCCTCTGTCCGCCCCGCAGCAGTACTGTCCCTCCTTTACCGTATTTTACCGTCGCGTTACTCTGCAGTCGCACCGCGCCGCCTTTATGCCGCCAGCTCCAGAGACGCTATATTTATTTATTTTTTTCCCCCTTTTTATTTTAAATCGCTTGATTAAGGAGGGAAGAGCGAGGGATGAGACGGAGGGAGCGGTTGGGGTGTTAAGCGCAAGAATGAAAGGCGGCGTTTGGCGTTCTGCTCTGCGGGGGCCCGGGGATCTGTACCGGGGCAAGATCCTGACAGGAGCCCGCTGACAGGTTGCTTATTACTATTCGTACCAAGGAAACAAAGTGGGGGGGGCTTGCCAAAAAAGAAAAAAAAAGCACCCTATCAGGGGTTTTTGACAGATCCAGGGCCGTGTAATCTGGCGGCCTTCTCCCTGTTTTCCTGTCATCCTAAACCACCCGCATCAGGAGTTCATATCGAAACAGATTTATTAAAAAAATTTTGTCCGGAGAAAAAGATCCTCGGGTCGTGTGCGGAATCGGGCTCGTCGATATGTGTCAGGAGCTCAAAGGCCATTAATAAAATATGGATCTGAGCAGTGCTGTGGGAAGCGGAGAGTCAAACCAGCTATTTTGAACTGTAAAGGCATTTCTGTTTTTAATTTAGACCAGCTTCCAGATCCCGAGTATCAAGCAAATCAGTTTCCACGTTTATAATTGTGAATAAATAATATTATGGCTGATTGTTTATATTTCTATATGTTAATGCGTATAGGATTTGTGTGGTCAGAGTACGCCGGCATTTGTTTACCGGCTGCCCAGGCTTGATTGGTGACAGCGTGATTCCCTGGGTATTGATGACTGGCAGGATCTGGTTGCCAATAACTGTGGCGATGATCTGGCCCTGGGCGTTGGTCAAGAGTTGTGGCGTGATTGGCTGGACCTGAAGCCCTGGAGCCCCGCCCCCTGACTGGCTGGAGGGTCCGGCAGAGTTCGGCATCAACGGGATCGTTCCGATGATCTGTCTCGCAGAGAAAGAGGAGAGGTGCTCAGGTTAGAAAAGACACATTTGAGAACAAGGCTACATTATGAGCCTCCCTGGATGCAGTGGTAGAGAGCAAGATCAGGGCGGTATAGCAGCAAGCCCGATCCGTGCTGGGGGGATCGGTTAGCTGTGAGACCCACCCACTGACCCACATTGCCGCCGCACGGGAAGACATCAGCTCCGTCAACTGCCTGCATGCTGTTGCAGACCAGTGACCAGATTACTCATGGCCAAGCCAATGGGGGTAATATGGCCAGCAGAGGTTCCCTCCCCCTCTATCTCCATCATTATTAATTCAGGAATCACCCCACCCTGCCCACTGCCTCCCCATCCCTCTTGTCTCCTCCGCCATAATGTGGAAGCGGAGATCAAAGTCGACGGCTGAATGTCACCGCCGCTTTGCCTCTCTGGGCTGCTCCCCGGCTGTTCATGGTGCTGAGGAGAGCGCCGGCGGACTCGGCCTGAGCGGGGAACCTCAGCCTCTCAACGGCAGCGGCAGTGCTTAATGCCATTTGCGGTCGTCGCCTTTGATTCGGACCTCTTATGACTCCCTGATCATTATCCGAACGGTATCGTAATAGCCTGAAAGCGTGAGCCCGGCTGTCACATGACTGAGCCGTGCATCAGTATCAAGTTTCACACTGATGTGCTGTGTCACTCTCCCCAAAGTAAGGATACCCCAGGAGCAAAATCTGCTTTTATATATGTTTTGCATCTATCTAAATATGTTACTCACAAAAATCCCCGATTTATATATATATTGATTCAGCGTGCAACAGAATGTTACAGCAGATGCTGTTGCACAGTGGCTCTGCTAGGTGGCACTGAATTCATGCTAGTTATTTTTTTTTAATTAGTAGGTTGCAGAAGTGCTAAAATATTAAAAAGGGGGGGGGGGCATATTACTGCAGATAACATTATCGTTTTGGTATTAGTGATCAGCTCATACAATAAAAATAAAAATAAGTTAAACTAAAATGTTACAAAAGACATTCCTGTTCAGAAATGATCAATGTTCTCATTTAGAAAAAATGCTCTCATTTGGAAAACAAATGTGTTGTCAGAGAAATCATATTACTTTGGTATTTGCTTTGGTTCCAATACAATTTTGAAACAATCAGAATTTCTTTCAGCCTCAAAATTCATTTATTCCTTAATGGCAGGCAGGAAAAAAAACGAGGAATCTGATCAATATCAACACAAAATTGACAAAAATGTAAATAGCATACATAACTTTAAAAAAAATAAATAAAACAAAGCACTTGCACACATAGCCAAACCTTTCAAGTGTCTGTACAGATGCCTTATAGTTTTGTGCGGCTGTCACCTGTCCCGTGACCTACAGGTGGCGCCCTGCCCTGTCACAGTACAGCCAGCTGCGGCATGGCCGGTCTGGGGGAGTTTTCACTCAGGCATCTGCAGATGCCTGCTGCTTCTGTCTCGGCTAATTTGAGCCCTTTCTCCAGGGCTGGGGGCCTTCCTGTCTACCCGCCTCTTGCCCCGCTCTTTGACATAACGAGGGGGTATGAGTGTAAAAGAGGAGGCCGGTGGTTTGTAATTCACACCCAGTGCGGCTCATTTGCTTACGCTGCCTTGCATTAAGCAGTAGACAGAGTCTCTCTCTCTCTCTGTCATGTTTCCACGTGGATCTCCCGCCCCTTTGCGTATCTCATTGCCCTCGTTGACTCTCGCAAGTCAGTGGCTGCTCTGCCTAACGGGTGAGCCGCGGCACTCAATTATTCAGCTTCTTAATGCACGAGCGGCTGTGCGGCTGTGCTTTAACCTCGATAACAGGCCGCGGCGCTAACGGCTGCGCTCGCCGAGGACCCGGCGCTCCCTCTCTCCATCTCGCCTTATCTGCCCCTGCATTACAGCACTTGGCAATTAAGTAGTAACCATCAAATATTTCTCAGTAAATTATTAGTGGTGGCAGAATGAAATACACAGAAAATCAACAAGAATTTCGGATCAAGTAGCGGTGCTTTAGTGACTGGGAGTCCTTTAAGCTGAAGCTTATGAAGCAGCCTCACTCCCCCACCTCTGTCTACACCACTGTGGAGGTGGGGTAAGCTTGCCCTTCCTCATTCAACATCCAATCCTACACTTTATCCTTATTTATTTTCATATACTATGGTCCATTTGGCATTATATATTGGGGTCAGTTTTTCCATTGCACATATTTATTGCTTATTTGTTACTCATTCTTATATTGCACTGTTTTGTCCTGCACTTATCTAGTATTGCACTACCAGACCTAGGCTGGCCATTTGGCATACCGGACAATTTCCTTGTGGGTCATGGGTCATGTACAACCCCCCCAACCCCTTGTTAAAATGTTCCATTGGGCCGAGGGGAACCCTAAAGTCCAGGGTCGATTTTTTAATCCCAGTCCAGCCCTCTGCACTGCTGTTTTTCATATACCCCAAAGCATCTGTCCACAACCCAGCAACTGTGGCATAAGAATTTCACCGTATTCATTGGAACACACTTGACAATAAAACTTAAACCCTGATTCTCTGCTATGTTTGTCCTTATTGTCACCATCGTCTGCCTACTCTTAGCTCCTTGTTTTTGTGTATTTTAGAACTACTCTGGACTGACTAGATTCGTTGTGTCCATGGATGTCCTGTCACATCCCTGACCTTGGAGAATAACTCATTGTGATTATACTTGGTTCGTTTCCATAGGAATATCATTGCAATGTACTGATGTTTGCATAGTTGCTTGTGATTTTTGGAAAAGTGGTGCCATTAAAGATTATTTTAATACGTTTTGTGGTAAATTCTACTGAATAAGGTGAATGAGATATATTTGATTAGCTCAGAAAGAAATCAACCTCTATTTTAAGGATATATATGGAGGTATTTGTAATCTGAAGAAGCACAGGCTCTGTTGCGCTTTTTGGGCTTTCCGAGGACGGCTGTCTACTGGCCTATGGTGTCATCCAGTCAGAGTAGGAGGTAAAGTGATGAAGCAGGATCCCGCGGCCTCCTCCCGGGGGGATCGTGATGATTTGGCCAGAGATGCTGGGATCCCAGTGCACCACCAGAGCAGCAAAACAGAACCCAACCTACACCTCCACCTTCCGTCTTGCTGAGGCATTGACCGCTCAACACTTTAATGTCGTACCAACAGAGTAAAGCAGAGTAAAACCACATGCCTCAGACCTGGAAAAAGGCCTGGATATAAATGAAGGGCTGTTTTTTATGGTACATATTTTTCTGCAGTCCCTTGACCATCTCTTCATATGGAAATGGCATTTCAGACATTGTGCTACTTTTGCGAAATTGCCTACTGAGTATTTAGCAATTGCTATCAAGCAGACTTTTGGTTGCCGTGTGATTGTGCTTGCAGTAGCATACATGTACAAACGTGGTCTAGCTAACTCTCTTTCAGTTCCATTGTTGTTTTGTTATGATTTGTTGTTTTTGACTAGTTTTTAGTGTTCCAGTAGATCCAAGGAAACCCTTATTCTTAACTTGGCTCTCCCCGAACACTTCTGGAATACTTAATTCCCTATTAAACATTTAATCATGATGAAAAAAACAAAAAACTGAAAGATCTCATTTTAGTACCCTTCACACAACACTTTCTTTGAAAGTTATAAGGTTGTTATAAAAATTCAGAACTTACATCAGCAATGAAAAGATTAAAAGGATTCGGATGTCAATACAATGGAGCGAGGCGGGATCATTTACAAAATAAACTACCATAGAACACTGTCTTAAACTTTGCATTTCTTTTCCATTAGAACTGATCACATGAATTTTATACAAGTTGACAAGGAGCTTGATTTGATCTAGTTCCTTCCCTAAATCTCCTTAAAAATATATTCAACATAAAAAAGAATAATTGCATTGTATTTTCATGTTATAAATAAATTCCGTATTTTACATGTAAAGAATAACATAACAGAGAGATTGATAGTGCTTTGAAAGGGTGCTGACACTTCACAACAACAGTAAACCTGGAAAATCATAGGGAGTAGAACTAAATTGCACTCCACTCGTGCTGGACAGTTTAATAATGGTCTTAAGGCTCAAGCATTTTACTTCAGCACCTCTTGCATTTAAATGTCCACCAACCCTGTCACCAGTAGGACTCGGTGACAAGTCCTACAATCAGCCGCACATTGCTGGAGCCAGACCTTTTTTGGTCAGTTTGTTTGCCAGATAAGTTGAGCTACCAGTTGTTAGCCAGAGCTAGCTAATGCAGATTGGGGGCTATTAATGACATGTTTTTTGTATTTTTAGCTGAGGTCAGTGGTTAAGTACCAGGCCTGCACTGCGTCTAAAATTGATGTGACATATAAAGCAATGCAGTATTTCAAGGAAATATACCCCTTCCTGCCTCCTCTCCGAAATTTTATCGTGAGGACCTGAATATGTCTTCACCGGTCATCCGGCCTGGTTTCAGTCGTTTATTTATTTACTGGCAGCGAGGTGGAAGTCATCTCTGAATGTGATGTGAGCTTTCAAGGCTCAACAGAGAATAATGGGCCACCGTGATGAGGTATGGGGGGGCGGGGGGGAGGTTTGGCTGCAGGCTTCGGCCGCTCCTGTGACCTGATTATGTCAGGTAGAGTCAACTGCTGAGCCTCTACAAAAACAGCCAGCCTATCCCATAATGACCCCCCTTCTCCGGCATGGGCCCCGGTGCTGCTGGCATCTCCAGGAGCCCGGGGCCCCCGTCTAGGCTTGTTAGCGGCATTACGCACTGGCCGCATGATTACACAGGTGCCAGTCTGCATGCACATGTGCACGGAGTATCACAAAATCAACCGCATGCTAAGACACGCCGTAGGTTCACAACCCAACTGTTGCCAGAGCCAGCATCTGAGATGAGACTCACATACACACAGACACTCATGCACACAATCAAAAAAGTTTTACCATGAACGGCAGCCAGGGCTGAATTTAGTGTGGTTGGGGGCCCCTAGGCTAAAGTTATTGTTGGGGCCCTGTAAGCAACCAGAAAAACATTTTGGGGCCCATACAACTTGAGGCCTTGGGATACACCTCAGCTTAACTCATGAATAAATCTGCTCTTGATGATAGTAGCAGAAGCTTGATTGCGGAAATATGAATAGATTACTAATTCCCCTATGTTTCTCTCCATCCCTCTTTCTGCATATCTAAATTCTTTAATTTCTGATTTCTCTCTCAAAATCTCCAAATCAAACTCAAACCTCATGTTCACAGTCATTCACCCACATCCACCAGACCCACATCCAC
>JAODKE010000001.1:27394658-27414953 GCA_026779605.1 Mormyrus hasselquistii | reverse complement strand
CTCTCTCAAAATCTCCAAATCAAACTCAAACCTCATGTTCACAGTCATTCACCCACATCCACCAGACCCACATCCACTAGACCCAAGCAAACTGTCCATTTTCCCAGTAGTGCAGAGACTACACATATAACCCTTCTTGCCGCCTGTCTCGAATTTTGTCATGAATGTGTCTTACCCGGTCATGGGGCCCGGTTTTGGTCATTTATTTACTTACTGGCAGCGAGGTGGAAGTCATCTCTGAGTGTGATGTGAGCTTTCAAGGCTCAACAGAGAATAATGGGCCACCGTGATGAGGAATACGGAGAGGCTGGATCCAGGCACAGGCAAACTAGGGGCAACTGCCTAGGGTGTGTTCAGCATAAGAGGGCCCAGACAAAGTCATGAAAAAATATCCATATATTATATAGGCTTTCATTTTTCATTTGATGAATAAAAATAATTGCACAAAATTATAAAGTATAAAACACAAAACCAGATAGTTAAACAGAATAAACAGGCAATAACCCCTGAAAAACCTGCGCTGTGGAGAAAGTGAAATGATTATAAGTAAGAGCCCATGAAAAAGTAGGCCTTGATGGGGGCAGTTTGATTGTGGACAAAATGCATATTTTACTTATAATGATAAAATATGTCTCTGCACCCATTCACCGTGTCTAAATTCACTCATTCCTGATGGTTTACGGTTCTGCAGTAAACCTCTCTCAAAAACCCCAAACCGAAATCAAACCTCATGCTCACTTTCATTCACCCACATCCACCAGAAGCCAGACCTATGAATTAACCTTCCTTATTCCACTGCTCTTCCCAGTGGTGTCCAGAGACCAGGGAGTCTGACATCCCCTGGGTCTAAAGCCCCCGTATTCAAATCTGGCCCTCGATTCCAAATCCAGTTCCCAGGTAGTTAGCTTAATAATTTCTGGCTCTAATTGGCCAGAGGCTTCACAACTGGCTCTCAGGTAAAAGAAAGCTGGAAAAACAGCCGTGCTTGGCCCTTGAGGACCGTGATTTGAATAGCCCTGCTCTAAAGTGTTTCCCCTGATGCACATTTGAGATACTTGAACTGTGTTAAAAGAAGGTACGCAGACGCTAGCAGTTAGCGGTGCCTCCATCTATGTCGCTTAACAGTAATTGGTCTGTGATTGCTCCTGAAGTTTTAATGGCAGCGGTCTATTAGAAGAGTGTAGGTAAACTGATTTTAAAAGCTCAAATGAAAAATGAGTTTGATTTCAAGAGCGGCTTTGAATAAATCATCTTTCAATATATAATACAACTAAAACACATATTGGCAGGAGATACAGGGTGACTTCATTCGCTAATCACTTACATTTTCAGGCTCTGATCCTCCTGAATGACTTCGGCAGCAACGGCACAGATTCCAAGCAAAGCCTCTGAGCCGGGGCTGTGGTTTGAGTTAGGGCTATGTCATTGGGGCGGGGGGGGCAGCCAGCCATCGGTCTTGGGAGGGAGAGTCAGGTGACTGTAATTGTTTGTATTGATTTTTCACCTGTCCCTTGTTCCCCGTACGCCTACATATTGGTATGACCTGCTTTTGTTTTGTCAGTAACCTGGGCTGGAGGCTTATTTGCGACTTCGCTCCCAGATCGCAGAGAACCATCCTCCTTATATGTGCATTGTTTACATTTACCTTCGCTCTGCTTGCCGAAATGGATTTTTTTCCCGAATGCGTCCCATCTCAGATTTTCTTCCGGTCTAACCAAACCCCCTCCTTGCTGCCGTCTTCCATCTCAAAAAGAGAACTTGAAGCAAAGCGTTGACCCACTGTAAGATCGCATGTAACGTGATTCCCAAAGCTATGGACTACCCCCCCCCCCCCCAATATTCAATATATTGATATGCTGTTCTCATCTCGCTTTTTTCATTATTTCAATCATAGATGTAAATACTCATAAATTGCACCCTACCATGCTTACCACTGTATAGATACATCTGTTACAAATGTATATATTGTTCAGTTGTTTCTAGCACTTTTGCACTACTTTTGCACTTTCGGATTGGATTGTCTGTATTGTACTACGCAATGACAATAAAGCTGAATATAATCTAATCCATTCTAAATTGAGTACCTAGTTCCTTGCCCAGGATCTGGTGACCAGTCATCTCCTGCTTACCAGGTCTTCATCAGAGCAGTATACAGTACAGGTTTTGCCACTGATCCCTGACCAGTGGCAAAGCATCATAACCCCCCAGGCCCCACCCATGAAGCCATCCCCATATGGGAAATAACTGGCAAATGACACTGAAGTAATTCTGTGCTTCTTATGCATATTTTACCAGATAAATTTGTCCACACCAGATTATCGTGTTTGGTTCGGTGCAAACATTGGTACACAATCCACGCTGTGAAGTCTTCTGAAGGAGTGATGCCTGGTCTCGGGGGCGGGGGGAGACATAATAAGTGACCAGGAGTGGGGTTCAGGTGGGATGCTGCAAGCACTCGACTTGAAAGCCATTTACGCTCTTGGAATGAAAGCAACTTGGGCGGCTTTGAGCGGCCAACTAAAAACTTCCCTCCAAAATCTTCATTTATGTGCACACACAGACAAACCCATGTGCTCACAGAAATAATAAATTCTCCTTTTAGGATATTGAGCAGCTAAAGCTATCCTATCCCCACTGATATAAAAAAGGGACTCCCTTGATGAAAACTGCAATGAAACAAGGGTTAGGGTAAATAACACAAAGGTTGGACTAAGGGCCACATTGTCTATACAATCTTCCTTTAATATGTGCTGTGTGCACCAGCGATAAGATGATTCATTATAGAGGTCTCCTCTCTGACAAGCATCATCGTTCAAGCCTCCAGCTACTGATGGAACAATACTGCTCCCAACTTGTGAATATGGGAAGGTCAGCGTTTTGCCGAGCTGTGTGCAGCTAGGAGAGAGTCCATATAGCTGCCAGGGCCCACGGAAGCCTCGCCAAAATGAGTGGCTAATGACAATCCGGAGACCGGACAGGAGAGTCTGTCTGACTCTTCGCTTTAGCTGTCGGTCAGCCTTGCCAATGAATCAGTAAATCTCGGGCCCGGACCAGACCTGGAGCCGGTAGCGTGTAATTTGGTGAGGGTCAAGTGAACTCTGGGCAACTCTCCTCTAAAAAACTGTTTGCTGTGGGCACCCGTCACGCTAATATGCTTCCATCTTAGCCCAGGGGATTTGTGGAGACACCAGCCAGAAATTTGTCGGGAAGACTTTGCATGAGGCGACAAAATGGGCTAGGGAAAGGAGATCACTTTCACCAGTGATGGACAAGTTGTCTCTATGAAGAGCAATGTATCATAAAAAGTACAGGCAAGTACGGGATCGTGGTGGCTAAGCAATTTAGAAGAGGTGAAAGGGGCGCATGTATACAGGGGTGGGGCCAAAGGGGCACTGGCCCCAGTTGAAAACTGATTGGCTCCTGGACTGCCCCCTCTCCTGTCACTCACCGACTCAAAACATATCATTGGCTAATGACAATGTTGGCTCCTCGGTATGATTTACGGTCCCTCTTATGCTCCCCTCCTTAAAAAAATCCTAGAATCGCTCCTGACCAGTAACCATAAAGGTTGTGCTTGCTGATGTGGGTTGGGGACTCACCTGTCCCTGTGCATTGGTGACCAGCTGCCCAGTGACGCCTTGCAGGCCTGACAGAGCGCTGCTGAATGCTTGGGAACCAGCCATGGAGCTCATGGCTGCCGCCGCCGCTGCCTGGGTAGCCAGAGGATTGAGCTGTGAGAGAAGGTAGGGCAACAGTTATGGATGGTGATCAGCAGTATAAGAGGCCACTGGAGATCCCTTTGAGATGTTTGAAGCGGTAGAGTGCATGAGCTGCACCAGATATTTTGCAGGACAGTGTCTGCTAAGCAACATCTATCTTCAAACTGCATGCAGTGCATGGCCAAGGAGGGGCAGTAGAGAGCACACTTACACACAATGGGCTAGTTTACCTAAACTGCATGATTTTGAGCTGGGGAGATGGACAAGCAAATGGCAGATGCAGAGCAAGGCTGGGATTCACACCCTTAGCCCTAGGTTACAGTGCCACTACCTGAGGCCACTGCCCACCCTCATTAAGCAATAACGGTTTATTAAATTGTACTGTGGATTTCCCCATGTCATATTTTGCATGATATATCATGAAACATATATAGAATTTTTGACAATTGTGCCCTTTTACTGTAGATGTTATATGCCCCTTAGCGATTAGCACAGAAAAGTAAAAGCAGCGGCGTGTGAATTCCCAACAAGGGCCTGCTATTTAAAGAGCCACATCGCACCTCTCCAGCATGGCCTTCACTTTCCGGCACGGTTTTCTATGGGGTCCACCACAAACGGCTCTGTTGGTGATGCTAAGTGCTCCCGTGGCCCCTGGGATCTCGTCAGCCAGCCACACTTTGCAGCAAACACTTAGCCCAAATCACGGCCTCTTAGCTACCCAAGGCCTTAAAGCGCCAATATATCATTATAACCAGTCCTGTCACCTCCAGAAGCCTGTCTGAACACAGACTCTGGTCGTCTCCACATTTTTTCTGTTTTTATTGTCACATCGCTTCCTGCCCCTTTCAAGTAACATCATTAACGTAGCTAGACTCAAAAGCAGCCTGATCTCTTAGCATCTCGTTTAGCTAAAGGTCTGTTTGTGCGCCTAGCCACTGTGTTACTACTACTATAAATCAAGTTGACCATGCCTCACTGATTTGGTTGCAGTGCAAAAATATGTGACATTATTAGGCTGTACAATAGATTAAGACCAAATTAGTCCACAAGACTCCAGTGTAATAAAATTCAAGGCTATTAAATCACATAAAATGTATCTAGCAGATAAAACTGAAAAGGCTTTTCTAAAGGAAATTAAAGCTGACTGAAGGCTGACAATGAATGAAAATGATAAAACAATAAAATGGTAAAAATGTTTAAATTGTTAAGATTTTAACTTTCATACCTTATGCAAGAATTAAATTCACATATTAATTATTTCCTTTGCTATTCATAGATGAACATCTTTAAAGTACCCCTGATCTTCACCAATGGTTAAAAATAATTTTTATATAATCACTTTCATATTAATCTCAGCTGGGGGTTTCAGCTTCATTTGATCGTGGTCTTTTGGTCACTACTCATTTTTTTAAATTATAGGACATGTTACGTTTTTTTTATGACTGTTTCTGAAATCGAATGTAAAAAACCACTGAACAATCAATACTTTTTCATTGACAGTAAAGGTTAAGCACATTAAGAACGACACTGCATTTCTCTTATAAAATCTTATTTTATGTTATCAGCCTTAAATTGGCAGAGATTGATACTGCATGCTGCAGCTTGACAACACTGTCACATGGGTTTTTCTTGTCAGGAACAAGGAGGAAACCTTTAACCGAGCTGCATTCTTTTTTCATTCGATTTCCTCTTTGTCGGACATTTGTCCTTCAGAGATGTCGAATGCCTTTGGCAATATCATGAACTTAGAGAGAAATAATTCATTTTTGAATTTTGCTCCGTACTGAAAAAACTCGTTGGATGCAGATAGAACCTGTAGTTGCTGCTGGAGTTTGGTGAAAAAGCGACACGAACATCAGCGTTTATTCAAACAAGGTTAAATTTATGTTGATTTCAAGAGGTACTGCGTGTCAGGCGTGACTAACTCCTTAAATAAGCTCTTGTGCAACACTTTCCTGTTAATTTGGCAATAAAAATGGGGAACGTCCTTGACTTATATGCAAAATATATGATGAAAAATATGCAAAAAGTGGGGAGTTTCTGGGAGAAAACTTGAAAAATGGTCTTCATGTAGTTTGTCCTCATTTTTGTCCCAAAGATAACTCAAACATTTACATTTTACATTGTCACATTGGCACATGTGGGTTAAATGCAGAGGACACATTTCGTTGTTGTGCACTGTGTGCTGTGGTGTGTCAACAATGACAATTAATCACTAAGTTCTAAAAAAATTCTACTATATGTTACGGCGACTTTATTTCTGGCTCAAACTGGGCCATACTGAAGCACGTGTTGATCATGGATCTGTGGTTCACTTATGCTTCTCCATCATCCATCGACATCTAGTACAAGGCGCCATGAGCCTAGAATCTATCTCAGGAAGCACAGGGCACAAGGCAGGGGACACCCTGGATAACCAAGCTTACTGTATAGCTATATAATCAGTATCACACAGAGAGCAAATGAGTCCAGAATGTGTAGTTTTATGAAGGCAAACAAATAAATGAGCCGGTTTCAATGCAACATTCAGGGCACTGATTTGATGTTCATAAGACGCTGACGGTGGTGACACTGACGCCTTATGCCTCTGGTTCAAATCTCCACCAGGATTCCATGTGTGTGGAACTTGCATGTTCCCTCTCTGTCGTTGTAGGGATTTCTCTGGGTACTCTGGCTTCCACCATACTCAAAAAACATGCTGAGGCTGACTTGTGTTACCACGGTGCCTGTGTTTTTGTGTGTGTGTGTGTGAGAGAGAGAGCGAATGGTGAGTGTGCCCCATCCTGGGTTGTTCCCTGCTTGTGCCCATAGGCTCTGGAACCCCTGAGACCCTAAATAGAATAAGTGGTTACAGAAAATAGATGCATAGATTGTTGCTGTTGGACTACCGAAGGCCTGCTTTGACCTTCACTCATTTCCATAAAGGAATCAGAACCCAGAAAACCTCTGATGTCTTTTCTATCAGTCATAAATAGCTGGGCTGGTTGCCTCTTTTGTCGTCTAATGTTTCAACTAGCTGCCAAACATCGTCAGAACATGATGCCACTGAACCACAGCCCCTGCAATGGTCCGTTAGGGAGCCCTGCTTTTCTCAAATGGGCTGCTTAGACCACAATTACTGTGGAAGGCATGGATGTCGTTATGTCTGATCACTCAGGGCTATAGCCCCATGTATCATGGTGAAAAATAACTCAAGCCCCAGGTAAACTTGACTTAGCCCCTATTCTTTTCAATAGCTATAAACTCCCCAGGTGGAACGCAAACCATGCCGAAAGTCTTACGATGGCTTTAGATACTCTGTGATACCCCCTTTTCATACATCATGTTAGAGATGTTCCACAATTCTTTACAAAAAACAGTTCATTTGCTGGCTACCCAATGGCCAGAATATCAGAGAGAGTTAGTAGCTGAGGCAACTCAATAACCCTTAAAATCAGGTATCAGTCCCTAGTTAAGGACCACAAATCACCACCTTATAAGGTTTTAACTCCCGTGTCCCTGCTGCCTAATCATTGTGTTCTGTGAAGTATTTGCAGCGGCCTGTCATTTCCATTCATTTTGGTACATTTCTCTGTTAATAAAATTAGTGTCTACCTCAGTGTAATGGCATAATGACATACAATATTATCATTTGATGTACTTTTTCATATGAACCTAGTGCCCCTGGAAATCAAACGGTGAGCTGAACTAGGGGGTTTGGGGGACTATTAAAATAGACATGAATAAAATATCACACGCATTCTGTGTAATATTTGTTGTACTTCTGGATTATTGTGATGTTGAAGTTTGACAGCATGTAGGAGCAACGCTGAATTGGTCTGAGTTTTCTTTATTGTTCATTTTTTTCAATGCAGTCAGAAACTGGGGCATTAACTATTAGATGGTAAAAAATAAAAAAGAATTCACAATGTAACTGAGCCCAAAGCTGTAGTATGGAATGAAGCTAATAGATGTATTTGTTTACTTCTGACTGTTCTGTGTATTTATAAGGCTTTCCTCCCCTAGTCTAAAAACTTGCATTCAGGCAAATTCATCCCACTTGTCCATAGCGTGTGGCTGTGTGTGGGGGTGCCTGTGTGTCTCCAGGACCAGCATTGCATAGCGATTATTCCTCCACCTCATGCCCTCTGGCGTCTGGCTCCAAGCTCACCTTCCCTGTTCAGCTCAAATATTAGCAGTTTAGATTTTTATTAGTTAAGAGAATTGGGCTAATGTTTTAGTGAAAGGACCAATGGACTGTATTAACTGAAAGGGGAAAATCTCCAAAACTCAGTCTGTTTTTTTTCTTTTGAGAAGAGACCACCATTGAACGGAAACTCACTCAGTCATTATGTAATTCAACCAGGACCTTTTGATCATTTCCAGTGGACTAAATGAGTTTTGGAAATTTGCTATTATTCATATATCATGCTTATTTTTGGAAGAAAAATGATGTGGCGGGTCTTTCAAAGACTGTGATAGTGTCACATTATCCCTTTCAAGTCCAGGAAATGGATGAGCCCTGTGCAGACATTGGGAACATGGTCTACTTGGCTGATTCCCTTTCCTGCATTGCCAAGGTGTAGATGTAGATGTATGGAGGAGATGCACCCGCAGTGCCACAGAAGGTTTTCACCACGGCTTCAGCTGAGCGCTTGTGATTCTGGAGATATGCAGTGATCTCAGCCTTTGTCGTCCCTTCAGAAACAGCCGCTGGCTCTGTGTCTCTTTCGTCCCTCTTGTTAGGTTATTGGGATGTATGGGACACCCTGGTGGTTTACAGTACAAAGGAATCTCTACAATATGTTGCTGCGTGCTAACAGTTTGTTAAATTTTTCACTGACTTTAGAATCCCTCAGAATTTAAAGCCGGACTAGTGAACAAGCCACTGGCACACTACAAGGTTTGCGTTAGTAAAAATTAGGAGCCACGTTTGCTAGCATTCCAGGCTACTTCTCTACAGGCGAGCAAAAAGCAGGAGGGACAAGCTACATGAAATATCACACCACCTTAACCTGAACAGCCCAGATAGGTGTGTAGGCAGGACGCTGTTTTTTCCTAGAGTTCATAATGATTATAATGATTTTTATATTATATACATCTTTATTAGATATTAGCAATATGATTGCATATTTTTGAATGCCATGTCAGCACATCACTCTATAATATTCATACTGCATGAAAACTGCATAACCCAAATAAACAACCTGCAAATTGCGTGACAGCAAAGCAACATCTGCATAACAATTTTACATCAAAAAGCAAAATTCAGAAGAACCATTTATGAGGGAGCTACACCTTAGCATTGTTAAAATCTAATGTATTCATTTTCCCTGAGTCTTTACTAAAGAAAGAGTTAGTGAAACCGACCTGTGATACCCATACGTTGGATTTGTGAAAGCTGATATTTACCTAAAATGCATTCCTTTTTTTAAAAAAAACATTCTGGTTTATCTAATGTTGCTTTTGCCATTTGACCTGTTGGGTAGCTAGCATAGATTTACATGGAATAAATGAATGAAATGACCAAAACGGGATTTTTTTTTTTTTAATAAAGGTCACAGAGAATTCCCATTATATTGCATACGACATACCCTGGGTATTAGTGGGTCGGTGATTAAAGGGCACCTCCCAACTTTAGGGTTAGGGTAGTACCACCTGCCCCCAGCTGTGAAGTTTGCATGTTACACTTCTTCTCAGGCAGGTTTCTTCTCATAGGTGCCACCAAGTAGAACAGAGCTCACCATGGTAGAAGAGGTACTGAAGGTGAGATGTTGTGCTGCCCCCCCTTTGAGTGAAGCTTTGACATGCATGCATTCTAATGAAAGCAAGCACAATGACAGCCACAATGACAACAACGACACCGACGCATCCGAGTATTAATTTCAAGGCTGCCGCAGCGCATATCGAGCCGTATCAGACGGTGAAATTGTTTTCACTCATCGCCGCACTGAGCAGCGCTGACGTTTACACTGTGTACATTTTTAAAACCTCCGCTGTGCAGATGTGCGCCTCTTCAGGCTCAGGTTCAGCCCGAACAGAAAGGAGAATCTAGGCACATTTCAAACCGAAGATTGAACAGTGGAAAAAAGGAGGTGAGAGACAAGTGAATGGGTAAATAGCGAGGTAACTAAAAAAAGAAATTGATCAAGCACATCACAGGACTTAAACCAAAAACAGTATTATCTCTCAAACGAAGACAGAGATGGACCATTTGCCAGGGAGGCGTTCCACAAAGCAGGATTTCCCAGTTAGCTGGATTAACTTAAACTAAAAGTCATGATTGTCCAATATGAATGCTCTATCTAAGCTTTCATTGAACGATCATGACTTCTAGCTTGAGTTAACCCAGCTAACTGAGAAATCTTGCTTTGTTATACACCACCCTGATGTCTGCTTCCCCAAACCTGCCTTTTCCCTTCCTCTGTAAGAACGTAATAAGCTTTGACATGAGAGAATATGTTGGTTTTCAGTGCTCACCACATCTCCTGCGCCTTCCCAAAATCTCCGGCCAGCTAGGGCTGGGGACTCCACTGAGCTCCCTTCCACATCAATTTTGCACACGTACATCAAAATGCCATTAGAATAGTCCATGGACACCCCTGTCTTTCCCCTTCCTTGGTTTCTCCCAAGACTCTTTTCTGCCACAGTCTGGCCTCAGAGGCCTTTACTTGAAAGTTTTTGGGCCTTGGGGTAGTTTCTGTGCAAAGGACCTGGAGGACAGTAAAATCGAGGAAGAATATGATTAAAAAGAAAAAGAGTGACATCACACAAAGACACATTAGGCCATGAAGTTTTGATGGGGACAGGAAGAGCAGTGTCCAGGGAGGGGGACTCAAAGTTTACAGCAGGACAGACAGTTCTGTTATTGCCAGGATGGGCATCGAAGAACATTGGGCAGATCAAGGGTGCTACCAGAATGAGTCACCCTGAGAAATGGGCACATCTGATGTCAGCAACACAGGCCGAATGCAAGTGAGCTAAGGAGGCAATCCAGGACATGTGGTTCTAGCCAATAAGGATGCGACAAAAGGTCACATGGGGGCCACCCACCTATCAACCCATTGCAGTGCGTTTAATCATTTCCTAAAATTGGATTTTCTGTTTGAAAGTACTTGACTTGAGAATTCACAATTGATACAATTATGTTCCTCTGGGAAGAGTTTTTTTTTTTTTTAATACATTTTCCCTGTAATATTCTATTCATCGCCCATCCTGGGTTATTCCCTGCCTAACACACATAGTTTCTGGGATAGGCTCCAGACCCCAGTGACCTTGAATAAGAAAAGTGGGCATGGAAAATGAATGAATGGATGGATATTCTATTCATGTATTAATTTTTTGGATAATATCTACCTCACTGAAAATGAATGCAGGATGTCGAGCTCGAAAGGGCTACTTATTATGGCATATACATTTTTTGAAGATGATCCTGACTATGGGTCCATTAGCTTTTAGCATTTAACATTACGTGTTTTTCATGATGGCACAGTGGCTCGTTCGACAATCACCGAATGTCATTCCTCTTCACTTCCAGCACCGCTTGACATATACATTCTGCATTTGATTGACTTTAATATCCAGCTGATCAATGGCAGGTGATCTTTCGATGGCCTCAATTCAATATATAAAGGGTCATCCATGCCTAAGCTTTATAAACACAATAAAGGTAAATTATTAGCCGACTCTCTATTGTCCCAAAATCAGGTCCAGAATGAAGAAAAATGGGGGGGGCGGGCGGGGTGTAAGGCTACTGCTGTCATGAGCCATTTCATGACTCGGAGCAGAGAGATTAATTAAAGGAGAGAATCTTCTTGGCTGAGATGTGATCACGGCTGTTCAATACGCGCATCCCTCACAAGCGTATCCTGTATTACAGCTAAGTATCGTAATGAAACGCTGACATTTACAGACCAGGGCATCGATCGTGCCTTTTGATTTTTGACATTATTCTTTTTCCTGTTTCATAACTTGCGCATACAGTAACTTGTAAAGTGTCTCTGTCGAAACAATGACAGAGGGTTTAGCTGCTCGTACACATTTGTTAGAAAGACCACTTGTAGAATAGTGAACTGCAAGTAATATATAATACGTACAAAACTAAAAGTAGAGGCGAGAGAGGCTCACCCACAACAACTTGTTAGAATATACTTGACAGCATAGTATTGCATCTTTGTTCTGAGAAGCTACTTACACTTGAAAGTTAAAGTCAAGGTGAGAGTTCTGCACCAAAAAGAGAAGCTCTTGTGGTATGCTCCATGGGAGAAGTTCTTTGTTTGTGGACACTAATGGAGAGGACAAATGTAACAGGTCAGGAGCAGAGAAGACACCTGGGAAGAACCTGCGCTCTGAGAAGTAGAGCACTACTTCAACAACAACCATTATCGTCCCCTCAACAACACAAAAATACAAACAGAGAGAGTGACTTTCTTTTGTTTGGTGTGCCTCAGATCGCTTTCTTACTCATTAGATCACTGATGGATCTCTAATGTCTGTTCAGTATATTCAGGGTAAGTCAGGTTTCCATGGGCTGCTACCTTTACTGATGACCCTGTGGCTGATGTACCCATCTGCAGCTTATTAAGTGCTAATGTGACACAATGAGAATCGGGTTTTGCAGGTGAAATTCGCCTTCATTAGAGTTTCAAAGGATGCCATGTTCAATTCTTTTTCAGGGAGAGTGTCACAAGATTGTGACAATATACTGGAACACATAAGAAGTAATGCTACCTATCACTCCTTCTCCTCTCAGTTAATGGGTTGGTTGTTAAGTAATCAAACTTGTGTTCACTAGAACAGGGTTATGTGCTTCTCTCTTAACTGGCCTTGTGTGCTTTGTGCTTTTATAATTATTATATGTGCCTTTGTTTTTCAGCTGTACTGAATGCATCAAGGATATCTATGCATTTCTTTGCTTTAATTATACTGTGTGGCTTTGCATTATTTCATTGAGAATGTTTTGATCTTTGAATGTGCTTTTCTCTTAAAAAAGAACCCAGGCATTACAGATGAAAACTAGCCTTTTGGCTAATGTAGCATTTTTTCAGCCGTATGATCAATATGCGTTGTCCCTGTAAACAAACAAGCAAAGCAACAAACGATACACACAGCCATTTTCTACTGAGGGCAGTTTGCATGGTCTTGTATTTAGCAATAAAAAAAACATACACTAATGGATAATGCATGAATGCTTTTGTTTTAATGTATTTTATCTCTTGTTTCAAACTCAGAATTGAGTGAAGTTTTGTGTGGCATTCATAACGCACATTTTATCTTGACAACCATTTAAAATACAACTGTAGAGATGCCTGATTTTTTGTCTTTTTCCTATTAGTAGCTGCAGTCTGCGTGTATTTATGTGTATGAAATGTTAGTGTTGAAGGACAGCAGTCTCATTTTCTGACTCAGTTAACTGCGCACGTTTGATATTTCCATACTGTGCTGCGATTGTCACAAAAGGCAATTTTATGCCACCTTAGGAGGCTGTGTCGGCTGCGCATTAATGAACTTCCCGGCTGGCAGGTAAGAGCACCGCCCGCAGGCAATTAGCCGGCAACGCTAAGCTCATTCCAGTCAAAGGGCAGATAAGGCCTCCAGCTTAAGTGGCCCGAAAATGGCCACCATTTTCGCAGTTCACCCGCTAGGTACTGATTGCCCACCACTGATGAAGTAGTCAGGGGCCTCAGCCGATTTAGATGAGCCACCGATTTATTTACCGACGTAGCTTCTACGCAAAATTAGCACTGGTCCTTCAGACCTGAAGTGCCAGTTGAACGAGAACTTGACACTTTCAGTTATGTGCTCTCGGACTTCAGGACAGGTTTTAACTCTAATAGAGTAGATTACGAGAAGGAGGGTAAAACACTCACTACACACTGACTGCTTTGACACCCATATACTCTTCACAGAGGGTTGTGCAGTGACTCGGTTAGTAGCCTCGCTTCACCAGTCTTGGGGGTCCCAGTGTCATCCAAAGGTCTGTGTGTGTGGACTTTGCATGCTCCCTATCCGTTCATGGGGGATTCCTGCCACAGTCCATATTAGGTTAACTGATATCTCGAAACTGGCCACTGTGTATATTTGTGCCCTCGGATGATCTGGCATCCCTTCCATGGTGTCTTCTGTCTACGCTTTCCAGACAAACCGTGACCTGCTCCTGGATGACCCGTTTGTGAAAACTGGATAGATGGATGGATGGATGGATGGACAGACGGGGGATTGGTACTTAGGAGGGGTTCTTGGTGAGCTTATTCCAGACCTCTAAAATGATTGGTGTTCTTATCATGGGAACATCAAAATAAATCCTTCTCACCATGATTAGCAAACACTAACAGTCGATGTACCGTACCTCATTTTATTGTAACACCGGTACCTGTTGGTGGCACAGTGAGCAGAGCTAATGCCAAATTCTTCCTGGGTTATGCATGTTATTTCAACCTTACCTTTGCATGTGTGAAGTTCATAAGTTCTGTGTTTCAAAGACTTTCCTGCTGCAGCAAAGTAGTGACTCTAAATTATGATTTTGTGCGAGTAAGATAGTGGGTTCTCATTCAGGATATTCTGCTCTGGAATAGACTCTGCATCTTCCTAACTGCCTAGTGTGGGTGACAAAATAATATTGTTTTTGTATGTCGGAACTAGCTTGGAAGTGTGAAGAAATGTAAGCATTTGCGACTGTGTTATCATTTGTTGGTTAGCTGAGATGCCATATGTACTGTTAGCTTTGAAGTTATCTTATCAGTGTTGAAGGTGTTTCTATCAAATCTGGATTATATGCATCAAAGACACTTCTGTTATGATTGGGAGATGCCTTCTAAGAGAGAAAAAGTAGGATGACCCATGTAAAGCAGGGCACCCCAAGGCCCAGGGGGTATCGGCCTTCCAGGCATCAGGCGTGTCCTCGCCCAGTTTGCGAACAGGGGCAGGCACATGATGCCGTTTCTGGAACATCTCTGCTAACCTCATGCTATCAGACTCCTCAACGTTACTTCTGCCTCAGTACCCCTGTCGGCAATTACATTGAACAACTTCATAACTGTTTACCAACCATCTGCACCCTTTAACAAATTTGAGATCCGCCTTGCACTGTGCCTTATACACTGTTTTTTAACCCATTCTAAGCTATGTATGATCAAAACCCATAAGGGTTTTAAGGGCCAAAAAGGGATATTGGGCTATTATTATGTAAATTTACAGGGGATTACAGCTGGACATGGAGCCCAATGACAATTCTTTAAAAATGAAAAGGTACATTTGTCCATCCTAATACTCATAGTATTCATTTACTAGCTAAACAAGGGAGTCATTCTAAAATTTTAAAACATCCTGCATTTTGGCCTGTGACACAGACGCAAGATAAGATAAGAGGTAATGGAAACTCTGCCCCAGGGGAGAAATCTTGTGCGTGTGGCAGCGAGGTACATGAAGCGTAGAACAACAAACACGTGACACCAACAAGACACAGTGCAAACGAAAGCCGCAGCGCTGTAGCCATGCACAACAAACGACAGAGAACGACACGCAGGCTTAACGGAGAAGGAGGAAGAAGCGAGGGAAAGGGTCTAAGTGGCTCGGCCCCCATATCACTCCTTGCTGTGTGTTATTAAAGACCCAGTAAATGGCAGCCCAGTTTCACGAGGGATTGTCATCCGGAAAAATGCCATGTGTATTAAACGTGAGAACGTGGCAGACCAGTTACACAAACTTCAAGGCTACAGATAATACTTACTGTTTCTCTCTTTTATTACGGCAAAGTCTATTTAAAGGCCATTAAGGTGGAGTATTTAAACCAGCTTCTAAATAGTTCTCCTGCACATAAAAGACTCACGATTTACTGGGTTTTACTCTGGTGTTTGTAATATAGCAGATCTTTCTTACTGGTCTAGAGTCACTGTAGTAATTGCAATCCCATGATTCCTTTCACCAGCAATGAGATCATAGGTTTGGCTTTTTTTGAGGCGACAGACAATTTTGCAGATCTGAAGGTATGCTTATTCCTTCAGCGCGCTTAATGGATATTCGATTTTGACAGCATAGGGATGGTGTTGACGCTAAGAGCACGCCTGCTCTGATTCCGCGCACTTATGTCTGTCAAGTCAGCTGGAAAACATTCAGAAATTACACAGCGGTACATTTCTAGAAATCAATATTCGCGGCAACCCTTTAAATAATACGCGGGTAATATGAAAACAGCCGCAAAAACAAATAAACAAATGCGAGAAATGAGCGATCGGCTGGAAGAGGAAGCTGGCAGCACGCGCTGCATTTGGAGAAGAAGGGTAGCTGAATTGTGATCCCGGTCCTCAAAGGAGGGCGATGAGGAAGCAGGAAGAGAGCCGGCTCTCTGAGCCTCTTGTGGCTGGAAGCCACTGACCTTGGTGACGACGGCGCCCCCCGGAGAGAGGCCGTAATAACGGCTGATTGCAGGTGAGAGTAATGGAAGCACGGCAGAAACATGGGTAATTGGAGCACTTGTGTGCCTGCAGCCTCCGGTGCAGAAATAGACAGCGACGTGTGAGGAAATGGCCGGACGCCCGTAAACACTCCGCTGGCAAATTGGCCTGTGGTGGGGATGGGTGATCGGGGCTCTTGGCCACCCCAGACCAAAGGGAAGGAGAGCACCTTGGGCTGTAATTACCGCCGGTCTGTCAGTTGCGCTCATGCTGCCTCAGGTGGCAGGTAGCTCTGAAGGGGGGGCGGAGACGAGTCGGGGGTGAATGAGACGGAGGCTCTCGGGTCGTCGAGGTGCAGACGCAGTCCCGTCATCTGTCTGGCACTGGGCCTCGACGACAAGGTCATGGGTCACCGAATGCAAGTGTGCATTGGGACAGAGAGCGGTCATGACAGAGGGGAGGCAAATGAAGGAAGGAGTGATTTGGGAAATGGCAGCGGTGTGAGCCAGCTAGCTGTAGTGCTGTAGGAGAGCAAAACACGGTGCCCTACTCGGTGTGGTACATCCCCTCCCTGTTATTTGCAAATCCGGTTCTTCAAGACCTGGTTGTACAAGAGCCAGCTCTCCGGGGTCCAGTTCACCAGGTTCCTGTTGTACGAGACCCGGTTTATCTCTTGCCATCAGTTCCAATTTTCCGTGGCCTGGTTCTCCAAGGTCTGGTTTTCTGAAGTCCGGTTCTCCAAAGTTTAGTTCTCCAAGGCCTGGTTTTCTGGGGTCTGGTTCTATGAAGCTCAGTTTTCCAGTTGCCCGGTTCTCCAAGGTCCGGTGCCATGACAGGCTACCCTGAGCTCCTGACTGTGGTGCTGCTCTGTTCCCGCCCCCTCCCCCCCAGGCCGATGTAACTCACTGGAGTGGCAAATTACAGCAGACCTACAGCTGTAGGCCGACATTATGATTAATTTGATCGGTAATTTCTCCTGTTTTTCATTTTAATCGCCGGGGCCGTTCTGCCGTGGCAGGTCTTTCAGATCTAATTAAGATAAATTCCAGTGTAACGGACTTGGCAGCGGTTTTCCTGGGCAAATCCCCGAGCTCGGCGGGCGCGGAGCCACCGGCGCCTCCAATCAATCACCTCCCCAGAAAATCCACCGGGCTCCGGCAATCAGCCCATTAACACACTTAAGTAAATTTCATAATCTCCCCGCTTGTTTGTCACTGGGCTTGCTTAGTGTGCTATCGCAGGACCACAGGTCTTCTCTCCCCAACCCGCCTTTCCAAGGTGCAGCTGGAGGTGAGCGAGAGGTTAGGAAGCTAAACCTACATCTAACCCTCCCATGAATGAAACGAAACATAGGCTGCATCCACAATTACGCACTATGTTCTTAAATGAAGAAAAAGTACATACTACGTCAGGGGTGTCAAACTGCAGTCTTGGGGGCCGGAGCCCTGCACAGTTTTTGGTTTACCCTTGTTTAGCACACCTGATTCAACACCTCGTGCTAATTACCACGCAGCTCTTGAGCTGAATCATTTATGGTGGAACAGGGAAAGAACTAAGCTATACAGGGCTCCAGCCCCCTAGGACTACAGTTTGACACCCCTGCACTACTGCAAGTGTCAATCGGTGCAATTCCATAGTGCGCGAGTACAAAAGTTTGTACATTTTCCGACCTTTGAACCGCTGGACTTTGACCTTTAATGACAGAAGTCCTGCAGAACAAACCGTGTATCAAATGCACCAGTCAGGTCTGTGACTGTCTAGGACTGTGGGGCTAAATAGTGCACAGTGTACGCACACTTTGTCCGGATGTAGGGTGCTATGGTTTTGAATACACTAATATGTTTCATGTGCTATTTTGGCATACTATTTAGTGTGGAAGGGTGTGAATTTGGATGCAGCCATGGTTTTCCGTTTGCATAAGTGCATTGGAATGAATCTTTTTGCATATGTCAACATGCTCTTCTTTGAGACACAAACAAATGAGTGAAGCTTGTCATTGCCAGGGCATTTTATGAGGTTCAGGGCCTTACTCAAAGGCCAGATAGAGATGGCATTAGTCCACCAAGACTGGCATTTGAACCAGCGACCTTCTGATCACAGGCACAGAGGCCTAACCTTCTGAGCCTCACACAACCCCAAGCTGCAAGATGTCGGCCATCCAAGTCAATCTGACATCATTCCCAGACCTCTTTGAACATCATAAAAACACAAGTGGCTGCTAAAAGTGCTTTGGCTGGCATTTCCTGCAGACACAGAACGCCCTTCTGCATCCCCATGGATACAAGGTATGCGGATAATTAAGAATAATGAGCCGCTTAACATCTGAGGAGATCGCGAGTCGATTCCCCTGGGAAGCCGACGCAGTTATTTAAGTGACTTAAAGCAAAGTGGTATTAGGATAAAGATACAAGTACTTAACGAGCTGAGGTCTTCAGATTAATGATCGTCACTGCCTTTCAAAAGGGGACCTAGGCCAATCGCTTGATATGTGGAATGAGACAGGTCAAGTACAGATCTGGCTGCCAAGCTGATTGCATAATTACGGACATTTTACAGGGTCAATTTTACGTCCGATGGCTGATTTCGTACAGTTGGTTCCTGCTGCTCGCCTGCTCTGTAGGAAATCAATGAAAACTCACTTTTATAAACCTTTTTTGTACATTGTGGAACCAAAACATCAAAACCTTTTGAACCTGCTGTACCACACTGACTGAAAGCTCCCCATGAGAAGCAAATGGTCCGCGGGGAACTTCATCATGTGTCTGACTCAAAGGTGCATTTTTCTCCTTTCTCAGCCATGTTCAGTGAAGCTCAACCCAGTCACATGACGGTGTGCAGCTCTACGCTCAGTGTGAATGGCTGCGATGTAAGCATGGAAAGGGACACCGTATGTTTAGTGTCAAACCTGAGATGGTGAATATTTTCAACCCCTCAGAGATGGATTCCTCATCCCTGTCAGGAGCATTCTTTCTTCTAGAACAGTGTTTCTCAACCCAGTACTCGGGGACACCCAGACTCCCAGCAAACCTGAACCAAGCAATGAAGAACAGACCAAGCAATGAAGAACAGACCAAACAATGAAGAACAGACCAAACAATGAAGAACAGACCAAGCAATGAAGAACAGACCAAACAATGAAGAACACTCGATAACTGGTACAGGTGCGCTGGGAGCTGGGCGGGAACAAAAATGTGGGCTGTCTGGGGTCACTCAGGACTGCGTTGAGACACATTATTTTACAAGACTCTGAGTGTGGCCACCAATTCCTGCCTCCTCATTTACAATAGTGTTTCAAGTTTCCATATAACGACAGCTCTCAACCCAATGTTAGTTAAATGTATCAATTAATTTTCAAATCACGGACAGATATGACGGTTTGTCCAGACTGAAAGAACATCACTAAATACTAACAGATGTAAAGCCAGCAAGTCTAACGCTCCAGGCTATGCTCTGTGAGGAGTTTCCTGTCCCTGTTCTTCAGAGGTGTTGCCTGAATTCTTTAAGCATAAAACAAGTCGAATCAAGGAAACAAATGTAATTTCTGCCTGTGAAGGTGTAAGTATATTCTGGCCTGGGGAGATAAAAATGGAATCTGTTCCTTATCTCCTTGGGCCTGAATGTACCTGGACCTTCACAGCCCATCTACCTGGAGAAAATGGTTAATGAGCATTTGCCCCCCCGATACCCATGCACGTCACTATTTTAATAATCACGCAAAACAAGGGATTATCTGCACATACACGTGGCTTGACAGACAAGTAATTATCCCGGCTCCCGAGAGCACACTCTGTCAGTGCAGTGGCTTCCCATGATTGTCCCCCCAGGGCAGAGCCAACTCCCATGATGCACGGCGGCACCCCGCCGGAGAGCTTACGGAGCTCAATTATGTGCTGCTGCCCCCGGTGTGGGACGGGGGTGTCTGGTGTCGCACATACCCCAGTTTCCTAGCAAGGCCCGCTGGACATAATTCCCGGGCCCTGCACTGAATTACTTCATCCCGGCCCCCATGACATCAAACCCCTCCCACCTGGGCCCTCTCCTGGACCAGCCCCCAGAGAAACAGTAAGCTTGCTCCCAGATACCCACTTTCACGCGAAGCTCACTCCTGCCCCACCCCCATGTTCTTAAATATGACGCTGAAAGGCTTTTGGCCCAAAATCCCATCACAGGTTGGTGGGGGGGGGGGCTATCCTTAAATCCTTTTG
>JAODKE010000001.1:27381358-27392376 GCA_026779605.1 Mormyrus hasselquistii | reverse complement strand
GGCTTTGGTGTGTTCCGGGATTGGATCTGACAGGTCACTTTGACTTCCCCCCCCCCCCACCTCCCCTCCCCCCCCCCCCCCCCCCCATAATCTCGTTTGCGAAATAAAAAACAATCCACATTTTCTGCTCTGATCGCTTACTGCACCTAAACAAAACAAGCAGGTACTCTGATCCATAGCAATAAGCGGGAGATTCTCCCAGTTATTTGGGGATTCAGAGACACTCTGCCTGCTGACATTCCTTCCACGGTGAACTCTGGTATCTTTCAAGGAAAAAATAATAATGTTCCAGGGCTCCTTTACATCTAGGATAAAGCTGAAACTCAAAGTCATTCGCGCATTCCAGGGAGACGCTCGGATCGGGCCACTCGATCGGATGCCGCGCCTTGTTCCGGGTGACACGTGTCACGTGTGCGTCTGAAGCCCCACGATTCCATTTCACTGTGACAGAACGAGAAAGTAAAGCTGTACCTTCGTGACCATGCTGTGGCTCATTTGAATAAACCAGAATGCATTCAGGCAGATTTCCTGATATGAATAATTACACCCACAGTGCAGGATTATGAGGATAGATTCTAGCTATGTGGTCTCACCCTATATAGGAATGACAAAGGAGATATGATGGCTGTGGATGGGGGTGGGTGGCAGTGCTGGTTGAATAAAACCCAGGTGCCCCCCCCCCCCAATGGCCAAGTCATAGCAATTTCACTTTATCTTGCATCTTGGAAGCAACATGGTAACAACTCTGGTTGGTGAGACTCCGTCAGAAGATGCCAACCGGGGCAATTGCTTGTCTTGCCCCTGCCAGGATCCGCCCCTGACTGAGGGTGGTGTTTCATTTCTTTAGTACATTTTTTACGGGGCAGCACAGACAGCAAAGGCCCTAAGGTAGAATTCATGTGGATGCGGAAAAGGGGCGTGGCTTACACCCGAGAGCAGGCCTCACCTGGAGAGGTGTGGGCGGTGTAGCAGGTGAGGGCAAGCTGCGGGCCGGCGACTGGCTCTGCTTGTGCGGAGGAGAGGCGGAGGCGGCGGTGCCGTGGCCTGCTGGGGTGGAGGCGGAGGATGAAGAGGAGGAAGATGAGGACTGGTGCTGGCCGGTTGGGGACTGTTGATGCGGTGAGGAGAGCGGATTCTGAGCGTGGGCGTGCATTGGTCCTGGGTGCTGATGCTGCTGATGGAGCTGCTGATGTTGATGATGCTGTTGATGCTGGAGATGCTGATGCTGCTGCTGATGGTGATGTTGATGCTGTTGATGCTGTTGGTGCTGCTGGTGCTGCAGGTGCTGAAGCTGCTGCAGATGCTGGAGCTGCGAGTTTAGGGACGAGGTAGCTGTTGCAGGAGAGAGGAGAGCACATCGGTGGTGGGGTTTACTCACACTTGACAGTCCCATGGGCTTTCTATGCCGTCACTTCTGAGCCGGTTTCAACTTGCCTAAAGTGCCCAAAGTGATCATTGGAAACTGTCTGCTAAGTTAGATTACGACCACAGTCATCAAGCCCTGCAGTTGTGAGCTCAAATTCGGCAGCCGTTATACTGTATATATATATTTGCCTTTGCACTACATACTCTTTGCCATATGCACATGAAGTTTCCCTTGGGATCAACAAAGCTGACCTTAATTTTAGATCGTGTAGCCCTAGGTCAACTGGATTTCCTCACTCCCTATGGCAGCCCCTTACAGTGGTCATGTGACTGGGTATCTCATAAGCTTATTAACCTGCGGGAAACACTCAGGAGTGCTGTGCGGCTTTTAAAATAACAAACCAGTGCAGGAGAAAACAGTAATTACAGCCAGTGATTATAATGTTAATGAATGCAAAGAAAAACGGCTATTATTGTAATTGTAGCTATTAATCATAATTTTAAAAAGTGCACCGAATTTATTGCAACTGAAAAGAATCTGAAACTGAACTTAGTATGCAGGAAATGCAGCAGATCACTTTATGATGAAAATGGGATCGGTAAGGCGAAAAGCTGGAGAACGAAGGAGATTAACTGCTTAATTTGGAATCATGTGTGTCTGATTTACAGCACCTGTGTCATGTTTGCCACAGAGAGGGAAAACTTGAGCCCACGTATCTGTTAATAGCAGTGTAACTTGCAGAAAGGCAGGTGCATCATAAGGACAGGAGTCTTCTTGTTCTTTAAGGGCCACCTTAAAGTCACCTGCCTTTTCCCATCACACGCAGCCTATAAAAGATCATGCCAGCAATTGATTCGGCGATTGGCCCTTTCGAAAAACGTCCTCAAACCCAGAGAGAGGAAATAAATGTAAGACCTCTGTGAGAGTGTATTTCGCTTTTGCACTCAATTAAAGATATCAGAGACGGATTCCGCCTCTGTGTTTGAGTGTTTATCTGACACAGCCGTAAACAAAAATCCTTGTTTTTTTCATTCTGATACAAAATTAAATTATGCTTCTACGTAAGGCGTAAGAAATTCTGTACTGCATTTACCACACTGCTTACAGTTAAATACAACCACTTTCTTATATTGTATCATTTCTTTGGCTCTTTGAATATATATGAAAAATGAGAAATACCATGAATACTTTGTTGTTCTTTTTCTGTAGCAAGATAAAGCAGTGTTTATTTCAGGATGCATCAGTTCTCAGGTTAAAATAATTTGAAATGCTCTCCTCCGCGCATATCTGCTTATCGCAGGTGCAGTTTGTACTATCTTGGATGATAGCTAGATGACTGATGAAGAAGTACGCCATGACGCCATGGTAACGGCATCCCATGGGACATAGTGAAACACAGCAGAAGGCAGGGCTTCACTGTGATAAAAAGAAACGGAAAAAGCTTCACTGGTGAACGCATAATGTTAAGAGGTAGTACAAAACACTGCAAAATTAATTAGGATATTGCTATATATTTTAAAGACATCCAGTTTAGTGGATTTTTGAAAGGGATATACACTGCATATACGCTATAATACACCATATAGCTATGTGTTTTGTATATATAAATGTGTTTTCTTGAACTGAATTTCAAAGTCAGTGCTTTTCCAACTGATATTTATTTTCAATGTGGAGACATTTCACCTACAGAAGCTGAGCAAAGCGTTCTATACCTGACATGTTGCTATATACATTATCCTGATAGTAAACTTCAAATATAAATTTTGTTCCTCTCCCATGTATTACATGAGCTGCAAACAGATTTTAGCAGGTATTTACACAGTAAAACTGTTGTATTCAGATAAAAAAGCCCTCCACTTATCTTCTGAGTTTTGGACTTTGCTTTTGTACATGTCCATGGAAACCACAGTTTTAGTCTGCACTCTCTGATAAATGCAGATGTCTGGCACTGCATTTACACGGACACTGACATTGGCTGTCAAAATGGAGTATTGTAGGCTTATTCTTAACCCCATTAATGAAACACTGCGATGCATAATAGAATCGTTTATGTTCGTAACCTTAACTCACTGCAATAAAAGAAGATCAAATGTTTTTATACCAATACATGTATATATTCATGCGGTTATGGGAGATGTATTTCATTAGATGAGGTTTGTGACATTGTTATTATTGATACTGATACTGAAATAAACTGCATTACCTAGATTATTCACAGTGGCATAAAACCACATTAGAAACACATTTAGTTAGCAGACTCTTTTGTCCAACGCGACGTACTGGCAAGGATCAGTCCCTGTAGCAAATGGGCTTAAGGGCCCTGCTCAAGGACACAACAGTGACATCACTCTGCCAGTGACGGGCTTTGAACGGACAATGTTCTGGAGTCATACCACAACAAAGCACACTGCAACAGCAAATCTGCATGAGTGCAGGCTAGGAGATAGCAGCACGGAGCATACAGACGTCAGAGAACGGTGTTCCTTAGTATAAAGCAGAAAAGTGTATGCAAAATTAATACACGTGCTTTAATAATTCAGCCCATGGCATTTTATATAATAAATAAAAGGGACAATCAAGTCAATTACATCTTTGGTTACCATGGCGTTGTGTTTCTGGGAAGCCGTGACAGGCAAGTAGGAGCGTTTGATCCGAGTTGTCAGCGGCATGATGCCAATCCCGCACTGCCGCTCTGAATAGTGAAAATTGCAATGAAAAAGACGAGGACGGTTAACCAGTAAACAGCCCACTTTCATATTTCTTCTGCCTCCTGACACGTTGACATCGCTCTCGTATCAGATCATGAATTATATATAATCTGCACTCGCATCCCGGAGTCCGATTCTCACTTGAAGTGTTGGGGCAAGTTGTCTGGGTAGCTCTGAAAAGAGCGGTCGCTCATTTCGCTTGCAAGTGGACCTCGAGACTGTACAGCACGTTTGGGGGGTGAGAGAGAGGGGGTGAGAGAGAGAGAGAGAGGGAGAGAGAGAGAGAGAGAGCGAGAAAGAAAGAGGAAAAAAAAGTTCTGTCAGAAGATTATCCAAACCAGAGGAAGATCAAAGTTGATTCGAGAGTTTCCTCCAGCACTGATCGCAAGGCCAAAGAAAAAGAACAACAAAAGAAAACGGTGAAAAAAGAAAAACAAATGCAAGTAGAATAACCATGAAGCCCCATGTGGGCTTATTATATAGCTGCACTGCAGGTAACTATATTCCTTAACAGAGCTTCTATATAAAGCCTGTCATCTTGTTAAGACTGTCAAGATCATTGACCTTCCTTCCACACTAACAAGCCGGGCGGCTTCATCACGTCACTCTCTCTCTGCTCCCTGCTTGCTTTTGCCAAGCAAGGCATGCGGCAGTTTCTGCAGACTAATTGTTGTTTTCTGCTGCAACTAGATGAGTAGATGCTGAGGCGAGAGATCCATCAAATTCTTGCATGGCTATGTCTTCTCTTGGAGTACCTTTGGCTCTTTCTGCTGTACAGAATGTAGCATATCGCCTAGTCACTGTGTAAATGTAGTATATGAAGTATATTATCTAGTCATCGTGTAAATGTCAGTATATTGTAGTAAATTGTTTAGTAAATGCTCCGGGAGATGATACTTCATCCCATACAGTATGTATACATGTATATTGATGGCTGACAGTCAAGGCCTTTTGAATCTCGAATCTGAAAAAGATATCTTTCAGCTCTCAATTCCCAGCTACAGTGTGAACACACATGGACAAATTAAATATCACAATTGCAAGGTTAATTCATGACTAACAAGCCTGATGAATCAAAGGAGTCACCAACTTGCACAAGCGAAGAGCAGATTTACAAAACTCTCTCAGTATATTTGTTGTTGTTTTATAGACAAGACCGCCAACAACCTAAAGTCAGCCTTCCTTGTCACATGTTACAGTACTAAACTCATTCATTCCTCATTTAATACAAGCAAAACATTCCATTACAAACAGTCAGCAGAAACGGCACTTACAAACTCATCCCGTCCACATATCCAGTGGAGAGAGTTCTGAGAATTTCTCTTCACTTTCCCAGATAACAGGATTACTTAACTAAACCAAAGACCTGGTGTAACCTCTCCAAGTCTGGGGAGAGGTGGACATCACTATGGTAGCAGAATGACGTATTGGCGATGAGCTCAGCTAGGCATAACCAACAACTAGTACTGTTCCGGAAACATTCTACGCCAGTTGTGTACAATAGAAGAGCAAATTTCCAAAACTCACTCTGTCCACAGGATTTGTGTTCCAGAAAATGTCTATGGAATGAGTTTCGTTTCCTGAAACTCTAGCAAATGATGAGTCCTGACTTTATGTCACTGCCGGTCTCATCCCAAAAACAACAACAAAGAAAGAGTTTGGGAAATTTACTCTTCGGTTTCAAGACAGAGGGAAACCTTTGTAAACAATGTCCCATTAGTTTATCTTAGAAATATGTATGTGCACAGGTGTATGTCAGAGATTATGCTGTAAGTATACATCACATTAACTCATGTATCTCTTCCTGATGCTTGGTGATTCAAGTAAACACTTACGAAGGCAATAATTAATTTCCCTCGGATTAACGGCATCTGTCATATTTTCAGTTTGACTCGTCTGGCTGAGCACCAGGAAGTTTTTCGCTTGGTGTAAGAGCCAGCATCCTCCGTCGTCCATCAGCCATAGTTTTATTTGATTTTTTTTTAAAAAATGCCAGAGCTGAAAAACTCCAGAGCCAAATGTCAAGGGTGCAGCCATAGCATAAGGCTTTGCGAAAACATCAGGTAGGATTGATCGTCAGAGGTCACGAGGCAGGGTCAGACCTGGGTTTAATCATCAGACGAGTGTCAGGTTGGTGCTCCGTGTCGCTGAGGAGGAGCTAGAGGAACAACAGCCCGTCGCTCATTACGGGGCCCCGGCCTCGACTGCTGCCACTCCACATTACCGTACCCCAGCCTGCTGTCTCTCCCCTCTCAGCCGCAGCCTCCAGCCTTTGTTTTCCACCCAGGTTTGATTTCTGTGGTGTCTTCCTTGTTTTTTTATTATTTATTTGTGCTCCAACTCTTCTGTGTGTGTGTGTGTGTGTGTGTGTGTGTGTGCGGGTCAGAACCTGTTATTTTAATGTTTTGGGGAAATTCAGTTTTATAAAAATCTGTGACTGCTTTCAAAAAACTACAAATGCCAAAAGACTTTTTATTTTGTTTGATTTCTTACGGTTATGGTTCAGGCTGGATAGGTGGGTTAGGTTTGTCAATGTTGGGATTAAGGTTTTTCACATATAAATGAATGGACAGTCCCAACAAAGATATGAGGACAGCTCTGTGAGTGTATGTGTGTGTGTGTGATAGTGTGTAATTTGAGTCATATTACAGCCGGTATTGTGCACCCAGTCGCTTGCTGGATCGGAGAGCGATCATCACACTATTGGGCCTGCCTGCCAGTAAACCAGAGCAGCAAAGGCATGTGTCGATTACACAGAATATTTTTTTATTCCAGAAGTTATATGGTAGTCTAGAAGACAAACAATCTTTTTTTTATTATTCTTTTGTACATCTACGCTCAGATTTTTTTTTTTTAAAAAGAGTACAAAGTGACAATTCATGGTTTTCACCATACCCTTTGGAGAAAGTAAATTCTGCATATTAAGAAAAAATATTAGAGTAAATATAATTTAAAGATGCAGAAAAGAGAGTGTATTGTTATATTGGCATATTTAATGATGTTATTTGATGCTGCAGAATAGAAAGATTTGGTATGCTTTTTATTGAGATTTTCTATCCATGATCCGACCAGGTATCCTTGTTGGTGGGGCCTGGATCCTACCCCCTACTGTGTAGGATAACACCATGGACAGGATGCATTTATGCACGCAAACAATGGAAAGCTAATGCTTAATGATATGTAGCTCATCAAAAAGCATATTGTACTAACATCACAAAGGTTGTGGGTTCAAGTCCCAGGAAGCATGTAAACTTTGACTCTTCCCTCTGCTGTAATCACTTTTGATAAAAGTGTCATGTACTGTAAATGTGTAAGTGCAACACAAGTGCTTAACTGCAGCTGGAAGCCAATGCAGCACAAATCAAGAACAGTATTCAAACCCCCAAACCTGAACATAAGAGGCAAGAGTGCATGTCACTCATACTGGCCGTAGGCTCTCTGTTCAAATTCACTAACAACCCCAGAATTTAATGAGTGCTAAAATGAAACTACACTCCAAGCATCAGGAAAAGTTATCATTTCAAACAGATCTCATGCTACTCTTCACCCTTTACAAAGCATTAATGTACGACCAGATTTATGGTGTTTAGGGTCGTACTTTAATCGCAAATAACCCTACGTTCCATTAAGAAGCCCATCCATTCTCCTACCCTCAGCCCAACGTTGCAGCTTATTGTCTATTTACTTCCTCCCTTCTTGAACCTCCCCCCACCCCCACCCCCCTCTCTGCATCTGAAACGCTGTGTCCGATCATCTCAGACGTCACCCGCATCCACTACTTTAACTAGCATGTAAGACAGAGTCCAATAAAAGCAAAAAGGCTGTTTTTTATCTGCCCCTGGTGAAACTCAGCCGAGGTCTTCCTTCGTCTCCTTTTAGCGCCCCTAGCTGTCGACCTAATGAGTTTCCCAGCATGCTCTGGTCTTCATCCTGCATGAAACGCACGCCAGACCCTCCCACTGAGCTCCAGCCTAGACAGCTCCATGTCCCAAAGGGTTAATATTTATCAGTAATCAAAGGGCAGTCAGCAAAAAGAGCTCTTTTCCCATCCTCCTGCAATCCGTTTGCCAGTTTTTGGCTATAAACCGCGCTCGGGAGCGTATGTAGTCCTGCTCTCAACTGCGCTTCATTAACTAGTGCTGGAATCGGCTTGGAGATTCATGTAGACATCCTGAAAGCCTTGGGAATACCTCCGGAGCCTTTTGAAATGGTGGTAATTGATGACTGTTTACCATAGCTTAATGTAAATTCTTTATGTGATTATGTGTTGGGGGAATTGGCCAGTGGGCGGTTGTAAAGCTATTTGCTGCTTCAGTTATATTCTACTTCTTTAATTACTTATTTTTTTTATTTTAATAAGCACTTTAACACTGCATAACAATACATTTTTGCTAGTGAATTAATCTATTGATGTAACCTCTGTTATGAATGCTCTCTTTCCACAGGCAGTCAGCTGCATCTGCAGTCTTCGCACAGTGAAGCTTATGGACAGTTATCAGCTACAGATGATTTCAAGCAGCATATTCCCTTGCTTTTTTCTCTGTTTTGAAGGGGAGATGAATAAAACTCCACATCTGTGAAAGTTGCTGCCCACTATTCAATTCAAAGAACCTGTTTTGAAAAATAACTGGTATAAATAATGAAACCGATTCAAAAAACTTTTACACTGGCATTTTACAGCGAAAAATGGGGGGGGGGGAGGGGTGCACTGATTAATAGGATACACTGATGACAAATTATTCAAGTAACTGCTCATTTTTAATGCTAATTTAAAAAATAAAGAAGCATATATGTTTTTCAAACAAATCATTATATTTGAGTTTCTCGAAAAAACAAATATGGGCTTCATCCCCCCTTTCCTTTTAGATGGGTTCTGTGGTCCATGTACTTAGGTTTTGTTTCCACACAACACAAAGAGAAGAGACACCTTGCATATAGGTAACAGGTGCATTATATTTGTATTAAATCTGCAGTCCGCCCCTCCCCCCCCCATAGCAGTTGGTGTGTGCAGCAGCCTCTGACTGTCAGACATTTACCTTTCAATAGCACCTGACGGGATCCGCGCTCCCATTCAGATAAACTGCACATTCCCCCACAATCGGGCCCCGCTGTGCTGCTGACACCTCCCGCTCCCATACGCCATCTCGGGACACGCTGATTCCGAAAGTCGGGATCTCCACGCTAGGCTCATGGCTCGGCAGCTCAATAACGTCGCGCCATGACACGCCACACGAGGGAGTGCGGCAGCGACACGCCTCTGGCATGCTTAGCACCATGTACTCCATGCGTCTGTCTTCCGGAAGCTTCTGTCCAGTGGTGGAACGCCGCGAGTCCGATCCAGGAAATGCAGCGAACACCCGTACGTTAAGGATGACATAGAGACACCAATCCACCCGAACCACACATGCACACATGTGTATGTCGGTGCGTGTGTGTGTCTGACATTCAACAACAACAGCACCAGATCAACAAAAGCAGAAATGATCCTATACATGTGTGGTTAAACACTAAAAACTACACACTATGAAAAATGCTGAATTTTTAATGCCATATTGCTACGCTAAGTAGACTCAGGCCAGCATGTTCCTGGAGGTGATTTGCATACTGACATGGCAGGGTTTTCGGGACAGCTGAAGACTTAAATGAAATTACCTTGCAGATCTTAAAGATCTATTTCTTATAAGGATCTGCAGAAAAATCTTCTACTTTGTGTTGCCATTAAAAGGAGTTTTATAACTGCGTCCGCATCAGAAAAAAAGGGCCCACCTCCTCTCCATTAGGATTAGAGGGAAAAAGGGAGGAATCACAGAGAGGAAAATGTCATATATGTGTTTGATGTTTCACCCATTGATTATCTCCTTGTTCCCCAAGAACAAAGATGGGCGCCATCAGCCTTTGATATCAGTGATAAGGTTTGGTGGCACAAGTCTGAAGAAAAATGGAAATGATATTAAAGGAGCAGCCCCTCCGCCTTTTGTCCTGTGAGCCGGCCTGGGAGCCAGATCTACAGCCAAACGGAGTAACGCGGGTCTTCATGTTCACATCATGTGTCGTCGCACCAAAGCACAGGCCTGGAGTAAAAGCCTCATGCAAAATTTATGCTTATACGCCCGTTTCAGTGGGTGGAAAAATCAATACTGCTGGCTTGATGCACTGAAATGACAGAGTGCTCTCTGACTGACACTAAAAGCACAAGGAGATTGAGGAGTTGCATTTGTTGCTCAAGAGATGGAGTGTATTCCTGCTCTTATTATAGCCTGCGCACCTTTTATTAGCCTTTGTTGGGTTTATTTTGATAGCGATTACCATTGTGGGGGTTTAAAGCAATTATACCATTACAAAAAAATCCAAGACAGTTGACTGCTGACGTCCCTAAAACATGGTGCACTTTGTCTGGTCTGTCGACTGCCACATTATGTAATTATTTAACCAAGGCGGCACTAAGTGTGATAGGAATCAAGATCAGCTAACTTGCGAATCATAAAAATCATTTTAAGATAATGAAAAGGCAATGTGGCAAGAAGGAGGACATCTGAGGGCTGTCTGTACCCCTCCACCACACTTAGATATGCTTTTGAAATCGAACCAGAGGCACAGGGAGGATTTTCTAAGGGGCGGATTCGCTCAGATGAAAAAGTACCCAAACAATAACATTTCAGCCTGCATGTTCGCTCTTTAATTATTCCCTTTGGTCACACGGACAAGACAGTAAGCGTTTTCACATGGCCTCACTGTCACATGCTCGCGGCGCACGCCTGCATGCCCTACGACACTACAAACTTCAGAGTGACGCAGCCCTTTCTTCTTACTGATGCGAATATGTACTGGCCAAAACTGGCGCAAATAGCAATATATGCTAATAATTACCAAATGTGAAGCTAGCTGAAAATCAATTAATGTGTCAGGACGAAATTGTACGATTGTTTATGCATTGTATACATGCA
>JAODKE010000001.1:27364123-27375455 GCA_026779605.1 Mormyrus hasselquistii | reverse complement strand
TTCAAATCACGGTCCTCACCCCTTATATCGCTAAAGTAGATGCTGTAGAGCAGGGCTATTCAAATCACGGTCCTCACCCCTTATATCGCTAAAGTAGATGCTGTAGAGCAGGGCTATTCAAATCACGGTCCTCACAGGCTGTTTTTTTCCAGCTTTCCTTTACCTGAGATCCAGTTGTGAAGCCTCTGGCCAATTAGAGCCAGAAATTATTAAACTAATTACCTGGGACACTTGAAAACAAGGCCTGGATTTGGAATCGAGGGCCAGATTTGAATAAGGAGGCTGTAGGGATTTTTTAACACTACCTTCATGATGAGTAAACATTATATTGGGGAAAAGCATTTGCTAAAGAAACAAAACATGACCTCTTTTATTTACTGGATACACACACTCAACGAGATGCAAGCTGACCATTCAGCTCCTGCAAGAACCTTTCAAATTATACTCCGAAGAGAGAGTTCATTAATGCGTTTACATAAGAGTACCACTATTTATCAATACAGAAGAGCAGTAATTACTTTTAAGAACTCTCCATGCACCATAACATACATTTTCCTTTACTGTCTTACATTTGGGTCTTGGAATATTTTCAAAAGATGCAGAGAACGACACTCCAGGCTGGCTGGGCCCAACAGACGAGCAGCTAAAAGCCCCCCACCCTGCCCCGATCTCGCCGGCTGATTAGAATTGATCGAGTCAGACGTGGATTATGTAGCGTGGAAATATTTTGATCTTCCCTCAGGAGCCTCCGCTCCGGTGCCGTAATGACGGGCACGATTTGCGTAATTTGTGTCAGTCTCGCCTCCGCAGAACGGAAGGATATTCCCGCTAACAGAAACATCATTCTGATCATTACTGACATCGTTTCTCATTACATTACATAAGTGGGACGGTGGCTTTTATGTAGATCCTGAGAGCTATTCCATGTTTCGTGGAGACAGGCACAAAGAACAGGGCTTGCTGTGAGATATCGTGCCCCGGCTGGCTGGGATTACACCCAGGTTACATTTGATGTCTGATGTAAGCAAATCAGGCAGCTTCACTTATGGATATTAGAAGGGTTGGGAGACTTAAACATACCTTTGTCTCCTTTTTTCTCTAGTTCAGATAGCTGGAGCAGACAAAAAGTACAACGGCACACAAAAGAAAGAAAAATGCTGAATGGTACTGAATTATTGTGCTTGAATTTAATTACTGCCTGCAGCCATTGGGCGGGGTGGCGGGGGGTTCCTACATAATAGGAAGCTATTCTGAGTTGTAGGCGGTTTGAATATTATCAATGGCAAGTAAATATTAGGAAATTAGGCTGGAATCAGTTCATTATTTATTAATTATTTGCACATTCATTACTGCAACAACTTTATTATTACTTTTTAAGCTTCTTAAATTAATATTTTCATTTAACACGTAGAGTCACTGAATTCAGTTATAATTTTTTTGGGAAATATACAAGCCTAACACAATATTTTAAACAATACACAACTCCTTGTAGGATGTCATGCAAATTATATGAAACTTGATTGTATAAAAAGAAAGAAAGATGGATGGATAATTGATGGCTGAATGGATGGATGAATGAATAAACCTCATGACGTGTATTGTGTTTAACTGGATAAAGGATGCCGTTTTCTGATTTCTTGTTTCCCGCTTCAGTTCTTAACCATTTGTCAAAATCTATGCATCATTTAACAGAATTTAATCAACGACTGCAATTAACCAGCCACTTGGCTGTACGACTGCGATTAAATCTGCGATTATGAAATGAATGAAGGATCTTCAGCTAAAACGTCACCACAGCTCTATGTATTAACGTTAAAATATTACCCGCGCATTACCACATGCCAGAGACGCTCAGCCTAGTTATCCCGACCCGATTAACTGGGTGGAATCGTGCTGTAAAACATCTGCTCTCGCGTAATCACGACACGTTAATGACTCGATTCATTCTGCTTGGTATGGCGTAGGGACCAGCGGCAATGACAGCAGGTTTCGCTGGGGTCGGGAATCCGCGACGCCGACAGGGATGGGAGGCAATCGTGCTATTACAGAGCGCTGCATTTTCACCGCTAACTTTCATCGGTTCTTATGTATTACTGTCTAGAGTAATACAGAATTTCACATGAAGTGCTAATATTGTAGTATATTATACCTAAATATGATTTAACTCAATAAGAATGATGTTTTGTAACAGCGCAGTGTGGAATCTTATAGCAACGGGCTTTACAAAGAGTCATCCGGCAGTGAAGTTAAACAACAGTAGGAAATACTGTTCCTTATTTCATTTTTTTTTTTTACTGTGTATCAAACTATTATTTAATTCACTTTTTGAGAAATCAAAGGCTGTACATGAAACAATAAAATCTAAGATACTGTAATTTGAAAGTTAATGTGTTGTAATTTTCTTTATTTTCTAATCAAATTAGTGAAATGCCTGGCATTGTTGTGTTTGCTTTAGCATACACTGTTATGCACAGTAACACCTAACCATGGAGAGTGAGCATGGTCACTAACCACATACCTGTACGTCTCACAAACCCACCGAAGGCAGCATTGCAAACCAACCGGGGGCCTCTCTGCCCTATTGCAAATTGCCCTATCACCCCCCCCCCCCCCCCCAAAAAAAAAAAAAACCAGCAAAAAGGAAAGTTAAGAATGGATAAAGTAGGTTAGCTGGTGCATTATCGTGTCCTGGAGAAGCAGCCCTGGTCCGAAATGTATGACGTATGACGATGCTATTTATTTAGCTTGCTGGGCCGCTACTTGTTTTGTTATTTATGTATGTGTGTCCATTAGGGCTCCATTAGTAGACTGTCGTTTGGAGTTCTGTGTTGAAATGACTTCTGCCTTGGTTAAAACACACACAGACACACATATATAAACTATAAATACTGCTTTATACAAATACGTGCAATTTATGTGGCAGTCCTGCAGCATTAGCACATTAGCCTCCTCATACAACATTAATGGCTGACGGCTTGATCGGATGCTGAGAGAGACGATATTTTAAACATTAAGATGGAGACTATTTACAGCTATTTTCAATGGAGAACATTTCGGCATAAAACTTTAGGAGGCCATGATAGGGAGTGATGGGCTCACGGGCGAATGGAAAATTCGCTGGGGGAGTATCCCTAAGCGGGGGCTTGGACAGGGTGGATTTGGCAAACAGTGCTGAGCTATAATTATTTTTATTTATCTATGCCTTTATCCAAGGTGACATGCATTAACCCCCCCTTTTTTCTATGAAATCAGGGTCAGACATTCCCTGGGGCAATGGGGGTTAGGGACCTTGTTCGGGGGCCAATGCATGATGTCACACTGCCAACCACGGGATTTGAACCAGCAACCATCCTCTGAGCCACACTCCGGCACTGAAGGTATCGTCCCTCAGGCCAGGCGGAGCTGGCGTTTCCCTCAGTGTAGCGCTGACTCTTTGTGGGGTAAATTCCATGGCATTTTCTTAAGTATAAGTACCAAACAAATCCCCATGACACGTAATTTCAAAGTCACGTTGTCTCTAAGAAGTGCCCTGCTACATCTATGCCACTCTTGCAAACTCAGATAGTGGCCCACAAAATCAAGCTCAATCTTGGCTATTTTATAAGAAACACAATGGACAGTGGACCTCACTAGTGACTCGTCAGGATATAATGCATTATGTTGCATGTGTGGCCTCACAGAACATCTTAACATCTTGTTAAAGATTCTTATAAACAGGAAGTAGAAGAATGCAGTGTTTTGGATCCCTGCTGACCAGTTGGGCAGGCTGTCAAAACCCACAGCTGAAATCCTTATGCAAATAACCATCCCTAATAACAATCATAGTCAAGCACAATTATGAACCTCCACTTCCCTGCAAAGTATTTCTGAACTATCCTCCACCCTTTATTTTTGAAGTACACTGAATTTTGTGGCTCTCAAAAGTTAATGCATCATACACCATAAGCATGTTTGGGTAAAATGGTTCAGTCATAACACTCTTTGCCAAACAAAAAGTGCAAATGGATCTGTACTTTTAAGCATCCACCTTCCATCCTGGTCACAGTGGTATTCTGGAGCCTTTGCCAGGTAGCAGAGAGCACAGGACAAGGGTACACCCTACAGAGGATGCCCATCCATCATAAGACACACACACAACAAGAAATTTAGAGACACTAAGCAACCAGATGGTGGGAACATGTGCAAACTCCAATCATCCAGAACCAAAGTAGGCCTCAAACCCTCATCCAGGGCTACCCACCAAAATCATCCAGAGCCAAGGTAGGACTAAAAGCCTCATCCAGGGCTACCCACCAAAATCATCCAGAGCCAAGGTAGGACTAAAAGCCTCATCCAGGGCTACCCACCAAAATCATCCAGAGCCAAGGTAGGCCTCAAAGCCTCACCCAGGGCTACCCACCAAGGCACCGTGGCTCCAAACTTATAAGCACATGCTGCTATAAGTAGGCAAAAGCTGCAGGTACCAAACACTGATAATGTATATGGAGTTCATTTGAAACATAATAAAATCTGCACAATTCCAATTCCTATGCGTCACTCAGGTACTTTAGCTGTTTTTATAAAACTGCATCCTGCAGAGAAGACATATAAAAAAACATGAAGAAAAAAAACTCCATGGATTGTTCTTTTATCGGCTGTCTTGCGGTTTCTAGTCTGTTTTTCGGAAGTCAGTGGTGTGGTGGATGAAATGGGTACCAGTTGTAACTGGGAAACGCCTTTACCCTCGGGAATCGACGGTTTAAAGAGGTCTTTCACACTCTTCAGTATAACCAACGGTGATTCACCCAGAACAGGAAGCATTTATGGCAATAAAATCGCTTCCCCCAGGAAGCTGTGATGCCGTAGCGGCAGCCTTGGACCCAGCTGGATCTGGGCTTGATTCCTGCCTCCTTTTGGTGTCAGCTTCCTCTTATGGTTCAGAGGATTTCAGGAAACTGAACTTGGACCCCGAATTTAGGGGCATCAGAGAAAGTGGCATGTTTATTGTTTTACTTTAGAATCCAATTGCGCTGTATAAGTTGTGGCCTAATGGTTATGGATGTGTGCTTGTGACTGAAAGGTTGCTGGTTTGAAACCCTTTCCAGTGAGGTACCCAGAGCAACGTCCCGTCATCTGACGTATGTTGTTGTACTGTGCTGACACAACAATGACAATTAATCATAATAAGAAAGCTGATTGTACAAAATCTGATTTTTAAGTATTGCTGAGAATGAGGGAATGGCACAAAACGGCAAGATACCGTTTGCTGCAGGGTATTTCAGATTTGGGTTGAGAAAATAATAATAGCTGTACCCTCTTTCCTTTTGTATAATACACGTAATATCCTGTGAGGTCGAGGGGGGGGAGCTGCTTTCTGTCTCAGAGGATGATTCATTTGACTGTACTTCGAAGTGAGTTTCAGATTTCTCCCCAGTCCAGCTGTCTGTTTATATTGGCAGTAGTAATCACAGACAGGGCCCTGTATTTTGGACCAGGCTATCAGTGCAGTATAGCACTTCTTGTTTCTCTCACCTGATGAAAAAGCAGTTTTTGATGGTCTAATCAGAAGCCCTTTCATGCCTGTGGTTCCCATGATCCCCTGAAGAGTGTGTCCCTTAGCACACTGTGCTTTACATCATGTGATTTTGTTCACTAAGCCTCCCAAATTCTCCCATGCTGGCCAGAACCAAACCTTATAACGTACCTTTTTGAATTTGAGTGATATCCTGTTTCACACATGCACAGGTTTCTCCGTAAAGGATGTCGGAGTGAAGCCTACAGTCAAGGAGCACCTGCCTATGGGTCGCTCAGTGGTGCCCCCTGCTGCTCACCTTGGAGGTTCTGTAACGGCAGCGTCATGATGCCACCCGTCGCTGCTGCCGCCACTAGGCCCTGCAGGCTGGCGAGGCCGGCGAGGTTGGCGGGGTTGGTGGTCGGCAGTGAGAGCACCAGGCCCTGCTGACTGCCTAGCTGCCCGGCCACATTGAAGGGGATGAGGATGGGCTGGTTCAGGCCTGGGGGGGCCCCGGGCATCACCCCGGCTACTGTCGATGCCATCTGCTGGGCAGCCAACAGCGACTGTGACGAGAAAGCAATACACATATGAAACGCTGTTAGCCCAAGATCACAGAAAATACTAATAATGATACTGTAATCACCCCTATGGGGAAACTGCTCTGCATGAGACACACAGACACAAATACAGATGACAGTAAATTGTTTGGTGTCCAAGTGCAGGGACAGTCAGCATCCCTGGTACAGTTAGAGTTAAGGGCCTTATTCAAGGGCCCAACGGTGACATCACTCACCAGCCATGGGATTTGGACTAGCAACCTTCCAGTCATGGGCACGGCACCCCAAAGACCCCCGATACATCATCAGTATGAAACAAAATCCATGCAACAATGCATGAGAAACCCCAATCAGCACCTTTAAACCAAGTCTGTAATGAATGTGATGAATGAAGCTGCATAGATGTACATGAGATTATTTGACACGTTCTCCGTCACTCTGTCCCAATGCTCTTCAGCTGGCCACCATAATGAGGTCCCTTGCCTCTGCTTTGTCAGTAAGATACATAATAAGCCATCATAAGGTATGAAACGCCCAAGGACAAACACACCTCCCTTCATAGTAGAAGGCCTATATTGTGTTTGAGGCAGGAGTGACAAGTGACCTAAACCCTTCTGACAACTGACAAGTCATATACACTTTTATTTTCAGAGGAAAATATTGATGTTTTGATGACAAGGATTACCTGCAACATCTTATGAATTCAATATGCCAAAATTTCACCATTAATATTTTTTATTATTGATAAATCTAATACACTAGTTACATTTATTGATCCATCTCCCACCTGCTTTAACTCTGACAGATTTGCAGATGAACCTGGAATCTGGAGCCTGTTTCAAAAAGCACAGGGTACAAGGCTGGGGTACATCCTGGATGGGATACCAGTCTATCACAGGGCACAGACACACACAGTATCTAGGCAGCTTATAGATGCCAGGTAACCCAACAACGGTTTCCATAACTATGGAAGTAAGTCAGGAGACCTGAAGAAAACCTACAAAGCGTGAACCTAAAAACTCCACAGAGGGAGGAATGGAACCCTCAGCAGGTACAGCACAGCATTGCACCCTGATCCACCACACCATCCCACACATTATAGGTATTGATGTATTTATTCTATATTCTTGCACTCCTGAAAGTGTATTTACTGTCACACTTTTACCCAAAAGTGACCTCGGTGTTAGGAGTGACAGCTATTCAAAGAGTGGTCTGTCAGGTAGCGGGGTTACAAGCTAGATTTCCACCTTGGATTTTTTGACTCAGCCTGTCGCTTTTAAAAGCCTCAGCGCATTACCGTGCATGGGACTCCGGGGTGAGGCTCATACCGCCGCTGGCGCTGCCGGACCCCGGGACGGCCCGGCGTTATCAGGGGTGTGTACACGCTGAGCACCGCCGACAGGCCCTATGGGCTTCATAAATGGTAATCGAGATACGAGGTTGCCCTGGAAACGATGCTGATCAGCTTATCTGTTTCCTGGCTCGCCCTTTGGCCCGACTTTACCTTTAAATGGGAATTTCACCTGTCGGGAATCATCTTCTTGGATGGCTGAAGAAGGAAATGGCTGTAGATGCTAGGCACACTATCAGGGTACATTAACACGCCGGGTCACTGGGCCAGGCTGCCTCTCCTCCATCGGCAGCGAACACACAGGCCTCTTCCCCTATACGCGCCCTGCCCTGTGGTCGACGGCCCCCAAAAGGCCTTCAACCACTTGTCAGCTATCTGCTTGCATTTTTCCACGCTGCATGGAGCCCCCCAGTAGTGAGATGGTGGGCATAGCCACCACAGCTTGTAAGGCCTGTGCACGATGCACAAAGGAGGCTGACCGCACTTAGACTCATTTACAGTTTCAAGATAACAGTGCGTGTGTGACCCAGTGGCCTAATGGATATGGCATCAGCCATTGGAGCTGGAGGTTGTGGACACGAGCCCCATCCGGGTAGGCTTGTGGTATTACGTTGAAGGGTGGTGCGTGTGTGTGCGCCTCAGCTGGTTCATGGAGTGTCGTCGGAGAGCCACTGGTTTGAGTTTTGGCCTGGGCTAAAGCATGCAGCCTAAGCATGTCCCTAAACCCCTCGAAATGTTCCTGCATGAAAGCTTCCACCCTAAGCAGCACTCTCACCTGTAATATATGGGTATGTCTTAAAAAAAGAGTGAGATCGGATAGGTGAACACGTTCCAGTGTACATGGAAAATAAAGCTTCACTCCGGTTTAACAAAAGCAGCGATCAGTCCCACTTGATGCTGAGGATGATCAAGGAGAATATAAACCTGCTGCTGGAGGGCAGCCATGATGGCGCCAGGCATGGCTCTCAGTGCAAACCTGCCTTTCTAACAAGGCACCTCTTGGAGCTGAGTCTAAGCAGCGTATCTCAGGCTGAAGAGGAAGGTTTGCTACAGAACTCCCAGAAAGTGAGGGTTTATGGAGTATTACACCACCAGGATCAGGGCTTCCAATCCCACTCCTGCTCTGTGAGTGTGAAGTTTGCATGCTCTCCCGGTGTAGCATCAGTGTCCTCTAAGTACTCTGGTTTCCTCCTGGGTCCAAGGACATGTGCTTAAGATAGCTGATGTCTCTGAGCTGAGTGCCCGTACACACTACCTAGTGTGAACGGTGGCCGTGTGCTGCCTGACTCAGGCTCCTGTCACCCTGAAAAGGACAGACGGGTGTCTAGAAATCTATGGCTTGTGCTGCAAAGGACTGGCATCCCATCCTAGATGCTTGTAAGCTCCAGTCTCCCTGTAACCCTGCATAATCAGCAGACAATTAAATCACTGTTATGGTGAATTTAGAATGATACATATTACGTCAATTTTTGTGTATTGCAGTCTATCTGAATCTCAGAAACATGTATAATTCTTTATTTGGCTTTATCCAAGGCTATGTTAACTAGAGTTAGAAGAATAAAAATGTCAATAGCTGCAGTATTTTTTATGTATTTTTTCTATTTGGTTTTGGACAAAGTGGAAGAAGTGTGTTGCTTGTTAGTCTCGCAAAGTAAAGGTTATTTATTATAATGGACCGGCATTTCTATTGTCGAGGTCAAATAGCACACATGTCAGCCTGCCTTTTAAACCTGACAATGAATTACAGAGATGAATTTCGGCCCTGAAACACTTATATTCCTGAGAGGCGTCCTCGGGACAACGTGCGCTGTTATCAAGATGTCATACTGTAGCATGGGCATGTGTTTCAGTGTGCGTGGGAGCTACAGATACCAGAACCTTCAAACATCCAAACCCTGTTTGTTGAAGTTTAAATGCACGCGAGAAATCTGGACTTAATTGTGCAGAGATATTGAAGGCTATAATCTTCTTATATTGCTGAGAGCAGCAGCTGCTGAAAGCTGAAACAACTCTGCAGTTCTAGGATGAGAGTTGACACGGGGGTGCTGGGTTAGAACCTCCTACGCTGCGTTCCCCTCAAAGACTTGGTCATTCACTGCCAGGTGCCCCTCCTTGGGCCGCCTGCTAACTCATTTAACAAACTCAAAGCTCTGCTGAAACCTTCATTGACAAATAGATGTGTCTGTATTCACTGGTCTGCTTTCAAAAGTATCACAGTCTACAGTAGTTCACAGCTTCTGAACAAGCACGCAAAAAAAACACCTTACAGTGAAAAAGAATTAATAAGAAGAAGAATTAAATAAGTGAGAATGAATGGGTGAGTTCATACTTACAGTAGCGTCTTAGCAACCCTAGTAATACATGTCAGATTTTAGGGTAGAAAACCAGAATTACATAAGCCTGACAATCTGATTAAAACATTACTTTATAGTGATTTCGAAATGTATCTGATGATGATATCTGATGATTAACTTCTTATGTAGAATGAACTGTGTTAAACTAATTGAAAATTGTGCATTAAAATATTTGTTACTCATTGTGTGGGGCACTGGGGTGGAGAATCATAATCACAGGTGTTTAACGACGCCGCTAATGGGATGGCTGTTCATTAACCAGCCCCATGATTCAGTAACTCCAATTAGGTGGGATGCTATGCTTTATTGAGCTATTTACCGGTTCTATGACGGAGGAACAAATCTGTGAATGGGGGCGGGGGGGGCGGCGGATGGGGGTGTTGAGTCTGGAATAGGACAGACGAGACCTGTTTCTCGGCCTTGGGACATCCACGCTCTCAGAATGGACGGGCAGGGGCTGTGATGTCTCTTTTGTAAGACAGAGGGACCCCGGCTCACAGCTCAATGTGCCCATTTGGGGGCAGATCTGCAGGCTGACCGCTATCCGTTTTGAGATCATTCACTGATTTACTTGCTGCTGCCGCTAAGCTACTTCAATATCGAGGCAAAAAAAAGGCTCGCAGCTTAATTAAGACAGGCGATATGGATAAGGTGAAGGATGTTGTGGAGCAGCCTGGTCCCGATTCCCTGCTGCTTACTTACAGCACCACACCGTGACCCAAGCAAAGGCAGAACCCAAGAATAAGCTGTTGTGTTCAATACAGATGAAAAATAAGGCGGCTTGTTTATGCTGCTCACTCATAAATGCCATAGCCTCACCTTTCCAGGGTCCCTCTACTAACAGGGGCTTAGCGGTGAATCGCTGCATTGAACTCTCTGACTACTGCTGCTTATAACTCCACGGGGGGTGTTTTTCTTCTCTTCCTTTTCAAATTATTATTTTTTTGTATTTAAAGAAAATGATTAAATGAAAGCAAACGAAAGATTCAAACACTTCAAAATGGTACATATTCCAAAATTTTACACACTTATGTATCAACCCAAATACAGGGAGAGAGCGGAATCTGTTCGATTCCAGCAGACTTGTTTAGTGGTTATCATACCATTCTCTCCTTCTGATTCAGAGAAGCTCGATCCAAAAATGGAAGGAGGATGTCAGACCAAACTCCCGGATCAACTCAGCTACAAGCTGCTTCCATTTCTACATTTCGAAGTTGCCGAACTTAATCGGTAGCTGGAGAAATGGCCGGTGAGGCGTGGGGTGCGGGAGACTCACCTGGGGTCCGACGGGGAAGGTGGGGTGCGACTGGCCGAGCTGAACCTGCTCTAAAGGGCTGCTGCTGGTGTCGGACTGGGAGGAGCCCACAGGGGGGCCTTTAAAACAAGGAGAAAGGCAGAGGCGTTAGAGTGGTCAAGTGGCACTCACTCGGCGGCTGTGCCGCGCTTCATGGTGACATTCTGTTGAGCTAATTTCAGCCGTTGAGCAATTAAGAAAAGCAGTTGTAGCAAAGCCCTTTAGAAATGAGGCGCTGCAGGCCAAGGCTCAACCACGCCAGTGAGGGGGGGTGGGGACATG
>JAODKE010000001.1:27344383-27358079 GCA_026779605.1 Mormyrus hasselquistii | reverse complement strand
TACATGCACAGAGTGCACTGGGAAAATGCAGCGCGGTGCCTCAGGCCTACATGTATAGAGTGCACTGGGAAAATGCAGCGCGGTGCCTCATTGGGCCTCTCTGTGGTCTCACACCACTGGCCCCGTAGGTTTCATTCCTGACCTGTTCTGCACACGCTCTTCCCGGCTTTTCCCGAGACAGTCCCGTGTTTGTGTTTTTGATCCGCAAGGTAGGCATGAATAAAGGGGCAGGGTCCACAGGGTCACTGGTGCCAGCTGAAAGCTAGATTGGCCCCTGGAGTACCCCCACCCCGGTCACTCAAAAATATATAATTGACTGATGATAAGGTGGCCTCTCTGTATGAATTACGGCCCCTCTTGTGCCTCCCAAAATCATCCTGAAAGTGCCTCAACTGCAAGGTGTCCTGCCATGAATCTAGACTTCAAGTCTGTGCTGATATCTGAAGACCGTCCTGGCTTTTTTTTTTTTGAGTTGTGAATATACTCCAGTTATTCCCAGCTCATTATAGTTTAAATTCTACAATCTGGTTCACGGGATCACTGAACAAGCAGGACATTTTTTGCTGAACTTAAAATGTAAAATTGATTAAAAGCTGCTGCTGGATTGTGAAATAGTATTTCATTAGTGTTTAAAATTGATACATTTTATCCCGTGAGCCTCGGTGAAATCTTGTATTGTCTCCGTTCCTCCAAATATACCCTCAAGTGTATCTGTACTTTGTTTTCCCGGTTTGGATCATCTCTACAGCAAGCAGCTTTTGAGCCAGTGGCTGATTGATGATTTCTCTACGCGCTAGTGGTAGCCGACATCGCTACTTCCCCTTTATGTTCAGGTTATATTCACAATGAGAATGCCTTGGGTATATTATTACACTCATACAGAGAATGCTGAATGGACCAATCAGTGAGCAGGGCTGCACCTGCTCATTTTAAACTGTGGGATGTTCCATTATGCTCAAGCAGGAAAAGCAACAAATTCCGCTATTCGTTTTCAATCTCCCCCATTTTTACTCTTATTCAAAGGGTGAAGAATCAGGCTCAACATGGTTCAATTACTCCATTCTCCATCTCCCTTCTTGGTGGCATAATATAGAAAATGTCATGTTTTAATATAGAGAAATGTGGCTCCTTATAGGTTATGGTGTCACTTAGCTAGCAGCATATACAGTAACGGTTTCTGTCGTAACTTTTTACCATCTACAGCCTACATGAGAGAAATTGGTTTTCACATTTTATGCCCAATTTCTTCAAGATTTTCTCAAACTGTATGTGAAATATGCTCAATATGTGGCAATGTTTTTTTTTTATTCATTTTGAAAAAAAACAAAAACAAATAAACAAGTACACTGGTGACTCTGTCCTAGCTACCTGCACTTAGATTATGTGAATTCCTTTATAGGGTTTCACTTTATTTTTTTTTTTTAATTATGATCAATGGTAGGTATAATAGGATGTACAGTAAAGTTTACGCTAGGGAGAGAGCAGGTCCCAGGGCACTTACGCAATACGTATATACATCCAAACTAAGGTCTGTGGCTTTGGAAAAAACACTCAGGTAGCACCTTCTGGAAACTGCAGCACATAAATAAAGCCTGAGATGGGATTCAAACTCACGGCCCTGCTGGTGTGAGGCCGCTGCACCATGGCGGATATTATGTCGCTCTGGCATAGATCCATCCACAATATCAAATAAGAATCATATGACACGAAAGGTCGGCGTGAGGGTGACCTTTAATAGGTCAATGAGAAAAAGCAGCACTGCTTGAAAGTAGGAGAAAAGGGTGAGCAGCAGGATACCTCAGTTACGAGTCTTAGCGACACACAAACACGCACACAAACATAGCTAGTCCTGTACTCAAACTGTGTCAATTTTTATCGTATGTCTCAAAAACCGATCGGCATAACTCATACTGGTAAGTGTTGATGTGGCATTAAAATTTCTTTTTTAATCTTTTGTTCATAACGGTGAGATTTTAATAATGTGGTGAATATTGTGTACTTGGTAGGGGGAGATCGTAAAGAGAACCAAGTACACAATACTGTTTTTCTAGCTGCTTGGAAAAATCGAGCTCAACATGAAAAGCTCCTAAAATAATTTTATAATCCTATCTTATACATGACACTAAACTGTAATTGATATATTACTCAACAAAGCAGGACTTTTGTTTCCCTGTTGTGTAGATTGAGGGTGGAGATGGATCAGCCTTCATCTGAGCATCGAGCTTACCTAGAATCCTTGGTCTGTTGAAAGGTGATACATGATCCAGTAGTATGAATCGAAATTTTGAGACTTCAGCATACAACTTTAGAATAAAACTAAGAGACCACTCTATCTTTAAAAAAAAAAAAAACAGCATTTTTAAATTCTGATTTAATCCTGGTTTTGCTGGCAGAAAGTTACACTGTGAGGCAGGTTGCTTCCAGGCTCAAAGCTTCTAAGAGAGCAGCACACAAGAACAATGTGAAGCAGGAGACACTGGGAACGACCAGAAACTACTGAGGTAAAGGGGGCAGAAGCAACGTTCTAATGCCAGAGATGGACATTCACTTATCCAACAGCTTCTCATGAATCGTAGGATGACATCAAGTGACCTTCAGAAGGAATGGCAAACATTAAGTGTGTGAAGTGCACTGCTAGGACAGTGTGCGTCAGGCTCCTAGAAGCAGGACTGAGGTCCCATAAAGCGAAGGAGATCTTCATTAATGAGAAACAGAAGAACCAGAATGCAGTTTGCAAAAACGATGTTTCTTACAGATGCACACCGAAAAAATTGAGAAATGAGTGAAACAAAAATTGTGCTATGGTCTCTTAATTTTTTTTCCAGAGCTGTGTAGCTGATTTTGTCCTCTTGATTTTCTTATGTCAAATGTCATGTTTTCGGAACAAGTCAACCTTGGTTTAAAAGTATAACAAACTGCCAAAGACCCTTTTTACTTTTGTAAAATTTTGACTGGAACAAAACATGTCACATCTTGTCTAGTACACCTATTGACCATGGAACACATCGGAACGAGGGGGGGCATGAAGTCATGTCCACTTGCCTGTTTACTTTTGGAAAAACTCACATATAACCCTCTGCCACTTGCCATTTCAAGACCTGCTCACCACACAACGCACGTTTTTACCTCAAGGTGCATGTTGAGATTCAGCTGATGCTGCCATTGGCACAACATAAAATATACAGTATAAAAATACTACTGATTGGTAGATAAATTTTAAATTGAAACACTTAGTGACTAACCAAAATTGTTTGCCTCACCTGAAGATCACATTTTTTCACACTTTTTTTCCAAAATGATTAAATATGTAATTTAATTCCCATTCATTTTAAATTGTCTTCTAAGTTTGAAATTATAAGTAACGTCAGTCAGAATTAAAAATTATAATAATGCATTTATTTATTATTGTCATTCACCCGCCTGCCAATATCTGTGCAGTTATAGAAATGTAAAAAACACCCGTCTGATCAATCAGATTCGAGAATTCACCCGTGCCATGATATAAACAGCTATGAAGGCATTACCCAGTGAGCGCTAATAGGGATGCTCGCTAACACCGTTACTGTGAGCAGCAGGAATGAAAAGCAGATAAGGTTAGAGAGCAGCTCAGATAGCCCACAAGGCAGATGTTTGTTAAGCTGCAGATACCACGAGGCTGGAGATACGGCGCGGAGGTGGACCACCCCAACCTTCGTCTGCAGCTCCTATGCCCTGACGATTGTCCGGGCTTGAGTACGCGGCCTTTAGAGTCCCCTAGTGTGCCGTTCATTGTATCACTTTAAGAACACTGTGCTCACACATCCTCTGTATTTTAACATGGCATTTTAACTAAAGATTATCTGCAGAAGCTGTTTCTCAAATCCATAGCCGTGCCATTTATCAGTGCAACAAAGTTGTGTTGGCGTGATAAGGGGGTTTATGTCCTAGTGGCCCCTGACAGCTCCAGTGGAGCTACACCCCCTTCCCCCGCTCATTCTCCGCGCCGTTAGTTTATCGCTCTGTTCTTCGTCTTGTGCAACAAACAAACAATGAAAGCTGAGTACTCTGCGTGACACTGACGTATTGCTTTTCATACTGGGCTCCAGCATACGTGGTGTTAGTCGCCTCTTCTTTAGCTCCATGGTATAAACAACGCAGACAGAGCCGGGTGAACCATCACACGGGGAATAAGACAAGTATTAACCAGTTATTGCATGGAAATACAACAGAAGAAAAGGCTGGCAACTGATATGTTATGAATGATTACTAAGTCATTTTAGCTAGATTACTATAGTTACGGTGTTTATCAGTGTCCATTTGCATGACTGATATATCTAACAAGATAAAGGTTATTTGAAATCCACTGTTTCAATATGGGATGAAGATAATTATTGATTGCTGTTAATGTGTAAGATGATTGACAAACCTGACATACGGTGCATTACCGATTTTGGCAAACAGTACGTGCTGACAAGTGAGCTTTACGTCTTTTATTCTCAGCTAACGACAGAAATTTGTAGAAGTCTGATTGTGCTTATAAATAGTGTGAAATTATTTTTTGAGCATATATATGCATGCATGTATGAGTGTGTGTGTGTGTGTGTCTGTGTGAACTTGACATCAGCCCATAATATATGCTTAGGCCCATTCGAAAGGGTTGTACATGGTCACGAAAAACAGACCTTCTTACTGCAATGTGTGGCTACAATCATTTATTTTGAATAATTCAATTGCTAAACCCCCTGTCAGGCATTATATTCAGGCCCCCTACTGTTCACTCGGTTTACTGCATTCCTTTGCCATGTCATTTCTCCTGTGCCAGACAGTTCGGCCCTTACGGTCATCAGTCATTCCATTTTTCATCATTGAATTCATTTTGAAGAAACCCCCTGCTGGCTAGGAGAAAAACTACATACTCGTTAAATTATTTTATAAAGGAGACTATAAAGTGACTCATCTATTCTGGCTGTTCACCAGATCGCAAATCCCTGATGCAAGTACTTCCCGGTCTGTATGGCTGTCAGATTTACATCCTAGTTCCCTTTTAAATGGATGTAAATGCGAAAGCAATATCGCTGCTCCCACAAGTACAAACAGCAAGAAAACAGTGAAAACGTCAATAAGTAAATGAAAAATGTTTGGGTGCAATCTTGTGGTTGAAATACTCAAATGGCCTTGGAAAAAAATTAGCCAGACAAATAAAATGCATGCACATACATGCATAGGAAAGCACTGAATTTCTTTTGGTTGTGCCTCTACACTAATGTATAATTTATCCTCTCAAAGCTTTCCCATCTCTGCTTTTTAGTACATGGACTGCATTAAACAGAGCTACAGTCACCCTGGGATCAAGACAAGACTGTGATTGGTTTCTTGTGCTTTTGGTAGACATGGTACCAGTTCCCTTAAAGGTTACTATTGTTCTAAACCAGCTTTGGGCAATAGGGTGGGTTTGTGGCCCAGCGTGTTAGGATACTCTACCTGTAATCAGAAGATCACTGGTTCAGCTCCTGTGGTTTTTTTTACCACTTGATCAAGGCTCTTAACCCTCAGTCACTCAAGGGACTGTCTAGCCCTGCTTTCTCAGAAAATGCGCTTTACTTCAGACAAGAGGTTAAATAATGAATAAGTACTGTGGGGTGGATATCAGGTGGCGTGCTTAAAGTCTGCTCAGGTGAAATTTTGTATGAAAGTTTCATGCTAAGCATGTCCAGTATGAGCATCAAAGTGAGATTTAGGGGCTTTCAGAAAGGATCCGTTGAGTAGATGCTGTCACTAACAGTTATTCTGCATGTAAAGTCCAGGGACTCCCATCTACATTCAAGGACACCCAAGGGTAGGATAGGCTGAACCTTTCATTAGGTGTTTGTACTACAGCCTTCCTGGTCACTGGCTTTATACATTGTTATCTGTGATTTACATAGTTGTATATATCATTTAATAACACTGAAATGCCACTGTTTTAATTGCACTTTGTTGTAATTAACTCTATAATCAGTCCTCTATGGGTAAGGTGCTCCATGTATCGAATGTAGATAATAAAACATGGGTCTTAGCTCAATGAAGCACAAAGCTAGGTAATAAATTACTGAAAATGACATCAATTAACTGCTAAAAAGCAGTCTGAAGTTAGGTAATTTGTCCTTAGGATTAACTAAGAGATCAGCAGCTCTTTGGGTAGCTGTAATGCTTCAGAGCTTCAGAATTGAGGGTTCAAGTCATAGCTCTGGTATGTGTGGGTGGAACTTGCACTCACAAAGACATGCTTTTAGGTTAATTGCTATCTCTAAATTGCGCATAATATGTGTCTGTGTGTGTCCAGTCATAGACTGCAATCCCATCCAGGCATCCGGGTTGCACCCCAACCCTGTGCCTTATTCTGTCTGGGATACTGTAGGTCCTAGGCACCATCCTACCAGCATGATCCGGATCATTGGTTGGAAGATGGATGTACATTTCTTTAATGGATGAGGTATATAATGGTCACTGTGAAACATTTGTTTTGTTTTTTTTTTTTGGGGGGGGGGGGGACTAACTAAACTGATTAAACAACTGACTAGCTAAACAATGCATAACCAGAAACAGCAGGTACTTATGTGTCTTATTTCAGTTAGAGCAGCGTTTCCCTATCCAGACCTTCTGGAAATCCAGACAATGCACATTTTTGCTCCCTCCCAGCTTCCAACACACCTGTACCAGATATTCAATATTCTTAATTGTTTAGTTTGTCCTTCATTGTTTGATATAGGTGCCCTGGCAGCAGAGATCGAGCAAAAATGTGGACAGTCTGGGTGTTCAGAAATACAGAGTGAGGGGAACATGAGGTTACAGTTTATGCTGCTTGATTTAACCGCCCCCACTCTCCCCATCCATCTGTCCACCCCCATAGCCTTGGTCCTTTTCACTGCCACAAGAAGCAAGCTTTTCACTGAATTGTTTTTTCATCGGGTTCCGTTTTCGTTTTGGAATGTAAATTGTTACACTCATTCAAAGTTATTAAATTGGTGAAGCTCAGTTTTGTTCAATTTCGTTCAGTTTCCAGCCTGACTTGCGTAGTAATCTGCTTTTCCAGCCAAAGGCACCTACACCTCCATGCTGGCAGAGGCGCAGCTAGTGTGACGTCGTTAGCCTGACACCCCGCGCTTTGTGGTCAGCTTACCTTTTTTGAAACAAATTTACCGAGTTAATAAATTAATTTGCACTTCAAAAATGCAGTACCAAATGCTTAGCTATATAAGAGTCCGCATGAAAAACATTTTGTATAAAAAGCATTATTAAAATTTGCAACCTCAATGCAATGGAATATTTCCATTCAGGCCTCTAGTCAACGATCTTGATCAACATTTTGTATTATGTTGTGATTTTTGTTCACGTACAACAGACTGAAGTGAAACCAAAGATCAGAGTAATAATCTGCATGTTTTGAGTCTGTAATGGAGCATTAAGTTTTTGTTTATCATCAGTTGCTGGTGCATTTTGTTAATAATGATTAACTAATTAATTAACAATTGTCAATCTAAAATTCATAATTATAATTAAGTAATAAAGGAGTATAAATACCAGAGTATTCCTTTAATATAATGCTGTTATAAAATGTTATTGTAAATTGTATTCTAGGCTCAAAAGCCTATATGTTGAGTGCAAGTCTGAATGTAAATGTGGTAAATTGGAAACATTTAGAAAAATTAATCAAATTGATTTTTAACTATGACTACATACAAAATGTTACAGCGTTTTGAACAAAAAAATAATAAAGCAACAGGTGAATTACAAATTCATGCAGACAATAAAGATACATCATGCTGGTTTACCAAAACATATTCAATAGGCTGAAGATTATGAATAATTCAGACCAACCTGCCTAAATATGACGACAGTTTGATGCCTTTTCAAAAATAATACATTTGCTAGGAGAAAAAGAAATCAATAACAAATAAGAAGTAAGGGAGATTCTCTGAGGATTTCAGAAAGATACAGTTCACAAAATTAAGAAAGAGACTAAAGAAATGTCCCGGGATTTGCCTGCATTTCATTGCTGGTGGGGCGTTCTAGCTTGTATTCTTATAATCTGTTTATTAAAATTGAAATGCCCTGAAATATCCCTTCAGACAGTAACAATGCACATACTTCTGCTTCAATAACAGAAGGTGCATGGAATTTTTCATCAATTTATGTTTTCACTCTTTTTTCTCTTGTTTTATAAAGTAACAGGAATACAAGGTTAAAATACAAGTAAAAAAACAAATTCACTCGAATGGGGTGGATGTCGGCTCCTTGCACCCTGGCTTCCCACTATATTTGTATTGGTTTTTACCACAATCATTTTTATGGCCATTTTCTTAAAAGCATTCTATACAGAGATCATGGGGTATTTCCTGACAGATCAAAGGTCACACATCAGAATTTCATTTAAAATACACAGCAAAATGATCCTCTTTAAACCACCAAAAATTTAAGTCCAATAGTGAGAAATATTGGCCAGTTGTATTGAGCTATTAATGTTATAATAGACGTAATATTGTATTTTTTTTTCAGAAAATCAAAAGTCAGAAAAAAAATTAAATTAAACCCCTTCACTTCAAAATCGCGTTAAGGAGGAATTTCTTGTAAACGTGCTAAATTAAATTTTCTTTTCATCAGACAGTGTCTACTTATCCAAAGGAAATTTGTATTTCATGTGACTGATACGGGACAATTGGATCATTCTCAATTTTCTTCCCTTTCCTGTCAGCAGGAGAAATTTCTGTTATGATTTGTATCAGATACCCTTGGAAAGTAAAATCGGATGTCCACTGAATACCCTCATAATTATTCTTTTTGTTAAAAAAAAGTCAAAACCCACCACAAATGTTTTCAGACATTTCATGTCTTCAGTTTTATTTTTAAACAATTTTTAAACAATATTCCTATATTAAAATACATACTGGGCAATCAGTGTGTCCAGTTACTAACATGATCCAGTGCCTTTTATTCAGGCTTCCATGGGAAAATTTACAGAATGATGCTCTGTGCCTTAGGAAAGTTTTAATATCGGATAACTGATATATCTATGACTATATGCCAGGAAGTAAATAAAAACGTTTTCCTGCAATACTTTTTTCTGAGTGCCTTTAAAATCCTGGGAGCATCCTATCACATTTACTGTATATTTGTGTGCTCATCATATAACATTCAGTCAACATTTTCAAAGAAATGATTTAGACAGGATATCAAGACATTAGGGATGAAGAGGCTGTTTATATACATGGAGTCTTTGTACTTAAGACTCCTTGTGTTTGAAGTACGAGGTCTAATAGGGGAGAGGTGTTGTATCCTGCACTGCTATGTGATGCACTGATAAAACCTCAAGCTAGTAAAAGTTGCTAATTAGCCAAAGCGAGAGGTGATAGTTACTGTCTCCACCTTGTCAGTAATCCAAGCCACATACTGTAGGCTCTTGGTACCCTGCTCAGGTATCAGATGGATGAGAAAGGCGCTTGATACCTTCTTGTTACAGACCTGCCTGCATATCTGCCAGCGAAAATATGACCCTACACTCCCAGAAGAATTATAATTTGTTGTTGAGATAAGGGCTGGTGAATGGAGAGGAGTACTGAAATAAAACACTACATGCGGGTACATAAAAAAACCCACGTTGCTCTGCTATTCCAAACCTTCAAGACGATAGATTATGTATTCATCCATCCATCCATCCATCCATCCATCCATATTTTATTACAGGGTCACAAGGATATAAAGACCAACCAGGAAGTACAGTGGCCCAAAGCAGGGCACTCCATGGAAGGAATTGCAGTCCATTGCAGGACACACAGACAAATACACACACACACACACACACACACACACGGGATGGGAGATTTACAGATGCCAGTTTTCCTAGCTATATCTAATGTTACTATGAATATTACACTTCAAAGAATTTAGCATCACTTTCCTCATTACATAACTTGCCAGGATAGGCTAATGCATATTGTCAGGTTAGGCTGCTGAAAACACAGGTTTTTAAATTTCCAGTAAAATGATGCAAAAATATACTGTGTATACTATCAGATGAGGTCACCAAATATAAGGGGTTCAGTATAATAACAATTATTTATTGCAAATAGCATTTGCTGCACACTAAATAGTGGAAAGTACTGGTAGAAAAAAAGCCTTTTCACAATAAGTCAGCATAAAAATGATCATAACAGAAACTGTGCTGCGGTATTGAAATAATAACAACGTCTGCAAAATACAATGCTAAACATGCTATTGACATACCACAGATATCTTTTAAATATTTCTCACAAAAGTGATCATTATATGATCAAGCTTCTGGGTATTAAAATATGGAATTTTCAACAAACAAAGTTGGAGTGGAGGTTGGCCATGGCTTTCTGGTGCTATTTGAAACCAAAGCCAGTCTGCCATTGACTACTTCTACATATTTGTATTTATATATCACACATGCTACATCAGCATCTTCCATACATCCATTTTCTGAAATCACTTTATCCTATTCAGAGTTGCAGGGGGGGCTGGAGCCTATCCCAGAGGCAGGGAACAAGCCAGGATGGAGCGCCAACCCATCACAGGGCACAAGGCAGGGAACAACCCAGGATGGAGCGCCAACCCATCACAGGGCAGGGAACAACCCAGGATGGGGCGCCAACCATCACAGGGCACAAGGCAGGGAACAACCCAGGATGGGGCGCCAACCCATCACAGGGCACACTCACACACCATTCTCTCTCACACACACACGTATTACATTATGGTTGCAATTAACATTTTTAGAGCAAATTCTATTAAAAATACTTTTATTGTGATTAAGTGCATGCCTACTACAGTATATATATCCTACATATTAATATATAGCATAAATAAATAAACTTTAATTTATCAAGTCATACTTATTATTATTTATATTAGCAGAAATCTTGAAACATCGATTAAACAAAAACCTATGTAACCTTCTTAATATGTACTCATATTACTGAATGTTTAGCTTTCACAGCACGTGTGTGCACAAAGCTATATAAATTGATTGTAATAATGTGCAGCGATGTTCAATGCAATCACTGTTGAAATTGCGGGCAAATGTTAAAATCAGGTAATTGCTTAGCATTTGTATGTAGTAGCTGTTTTCCCTCCACCGCTATTGTCATGGCCTGAATTGAAGTTGTCACAATGCAGGCATTTTGATGTGTGTACTGTGGACACAGCTCTGGTCTGATCAATGACACGTCTCTTCAACAGCAGTTTTTAATTCCATCAAAATGCGACCATTCAGGTTAAATTGTCGGCCCATCGATTTCACTTAAAGCCACTGAGAAGCTGCTTCAGTTTCCTGTGCCCCCAGATTCAGCCTTAACGACCCTCCACCAGGACACTTCGTTTAGCAAACATTAACCTAACCCTTAGACAATCGAGGTGATTTTTTTTTCCAACCTAAATGCATTAAGAAAATATGTAACTATTATAAATACCTGCATGATTCATACCGAGAAATACTTTCATACAGGCTGTAAAAAATAATCAGTCGGACCAGCAGTATTACCTGCCTGCATAAATACAAACTGGCAAAAGACGGTCAATAACGTGGTGTGTAACACGTGGAGCTTCACAAAAACTTAGAAATTAGATCAGAGTATACTCTAATCTAGGGTGAGCCGCTTTGTTCTAAGAGAAGAGCAGGTGTGACGTGTTTCATTCTGAGTGTACGGTCAGCGTTACAGGGTACCCTCCTCTGTGGAAATTATGCAGTACTGTCCATCATTTCATTTCACTCCTATAACATTTTCAACTTCAGTTCCATCAACGATCATAACCCACATGTAATATACGGACATGCATAAGCGTTAAAGGCATTCCTTATTTGTAAAACTTTTTAATAATGAAGGTTTAATACCATAATTAATTGTATGTAAATAATATTAGAAAAATGCATTTTATCCTATTCATAAGACTGAAATCAGAGAAGTACTTTTTTTATTAGATTAATACTTCTGTCTCATTTCCTTTGGGTAATGAGTTTTAGCTACTTGCGTGAAATTGTCATATCACTGAACACCCTGAGCTCATGTTCGGTAACATTTATGCACTTATTTACAGTGAAACGGAAGACATAAGTCGGATAAAGCCGAATCCTTTTTTATTCGATGTGTCATCCGCCTCCCCGTTCAGTGGCTCTCGATAACAGCTCCGGGAGTAATGTCTTGTTAGTACCTGCAGGGGGCGTCGGTCAGATGTCTCCCCATGATGCTGTTTGCACGGCAAGAAAAATAACACGGTATTTACCATGACAAAGAATTGACTACTGCTGATAGGTCGGCGGAGCTGTTGGCTTTCAGGGTGGTAGATAGGAGGCGCCATTGAGCATGATTCTATTATCTGTGTCAGTGCTTAGGACAGTTGAAGAGCATAATAAAGACTCCAAAAGGAGTCGGAGGGAGGCCGTCTCCCAGGGTGCGGGGCGACTCTCCGGCCTCCTGCGGCAAGGTTTATCCAGCACTCTGTTTTACAACAGCGAGGGGGGGGGGGCTGGTATTATCAGTTTACCGGGCAAAGGCCAGATTAATTATTCATCAAAGTTGATTATTGTGGAAGGTAATGCGACACGGTGGCGAGCCAGGAATGGGATTTCTCACTCCAGCAGTTTTTGCCCACCATTCGCGGAGTAATTACAGAGCCACACCGCTGGTTGGCGGGGAATTAAGGTGGGGTGCGGGGGGGCTGGTGGCGGTGGGATGGGGGGAGAGCGGAGCCTGGGGAAGATGCAGTGTGCCAAGTGGCACAGGGCGGTGGGGGGGTGGGGGGGATTTCACAGCTGCCGTCGGTGATAAATGCGAGCCAGTGGCCCGGCTACTAATCAATACATGTAAATGGTGCTCATTACAGGGCCTCTGACGCACCTCCCAATTAGCCTCTCCACCTCGGCAGGGCTCTGGCACGTCACGCTCTCTGGGCTGTGAAAGTGCTCCCTCCTGTCGTTCACCTGCCTCCCGGGCTGAGAGAGCCGGGTGACGAGGCCGGGGCCAATAGCAAGACAGGGACATGCGAGAAGTTAACATGGAGAAGAGTGTAGAAATTCGAAGCCAGAATGAGGATGGTGGCATGGGCCGGGTCTCTCTGTAGAGCTCTGTGCACATAGCCACATCTGCTGCTCAGATTTTTCCAGGAAAAAGAAGAACAAAACTAACTAAATGTAGAAAATACTTTATTATTTTACTTCTATTTACAATTCCTGAAGAGTTAAGTCATGACCGTCTTGGGGAAACTAAAAGCCATTTAAGAAAGGAAATTGGTGCCAGGGTGCCTCTTTCACCACTGACATTCTCCTCCTCTTAAATTAGTTTGATCATATTTGTGGTAAATAGGATTTGGGCTCCTGCCCTCATATTCAGCCCCAGACTACCAAAAGGTCTCCCGCTTATATACACAGAGGGAAAAAAAATAATAAATAGCTATATTTAATTTGCAGTGGTCAGTATAGAGGCAGCTGCTGGAAAGGTGCTTAACCTAAATTGAGTAAAAGTGTAAAAATGTCACAACAAATAAAATAAAGACTCCAACATAACCTTAGGAAAATAACAATAAAAACATTAACTACATAACTCTAACCTACTTTAGATATAAATGCTGGTAAAATAAATAATAGTATTCATTGGACAGGAAAAGGAAAACAATATGAACATCAAGGTGTGTATGTACGTGTATATATATGTATAATCATATA